>JAWNNQ010001129.1:37500-1237547 GCA_035044765.1 Leucophenga montana
TATACCATTCACACATAGTGGTATTATCAGTTTGTCTGAAAGTTTGTAACGCCTTAAAGGCGACATCGTTGAACCTATAAAGTATATATATTCTTGATCAGCTCGACGAGACGAGACGAGTCGATCTAGCCATGTTCGTCTGTTTGTCTGTCTGTCCGTTTGTATGTTGTTGCGCATTTTTTGGGAACCAATTTTTATGCTATCCAGTTGAAATTTTGCACTATTCACACCTGCCACGCCCACTGTTTGGAGTAGCCCCATACAAACATACTGCTCACTTTTGTGTTTTTGTAAGAAAAACTTCTTTATCAAAGTCAATATTAGGTTGAAATGCAATGTAGTTAGTGTCTTTTTATGGTCAGCCGCTAAACATACATAGACTAACGGGCGTGGCCCGCCCACTATTTGGGATAGCTCCCATACAAACCTATTTTTTGGAGCAGCCCCTATTTAAACCCCCACTTTTATGTTTTACAATACTATTTAAAATTTCGTGTGAATGGTATTAGAGCTTCGGTTCAACCGAAGTTAAGGTTTTTTCTTGTTTAGGTTTTGGCTCGTCTTTTGATTTCCATTCTGCAGATTGTCGCTTAGTTTCAGGATCATATTTAAACACCAAGTTTCATCATCAGCTATGATCGAATCAATGATGTCGTTGCAATGAAATGATGTCTTTGCCATGTTGTACACGAGTGATTTTTTTAATCGTCATTTAACTGATGTGGAACAAAACGTGCACACACGTTTCTTTTACCCAAGTCTTTAAGACCAAGTTAATATTTTGTAGATTGTAAAATAAGATGAATTTAATTCTTCTGCAATGATTAGCATGAACTTTGCAGCTTTTAAAAGAAGAAAAATGTACCTTTCTAATATTGCCAACATTTAATAGATGACGCTACGTGTTGTTACAGTTTGCCTTCTTACGGGCATACAGCCCTGCGTGCATGTCTGGCTGCGGCTTGGTGCTCAGCGATGCTATTCAGGGCGGATTCGACCTACCAGACATCACGAAGCCATCCGAACAAAACATTCGTATTTTTCTTTATCCTATCACTTCCCTATTCACTTCCATATTATTTCCTTCATACTTTAAATAAGCTGAGGGAATGAATATTAACTATTATGCTCCGCCTAGGAGCGAAAAAACTAAAGAAAAACTAAAATACAAATATTATAGTGCTTCTGAACATTTAAATTAGCCGCCAAAGTTATCGGGCTCAGCTGTTTCGATCCCTGCGTGTCCCTCCCATCCTTGGGTTGCACTGTCCATTCTTGGAACCTCCCTAAAACGTTTTCCAGCACTACTTCACCATTCGATCGTTGCCAGGATACACCCACCCGCGTAAATTATATTCACCACATATTTAAATTTAACAAACGCACCTATAATTATTTGCTTATTGTTGGTTGTCGTTCTTGTTTTTGCTTCTGTATAGATCTCCCTAACTCTTTATTTCGAGCGCTCAAAGACAAAGGGTGTAGAATATTCTGAGGATATATGTAAAATTTAATGTAATACTGTTGTTGTCACCTTCGCGATTGACTTTAGTTTTTTGTTTTCAGGTAAAATTGAATTTGTTCGTGGATATATTTCGGTTCTTTTCTAATATCCTTGTTGTTTTCGTGTATTGTTGGTTTTTATTGTCGTCGTCTGCTCAATTTCTCAATTTTCGTCAATTTCTGTTGTTGCTGTATTTATGTTAATTTAAAATTATATGCGCACCGCACCGCACCATTCAATTCCTTTCCTCTCCTTTACAAAATTCCCTTTTTCCTATATAAAATCTTTTTTTTTTTATATATATAAATAATTTTTTTGTTTGTTTTAAATTCCTTGGTTGTGCAAGATTTGCTGCTCAAAAATATTCAAATATGGTCTTGGGTCATCCTTTCAGAATTTCGGTTCAATTTTCAGGACGATTTAGCTTCTAAGTAGGTTGGATAGGGGTAAAATCATACAATTATCCCGGTTCAAAGGAATAATCAGGCCACTTTTGCTTTTTTTTATAAGCATAAATTGTATTTAGCCAATCGGCTCGATCGTTAATTCCCGTTTAAGCATACAAAAAATACATTTTGCAGTTTGCTTGGTAAATACCCGGCGCTCATCATTTGCAGCTGACCCGAATGCATTTTTGAGAAAGCTTTGCTCTCAATTGATTTGTTTTTGTAGCGAAAGCTCTTTCTCACACCGATGTTATTGTGTGGTGAGTTTCTAAAACTTTTCCGTTAGTACTTTAAAATGTCTATTGACTTTTTTAAAAACTAACATGCATCAAATTTGAGCACGTAACAGCACGTAACTATGATTTAAATTAAAAGTTCGTTTAATTTTAGATCACACATTGGATATATACTTCATTACGATGCATCCTTTAATGCTAATTTTTTGTTGCCTTTTTTAATTATTAATATGTTTATTCTCTTTAAAAACAATACAAGAATCAGTCATCGTAATTCGCAGACATGCTTAACACTACTCAGAGTACTGACGCAAACCAAATCTGACATTTACGCGATATCGTCAGGGGCGCTCAAATTATTAATAGTGTTTAACTGCAGAATAAATAATTTATGCATTTCTTTTTAATTATTGAGGTGTTGGAATTAATTTTAAAGGATTCATAAGAGATGGCTTGCTAGCACTAAACAATATCGGGTAAACCTGTGACTATATTCATTTGAAAGCCTACCTTATAAGCTTCAATTTGCAGTATGTGTCATTCCACTGAAGTGTTAACAACATATTTTTTTTTGTTCTGTGAACATGTCGAAATTTGTTCCAACAAAACGCAATTGGCGGGAAGGTTTACCTATGTGCTTTCATTTGAAGAAAAATGCAGCTGAAGCCCATCGTACGCTTTGTGAGGCTTTACGGGGACTATGCTCCATCAATTTCAACTTGTGAGTACTGGTTTCGTCGGTTTAAAAGTGCTGATTTTGATACGGAGGACAAAGAACATCCGGGCAGCCCAAAAAGTTTGAAGATGAAGAATTTTAAGCATTACTCGACAGAGATTCGTGTCAAACCCTTCAAGAATTGTCAGAATCATTGGGAGTTGACTTGTCAACAGTTGGCAAACGCCTCAAAGCCATGGGAATGATTCAAAAGCAAGGAAATTGGTGCCAAGCTCATGCTCTGTATTTGGTGGGAGTGAGAAGGGTTTTGTGTACTATGAGCTGCTGCAACCTAACTAAACCATCACTGGTGAACGTTACCAACAACAATTGAGCCGAGCATTGAACCGGAATATGTCAAAAGACGCGACAAGGTGGTTTTTCAACATGACAACGCTCTTCCACATGTTGCAAGCTCCGTTAAGAAAACGTTAGAGGCTTTAAATTGTGATGTGCTCTCCCCCTGCCTTATAGCCCAGACATAGCCCCTTCTGACTACCACTTGTTCAGATCGATGACCCACGCACTGGCTGAGCAGCGCTTTACTTCTTACGAGGATACCAAAAAATTGATCGATTCGTGGATTGCCTCAAAAGACGAGCCGTTCTTCCGACGCGGAATCCATATGCTGCCAAAAAGATGGGAGAATGTTGTAGCTAACGATGGGCAATACTTTGAATAATATACATTGTAGCATTCATACGAAATTCATACGAGTATACTTTCAAAATAAGATCGCTAAATAATTCATCGATTTGGAAGCAAATTGTATTTGATAGATTTTTCCAACGCTGTCTTTTTTTAAATGCATGAGAAGAATATTTAAGCTTAGTTTACACCATTTCATGCATACACAATGTACTAAGTATATCGCAAGTTCTTTGATCCAAGCATTACTAATGTCTACCCCAACTCCGGAGCGCATCGAAATGAACTCACATCAGACTGCATCGCTTATACCAATACAAACTGTTTATAAAATAAATATATTCGAATTCAATAATTATATTTTTGAGCATAATTTAATTGTAATTATTTATTTGATTAAGTTTATTATAGTTTAGTTGTTTAATATCAAAAATCGTTGAAGACGAAATGAACTCTCACTCTTGATTCGTAAAATTGCTTAGTTGTCGTTGGCAACTAATTCTCCCGTAACTAATTCGTTGCTACCTAACTAGAGCGCACATATTGTATCATATAGAGCGCGGAAAATATTAAAATTCGTTTCAAACTAAAACTAAATGACTGCAATTCGACTTGCTTTCTTTTTGAACTAATCTAGAAAGAAGAAAAGGAATTATTATCCGAAAGATATATATAGAGACTTAAAGACTAGCTTCACAAGATTTGTGCGCTGTACAACCGAAATAAAAATTAAATAAAAACTAGCTTAGAAAATAGAAAAACAAAACCTGCAGAGCCATAACGCAAGTTATTGCATGAGGAAAAGACGACTAATAACTGGAGCGCCGCCTCAAATAAAACTCTACCATGTTGTCAAGATCAACGATTGATTGCTTTGATTTGTTCACATCAGAGCCGAGTACGCGTAGAGTGTTTGTATAATCGGGCAGCTTGCTCAAATTGCTGGCCATCTCTTGTGCCAACTTCTTGGCCTGTTGAGCAAATATTGTGGGCTGTGGCGTGCCGTAGACTTCTCTTAGTTCGCCATAGTCTAGCACTTGCCACTCGCCCGATTCCATGTTCCAGGTGAACAGTATACGACACTCGTACTGACGTTTATGGAAGACGCAATCGAGTTTGCGTGAACAGTTCAGACAACTTGTGAGCAATTGTTCGCGTGCTGTAAACTGCGCCATCAGCAGACAACTGACAGTCTGACTGAGCGGACAAACGTTAATGACTTCGTAGGCCCAGTCCAAGAAGACATCATAGGTTTTCTGATGCTTCTGGCAGAGCGAGCTGATTACATAGTAAGTGAATGTTTCCAGATCGAATGAATGCTGCGTAATGATGACACTAGTGCAGCGCAGACGCTGATACGAAGCTTGTGAGACCATCTGCATCTCGGAGTAGCAAGCGCCGTGCACCTCCATGGGTAGCGAGGTATGATAGCCCGGTGAAATGCAATCGTCTGTAAGATTTTATAGTTATTTACAAAATATTTCATTATAGTAGTAATATAGTAGTAATATATAGTAGTAATATACTCGTACACGCACCTTCCTCACTGGTTATCACCGAAGTAGCATCGTCCTCCTCAACATAGCGACGCCGCAGTTTCTTAGTACAGATTGGTTTCTCCGGCATACTGTTGCCCTGCAATGGCACCTCTACAATACGCTGTTCCTCACGGCGCGGCGAAAGAAAAGACAAGCTGGCATTAGGCGACATGGAGCCCATGTCCATGCGTTTTGTCATTGATATCTGCAGCGGTGACAGTGCACCCAGCGGCTTTAGGCTCAGCATTTGCAGTGTAGCCTGTGAGAGTGGTGGCGATTTTTGGCTGTAGATTTGTGCAGCAGCTGCTGCTGCCGCTTGTCGATTGGGTGAACGCATAACACTGGAGCTAGCCGGTGATGTACAGGACGGTGGCGAGCGAAATTCCATGTGTGTAGCAGAGTTCGGCGAGGACGTGGCATAATGACGCACCTCGCTATTTGAGCAAGTCGGTTGCGTACGATGTGGCGAAGATGATGGCGATGCGCATGGCGAATTAGTATGAAAGTAATGTGCAGTGGGTGAAAAACGATGCAGGCTACGTGCATTTGTATGCGTATTGCTGCCGGAAGCGCCGTACAGCTGTGCAGCCAGATTATGTGCCTTCACAGCGGAACGCATTTTTGTAAAGGGTATTATATTCTCAGAGTTATCTTCGGAAAATTCGTATTTTTTCTCAGCCAGACGACGCTTACGAAATGTAGATATTTTTTCACATTTCTCATTGTCCTCGGAAAACTCGTATGCATTGGATTTGTCAGTTGTACTGGAGGACGAAGTTGTCGGACCCTGCGTAAGCATCAAAAATAATATTAAAGTGAGCTACATTTTTATAATAATATATGCTTATACAAACCTGTAGATCTATGGTAACGATACCATTGCGAAATGATTTTGTAACAATTCTTTCGTGCCTTTTACGCTTTAGACCTATGCCAACTGCGGTACCTGTCTTGCGCGCAGTGCTGTTGCTACCAGGTGGCGGCGGCGGCGGCACAGTGGAAGTATTACCCACTGCATCCACTACAACGCTGCCGCCGTTTGTATTGCAGTTGAATATAATTTCTTCATAGGTTTTACGTGCTGTTTCAGCAACACCGCCGCCGGCGCAGCGCTGTTGTTGTAGCTCATTATGACGCGTTGTAGCACACGGATCAGACTCGATGTCACTGAAGTCGGCAATGATGCGCGCTATGACATTATTCTGTCCAGCAACATTGGAAAACTCTACTTCAAAGCTACGCTCATCCTCCTGCGATGTTGTATTTGACAATCTAGCTAATATTAATGACTGCGCAGGACTGCAGCTGCTGTGTAGCGTCATGTTGGCGACATCGAGCTGTGTATTGGACACGACCGGCGTGTCCACATCGATGCGTAGCATATGCATGAAGCCATTGGCAATGATTAGTATGCGTTCCGGACAGAGCAGATTTATGTGAGGTTTAAATTTCGGATCAGTATCGTTTGCTGCGTATTTTGTATGCACCGTCATATTGCAGTTCAAGCAGTGCGTGTTGAGCGAGAAATCTAAAAAGGAAGCGATAAGAAAAATAAGAAGAATTGCTTCAATACTCTTCATGTGAATCTAATAATCATTTCAGAGTCCCTTACTTCGGGACCAACATGCATATAAGATGGGCAAATCAACGGACACTGCACTGCTGAATTTAACGGAAGTAATTGAATCATCCCTTAAACACAAAGAGGACACAATATGCGCCTTTTCGAATATAGAAGGAGCGTTTGATAACACTAATCACGCCACAATCTGTAACGCACTAATAGAGAGCGCAGTGGACCCAAATATAGTGTACTGGATACACTCATTGTTGAGAACAATAACAGCCTAGACAAGGGTGAATGGTACCAACGTTATAATACAAACAGTTAAAGGTTGTCCACACGGAGTGTGGAGGAGTTCTTTCACCTCTACTATGGAGCCTAGTTGTAGACGATCTACTTAGTATGCTCAGTGGAAATGGAATACACATGAATCTTATAATATTCAATATATTTAGGCATCATTCCGGCGATTCTGTTTGCAAATACATTACTCTAGAGATAAAATTGTACTGAAGAGATTCGAAGAAACTAAATTCTAGGCTCATAGAGATTAAAAACGATGCTTTTGATGATTTTCGTGAAAATTTTTAACCTTATGGACCGGAATGCATGCTGTGAAGAGCCTCGATATTTTCAAAACGACCTGCTTGAAGTATAATTCCAATCAAAACTTCAAACGGAATCCTTTGCTTCAGCAACAGTTTAGTCCTTTCTCTCTTTGCAACAGTGCAGAATAAGCAGTTATAGATTGTTCACTTAAATACACCTTTTTGGTTCTGACCTCCTGTCTCACCGGTTAGTCTGGACAAATTGATAAATCTCTTGGTACAAAAAAATCCGACAGGATTGATGCAACTATAAAAGCACTTCCACAAAAATGTATTCTACTGCAGTGGCTTCTTTCTAATACCTGCCACATTCCACATGCAAATGCGCATTGATAATTCTTATCGCTAAGCCCGGAAAACATCCAAACGGGATGGCTTCATACCGTCTTATCACTATACTCGAACATATTGGAAAGAATATATCTTCGGTGAGTACTTCCACAAATTGACGGAGACGTTCTTCCCAAACATCAGCTTGGGTTTCGGCGCAGTCATGGCACTCCGGAACAGGTACATACAATTGTAAAGGGTGCAACAAGAATACATCATCAAAACACAGAAATGGTACAAATTAGTGAATGCTGAAAAATCAGTTCACACAATGTTCACTGTTCGTCAAGGCTCAGGTGGCCGGCCGAAATCGTTTTATCGTATACCTAAGCGCTACATAGTCAAATATTTAGACATCTGGTTAGACTCAGAAAACCCACATTTTAGAAAAGAAAGCAACTGGACGTATAAACTGAGTGCTAGGTCATAAATTCAAGCTAAATGAAAGCTAATTAAAATAAAACTTATAAAGCGATACTGAAGCCAGTATTGACATACGACATACAGCTATGGGGCACGGCAGCTGCTTCGAACAATCAATGGTACAACGACATCAAAATCACTTAAGGAGCAACCATAACCAGTAAGATCTACAAATACAAACTATATTAGGTGAAGTAAGAAAGCACAGCTCGAAGAGACTCAAATACCATTCAAATAATCTAGCTGTACATTTTATAGATACCACAACAGAATGGCGGTATGATCTTTTGTGGTAATATGGGTAATTTTCTAAACTCGTAACTGTCATGAAAACCATGTAAACTCGCGAACGTACGAGACTCGTGAAAGAACTGTAATAATTTTACTTTACACTTAAAATTAGCAACTGACTTCACAACACAACTATTCCAGCAACCCATTGGGCTTTTCTGTAATATTGTCTTAGTCTTCACGAGTTTTAGTGATGGTATTCCACTTCAACAGTTATATATACAAAACGGATGACTATCTAAAATACCATCTTCCTGCCTCGATTCCCAAGATTTTTGTAAGCAAAATTTATTCTGTTACGTGACTGAGACTATGTCCAACTGTCTGCTTTTGTTTTTATACCATTTTTAAGCCAATCCTCTCAAGAAAATAGCATTAGAAATATATATGATGACACATCCAATTATAAGCAGTGGGTACTAAAATAACATTTAAAGGAAACACATGGTGTTGTCAAAAATTTGCTTCATAATGCCATTTTCTGCAGAGGATTGGCTGGATGAAACAATAGAACAGATTCGGTGATGGTCGCAATAATTGTGCTTCCGTAACAGAAGAAGTATTTCTTACAAAAATGTTGGGTATTGCCGCCTGGCAATTCTTCAGGAAGTCATTAGTTTTGGATTTATTTTAGTGCCAACTATTGCTGATTTCTTTTCCGATTCCAAAAATTGACTCGATTGACTTGAAGTACTTAAATAGCTTTAATTAATATGAAGTATTGGCTGTGAGTAATTCCGAACCTTGGTCAATAGCGAACCCTAGCCAAATTGTCAAAATGAATTACAGTTTTTTTTATGTGATTTCACAAAGTTGCGTTCGAAAATTTCAAGGTTTGCAAAGTTTTTGAATTTCCAACGTTAAAGGAATATCCTTAATATGTCAAAAATGCACATTTGGGGTAAAAATGTCCCAACTGATTGTTAGGTTTGTTAGTTGAAATGGAATACAATAAAAAAGTTTTTCTTACAAAAAGTCAAAAGGAGATAGGATGAGGGAGGGGGTGTATGGTTATGGTGGCTACTCACTACAAAATGGATATTCTTTTTAACTGCAATAAAAATAAGCCTATGTACTAATTTTCAGATGGATATCTAAAAAAGTAACCCAAAAAATGTGAAATAACTTCCAGACTCACAGGCGGCCTAGCTAGATCAAACTAAATGAAAACTGAGAGATTAGTAGCGGAACTAATAAAGATTAAGAATATATATGTATACTATAAAAATTCTCAGTCAATTCTTACTAGGCCTTACAAACTTTTGACTATAATATATATACATATAGTAAGATGAACAAAAACTCTTTACACTGCATAGAGTAAAAAAAATTCCATACAATATATACAGAATTGCATAAATCACACTTACATGTGCATTCCTGACACTCACGCTGCTTCTTGCACTCCAGACAACCAAGCTTAGGAACTTTAACGTATGTTATATAGGAATCTTCACTCTCCTCCTCGGCAGCACCGTGCACAATTAGCACACGCGTATCGGCATTCTTCCATTGCGTCATAGTCACAACCTTAACATTATCCACGCCATGGTCATCAAAGAGACAACACTGGAAGTATAAGCGCAGCGGTTTGTGCGGTTGAAAGGTCCAAAAGAAGAGACTAAAAGCGAGCAAAAAACGTAAGTTATAATGTAAAACACATTTTTTTTTGTTTTTTGTTATGCAAAGTATTGCATATACTTACATGTATTTATAGCCCACATTAAATGAATAATGATTAGCTGCAATATTATCATTACAGCAGACTTTATAGCTGAGCATAAACTGACCACAAGCAGTTAGACCCATAAATACTTGCCTGTAAAAATAGAAAATATAAGTATATAAAATAGTTTTTACATAACACCCATAGTAAACAGCATGGCTTACCCTTGAAGATAGCGATTGTCCACAATATCTTTAAGACAAAATGACAAACGATTTGGCACCTTCTGGTAAGCACAACCAAATGCTTGGCCAGCGCGTGTGCTGCCCGAAAAATGCCCGGTGCGCTTAATATAATAATTAATAATAATTAGTTGTAGTTGTAATAGATGTTTTTTTTTTTTATTGACTGTATGAGAATCAATATATTATTATATAACCCTAGATATGGAGTCCCAGGAATAAGGCTAGCACAATTAGACGCATCCATTAATTCAAAGGGCTCAATTTGCTGAACCCGATTCGTTCCCTGTAACACTCGAGCATGTTATTTAGTCTTGATGTTACGAAGGACAGATTTTCTTTCTCATCAATAGGTGGTGGCCTGCCACCAAGCAAAATATTAGCCCTGTGAGCTTTTATTGACTCTTCAACTACATTTTTGTTCACTTGAGCCCTACCGGATATATAAACGCACTTCTCTACATGATGCTGAGTTACGAATCGAGATATACACGTTTTGAATACAAGTTGTAAGAGCTCTCGAGAAGGTGCCATGATTAGGATGATTACTCCTATACGCACCTAATGAGAACTGGTTTGCTAGTAATTCATTATGTTGGTGAATGGAAAGTACCTTCACATCTTCATGCAGTTGGTCTTCATGAGTCATTTGTAAGCAATCAGTTGCAGTCCTCAGAGCACTATTCTGACCTGTTTGTATGCACGTTCATTGAGACTTACTAAGGTAAGGTGTTCAGAGATTAACAGCATAATAATGATAATGAATATCTCTTTGTCCTTACATCAGGAAGATAGTGCAAGCGCATTCAGCACTTTAATTATTGACTTTAGCCGATTATTCGTACTGGCGGCGTAAGCCGAGAATCTAAGGAGGTGATCGAAAGTAGCCTACTGAACTGTCGTAATATTCAAGAGCCCAAAGGAGACATCTAGTTCCAGCTTTACATCTTTAGTTTAGTAGCTGAAGCTGTTAGCCGACGACTTGTAGGTTGAGAGCATTGAAAAAATTTAACAAATTCACTAAATAGATATTAATTCTTGCACATATTTCATAGACGTCCACGCCAGAGTATAAAACGGTACAATCAACGGCATACATCACCAATTTTATACACGGAGGAGGTGGAGGCATCTTAACCAAATACAGTTTAAACAGGAGTACAGCCATATTTAGCTTTCGACACTCCAATCTCACCCGCCTGCCTGAACACAACACAACAATACAAATAGTTCTATTTTTATGCGTCTATAGCTGACTGCTTACCTCTCGATTGAAGAGCGCCTGTACTATATTAATTGGCTGCGAAGGATTCATGCTGCTGGCGATTTTATTTTGCGCAGCATTTGTGGCAGCTATGGCAGCACGTCTGCCGCTAACATTCTCGTCGCATTCATCGGAACTCTCCTCCAGTGCGGCGGAATCGTCTTCATCTTCCGAGGAAGCGCCCGATAGCAGCAAGGGATAATCAGTCTCCATATTAGTCAGCCTTCGTCTCCCGTCAAACGAAAAATAGCATTTTTCCAATACACGAACATCAGTACATGTTTTGCAGTCTTTTTTTCTTTTAATAATTCTAAATGAGTGCCTATTTTTTTCGCTTAAATTAAAGTTTTTCTTTTTTCTCTTTGCTGCTGCAGTTTTTCTATATCTCTTCTTCTTCCACTGTTAGGTTATGCGCAAGGGAGAGCGCGATATAAACAAAATGTGATAGTGCGAACAGCTGATCAGAAGTAATCAAGTTCAAACTGTAAAAAGCGTAAAGTAAACGAAAGTAAATATTTAGCTATTTATTTAAATTCGTGCTGCGTAACACGTCTAATAATTAAATTTTGTCGTTGTTGTTGTTTATATTTTCAACTGCAATTTGTTGCACTATTTACATTTACATTTATTAATTTTTATTTGTAATTGTTTGCACCGCTGCCGCATCAGCTGTTCAGTACAATTAAGTTGGCAGCATCATTATTTATCGTGCTGTTCAAAAACATGAAAGCGTCTTACGCGTTGCTGTTAGGTGTGAATGAAAGAGGGATATATGTGCTCATCTCTAATCGTCATCTGTTGTCGCACAATATATCTTTATCTCTTTCGCACTCAGCTGCTTTTGTACCGTATCATAAACTCTGTGTGGTTTAGAAGCACTGTGCTACAAATTTTGAATATTTATTCGTTATGCTGTGAAGTGTTAAATAAGAATTGCTTTATTTCGTGTACTAAATTAATAATACGTTTGAGAAAATTACATACTTGCCATCGTTTACGAGAAAATCACTATTCAACAGGTTTATGAATTTGTATTTTCAATTCGATCGATTTTCTTTATTTTGTAATAAAGATTTAAAGGGAACAAAAAATATTTTAATTTAGTCATTATTTTCGTTCATTAAGGTCGATTTTTTCAATGTCCGATTAAATTTGAGACTGATATACCAGTTAATATAGTTTCTTTCGTGTTTGTTTGCTGTGCACTAAGTGACAGTATATAAACAAAAATAATAAAACACTTGGGAACAGCTCTTGAATAAAACATATTCAATCCGGTGAATTGATGGGTCACTGAATCCAAATCAGTTAACAGTTTGCGTGGTACTATTAATTCAAAAAATTATTCTTTTCGAGAGTTGTGTAGTCCGTTAGTTAAGTATAACTCGCAAAAAGTGAGTCCAATAGAAAGAAACAAACTTTAGCTCGAATTAAACGTAATTGAATTTGCTACTAATTTGTCTCAGACAGTTTTTGTACAATGACAATGAGTCGATTCCGGTTGACAGTGCCATGAACTCAATAATTTTTAATTTTAATTCGAATATTACATATTTACTCTTTTTCATATTTAAAACTGAATAAATTTTAAATCAAATTATTTTTACAATGTCTCATCATAATTCTACAAATTGTGAATATTTCGAACCTAATTTGAGCATAATCGGTTGGAGAATGACGTAGTTATTTGATTCAATTTTCATTATGTTTGCTCATTGATTATTTTAGGTATATAAAGTCTAAGAAAATCATTATCTACTCGTTTTCCCGATTACAAAACGATTATATATGTAAAGGGTGTCTCAGGATTTACGCCGGATTTGATAACAATGAGAATGCGTTGTTCTTTCGTGTAGCGCTCCATTTTTAATAACCTCACACTGTCTACATTTCACATGTGAATCCTAACAATAGTGCGAAATTCAAATTACACGCTGCATCAATGAAATACCGCAACATTTATGTGTGCAACACGGTTATGGAAAATTTCACGAAAAGAGCGCAACATTTATGTATGCAAAACGGCATTTTCTTGTTGTTGTTTTTTAACAATGCCCGATGAGCTATTTACCCGATGTTTTATACCATACATAACCTCATGATATCTACTTTATGTTTCAATAAAAGTTTCATAAATTTTCAAAAAACAAAAGATTTTAATTTAAAAATCAAATTCGGCGCTCTAACTGAGACACCCTATATATACTTTGTAGGGTCTGCCGTCCGACTGTTACATACATTTGCAAAAAGTTAAAATACTCTTTTATCCTATGGGTACAAGGTATAATACCTAAGTGAAGTATTTTTATTCACTCGTATCTAGAAATATTTATCTTTAAAATGGTATTATTATTTTTAAAGTGTTCCAAACAATTTACTTTCAATCACATTGCCAAGTAATGTGATACATAGAATGAAAAATTTAATCAAAAAGTAAATGTGTGCAGCTGCTTAACAGCCAAAAATGCAAAGTGGTTTAATTTCTTGTCATGTATTATTATATTTTACTTCTATTTGTATATGGAGGTTCGAAGCCGGGTCGCACCAATTTACTTTTTTTAATTTTATGAACGAAAAAAATTTCAGCTTATTAAAATCATTTATGACTCGGTTTTTCACAAGTAAAACTATTTACACTATAATTTGGTAAAGTTTGGTTAATTAAAGTCGGACGACTTCAATTAAACAAATTCATTACTTAAAAATTATTATTACTACTGCGATAAAAATATAATGACGCCAAGCAAACGAACGTTTAACCAAAGATAACAAAATCTTAATCTTGTTAACATTCATCACAAATGTATTTGTGTTTGCAAGGAGCAATAGCTTTTTGCTTTTCTCTAACTACTTTTAAATTTATTTATTATGTCGGGACGGCGCGAACGCCATTCCCGGCTACCAAAAATTACACGAACGAGTTATTCGCATTAGGAATAATCGCGGAGGTCAACTCAGCCGAAGTGCAATGGCCAAGCCTCGCTCCGGAGGAACCACCTTTGTGATCATGGTAACCTCTACGCCAGGTAAGTATGCTTTCGTCAGCTTTTGCGCGTCTACTACACACGATTTGCACATGAAGTGACTATGTATTATAAGTTAGTTTTGTGCCGCTGAATTAAAATGTTAATGTAGGAAGAAGCAGCACAGTCAAACAGAAAATGAGACGCAAGAAATGATTCATAAAACGTTTGCTATGTTTGTATGCATGTGTATGTATGTATGTACATATTTTTGTACTGCTACTATCTGTGTATGACTGAAATTCAGACACAGAATGATGTGTGTGCCTTTTTCTGTGCGCGTTTAGGGTTGGCGGAATGTTTTAAATAGTTTTTTCTAAAGGTTTGTTTTGATTTTATAGAAAATAACATAATTTGACAATTGTATAAAATATTGACTAGTATTGTATTAATATTAAATCAATAATTGTAAAAACTAATTTAACTACATTAATACATTAATATGTACATAATAAAATACTCAACTATGCAAGCGCAAAGTAGATTGTTGTTAATAGATACATATGTATGTATGTACATATGTATATGCATGTACATCTATATTATTATGCTATTATGTTGTATGTATCTACATACATATGTACATATGTATGTATGCCAAAGCCAGATACAAGTATGCGTTATTATGAATGAAACGATGACGAGAAGTATTTAGAAGTATACTCGTAATACAAATATGACTAGTATTCAACGTCGTTGACATCGTGGCAATGTTTTGTAAATGATGCAATATCAAATTGACATTGTGGTATTTTTTATATGCGGATAATAATCGCATGCTCGTATCATATACGAGGTGTGTTGAAAAATTATCTTTTTTTCTCGAAAAATATTTATTTATTCATTAATATCTATTTGGTACACTGCAAAGTAATCCCCCTCAGATGTAATAGACTTGTGTCAGCGCTTTATCCAAACCTCGAAGCACTTCCGATATGCATTTTTTGCACCTTGAGCTCTTCAAGCGATGTGTTCTTAATCTCCTTAATCGTGGGAAAATGCCGCCTTTTTATTGGTCTTTTCCAAGTTTCAGTAATTCTAGCAAAACGTCGCAGGGAAATGTCCGTGTGAATACAGTGGTTGAGACACGATTACGGTGTTGCATGGTCAAAATTTTTTTTTTTTATTATCGTACGTCAATGTCAATCAGTTTACTTAAAAAGTGTCTGTATGTACATTAACATAACTAACAAAAAATAAGGCTTAATGCCTATTTTGAATATCGTTTGGATGTAATCTTTGGAGCCGCCTACGACATGTATTAACGACCAGATGCGCTGCTTAATGTTTAACATGTGAAGCCAATCGATCATTATATCTGCTGCTGTGGAAGTTTAACTGCTCCATGACTGTTGGTATTCTCAAATCTCGATGCAAAACTTTATTACACATATACCAAGGAGCATCACTTATTTTACGCAAGATCTTGTTTTGAAGTACTTGTATTCGATTGTTATTTGTGGCAGCAGCAGTGCCCCATAACTGTATTCCATACATTCAGGTAGGCATAATGATTGTTTTGTAAACAAGTAGTTTATTTTCGAGGCTGAGTTTACTACGTGGGCGAAGTAACCAAAACTGCTATGGTTTTTTGAATATGCTTATGCCAGGTGGTACGTCTTTCAAAGTTAAAACCTAAGTAGCATACATGCTCAACATGAGGTATTACCAAATTGTTGAGCAAAACGGGCGGGCAGCTCCCTTGCCTCAATGAAAATGTACAGTGACTAGACTTTTCGCTATTGACTTTTATATTCCAGCGATTCTACAAGATAGTTTTGAACGTTAGAGGAAGCTTCGTGTGGACAGTTTGAGTTTGCAAGTATGGCCTCTGTGCACTTGTTCAGGGGTTCCATGGTGCTGCCTAAAGCCAAACAGATGATCAGGAATGGCACTCTGGACGTCCAAAGCTGGTAACATTGTACCAAGAAAAATTCTTTCAAATATTTTTGAGAAAGTCGGTAGTAAACTAATTGGTCTATAAGACGCAACAAGGTTTTCTGGTTTGCCAGGTTTCGGTATCATTATAATTACAGCGCACTTCCATTGAGAGATGGTGGATGTGAACCATGGTATTGAAGAGTAGTACCAAAAACATTATATGCGAACACCGCTTTTAGGGTTAGTCACCATAAAAATTTAGCACCATTTTTAAGTTTTTGTATGAAAATTGTTTTAATTTTGTTATTAATTACACTAGAAACGCTAAATTTGGTGTATCGTACTTAAATCCTAATAAAATGTACCGTACTGGTCCAGTTCGGGACACTATAAGGGATAGCCCTCATATAAACTTGTCGTCCATTTTTAAGCTTTTGTATGCATTTTTGTTGATTTTGTGCTTAATTAAGCCAGAAAGGCTAAATATGTCGTATTTTATGCCAATTCTTACATAATATTCCGTATAGCTCCACATCGGACCACTTTAAGGGATAGCCTCATGCAAACTTGCCCCATTCTTGATTTTTAATTAGTTTTAATTGTTCTTCAATTGTAATAAAATATTCCAAATACGTGTATATCCAGATCGGACCACTAAATAATGTAATCTATGGTTCGTATAAGGAGCCTTAAACAAGGTACAGCGTATCTCGAAATCGAGTACACTCGACTGCATCGTTCTTTCTTCTTTTTCATGTACTACATTAGTTATTGTAAGGAATTGTATAAAAATATATGTTTTTTTTTTTATAAAAAATGAAAGGCAATAAATTTACTATTAAAATAGGAATAAACAATTGTTTAAGTTTGGCCAGTTTTGTATTTTTTAAAAAACAAAGTCTTGCGAAGAAAATGACATATATACGAGTAAAATCAATGGATATGTTCTAAAGTTATTGAGGTTATTCCCTCAACTGATTAAACTGCGTAAACCTGGTCAACCGAATCGGTTTGGTTCGAATACCGATTCAATTTTCATACAAAATGAAAATCACAAAGGGATTAACTATTTGGCTGATTCTTTTAATTTTTAAAATTGATTTTATTAGGGTTGCTAATACATATCACGAGCAGATAAAATATAGTAACTCTGGTTTTTGTTTACATTTAGTTTGATAAGTTGATGTCGCAAGCGACCGACAACTGAATTCGTTCAAAACTTCAAAACATACGAATGAATGAATGAAAGTTTCGTTTTTCCGTGCATTCATAGATAAATGAATTATAATATTTATTTATTCAAATTGATTGTTCGTGAAGTGAACTTCACATTCTGCATTGAATAAAATGAACGTTGACATTTTAGAATATGTTGCATTCATGAATTGAATTTGAATGAATGATTATTCATAAAACAGCTAGAATGAATTAATTCATGCAGCACTCTACTAAGTACTGAGTTTGATACGTTTTTGATACAATATTTAAAACAAGGATTGGAGGAGTTCATTGAACTAATTGCTTTCATACAAACTTTTCATATAAAAATCTTTAATCTTTATATTAAAGTTAAAATGTTCATTTTGTACACTTTCTCTGGATAAAAAGAGTCTAAGGGATAACTGCCTCCTTACTTGATATTTCATTTGCCTCCTCATTACCCGGGACATACTCATATGTTTTCTGAAAGTTTGTCCGGCTCGTCCTTCTCGACATTTTCAAAATGAAATCTGCGCCTAACTTGGCGCAATGACAACAATAAATAAACGTATTTTTTCTTTTATTGAATAAATAAATAAATAGCAATAATAAATAATTTACACTAATTTGGCTTTGTAGTAGTCACTTCGTGCTCGGTTGTGTTTTCTACTGTAGTGGTGGTCTCCAACAATGCATCGAACGAGTTCTCTTCAGACATTGTAGTTGTATCTTCTGTTACGGACTCCAATGTCGTTGACAACTCGGGCGCCTTTGTGCTAGTTTCAACTAACTCCGTATTGCTATTTTTGATCTGATTCTTGCGCCAGAGTCCATTGAAGCCCTTAATGGGCGTTGGCACTTCAGCAGTGTGTTGCGAGTCCATGCTAATGATGGGCGACGGTGGCAGTGCAGGTTTTTCGTTTGGCATCTCGTACATCACCCAGTTATCAGGTCTGTAAATAAAATACGTATATATTTGGTATACATTGCTTAAATAAATTGCTATTCAATTACCTATCAGGCTCCGTAAGCACTTTAATGGGTGCAAATGCAATACTGGATAATATAGGACGACGCATCGCTGTATTTAATGCAAACTGTTTGGGCAATTCCTGCGCCGCTTCATCCTCAGCTTCAATCTCGTTATTCAAATGTTTTCCTACAGCGTCCGGATAGTTGGTCCCGTTTGTTGTTGTTTTTGTCTTTGTCACGTATTTTGTATTATCGTCTGCGTTAATCCGTACCAGCGGCTTTGTTAAACCTGTCAAATAGGAGCGTGAATTGTTTGTCAGCATTGGCAGTACGTAATTGTCATCCAGATAGGTCGCGTTCGTCTTTGTACCATTTTCAGTTGTAGCTGTTTCACTTTTACCCAAACTGCTAAGCATTAGTTCGGGTCTTAGGTAACCGTCTCTGTCAAATTTCTTGGTAGGTGCTACAATGTCGTCTGTGTCGTCATCGCCGCTTTCGTTCGAATTGTCATAGTTATAGTCGTCATCGTTATCGTCGTCCTGTTCCATGCTTTCCATGTCCTCAGCTCTTGTCAGATTCTTATGTACCGCAATGCCACGACTAAGAAAATCGTAGTCGTATAGGTCAAGTTTATGATCGGGTGGAATGTTTTGTAAATCATTGGCTATGGCCTCTTTCAGTTCGGGTGTACGTGCGTAATAGCTATTGTGAGACTGTGGGCGCTGTTGCGCAGAGGAAAAGGGACTGATGGCTTGACTCAATTCACGGTCGTAATAGAGTTCGCTTTGTGGCGTCGATACTGGTCGTTTGATATATTCCGGTGGTGTGTACGTAGTTTTACGTGGCGGTGGAAAACCGTAAGTGCCACCAGCGCTTTCAACAGGTCTGGGATAATTGGAAACCACTTGGTTGTTGTCCGGCCGACCGGGGCGTATATTGAAGCTGAAAATGCTATCACCACCATTGGCACTGGCCACGCCCGAAATGGAGCCAAAGTTACCGGCGCTAACTGCGCTGCTTGAGGCATGCAGATAGCCGGAACTGGGATTCATGCCAATTTGTGTGCTTGTCGACACCGGATAGTGTGACTGACTCGATGACACCGGATAGTGTGACTGACTCGATGACACCGGATAGTGCGTTTGACTCCACGGACTCGATGACAACGGATAGTGTAACTGACTCGAATCGCTATGCACTGACGGCGGTCGTGGAGCATAGGATGAAGTGCTACTAATATGTCCGCCATTGCTGAGTGGACTATTTACCACTATGTCAGCCACTGGCGATGGTGGTGGCGGTGGTGTTACTGACGTAGGCCGGTGTGCGTTTGAGAAACCATTTGTGGCGAAGGTGAGAAAGTTCTGAAAAATATTCGGTCGTGCTGTGGTCTGTTCCTGGTCATCATGTTCGTTCAGATAGATTATAGTCGGCGGCTTTGTACGTTGCGTTTGTGTCTGTGCAGCGGTCGAGAGTATTGTCGGCGGTGGCTGATAGTAGCCATAGGAGGGCGCTACGGTCGTCGTCGAATAGTCAGCCACATAATGTGGTGCATAGCTGCTCTCGTACGGTCCGTACGGTTTGTAAACTGTTGTGTAGTCGGTTAGCGGTCTGGTCACTGGACCTTTATTCGTTTGTCTGATATTAATCTCGATTTCGTATTGGTCGGCGTCTGGTCCGTTAACAATAACTTTTTGCGGTCGCGTATAGATCGGTCTGCCGCTCTGGTACTGACTACGCAGCTCCAAGCCACGTTTCGTGGTCTTAGCCTGCAGTTGCGGTAGAGTTGTCGTTGCAGCGGTTTGAGTCGTTGTCGGTGTTAGTGAAGTTGTAGTTGCAGTTGTACGGTTTTTATTTAGATGTAAGACCAGCTTAGAGCCACTTGTATGGTTTTTGTTTAGATGTAAGTGTAACTTAGAGTCCGTGAATTTAAAGAATGTAGTCTTGGTAAAGTTGGTCAGTGACTTGTCTTCGAAGGTATTGATTTTCAGTTGTTTGCTGTCACGTACTTTACGTTGTACACGTTTGTGTGCTGTCTGTCCTGTGTTCTGTTTCAGTGGATCAATATCGTCAGCGTTGCTGCTTACGTCAATTTTAGTAGCTGTCTTTGCGTTGCTTTTGAAAACTTTGGCCGATTTTTCTTGTGTAATTAGTTTCAGTTTCATTAGCACTTGATCTATAGTCTCGTCATCAGTAGTCTTAGCTTCAGTTGTCTTAAATTCCGTCGTGACACTGTCGTCATCTGTTGTCTTTTGCTTTGTACTTCCTTTATCGTTTTCTATATGTTTTTCTGTCTGTTCATTTGTAGTTTCATTAACGTCTTCAGTCTTTACTTCTGTAGTTTCACTTGCGTTTTCAGTACTATCGTTCGTCGATTTCGCGTTCGTAGTTTCAGTATGTAGGTCTCTAGTCTTCACTTGCACAGTTCCACTGTTGTCCTTATTATCGTGTTGTGTTGTACTAGGTTCCGTAGCTTTACTGTCGTCTTCCGTCTGTGTACCTGTACTTTCGTTGTCTTTTTCAGTACGCCCATTTGTTGTCTTCATTGTCGTACTCCCACTATCGTCTTCAGTACGTTCTTCCAGTTTCTCCGTATTTTTCTTTTTTTTCTTCGTTCGTTCCGTTGTCGTCGTTATCAGCGTTCCGTCTGTTTCTTTGGCATCTTTTGTCCCTGCATGACGCAGTTCGATCGGTACATTATTTATAACTAGGGTACGTCGTGTAGTAGTCTGTATACGTCGTCGTATGTTAACGTTCTTAATGTTCAGCGTAATTTTTTGTTTATTGTCTAGTTTGTTGTTAACACCTTTTGCAGGTTTTCGTGTTGTGCTGTGATTGTTTCCGGTTGTCGTCTGTTTGCGTCTAATGTCCAGTTTGTCACTAATTTTAGATGAGTTCTGTGGTCGTTTAAAGCCGACTGATGAATTCGGTATAAAGTTTACGTTTGGTCTAGGTGCTTGCGTTGGATTTATGCGATTCGGAAAACCTGCTTTGTCCTCTTTTACAAATTGCGGCGGCAGCAGATTGAAGGCACCTTCTGGTATGTGCGCATCAAAGTTAGGTGGACGTGGTGTGACCAGCGCTACAAAAGGATCCTGTTCCAGCCATGGACTGAGATCGATTGGTGCCAAATCGCCGACATTGCAAGTTATGCGTTCATTTTCGGGAAATTCTGCCGGTATAAAAATATGCGGCTGGAATGTGCCACCGCCTACAGCGCGACACATCACCTGTGCTAGGCTGACACGGCGTAAGGAGTGCAGTTGCGCCGGCGTAAAGGAGCTCTCGAAGCCACCGTTCTCATACCAGAAACGATCGCCTTTACGTGAGTTACTGAACTGTTGTGCAATTATGCAAGCGAATGTTGGACCCACGATACCGCCGACTACAGGGCGCTCTGCTATGCCACCAACGAATAGATCGATATCGTGCACGCTGCGATAGGCGTGGCCAATGCGTTTGGCAGATTCGGGACCAACAACATTCGAAAAGTCATCCCAATTGTGTATGGCCGAGAGACCACAGGGTACACGCCAAGCAGTGTACGGTGCTGTGCCATGATCGCGTCCACGTTGTATATTAATTGCGGCCAGATCCAAGCCGAAGGGAAAGCCCGGTGTCTGGAAAAGATGATTAGTCAACTCTGGCGTAATGAATTCGTCTCGTTTTAAAGCACGCTGTGCAGCCAAACCGCGTAGCAGACGGTGTAAGGAGCCCGCCGAGCCAATATCGCCACGCTGAAACTCCTCGTGCAGACTGACATCTGAAACGAGAGAACAACTCATTAAGAAATTCTACAGCAGCAAGTTAACACCACGCACTATTGTTGATCACATTGTGATGACGATCGCAACGCATGTAAGAATTCTGCACCAGCGAGTGCCCAAAGCGAAAGGCAGCTGCAGCAAAAGCATTGGCCACAGTCGGATTCACCTTGTGGTCGTAGCCATTGTAGTAGCCAGCGCTAAGCAGTTCCAAATCGAAGAGTTTGCAGACCTCACGTCCCAAAATAATTGGCAGGAATTCACGGTAGGTGATATGTTGAAACATGGCGCCCACAATGCGACGTGTCTCCTGATAAATTTTCTCATCGCTCCAGTGCAGATTCAGCTCACTCAGCTCCCGTGCAATGCGATTATGCTCACTAACCCAGACATGGTGCATGGCCAATAAACCAGGCTGTTCGCCGCTGCGCCCATCGCCAGCGCGTATGCACTGTGTGGATATGGCGCCCCGCTGACAGACATCATCCGCCGAATTACCACGTCCATAGACTAGCTGTCCATTACGAAAGATGCGTGCATTGTCCGAAGCCTTGGCGTTGTTCGAATAGATCGGCGAGGCATCAATGTAGGCAGTGGCCTGATTGGTCTGCTCACGCCAGGACAGCACACAATCGCGACGTTGCGCTGGCGCTGAACGCAGAAACTCAAGGCAACGTACCTTCAGCGGTGACAGCCAAGGATCATCAAGCGGTACTTTGATGGGAAAACAAGATGGATGGAAATCATTGCCGCCACAGCAGCTGGGTATGGAGCCGTTTATGGAGCTGTAAATAGTTGAAGTGAAATGAAGTTCTTTGGTTAATTTTCTAAAAGTAAAATATGAAAAATCACTTACCGTGGCTGTGCCGTGGAAGTCATATCATGATCCAACAGTTGTCCCCACTGTGCAATCATAAGCGTAAGCGGTGCATCACCCTCACGTGCACCGTGCACAAGCAAACTGACAAAACGTGATGAGGACAGCGGATTGCCATCCGTGGAGCTGCGTACACTGTCCACACCATCTCCATACTCTGGCGGCAGAAAGCGATTGAACGGCATCTGTGCAGCGCCCCAGCGTGGTCGCCGCTTATTGTTGCAGGTGCCATCGTGCGTACGATACCGATCCGAGGCGGGCATGCACATGGGCGGATCACGTGGCGGACACAGACCCTCGAGTGCTGTGCGACGCAATGAAATTTTATGCGTATGCGTTTGACGCGCTAGCTCATTGATGTGTTTATAGCTGCAACAATTAACAAAAGTAATTTACTTCTTAACGCTCAGAGGCAAAGATGTTTAATGGCGCCTAGCCCAGACCGCGCTTCCAGCGTACAACTTTGAACGTTTTCGTTTGCGTTGACATTGTGCCGCGCTCAAAACTTCGCTGTGAAGTGTTTAGAGTTTTGCCTCGGCTGCCTGTATTTATAATTAAACTAACTTTCGGCTTAACTCGATTCGACTCAACTCGACGACTTCAACTCCGACTTCGACAGTTGCGGCGCCGTTGACGCTAAAAGAAAAGCGCAGCGCGTCGAATGTGTTGCCCCGAGCGAAAGATGGCTGCGCATCCGATTTGGCATCGAACGCATAAGCAGCCCACTTAAACTCTTCCAAACCCCCATCAACTATTCCATAGCCCCCATCAAGTTTGTTTCACTTTATTTTACATTTTATAATGACTTTTTTATTTTGGGTGAAAACAAATCCAACAGCAGAGAAAGTGAAAATCGTTTTTCCCGCACAACTTTTCTTTGACTATTTTAATTTTTGCTTTCGTTTTTATTTAAATAAAAAATTTCTTCATTTAACGCCTCTTAAACTTTATTTTGTGTTAATTTTCATAATTGTGGGAAATGCACAAATGAAAAATTCGTGCATTCACCATGAATTTTCATGATCATTTACTCTGGACTTTTCGTACACTTTAACTAGTACGCGTATCTATCACTACCATTTTTGGGTTTTTTTGAATTTCTATTGCACAAGATAGTCACCTAAGCTGTTTATATCACTAATTGAATGATTGATTGGTTGATGGATTGATTTTTGCTGCACAGTTACCCAATCATTTCATTAAAAGCACTAATTTGCGCAATATATCTCGTATTTTGAGACCGTTCCGTCGATATTCATTCGTCGATCCACTGAGCTGCAACCAACTGCCCATTTATAAGCGATCCTCAAGGCGTAACGAATTTCATTTTGAATTGAAAGAGTTTTGTAATCACAAAGAAGTCGCATTTCCAAAGAAAAAACTATTTAATTAAAGTAGATACTAACACAAAGGCGTAATCAAACCATAGTAGATTGGACGACAGCAAAATCCAAATAAGAGTTTTATAGTCGAGGCGTTGCAGTTAAATGGGTGATTATGTTCGAAACCTATTACACAAAGATAATATTCTGAATGCAATGAATCGATCTGCTTAAATGATATAAACAAAACACATTAAGTTCGAAGATAGTACATTTTAATGGTGGTTTTATATTTTATTGAAAAGTGAGTGGAAGAGGAAAATCAAACCCAAATTGTAATAAAAATACCTTAATTTATGTACCACTTCTCATCTCTGTTGTTTTGAATATACACATAATTATTATAGAACTGTTACTTGTTTCAAGTAAAGCGTCATAACTGATAAGAGATCGTACGGGGATCACACCCATTCATATGTGAAACGCTAAATGGAAAAGTGAAACAAAGAACACTTATGTATTTCAATTTTGCCATCAGCGTATGTATTTGTGAAGTATCCGTATTAATTTTCAAATTGATTTTGCCTGTAATCAAAAAGTTTTTCATACAAAAATCATGTTTTATTTCTGTATTAAGTAATAATACCCTGTACAAAAATTAATTGTAACATAACGAAGGAAGCATCAGAGACCCCATAAAGTATATATATATATTTGTGATCAGCGAGAGAGGAAAGTTCTCTAAACTAACTAAACTAACTTATAGGATCTTTAGGGATCGCACTTTAAGAGCAACTTGGAATTTCATAACTCACTAATACCTCGCAACCAATTTACTGCAAATTTAGTTGCAAATTTTCTCGAAATATTTGTTATAACTTTATATTAAAATTTATTAAAATACTTCGCAAAATAGTTTATTGAAAGCAAAATTTAGAGGCAAAAATGTACTCTAAAAAGTTGCAAAAAATGTATTACTACTAAAAAAATATGGCGTGTATAAGGTATAAAATCGACTCGAGCACCTCGAATCTTTCTTGTTTTCAATAATTTTTATAGAATCCCAAATCAGAAATAAAAAGCCGAACGAGTATTTTATACCCTCGAAAAAACTTTAATAATTGTGTGAATTTTTGTTTGATTTTGAGGAACTAAAGAGCATTTGATCGAAAAATAATTGCCCTATTTAAATAACTAAATAAACTTTTTTATTAAATTGTACTCAAAGTATAACAAATTTAAAAAAAAAGTAACAATTTCAGACTATTTCTTTGAAAACAGTACTTATTTTCATTTCAACACCAAAACATTATTAAGTGAGTGAAAGATATATTTTTCTATTTCCCAGTAGCACTGAGAAGTTTTTAATTGGTTGAAACTCTTTTGACTTATTGCAAAGACATATAACAAGCACGCTCTTACAAGTAGCATCACTGTATAACTGTTTTGTTTGCTTTCTAGTGGATGTACATATATCCTTCCATATTTAATATTAACACCTATAGTCCCTGGGTTCACATACAAGGTGTCTCAAAAGAAAGTTCACATTTAAAAAATCGATCAAAACAAGTAGTTTATTGAAAAAATGTTTATTACATATTAAAATACACACTTTGGGAATTTATTTCCTAAAAATGATATTGTCCAAATGTAAACCGTTGCGTTCACGGCATTCATTTAATCGAGAACTAAAATTTCATATGACGGCTCGGCAGGTATTTTCCGTGATAGCTGCCATTTCGTAACGGATATTTCCTTATAATTTGCCAGGGAAGTCGGTTTGTTGCCGTAAACTTTAGATTTGACGTAACCCCCTAGGAAAAAGTACATAGGGGTTAAATCGGGACTTTGTGGAGGCCAATTTATATTATCTCTCCTGGAGATTAATTTGCCAGGAAAAATTTCATGAACTCGTGGTAGAGACCTGTTGGACGTGTGTGAAGTTGCTAAAAATGCGGAACAATGATGATCTCTGCCCGTTTAAAGCAACAGCACGCTTCCGAATCAAAAGGTCCGGGTTGTCACGAACAGACTGAGTAACACTGTCTACGTTTTCGAACGTTCTCGAAGACCTTGGACGCCCGGATTTTGATTTTTCCAGCGTTGAACCGGTCTCTTCAAACATCTCGACCCATTTTCCAATGAGTCGAGGGCTTAGCGCATCATTTAAATGACGAACATGTCGAATACTGCAGAATTTTCTACGCGCTACAGTCGCTGAATTACCGTTTTTGCTCCCAAGAAACGCTCCATAGCGACTAAATTCCCAAAAGCTAGGCTACCGATGGACATACCCCCGCGCCCCTCGGTATAGTTGCGTTCACGCAATTAGCAAATCAAATATGAACTTTCTTTTGAGACATCCTGTACTTCTTTTGATGAATTTGCATTTGGTTCGTAAAAGAAAGTTAAGTTTATAAACAAACAGGAAAAAAAACGTATACTTCGGTGGAACCGCAGCTTTAATACTCTTCACACTTGCCCTTTTCGCTCGGTAACGCTGGTGTTTTACTTCAATTGTTTAAACTTATGAATGGATGCTTAGATTTAAATAATTTTGATATATTAAATTGTATTCAAAGATTGATGTCACTTTTTGGTTGTAGACTAGTGTAATTTCATTTACTATGTGTGAAGGGTATATTTATAAATAATAATGGAATTTTTGATAGGTACTATTAAGTACAAGCCCATGAAAAAAAATTTCAAAATAATTGTGTCACATCAATTTTCTGAGATAACAGTATATTTACGTTTTTCAATATATACTAGTTTACAGCCAAAATGTACATTTGATGCCACTATTTTCGCATTTTTTGGGGACCAATTTTCATGCTATCCAGTTGAAATTTGGCACATACACTTTTTGCAGTTTAATAGAGTATCAAGATTGACCCGCCACGCCCAATTTTTGGGGTAGCCCCTATAAAAATCCACCGCCCACTTTTGACTTTTTGTATGACAATTTTTTTTCTTGTAGTAAATATCAACTTAATACATAATCGATATAATAATTTTTGGTGGACGGATGCTTGACATATACATTAATGGGTGGGACGATCTAGCTATGTCCATCTGTCTGTCCGTCTGTCCATCTGTATGTTGTTGACCATTTTTTAGGGACCAATTTTTATGGTATCCAGTTGAAAATACACATACACTTCTTTTTATTGCAGCTTAATAGAGTATTGATTGACCCTCCACACTCACTTTTTGGGGTAGCCCCATTAAAAACCTACTGCCTACTTTTGACTTTTTGTAGAAAAATGTCTTTATTAAAGTCAATATTAGGTTGAAATGCAATGTAGTTCGTTTTTATGGTCAGCCGCTAAACATACAAAGACTAACGGGCCTGGCCCGCCCACTTTTTGGGGCAGTGCCTATTTACACCCCCACTTGTATGTTTTACAATACTATTAAACATTTCGTGTGAATGGTATTAGAGCTTCGGTTCGGTTTCTTATGTCTTATGATGCACTAAACTTGAAAATCACAATAAAAGTTTTTTTCTTGGAAATAGGTTTCCGAGATAAATTTTTTTAAAATCTTCTTCTTTTCGGAGATAGTTTCGCATTTTAGATCATATCTCCATTTAGAACGCTAAAAACATCATATTAACGGTAATAAAATATCCAACAATCGTTTCTAATATGTTTTTCCAATTGGTATTGTAGCTTAACTGTTATTGGCCAAAATATATGAAAAATGTCAATTTTTTGGATCTAAAAAATAATGGAAAAGTCACTGCAAAAAAAAAAAAAAGAATTCAAAAATATACATCATATTATGTCTAGATCAAAATTAAAAATTTTCACTGTTTTGTAACACTCGCTATTACGGTGTGTAATTCAATCAATGCACAATGTAATTTGACTATGGATTTTTTAACGGACTTAATATACGAGTAATTTCCATCGTTCCCAGAATTTGTCTCGACAGATGTTATCGTAAGTGTAGACGAAACAATAATACTCGTGAAATAAAAATATTTTCTAAATAAATGGCGATAATATTAAAATATACGAAAACAAATGCGCCGAACCTAGGTTTGCACGGTACACCGTAATTTAAGATGTTTTCTTTAAGAACGTCGAGCAATCGACTATTCTCTTCATTCAGTAAAAACCATTTGTACTGTGCGGTTAATTGATAGAAATTTAATAAAATGAGCAAACAAAAACGAGAGTTTGAAGGCGTGAATCCAAATCGCAAATGCCGTGAACACCAAAGAAATATGAAGAGCACAACTGGAAAGTTTGTTCCGATTTAAAAGTGGTGGGCGTGTTACAAGGAATGCAAGTACGATTCACGAAATATTGATGTTTTTTTTTTGGCTCTGAAACAGCCGCGCACGCACACACTACTATAAGATCTGGCATCATTTCGTTGGTTTACAAAATGAAATAATCTATAATTTAATTTCAACAAGAGTATATATGTCGCTCAACCTTAATTTTTTGCATTCCCACTTGGATTTTTTTAGCGAAGAATCTCAATGACATTAGTGACGCACACGGTGAAAGGTTTTATCAAGAAATGAAAACCATTGAGCAGCGCTATCTCGAAAACCTATCCATAGAAAATTTTTTTATTGTAATTTTCGAGTTTAGTGGGCCATAATACATAAGAACAAAATAGTGGCAATAAATGTACATGAATTTTCTTTTTTTTAAACTGGTGTTATCAAATCAGCGTGCAGACTGAACGGTAAGCCCAATCGTGACGACTATCATAATAGTTTTGTTTTACATATATGTATGTATCTGATCTTGTTTTGGTAGAGCTTGAAATGTTTGTAATTAAATAGACTATCGAAAAGCGATACCATGATATTATAGTTCTTTGTTCTTATAAAAAATTACTAAAAAGACAAAAATGTCTGAAGATAGCTTGAAATTTGAAGTTTTCTCAAGTTTACCTCATCCATTTTTCATTTTTGATCGAAACGGTTGAGTAAAATTGGTCTGGGAATTTAATCACCTTTTTAATAATAGATCAGTCATCTCGGTTGTGCTTGCCATTCAATCTGGATGCTGGTTTAAGTAAAATTATATATTGGAATTTTGAAAAAAAAACAATTTTTCATAGCTTAGTACATAATATCTACCGCAATTACTACTCAGTTTTGGAAGAGAAGCTGCCTCGCAGGCCGGAGTAATTTTCATGTTTATGTAGTATTGTTAAGGATATTGGATGGTATTTGTTTTTCAAACTAAACGCAGCATGAAAGCATTAAAACAACTTTTGTTTTAAAAAATATTTTATTTTTTATTTACTACACGAACAATAATTAATAATAACGAGCGGCTCCAAAATCGTAAATTGGAAGAGTGTTTATTTCTCTGTTTTTTATTTTATTTAATTGTAATTTTTTTTTTTTGATTTGTAGCTTGAAGCGAGCAACAAAAACGTATCTGTGTATATATGTACATGCAGCTACACACACACACACACATACTCACACATATATACTGATGGAGCGTGCAGAAAAAAGCATAGCAGATGTCAACGAACTCTTGAAGCTGTCACAAAAACAGAAAAAAAAATCAAAGTTTTATGTGTGTGTGTGTGTGTGTGTGTGTCAGGCGCCATCTCAGTTGAAGAAGAAATCGAAAGTTTTGCTTGGCTTTTGCCTCTTCTTCTTCTTCTTCGTCTGCTGCTGCTGCGAAGCCGCGCTTTACACTCAATTTTCTTATTGTTGCCTTTTGTTAATAATGTTATTGTTGTAGTACTGTTTTTGTTTGTTGTTGGATTTGCTTTTTGTTGTTTTTTTTTGTGTTGATGTAATCAAATTGTGCTGTTTTTGTTAATGATGATGATGATGATGATGATAATGGTAATGATGACGATCAAAAGCACTGCATAGGTGAACACATGATGTATAGCTCTCTCGCTCTTACTCATACTCTAAATGCTTTTTAACACTGCACCTATGTAAATATATATCAAATAAAAAAACCTCGTGACAAGCTAAAAACCAAGTAACGAAAGCCTACTTGCAACTCACAAAACTTCTTATATATATAAATTTTGTGACAAAATATTATATTTATACCCTGTACCCAAAGGGACAAGGGTATAATAAGTTTGTGCAAATGTATCGCATGTAACAGGCAATTGTGGCCGTGCTAGCGCCGATAAAGTATATATATAGTCTTGATCAACATAGGAAACTGAATCTATTTAGCAATGTATGTCTGTCCGTCTGTCCGTTCGTCTGTCTGTGCGCCTGGGTGTATAAGACAACATATATCAGGAACTATAAGAGCAAGGAATTTCAAACTTGAACATTTAGTTTCTCCTTCTCCATACGTGTAGATGTCTTATATAAAATTTTGTAAATGTCATGCCCACAACGCCCACCACGCCCACCACGCCCACCACGCCCATAATACGGCCGTTTGACCCGTATCTTAACACGTTTCAAGGGCGCATAGTTTGAAAAAAGTTTTCTTTTTATTCCATTCACAGTCTCCAGTTGAAAATTGGCACATACACTTCTTTTTCTTGCAGTTTAATAAAGTATCAAGATTGACCCGCCATATGTCGTGTGTTAAGTCGTGTGCACGTGTGACTGCTCCATTCTTGCTTGTTTTCATTTGTATTGTTGGAATTGATTGTAATATGAAATTTAGCGTTCGCCATGTTGCTTAGTTGTTTTTGTCATAAAATACAGTTTTTCTTCTAGGACATTGATTTTACTTCTCCACTTAATTGCAAGCATCTTCTCAAAAATTCACAAAATCGCAACATGTCCAATGTGCAGTTACATATTACATACATTCAATTCCAACAATACAAATTGGGTTTTTGAACAGAGGCTACCTCAAAAAATGGGTGGTATACGTTCACTATTATATGCGTATGAAGCGACCATCTATAAGATGCCATCATATCGAATTTTAAGTTGATATTGAATTAACTGAAGAAGTTTTTCATACAAATGCAAAAAAGCGAGCAGTGTATTTGTACAGGGGCTATCTTAAAAAGTGGGTACACTTTTTTATGTATATAAAACAGCCACTTAAATAAACCGCCTCATGAAATTTCAAGCTAATATTGAAGTTTTTCATACTTAAACACAAAAGTATGAGAGCTTTACCACAAAGTGGGAGGCACACGCCCATTAGTCTATATATGTTAGGCGGCGGTCCATAAAAGGCACCACATTGAGTTTCAACCTAATATTGAATTTAATAAAGAAGTTTTTCGTACAAAAACACAAAAGTGGGCAGTGGGTTTCTATGGGTGCTACACAAAAAAATTGGTGGAACACGCCCAAGCCGCTGTCTATAAAAAGACATCACAACGAATTTCAACATAATATTGACTATACTAAAATTTATCGTACAAAAAGACAAAAGTTGGCGGCGGGTTTGTATGGGGACTACTCCAAAAAGTGGGCAGGTCACAGCCATTAATGTATATGTGAAGCGTCAGTTCATTAGAAGTCACCATATCAATTATTTAGTTGATATTGACTAAAATAAAAAAGTTTTTCATACAAAATTTCAAAAGTGGGCGTTGCGGGCTATCCCATAAAGTGGGGGAGGAGGGTCAACCATGATACTCTATTAAGCTGCAATAAAAAGAAGTTTATGTGCCAATTTCAACTGGATACCATAAAAATTTGTCCCCAAAATATGGTCAACAATATACAGACGGACATAGCTACATCGACTCGTCGATCTCGTCGAGATGATTAAGAATATACACGAAGTGATCTAAAAACAACCAAACTTTATAGTTAAAAAATAAAGCAAGCATGGTATTATGTTTCAAAGCTAATATTTATTCAAAATGCGATCAATTTAACTCAATACAATGTTTGGAACGCTGAACCAATTTATTCATAGAGTTTTTAAACTCGCTTTTTGGGATGTCTTTAGCACCTGTGTCACGGCTGCTTGTATGGCTGGAATGTTATTGTAAAAAGCTCTTTTCATTGCGGTGATAGACCAGGCGAATATGGAGGGTGGTCGATGAGACAATTCTATTTTTTCATCAAAATTCATTGACTTTTTTGGTCTTGTGATTATCAAGCATTATCAAGCAATAAAATCAGCTGCTCTCCTTTGGAATATTCGGGTATAACCCGTAGTACTCTCTACCACATACGATGTAAAACTTGTAAATAATATTCTCCATTGACAGTTTCACCTTTTGGAACAAATTCCTTGTAAACAGTACCCTTGGAATCATAGAAAGTTAACAACATTGCCTTGATTCTTGACTTCTGAAAACGCAATTTTTTAGATATTGACTTCTTTTGGCGTCTTTTTGGCGTCTTTTGACTTCCATTCTGCAGATTATCGCTTAGTTTCAGGATCATATTCAAAACACCATGTTTCATCACCAGCTATGATCGAATCTAGAAAATTTGGATCGTTTTCAGCTGTTGAAATGGTGTCTTTGCAATGGTCTACACGAGCGTTTCTTTGATCATCATTTAACTGATGTGGAACAAAACTTTCACACATCTTTCTTTTACCCAAATCTTCAGTTAATATTTTGTAGATTGTACAGTAAGATGAATTTAATTCTTCTGTTAGCATTCTCACAGTAAAACTTGCATTGATAGCGTTTATTTCACATACTTTTTCCACTAATACAGCACGATTAGATGCTTCGGGTCGTCCAGGTCTTGGATCATCATTTAAATCACGACCGTTTTTAAATCGTGTAAACCACGTCATAAACTTTTTTTAACAATTCGTAAAAACAAAATTTAATATTTGCGCTTTGTTTCATTATGTTTTTACCATTTAACTACAAAAACTGCTGTTATTAAAACATGTGTCATTTTGTAAACTGTCAAACGAGATAGCATGAACTTAGCTGCTTTCGTTTGAAAAACAATTTACCTTTCTAACACTACTAACATTTAATAGATTTCGCTACCTGTTCCATGATTTAAATTAAAAGTTCGGTTATTTTTAGATCAAACCTTGTATATACTTTATGGGGTTTAAGATGAATCCTTTAATGCGTTACAAACTTTCAGACAAACTGAAAACAGTCAAACAAACACAAACACACACGCACGCACACACACATACACAAAGAAACTATGCATAACTTTGAAGGAGTCCACCGATTTACTTGATTTTGGGCTCGTTGGAGTCGCCTCGATGCCAAGAATAAAAAAAAAAACATAAGTTTGGGATCCCATCCCTATGAACCGAAGTACTCCTTAGGGATGGGTATTTTCAACCTACTATATGTCGGATTGGGGTGATCCGATTTGGTATATAACACGTCTCGATAGGAATTATTAGTAAAAATTTCGTTATTGAGCGTATAATATAGTGCTCATGCTCCAGTCACACTGAGTTGATCTTTCGCCACTTGCATGGACTACCGTACACAGTGCTAGATAAGAGTAAGTGAAATAGCGTTATTTTTATGTTTGTTGTTTTATTTTTTGCAGCCATTTTGTTTAAATATAATAATTGCAAACGCGTTTTCTTTCTTTCTTTCTTCCTTTCTTTCATTTCTTCTAATTTGATGTATTACTATCTTTGGTCATTATTAAAGAGCAGCGAATGACAACAACAGCAACAACAAAAACTACAAAAACCATATTGCCATTTAAAAAAATATATCTTTTTTTTTTTTGCTTAATTGAATAAAATTTCATAACCTATACCTACAATCTAATAATAATACTATACATAAACACATACATACATAGTACACACATAGTCGTATATGATCATCGATTTCCATAACTTTATTATTATGGTTTTCTACACATTTTGACCAAAAAGCGTAAAACTTTTTTATTTTACTTTATTTTTTTTTTGGTTCATTGATTATCTTTTAGCAATTATGTAAATGGTTTGCAATGCTGCGCAATAGGAACGGATGCGGCCCATTGAGCTCTCTACCGGGATGCCATTTTCCCATTATATATACGAGTATACCTATACAAATCTACATACATGCACGAATTTCGTGTGAAACCTGAGTGAAAGTTCTTTAAAATTTGCAATTCGTAAGTGGAAAAGCCATTTCCGTTGAAACTCGCACATTCGCTTGTTTTTCTTCTCAGATTTTCCCAAAAGTGTAATTGAAAAGTGAAAACTGGAAAAGCGACATTTTTGGTCGAAAGAAAGAGAAGGGGTTTTCTTTGTTTCAGCGCGCAATTTTAACTATTAAACTAAGTAGTTTTATTCGAGAGTAGTCTGGAAAGTATGGCATAAAAGTAAATTGAATGAATATGAATGCTGACGCTCAAAAATAATTGAACAATGTTATCGACTTCGGATGTGATTTTGATAGGAATTTATGTCGGCACAGTGCTTTCCTTTCGTCCGCAAATGATTTTATTCGAAAAGGAAAAGGTCGTTGCGCTAAATCAAGCGATTATAGAGAGTGATTAATGCTTAAAATATGCATATTAGGCAAAAAATGAGGAACAAGTAAAGATCAATGAGATACAAAAGTTCTGTTTACTTTGGCACATATCGGAACAAACCGTGCACACACCTTCCGTACATTCATTAGTAAATACTTCAATTCAATAAAATTAATTAAACATTTTTACAAAAACAATATAGATGCCTACATTTTTGCAAAGAAAATGTCAAATTTAAAACTAATTTTGGGGTTTGACAAAATATTTTCTTGACAAACTTTACTCAAAGTTTTCGATTTTGATTCATATAGACATGGAACAGATTGATGGATATGGCTAGTTTGATTCGTCTCGTCGAGCAGATCAAGAATATATACTTTTTGAGATCTGCGATGCTTCCTATAATGCACAATGGTCCCAAATCCTGGTATTTTGGCATAAATTCGAAAAATGGTGCAGTTGATTGTTATAACAAATATAAGAGCTGATATAAGTTTTAAGCTGGTCTGACCACGCCCACTAAATCTAAGTTTACTATTATTATACAAAAAAATTAAACAAATTTAATTCAATCGCTCTCATCTTCACTATCAGTGTCGCTGTAAATATTTGAGTCGTCGATAATCTTCGGCTCTTCTAGTAGGCCTAATACCTCTTTGGGTAGGATCTTCACTTTATTAGACCGCTTTCGTTCAGTAATGCAAAGGCTAGACAACAAAGGATCCGATGAGTGCAAAACTCCGTGAAACACATCCGTTGTATTGTTAATTCGACTATCTTTCCTTGAGTGAGATGGGCGATCTTTCTTATAAAATTTATTCCTCGCTTCTGATGCATTTTCACCCAAAGAAACAACCGGAACAACAGAGGCTCCAATAATTTGTGATCTGTTACAAATTGTGTTGGTGTTGTTGCTCCGCATAAAGGGCAACATTGCGTGGACTTTGTTCCCCTTAATATATTCAGTACTTTTCCATCTATTAAAGTCAAACATAATTCATAACTACTTCTGACTTTTATATTGTCGACTTTGTATTCGTAAGGAACTAAAGCTTGTATTTGTCTATCTAGATCCAACTTTTCAGCAATTATATGAGTAGCCGTTTCTTTGATGAATTCTATTTTTACAGGCCTGCAGAATCGAACAGACTGTGGAGTGGCATTTACCCAAACATTTCTATTAAACAATGATTAATCAACAATGGGATCTTGATGTTCTCTGAAGCTTTGCTTGTGACTGGTTTGCCCAGTAGACCCATCAAAGCCATAGCTAGCAATTAATTTTGACTCCTGCAAGTCCGGATACTCTTCTAGAACATCTTTCTGCAATGTGATTAGACGACTGGCTGTGTGATCTAATAAACATTGCAGTGGTACTTGAGCCACCGTTTCAGTTATTTTTATTCCACTTGGCCGACATTACAGTAAATCCAACTATTTTTTAAAAATTCATCCGCCATTTTGAATTTTAAAAATCTGACATTAAATTCGTAAAAAAACCCAAAAACCCCCCCGAGAAACAAGATTCAAGCAAATCTGGCATCAAAATACTTAAAGAAAGGGTGGTCTAACTCCCCGGCCCGAGTACTTTTTTATTTGTGTGGCTGTGTAATCAAAGAAAAAAGTCAAGATTATCTTGACGTTGATAGCCGACCAGAGCGAGTAAAGTTTTCCACCACATCTTGACCGCTTTTGAATACCACTAATAAGTATGTACGGGATTTTGATAAAGTCGATTCACCGTAACAATTTCTGCAACATTTTCATCTACTCGGAAAAACCATTGCAAAACTTGAGACTTTGTTAGATAGTTTTATCAAACTAAATGACAGCTGGTGCTTAAAGTCCGCGTAAGTATAAAGGACAATTGTGCCAACATAGCGACAAAAAGAATTTTGACCATGGCTTTAAACGGGCTTTTTAAATAACACAGGCCAACATCGTTTAGTTGTTGGAAAGCTAAGGGTCGTTTCCAAAGTAATTTACTGCGTAGAATCCGAATCCGGGGTCAGAATTGTGCCATCACGTCAGGATTTTGAGATATTTGAGGTTATGTACCCGAATGACGTCGATGTAACTGAGAGAGACAGACCAGAAAAATTTTTTCCACCCTGTAGGAAAAAAAATGCCGTTTTTCGGGTACATAACCTCAAATATCTCAGCTTTCCAACAACTGACATGACCCCGGTATCTGTAGACCTTTGCAATTAATTCCCGGTACTTTTCTTTGACAGATTGTATATGTATATTAAGTCCAGAACTTTTTAGTCTACCCTCCTAACAAATCGCAGCTGATAGTCGAATTTCTAGCGTCCATAGAGTCCAAACGGTCGTTTAACTTTACGCCGCTGCCACTCACTTCGCCAGCGTCAAGTTGGAATTGGAGTTGAAGCCGCTTGGACCGCTTTGGCCGCAACTGCAATTATTGTATTTCAATGTCAAAGTGAAAGTTGACTCGCAGTTGGCATTCACTGTGCATGCCAAACGGAGTAGCTGGTCGTTGGCCGTCTTTATAATTTTATTATTAATTTTTGTTTGTTTTTTTTTTTTTTGGAATTTGCAGATACATTTTTCTTTTACCAATTCAACCGGGCGCACACACTTTAAGTCATTAGTTGTAGTAAAAACTTTGTTTCGCTGCTATTTAAGCGCACCCAGGTAACCAAAGAACTCGTTAATCAACTGAGAAAGTTGCTACGCAGCAAATTGCTATTGTGGTGGGCTAGTGAAGAGTGTGGGCGACTAATGGTGCGCTGCTGGTGGACCACTTGAATGTCATTGAAATAGTTGTCATTGTTGCTGCTGCCACAATCTGTTTGCTGCTGTTGCTGTTGCAAAAACGCCAAAGCCCTGCAGCTATATAAAAGACTAGTGTATATCGGTATATTTTCTATATCTCTATATGCATAGATGAAGTCAAATTGCGGAGGCGTTGCTTGTGAATCGCCATTTGAATGCAAAACTTTTTCAGATACAAATACTAGTGTGGTCTATGAGACTGTTTGTGATATTGCTTTTTGCTTTGCTCTGCTAGGCTATATATTTTTAATTATGCGCTGAGTGGCTGACTATGAAACTTTGTGTTGTGGTAAATGACGCATGAAAATATTGAACTCAGTCATTGTCAGTCGCACATATTGTACGAAGATATTATTGTACAAAGATAGAAATTGGTTGTTCTAAACTTACTTTTTGTGAAAGGCTTTCGTTGCCGAGAGCGTTGCGTAGGCGGCCATTTCACGGTGTTCGCTGTCCTCGACGTTGGGCGCATTGAAACGCGAGAGCAGCGCTGCTGGATGATTGTCCTGGAGCAGTTGACCTGGAAAAATTTCTTACATTTATACACGAAACAATCATATTAATAACATTGGATAGAAAATTAAAATAAAAAACGTTCCCCAAACACGAAGTCCGAGAGAAAAAACCTTTTTCAATTTTATAATACTGATATATTTGAGCATATCTTAATCTGTTTATGAACAAACGTAGTTCAATAAAAAGATTAATTAACGCAAATTTATTCCGTTAAACTTCTTTATACAAAGCATGACGCGCCAATGTAAAAAACAGCGAATAAACTCTTCTTAAAACACATCAATAAGAAGTACTATTTCAATACTTCAAACTTCATGAACCACCAAATTTTATGGTTTTAGTATCGGAGTTAGTACGCTTATGAACAAGAGATTTGGAACTTTTAAGGTTACCTAGTATAGGTTGTACACTCAGAGAAAACAAAATTTGTAAAGATAAATATGATCATAATTGATTTTACTATGCAAAATAAATATATTTAAATTAAATATGAATCAGTTTGATTTAAATAAAAACATGTTTAACCAGGTAAATAAATATGAATCCACACTTTAATTTAAATATGCCAAGTTTAATTTAACGTTGGTCCATATTTAATTTATGTATGCATACATTTAGATTAAAATGTTTTTCAATTCCATTTAACAATGTGTAAATCCTAATCTAAATAATTTAAGTTGTAAATTTGAGTGATCCAGTTTAAAAGAGCAATCGGCACCAGTTTGTCGTAGCAGTTTGTCTGGTTCACCAGAGTAGCGGGGCCTGCTTTTAACACGATGCGTCTGTATGAAATTTAAATTATACTCGTACATACATCTCAATCTTAAAATCAAGCCGTGTTTAGCTGTTGCCCTTTCAACGCTACAACACAGCGCAAATTATGCAAGGAAATGTGCGTATTTTCCTGGTCACTCGCGTATTTTCCTAGTCCCGGTTTAAACATTGATCCTTCGAGCCATCTCAGAAAGGCTCTATACATTCCATACAGTCCACTAAAAAATTTCAAAATTTTCAATTTGAAATTTCCCTTTTAATTGCATTTGCACAACAGGTCGCATTAGCGAGATGCGTGTAAGGAGAAATAGCGAAAAGGAACTAAAACTACATACTATGAAGCAGCGCGTGAGCAGACAAAAAATTTTGACAGCAAGCAATTTTGCATAAAATTAAATCTAAATAAAGTGAAAAATTTTTTACTTGTATAAATTAAACACTAAAAAAACAACAAGAAAAAACGTTAACTTCGGTTGAACCGAAGCTCCAATACACACGAAACTTTAAATAGTATTGTAAGTCATAAAAGTGGTGGTTTAAATAGGGACTACCCCAAAAAGTGGGCGGTACACGCCCACTAGTAGATGTGTATGAAGCGATGTAGTAGACGTGTAAGATGCTGCCAAATCGAATTTCAAGTTGAAATTGACGTTTTCCATACAAACGCATAAAAGTGAGCTATGGGTTTATATGCGACTACCTCAAAAAGTGGGCGGAACACGCCCATTTGATTATGTATATGAAGCGGTTGTCCACTAAAATCCACCAAATCAAATTTCAAGCTAATATTGATATAAATGCAGAATTTTTCATAAAAAACTCAAAATTGCACGGTGGGTTTGTATGGGGTCTACCTCAAAAAGTGAGCGGGCCACGCCCATTAGTCTATGTGTGTTAACGACTGTCTATAAAATCGCACCATATCGCATTTCAACCTAATGTTGACTATAATAAAAAAGTTTTTCTTACAAAAACACAAAAGTCGGCAGTAGGTTTGTATGGGGGTTACCACAAATAGTGGGCGGGTCCCACCCATTAATGTATATTTCAAGCATACGTTGACTAGAAGTTACCATATCAATTATTAAGTTGATGTTGACTACAATAAAAAAGTTTGCATACAAAAAGTTAAAAGTGGGCACGCTGGGTTTGTATGGGAGCTACCCCAGAAACTGGGCGTGGCGGGTCAATAAATAAACTGGATATCATTCAAATTGGTCCCCAAAAAATGCGCAACAAAATTTTGTTTTCAACACTTAAAAAAAAAAAGCAATGCATTCATGTCGCTGCATTGGCTTTACCGAATGGGTCCACGAGATCTGCTTAGAGAGATGGATAGATGAGTTGGAAGCAGAATGACAACAACAGTTAGATGTAAAAAAAACTATTAATAATATTAAAAATTTTAACAAATATATATATATAAAAAAAAAAAACAGAAATAATAGAAACTATGTGTATGCAATGCCTACTTAAGATGTTTAAACTATTTGCGAAGCATAAGTTTATTTGGGGTCGTTCCCATACAAACCTATGGTCCACTCTTGACTTTTTGAAAAGAAACTTCTTTATTAAAGTCAATATAAGGTTGAAATGCGATATGGTATCAATATTAGCTTGAAATTTGATTTGGTGGCTTTTAGTGGACAACCGCTTTATATACATATGCAAATGGGCGTGTTTCGCCCACTTTTTGAGGTAGTCCCATATAAACCTATAGCTCACTTTTATGCGTTTGTATGGAAAACGTTAATATCAACTTGAAATTAGTGGAAACATCCGCAACGTAATATTCAGAAGGGCGACTTGGTTGTTGTGAAGGATGAATTATATCCCCCCAACGAGTGGCGACTCGAACGAGTCCTCCGAACAATCCCAGGATCTGATGCCGAACTTAAAACGCAAAACGGTGTCATCATCTTGTAAGAAAGTTTTATTGTTTTTGTTAATGAACCTAGTAATATTTGATATATCTTATGTCAATACCAAGAAAATATTCGTTATAGATCCAGTTTAAGACATTTATACTTTACATGGTCTGCAATGCCTCCTTCTGACTGTTACATTTGAACAAACTTAGTGTACCATTGGTCCACCAGGGCAGGGTGTACAAATAATTGGTAAGATTGAAACATGTATGATACGAGGGCTGCTATTTATATTTCGGGAACTGGCAACACTAATGTCAAAAGCTAAAGTCTGGCAATACCATAATAAAGTTTGACATTTTTTGGCATAAACGTACTCACAAAGTTTTGATGTACAATTGCTATTTGTTTTGTTTACAGTGAGTTAAGAAAAGCAATTTGGCCAAAAAATGGAAATTTCAAGAGATAAGGTTTTCGTTGAATTATTTTTCACAACTTTCGACGTGGCTTATCTCAACAAGAACGTGTCAATGAACTCAGTTCTTTGTATGGCGATAAAGCACCATGAAAAACCACAGTATATCGCTGGTATAGTGAATTCAATCGTGTTCGTAGTTCGGGCACCGACGAATTCCGTGAAGGTCGTCCAAAATCGGTTGTTGTGCCCAAAAACATCGATGCAGTGCGTGAACTGATAATGCAAGATTGTCATGTGACATATCGTGAGATAGAGGCATCCTTCCACCTCAAAAAAAGGTTCGCGTCGATTGGTGTAAGGAAATTATTAAAAAGTTCGACCATGGTGCTTCAAAATACGTGTATAAAATCGTGACAGGTGACGAATCATGGATATATTCGTATGAGCCGGAAACAAAACAGCAATCGACCGTGTGGGTATTCCAAGACGAGCCAAATCCAACAAAAGTTGCTCGCGGAAAAAGCACAGCGAAGCAAATGATCGCCTGTTTTCCGAATGGGTCATGTGGCCACTGTTCCGCTTGAGCAACGTAGGACGGTCAATTCTGAGTGGTACACGACCATTTGTTTTGCCGGAAGTCTTCGGAGAAATTCGTAAAACCAACCGCCAAAGACGAATCATTCTCCATCATGACAATGCGAGCTCTCACACATCTCGTCAAACAAGTGCATTTTTGAACTGTCAAAACATCAAATTAATGATTTATCCTCCGTACAGTCCTGATTTGGCATTCAATGACTTCTTCTTGTTCCCGAGTATCAAAGGTAAACTGCGTGGTCAACGATTTACGAGCGCTGAAGAAGCAGTTGAAGCGTTCAAAAACCATGTTTTGGAGGTGTCTAAAGAGGAATGGAAATAGTGCTATGACAAATGGTTTGAACGAATGCAAAAGTGTATTGATCATCAAGGGAAATATTTTGAAAAACAATAAAGCCATTTTCATTTAAAAATGTTTGTTATTATTTGCTATTCCCGAAATATAAATAGTACCACTCGATTCAACAAAATAAATTTAAAGTTATGGTTATATCGCGATCAAATATTGAGGGAATAGGGTGCATACAAACGAACAGACAAACGTCTTGGCGTGCTGATCATGAATATATGTATGTAACTAGTTTATGGGGTCTACGATGCTTCCTTTAAGGTGTTGCAAAACTTTGTGACTAAATTATAATACCATTCACACACTGTGTTAAGAGTATAAAAAATCGTAATATTGCATACCGTGGCTACTTTATTAACTTAAAAGATTCATAATCTTGTAATACCAGGAAATTATTATTACAAATATATACTGAATAAAGTTTAAAATTTGCGGATGTTTTTTGTAAAATGAAGAAGTATAGTACCCCCTATACTGAACCAGTCCAAAACTGGTGAAGCACCAGTCTCTTGTTAAGAAGCACTAATTCTACTTGCATTTCTTGTATATAGATTCGACTGATTAATATAACATGGCAATCTTAGTACATTTGCATTACCATTCACTAGCCCTTTCACTAGTTCCAAATGTGTAGTTACTTCACTAGTATAAAAGGGCTCATAATTTCGCTAGTGTTGATTGACTAACATAATAAATTATAAACAAAAGTTTATTTGTTGCTTTTATGTTTTTATATATGACTTTTAGCTGGATCTAGGTCATTTTACATTGATAAATGTTTTGAAATATTTGTATCTCAATGCGAAGAGAACATTTTGCTACACAGAAAAATGTTTAGCCGCATATACAAGTGTTTCGAACTTAGTTACTAGGTCTCATCAGAACGCTAGCAACACATTACAAACTTTTCAGCGTCTTAGCTATTTCGGCTAACAGAAAACTAACTCATCGGCTTGCTGGGTACCTGTTGCATTACATAGGGCTAGTGAATTCACTAGTCTAATGCAGCGCGGGAATGGTGAATTTACTAATCTAATCTGCGATTTACCACTTGCGTGCTTTCGGCTCTTGACTAAATCTACAACCTTCACTAAGTAATTGGTTTCTAGTACTGTAATTTATAAAGCTATATTCAGTTGAGTGAAAGTTTAGATTTAGTATTTTTAATACTTGAAATAGAATAAATGCATTGATTTCATTATAATTTCACTTAAGGATTTGATAGAGCTATAGCTTGACTGCTTCGTAAAAATGCCACCAGGACGTCAAATCCGTAAATCTTTAGATTCTAACAAATTCAGTTTTAAGCAAAGGCAACCTAATAACATAAATTATTGATAGCTCGGCTCGCGAGCACCATATGGAGGTTCCCAGGAACGCTCTTCTTGCTGCATACGCGGACGATATTGCACTGCTCTACAGCTCCAAATGCCCCACTGAGGCAGCAGATGGACTCCAGGAGTACCATAACACATTGGCTGATTGGTGCAGGAAGGTCAACCCACAGAAAACCATCAATCCCTGCTTCACTCTGACGACACTTATAGACCACACCCCACCCATACAGTTGGAAGGCGTAACTCTGGAGCAATCAACGCAGGCAAGGTATCTCGGCATCACCCTTGACAAGCACATAACTTTTGGGCCCCACTTGAAAGCTACGGCCGGAAAATGTGGCCAAAGAATGCAACAATTGCGGTGGCTGATCAACCGAAGAAGCAGCATGTCACTTAGAGCCAAAAGAGCAGTCTATGTACACAGTGTTGACCCGATTTGGCTCTACGGTGTGCAAATTTGGGGGATAGCTGCTAAATCAAATTACAGACGAATACAGGTATTACAGAATCGAGCCATGCGACGAATTACGGACTGCCCCTGGTATGTACGAGACTCCATCCTTTATTGTGGCCTGAATCTGCATACAGTGGAGGAGCAGATTGGAGGGCACACCAGCAGATACAGTGATAGACTGATTAGACATCGAAGTATTCTTGCGAGACGCTTACTCTCCGCTAGGCCTTTAAGTCGATTGAAGAGATTAGGTTTTGCCAAAACGATTAGCCGAATATAATGTCCCCCTCCTAATATGGAATATTTTTAAGTCCTCTTGCGTTTAGCATGAGGTTTGGTTTTGTTCTTTATTTTTAATACTTGTGTTGTTAAGATACCATTTTTGCATTGTATGGATTCAACGCTTAATTATATTAAAAACAAACAAAAAAGTAAAAACAATTGATAGCTCGGTGTGTGATGTTTTGTCATATAGTGTAAGCAATCAAAGACTCACCATTACGTAGCATCTCCGGTTGTATGCGTCCGTAGAGTTCCGTCATGGCATCGAGTCCTTCGCGAACGCTCTGCTGCAGCGCAATGTCCATGAGTGTGAGGCGTCGTGAGCGTTGCCTTCTACTGTTGCTGTTGCTGTTGTTTTTGTCTTTGTTGTCACCAAAGTATTTTTGTGAATCTGCATCCTTTGCTTCATCCTGCTGCCAAGTTAACCGCAGCGGTTTCGGTAAATCTGTCACAGGTAATTTCGATGGCGCTATTTCCGTTTCCGCTTGCGTTTCTACATGACTGACGTCATTTTCTTGATGCGGTTTTTTTGCGCTACTCGTATTCCAATTAAGCAGCAGCCAAAATAGCCAAAAAAGCCAAACTCGCCTCATGTGGAATTCGATCATTCTGTGGGTGTTCATTGAATACATATAGGGTGTTTTTTTAGTAGTGCACAACTTTGAATTGAATTGAATTAAAATATTGAATAATTTCAAACTAAAAATTAGCTTTATGACAACAAAAATTTCATGTTTAAATATGATTTAGATGCGTGGCTGACTCGAATGTGGCGCGTTATGGACAAATTTTTATTTAGAGTATACGATCCATACGTAGCACACTGGACATTCCCGAACTAAACCATAAATTTCAAAATAAATTTTCTCAATTTGCAAGTATTATTCTGGCGATAGTCTATTCACGATATAATGGCACATCAAACTGAGCACAAATAACAATAGCGTTGGCAGATATGACCATTTTATGATAGTTTAATCCCTGTTGGAAAATGGAATCCCTAAAAAAAACACACACACACTGTATGTACGGCTGTGCAAGAATATTTCATTGATTTTAATTGAAAACATCGATTTGCAAAATGATTTGTCATCTTATTGCAGCAACACGGTTGCGTATAATTATCAAATTAACAACAATTTGCGTAATTGTGTTGAAACGATTAATCAAATAATAATAAACTGAACGTTGCGCTAATGTTTTAATTGCTGCGATTCAGCTGAGTTATGCAAGGAATTTCATATTACGCGAGTTTTTCGACTTGAAGCATTATAGATTTTTCAATTTAAGTGGTGTAATTCTCCCGAAGGCGCATCACATCAATGACAGTACGATAATTCCCTGTCATTGACAACAGCAGCCAATTCAAAAAAATAAAATATAAAATCAAGAAAATATGGTAGTTTCAGTGGAACCGAAGTTTTGATACCATTCATCCGAAATAGTGCATTTATAGCAGCTATAAAGAAAAAAAAAAACTGTTTTATAAACCTAAACGTGAATTTTGAATCTTTATGGGAGCTAGACCAAAAACTGGGTGGAACACGCATATTAATATATAATTGTGAAGCTTCTGTCTGCGTGAACTAACGGGGAATTAGTCTCCTTTCTATAGGTTACAAAATTCTGTCCCGTGCACTGTGTAAACAGCTGGAGCCATACACGAATGCGCTGATAGGCCAGTATCAGTGTGGCTTCAGATCAAAGAGGTCGACCATTGACCAAATATACACTTTACGCCAAATCCTGGAAAAGACACGTGAGTACAACAAAGACACACACCACCTATTTGGCGATTATGAGGCCGCTTTTGACACGCCGATAAAAACAAAGTTTTCCAACTTGGTATCTCAGCAAAGATCGTTCGTCGTCAGAGTAGGAAAGAACCTCTCCGAACTCGTTGATTCCAAGAGAGGTTTCGAGTAGGGTGATGCTTTATCGTGCGACTTTTTTAATCTCTTGATGGAGTACAACCATACGCAGATTGGTCGAGCATGAACTTCCATAAAGAAGTGATGCTACTCGCATATGTTGATGATATTGACAAAGTGGCTCCAACGAACGGCGAGATAGCAGAGCGTTCTCAGAAATTGTGAAACAGTCACGTCTCATGGGCCTAGCGGTTAACGAGTTCAAGACGAAGTACTTGGTGTCAATTCGCAGACCATCAGACCGTCCAAGACGCGAGTATGAAGAATTTCAACTTTAATGTTGTACAAAGCTTCATCGATCTGGGAGCAGAAATTACCAGCGACAACACGCTTGCCAATCGCTGCTATTTTCGGCTCAGCAAGAAAAATTGAAGTAGGGCCCTCTCTAGAAGTACGAGGGTAAAAATCTATAAGACACTGATAATCCCGGTCCTGCTGTATGGCGCAGAAGCATGGACCCTGACTATTACGGATACAGCGTCTTTAGTAGTGACACGAGCTGTATGCGCTGTATGATGTGGTTGACATAGTCTAGCGCATAAAATTCCAGCGGCTGCACTGGGCTGGTCACCTTATACGGATGAACCTCGAAGCTCCAGGTTACGTCGGTAATCTGAACTTGATTGGTGAACGGCGTCAGAGAGCATGTCCGAGCTTTAGATGGTAAGATCAAGTCTATGATGACCTGAAGAAGCTCCGGATTGCCAGCGACTTGCGTCGGCCCGCACTAAACTACACAGAATGGTGCGATATCCTATGTGCGGCCTTGTCCTTCTGTCCATGAGAAACCACTATATTCAATTTTAAGTTGACATTGACTATGAAGTGGGTGATTGGTTTCTATGCGGGCTATTCCTAAAAATGTATCTAGTCGTCTCGTCGATCTAGCTATATCCGTCTGTCTGACTGTCCGTCTGTCTGTATATTATTTAGCATATTTTGAGCAAGAAATTTTAAAGTTATACAGTTGTAATAGAGTATTCATTTTGATATGCCACACCTATTTTTTGAGTTTTCGTATGAACAATTTGTTTATAGCAGTCAATATTACCTTAAAAATTGACATGGTGTGTTCTTATGAAAAGGCGCGTATCTATACATAGGTATATATATTTAGCATTCGTTCTTAAGACGACTCTCTATCAAATTTCATGTTAATATCAACCGTAATAAATAAGTTTTTCATACAAAAACCCAAAAGTAGGCAGTAGGTTTGTTTGGGGACCCCTAAAAATGGGCGTAGCACATTGACATAGATACCTCCCTAAATTCGGAATACAGCACAATATATCAAATCTTTCTAGATCGACTTATCTCGATGAGCTTTATGGAACCTCCAATGTGTCCTTTAATGTGTTACAATCTTTCTGATAAATTAATAATACCATATCATACTATGTGTGAATGGTATAAAAAATATTTTTTTAAACATATTTCTTGGTTTCAATTATTACATCAATGGTCAGAAATGCAGACCGCAGCTGCTTTGTTTGCCTCAGACTATTTTGCATATTTTGTTTTTTTTTCACAACTTTGCATATTTATAATTATTTAATTTATATTTTTTTGTTCGATATTTTTATTTTTCTTTGCTCAAACACTTTATTTATTTCAATGCAAAACTTAGATCAATGACGCCACAGCCATCTAATATTTTAATTTTTTTTATAGGCTTTTCAAGCCACTAATTCGAATTCGCTTCTTTACTTCGCGCACTGGCTGTCTGGTTGTCTGGCTGGCTGTAATACCTTACACGCTTCAATGGCGACTGACGTCAAATTGAAGGCAAGTTTATTCTAGTTAGAAATAATTTGTATTATTTTGTATACCCTCTATATGTACCTAATTAAAGTTTTTTTTGTACCATAGTTTTGATTGAAAATATGTAACAGCTTTTAGTTTCATAAATAAGCGATAAAGGCAACTTATATACTCAAAAATAATGTGGCTCTATATACTCGTACTTGGATTTGTTTACACTGAAACCATTAGAGAACTGAGTGAACAGTGACCACTTCCTCAGCTCCTTTTTCCTTCCACTTTGTATGAGTGGAGTTCATATGTATGATGGGTTTTTCAAAGTATGTTGACCAGATCCATCAGCCCAAAAACGGGAACATAAGTTATCTCTCCTCTATGCGTTGACATAGATACCACGGAAAGTTCATTTTTCAGGAAAGTAAGAAGCTACTAATTAATTTTGACAAATAATCGACAAACTAATCAGTCTTTTTATAGTATTTTTGGAATAACCAATCGTTCGCAATACATTTGCATTGTCACGGTGACTTAAATATTTGTAAAACTATATATTCTACCATTTTTGATAGAAATTCGAAAGATGTCAGAAACCGCTTGTAGCTTTCCTGGTGTAAACTGTACAAGGGATATTCCAGCGAAATTCAGAGCATGTCCCCGTAAACGGAAACGTCTGTGAAGAATGAAAAAAATACATATCAGAGTTTGACTCCAACGGTACAGAAATTTCAAATATGAATATAATTGATTCTAGGTGGTTGCTTAAAGACAACTCCAGATTCATTATATTCTTTGCTTTGGGATATGCATCACTGAAATGAATAGAGCGCCGAATCCAGAACAATCTGTTGTGACAGTCAGAATGTGATACATACACGCGAGCCACCTTCATTGTGTACAGCACTCGATTTAATTAGATGCACTTCTCTGGTTTCCGTATACTGTGAAAATCACTGTAGAATTCAAGATCAATAACACGTTAACTAAGCATTGCCATCAGTATAACAAGTATCTACTTCGACTTATTTGTAAGGAACTTGGAAAATCCACTAGTGGCTGCTAAAAGGCTAAATGATTTGTGGGCTCAAGGTCTCTATTTTTTTGGTGCTTCAAGAGAACAGAACCTCGAACAACATATCTGTGGTAACTTTTGATTGATGTGTACTGCATCTATTAAGGAGGTGGACATAGGGAAGTTCCTTCTCGGTCAGTATTCTTCTCTGTGCAGCAATACATACTTGTATAAACTGCAAATGCATCTTAATTCTTTTAGTCATCTAGCGAAGTGTTACGGTTTGCTCGATTTTCTGACTGTAAGAAACGTAGTAAAGGAAAAGTCAGTATGGAGTAGAGCTTGCATAAATTTTTATTTGATTTTCTTTTCTACATAGCCTGCCTTTTATATTTCAACCATCATATCTGTCGATTGCTGCTAAGCTCACTTCCGTATTTCTCTGCCGTTAGCGTGGCATCTTCTACTTTTCCAGTGCATTTTCTCTCCGGTGCACTTTTCAACCATATGTACCACATTTATTCCATCTGCTTGAAATAGTTCGACCTGAGCACCCAGCCAGCCAATTCTACTGTGGGCCATTATTTGCCTTGTCAAGACGGGTTGATTTAGCCATGTCCGTCTGTCCATCTAAAAACTATTGCTCCCTTTTTTGGATTATTTTATAGATATCTGGCGGAAAGCCGATATTTAAGCTTTTTTCACTTCAAAGTTTTTGGAATAATCGTAATGATATGCCACGCCCACTTTTTGGGGTAGCCAACATACAAACCTTCCGACCACCTTTGTTAAAATAGCTCATGTTTCACTTTCAGAAGAATTTCTCGATTTGAATTCACTTCGAATTGGCATTTATATAAGTTCCAATCGTAATTTGGGCTATTTTAACGAAATCTAATCCGAATAAATTGTTCCGATTCGAATACCGGAACACAAGGGATAATGCCAATTTCAGTTAATTTTTATTAAAGACTTCATCGAAAATGTTTAACAATTTTGCTATCTAGCAAGGCATATTTTGAATGATGACAGCGCTACTATCTAAGCTTCTGGGGTATGCTAGTTCTGGCAATTTCCAGAAATGTCACTGCGATTGCGTATACATACGTATCGTGTATGAATGGGAATGAACATAAACTTTAGCGGTAGCGGCATAGTGGTCAACCTAGTTGCAACGCCGGAAAATGCGAGCTGTGAATGAGCAAGTGTCTTGCATGAATGCATTCGTTAGCAAGTGTTGATTAAACTCTAACCTTCATTTTATTTGGTACCGAAAAAAAATATGTCAAATGAACATCACAACTTCAGAATGGTGCAAGTGAGCAAAATTTATTTAGTTTATTGTTTCCACAGCGTTATCAGCACTATCCTGCACTACCCTGCAAGCATTTTGAACTGTTCCTTATCTCTATCGTTAGAAAGAAAGTTTGCTGATACTTTCAAAGAGAGTAGGAAGTTAGTTTATCGATTTACAAAATCAAAATGCATTGGTATCGCCATTATAACTTCCAATCTAGCATTTGGCGATAGTATTTAATTAACCAGAACAAGCATAAACGAATGTCTTTCTTATCGCCCAGGCGACTTGCTCTCCTACACACGATGCGACACGCTTTTTTAACGGACAGGCGGCACGCTTTCTTGTCTCATCTGTTCCTGAAGGAAGATAAGAATGCAATAGAAAAGCCAAAGCACCGACGATAGGCCATGCCTGCTGGAAGACTCCCGTTATTATCTCTCGTGATAGAAAATGTTTACAGAGCTAACAGGTTTTAGTAGAGATTTGTTGTTGGAATTTGTTTATAGTTTTCATTATATTTCTAGGTGTGAATGCCCACATTATCAGTTTTCTTTTTCTCGTGTTAAGGGTATTAAAGTTCCACCGAAGCTAAATTTTTAGCTCGAATCTTAGCACTTGGCAAGTTGTATTCGAAATTTTTGTAATAAAATTTTGCAAGAAGATCAATATATTGACGTTGGCATGATTGGAGCATATTTATGGTTATGTATATGGTTATTAAATGCAATATTATCCTGATGCCATTCCCAGCATTCTTGGCAATACATATTCAATAAACACTTCTCGGCCAATTAATTTATTTTGAATGCCGCAAAATCGCCGAAGCAAAAATGTTGTGCAAATCGATTTCGACACGCTCAGTTAACTTAGTTTCACGTGAATTTGAAATTGGTTTAATGTTTGCAATTTAATCAAATCTTCTATATATATTAGGAGCGGAAATTAATATACCAAAAAAAATGTTTAATTATATAATATTTGAATATTAGCACGAACACACAAATTAATTGTTTGATTTCATAAACAAATTATGGTTAAACACAAAAAAACTCCTTTAAGTGAAGCACGGTGCACACCGATCGAGCGATTTTTTTTTAATATTCCAAAAAGAAATTTTTCGCGTTTGTTGCCGCGTTCGCTGTAAACCGAACTAAATCGATTCTCACCTTTGAGTTGCCATTAGAAGCCAGAAAGACAGATCAGATGCCGCTTTGGAGACCGCAACAGATCGCAGCAACTCAGCAGCTCTGTTGCCGCCAAGAATGTTGACAATGGCGGGCGGGCAGTGGCGGGTCGGATCGGATCTGATCTATACAATCTCTTGAAGTTTTATTTTTGTCGCTCTTCTGGTGTGGCGAGTCAGTCGAACGCATAAGTAAAAGAAACTTCACTCGTTGCGGAAGGCATTCAAGCTAGATCTTCTGCTGACTGCCGACTGTTTGCTGTCGGATTGTCCATCAGACAAGTCAGCCGGATGATGATGATGCTGATGATGCTGATGTTGATGCTGACTCGTGATGGTGATGGTGATTATGATGGAGAAGTGGTCTCAGCCAGTTCTTGGCACGCTTTCATTCACTTTTGATTCATTATGTTTCCGTTTCGCTTCTTTTCTTCTTTCTATTTACATACAAAGTTTCGCTTTACAGCCCCGCAGCTAAAAACCTCGAAAAAAAGATGCCATACCCAAAAAAAAAAACACTAAATTAAAAAATTGTATGTAAATCAAAATCGAAGTCGAGCAATAAAAACGCCTCAGGCTGCATAATGTGCCCGTTCCGCAAATGCATGGAACAGACAGGCAGACAGCTGCCGGGATGAATGTGTTTCTTTTGCTGGCTGACTGACTTACTTACTTACTGTCTGGCTGGCTGATCTTATCTCTGGCTTGAACTCGAACTCTTTTCAATTAGAAGAGAAAGTTCTACAAAATTATTTATGCAGCAGCAAAGAAAAAAAAAAAAATAAATAAAAACTTAACTATTCAACAAACTTGTCCAGCAGACGGAGACGGCGGAGCATTGAAAGTGAGAAGTGTTTGTGTAATGGAAAAAATTGCACCTCATAAATTAAGTATTTGATTTATCTGGCCAGGTTCGTCATCAATATAAATAACTCAGAAACAGTTCAACCTCTTTTGCTTTGTGCTATGGACGTCTACAGAAATTAATTCATAATCTGCAATCGATTCAAGTGAATCAGCATTCAAATGACAACTTTACGCCTCAATGAATCAACTCTGAATTGGCATCGCCAACAACGGCGAAGTAATTCAGCACAGCAGAAGAAAAATAATGAAATACATAAAAAAAAAAGAACTAGTGCAAACCATAACTTGAACCGAAACTTTCATACTCTACACATACCAGGTGTGTCGCAAAATAAACTGGCTTGTTCGAAAAATACAACAAAAATTTAATATTTTGCAAAAGTGATTTGCACGGTCAATAAGCATTTCGAAAGAGTGTTTTATGTAATTTTTCGGAATGTCCTTTAGAATACCGGTCGACGCCTTTTGGATGGCTTCAATGTCCTCATAGCGGTGTCCTTTCATCGGCAAATGAAGTTTTCCAAATAGATAAAAGTCACACGGAGCCAAATCAGGCGAGTACGGTGAATGGTTGATGGTTAAAATCCCATTTTTGGTGAGAAAATCGGTGATAAGTGTCGACCGATGAGACGGCTCACGGTGAACGCACCTTCCGTAGACCTAATTTCTCCATCAAAATGCGATGAATCGAATCTTTGGGAATATTTAACTCCATTTCCATATAACGCAACGAAGATTTCGGCTCATTTTGTATGAATTCATGCACTTTTTCAATGTTCTTTTCGATCTCCACTGATTTTGGCCGGCCCAACTTTTCATCGTCACAGAGGTCTTCACGACCTTCTCGATGATGAACTTGAACTCTCTAAAATTATATTGTAGCAAGAATGATTGATGCCGAGACTGATTTGTAGGACAAAATTTGGGTAACGGGTCGAATTTGTGGAACAGAGAACCCATCCGTCATTCACGAAACACCACTGCACGATGAGAAAGTCACTGTTTTGAGCCAAAGTGTGCTCAAAAACCATCATCGGGCCAGTTTTCTCCAAAGTTGAAGAGACTAGTTTCTGATCTGCATGGCCTCACTACGAGTAGGTGCACTCCATTTTGGGCTCTTTTCGTTGCTACAACCCGATTGAGATTGACCCAGAATCATCATGCTGTAGCACCAGCACCATGGCTGAAAACGCAAGCACTGGTGGGTCTTCAGTGAAACCTTCCAAGGAGGATAACCAAACGGAGATGATAGCTCGTTAGATTCTTAAAGTTCAAAAACAACAGCAAAAGTCTCAAAAGAATCGCCAAAAAGCGCAACAAGAGCTACTTTAGGAGATAGCATCCAGCACGGGCATCTTCAATCCGAATTGCTGGGAATCCTAAGCGGATCTAACAATTACAATTGAATGTAATTGATGTAAGATGTTGGCAGTGTGAATTGCAGTTTCACATCTTCAACAAATTCCTTGCGTTCCTCAAAAATGTACTCAGTGTGAATAGCCTATTACACTACAATTTTCATTAGGTTGAAACTACTTCTAATTTACAGTTTCTGTTATAACATTTTTAATGAGGTATTTCAAAAATTTTTGCTGGCCTCAAACTGAAACGATGAAACTCGATACTGGTACTGCAATCAATTGGTCAACACAGTCGACAACAGACTCATTAATATATTGTGTCTTTACAAAACAGTTTATAAACAGTTTATATAAATATACATACAGACATATGATTGTATCATATGAAGCCTGTAACAGCTTTTTGATAAATGTGTTTTTATAAATTAATGTGAGTAAATTCAATATTCTCAACTTCATCTAAACAAATTGACTGCTATTTTTATTTAAACAATACGAAAATATTTCATAAACATGTGCTACAGTTTATTGTTGTATATACAATAGTAAGTAACCTTATAAGTTTCACAAATTCTATGAACCCGGTTTGCTGAAACCGAAAAACACAAAGGCTCTTGCAAAGTATTACACACTATAACATTTGTCTTCCATCTCGAAGACCAATTCTTAATTTTTTATGAAATTTTCTAAAGATTTCATATATATCTGAAATTTGGCAACTTTATAAATTGTTTTCAAACATCGAAAAATATGTTAAACGAATTGGTGGCAACTATAAGTAATGAAAGCCCTACCAGTGTGCGTTACTATGTCCACGTTCAGTACATTGGTTTAATGACCTCACTAAATTTTTAAATTCACCTAGTATAGATTGTATGCCTATAATTGTATGTTTTACTTCTTTGTGCCACAACATTTTGGAAAAACAATGAAGCTCCGATTATGTAAAGGTGGTGAATGAATTTCTCAAAGTTTAGGAAATGGGATGCACAATCTCAAATTTCGGATAACTTTCAAATTTATCTTGACCATTTCAGCTATAAAACAGTGAAAAATCTCACAAAAAAAGAATGTTAGCTAATTACTGTTGGTCAGTTAAAAGAAAAACTGTCGGTTTGATCTATAATGGTAAGAGTTGAAGAAAGCATTTTTAAACATAACAAACAAGTTTCTTGCTTTAATGTAAGATTTTTTTTTTAATTTCCTGATGGAGTACATCTTACGACGATGACCACACATGATGCTATTTGCGTATGCTGATGACATTGACATCATCGGCACTAACGAACGGCAAGTTAGCTCGGCAAGCAAATTAGAAGTAGAGGCCTCTCTCGAAGAACGAAAGTACAAATCATGAATAACGTTTCAGTAGAGCTCCACCAGGGCTAACCTAAACTGGGTAACCTAAACTTAAATAGTGGACATCGAGTCAATTGATACCACCGCGCACTAAACTATAGCGGTCTTCCTACGTGTATCCGCTACCAGTAAACGGTTGTAGGGATGAAACTGGAGACGAGACTGCGAAGTTTCCTACTTAACACGCAACCGAAATCAAAATCATGCTTACTCGCAGAGCAACTATAAAAAAATGTCGCAGGATGTCTTTTTGAAGCAACCTTGTCGTATACATCGCGTTTCCTGTATTGCGGTGATGTCAACCTTGTATTTGTCCTACTAAAGTGGGCTTCAGCAAATGACCCTATGGAGCCTTCTGTTGAGAATTGAATGTAATAATTGTAAGGCACAAATTTCATTGAATTTACATTGAGTCTACTTTTATATCAAAATATAAAAAATTCGCTACTAAAAATAATAATTTCAGATTTGACGTTCAAAACTGTTTGTATTCCAACAACAAATATATATTTTTTACTGGAGTAATGAGTGGCCAAATAATGCAGTTTTGGTCTACGAGTATGAATATATATATATATATATATATATATATATATATATATATATATATATATATATATATATTTGATTCTTCTAGTTCAGTTTTGTAAAATAGCAAAAATGCCAGAAACTCATTTTTATACCATTCACACATAGTGTGAAATGAAACTGTATTATCAGTTTATCTGAAAGTTTGTATATTTATGTATGAGTATGTATGTTCTCGATCAGTTCAACGTGACAAGTCGATCTAGCCATGTAGTGGCTTCCTTTGGACGGATACTCCACACATGGTGTGATCACCCACATTTTGGGGACCCAAACTTGCTTTTCTATGAAAAACTTTTCTACTGCAGTTAATACCAACTGAACGGACACTTCACATATTACAAAGAAATGATCATTTAAAAAGTCCTATGTACTGATGCAAAGTTTGTGTGTCATCTGTCGTTTAGTTTGTTTAAAGTACTCGATTTTCCGACTTTTACCGTAAAGGTAGCCGAGGACATGGTAGAACGATGGTAAAAAAAAAAATAATGTTCACTTTTTTTTAATTGTGTCAGACGGTAAAAATAAGAATATTATCTGAGCGTTATGTGGTGTTTGAAAGAGCAAATTCATCAAAAGAGGCCAGATTTGTGGAAAGACAGCTCTTGGATCTTACAAGGCTATCATTGTATACGAATTTCTGACCAAAAACTCAACACATACCATTGAACAATCACCGTATTCACCTGATATGGCTCCGGGCGACTTATTTGTCTTTCTAAAACTTAAATTACATATTCAAGGCAGTCGATAGAAGACTTAAAAGAGAAGTCGTTTAAAAAATCTTTTGATGATTGGATTACGTAAGTGTATTAATTCGGCAGGGACCCACTTTGACGGCGATACTATTAGTTTTGATAAACAATAATTATTTTGTGTTTTATTGTCCAATTCCCTGTACTATTTTCACAGAATGTATATATCTCTGCACCGAAATTGACCCAGGCTGGTAGATTTAAACCGTACCGGTAAACCGAATCGGTTCGGTTCTTCTTCTTAAGTTGTTTGAGCGGCATGCGATAATTCGTCTATGTTTGACAGCTGCTGGTTTACGACACGAAAAGTTTGTATGGCCATTTTTAACACGGAAAAAAAATTCAACAACGAGTTTGGTTGAAATTTTGTGTTTCCAATGGAATAACGGCAACGGTATCATTCATTTTGTTATGAGGACTCGAAAACGCAAGTATTTGAGTGGCATAAAGCATTCAGTGAGGGTCGTAAAATCGTAGAAAATTTGCCTCATGCAAGTCGTCCATCCACCTCTGCTAACGACAAAAAAATCGAAAAAGTGATAGAAATCGTGCTCGAAAATCGTCGTATTGGCATTAGAAAGATCAACATCTCTTATGGATCGACTCACCACATTTTGGTTGATGTTTTGGCTATGAAACGCCTTGTCGCCCGACTCGTACCAAAGCACCTGAGTTTTTCGCCAAACATGAAACAAAAGTCATCACACAACCACCGTATTCACCAGATTTGGCACCTTGTGAGTTTTTTCTGTTTCCGAAACTTAAATATCCGCTCCGGGAAACGTATCATGAGTCGATTGAGGACATAAAAAAAAAATCGCTGTAGGAACTAAAGGCTATACCGGCCGAGGCGTATAACAAGTGTATGGAAAATTGGATTAACCGTTGGCATGCTTGTATTGACTCAAAAGGAGCCTATTTTGAAGGTGATAATAAAGATTTGTATTAAAATGTATTAAAATGCATTAAAATGTTTTCTTTTTTTAACCAGTCCGGGTCAATTTTGATCCGAAGGTATAAACCACCTTTTAGATTTTGTATAAAAACTTGCGTTTTTTCGGCTTGTCTCGCCCACTTTTAGGGATAGCCCAACCTAATTCCAATCACGCTGAAAAGTTTCCAACAATTATTATTAAAAGTAAATTTTTTACATATAATTTGTAGTGTGCAAAATGTATTAAACGATCCACACTATCTTTAAGATCACCACTGCGGCTTCTACTTCAAATTCTTTCTCTGTTTCTGCATCTGTTGCGATCGTCAGCAGCGCAACATGAAGCGAAGCGAGTGCAACAAGTGTTTTTGTCTGTCTGTCTGTCTGTCTGTCTGTCTGTCTATCTGTTTGTCTTCTTGGTTCATGCTGCAGCTGTGCACTGCATCCGAAGAATTTTATTTTCTTCAAAAGAATGTTGCTCGTTTTGTGCTTATTTTAGTTGTTGCTGTTGTTGTTTTCAATTTACTGCTCGCATGTGCAAGTGCAAAACAAAAAGAGTTTGAGTGGGAGAGAGAGAGAGAGGGTGTGTGTATAGAATGTGCAAATGATAAAATATTGCGTATACGTCAATGATTTTGCTTGACAGCAGGGCGCACTTTGGCAATTTAATTTAATTGAACTCGTACGCCCTCTAGCGGCGCATCAATTGTTGATCATTCATTGCGCATAGGCACATTGAATAAGAGTGAATGAGAGAAAAATTACGAAAATGAATGCAGAGAAAGAGAGAGTTAAATGCCTACGTCATTCAGAACGTTACGAATGATTCTGGGTCACTGTTATGAATGCCACTATGTCAATTGAGAGCGAAAGAGTTATACGCGAGGCATAAACAAACAAAGAAGGAAAGAAAGAGAGAGTACGCTGCCACTAATTAATTCGTTGCCATTCGAATTCTTGACTGAAAAGTAAAAAAAAAATTGAAAAAGCAAAAAAAAAATGAGACGACAGCAAAGAACAGTGAAATGTTTAAAAATATAAAACGACGACGTCTTCGCTTTCGTTTCTTTTACTTTTCTTTGAGTGAATGTGTGTGTTTGTTCGTTTTTTTTCTTTTCTTTCTTTCGTTGACTTTCACACGCGTTAAGTCAAGAGTAAGAAGAAGAAGAATAAGAAGAAGCAACAGATAAAGCATACAACAAATTTAAATATGCCAAGTGTTAGAGTGAGATAGAGACAGCGACAGCGAAAGAGGGAGTACATATAATGTATTCTTATGGGTTTGTCTTTCAGCTTTACTTTTGCTTCAATGAGTTTTATTGTTTGATTTACTCTGCGGTTACCCCTTTTTATACCCTGCATACATATTATGAAAATGGGTTTATCACTTAGTTGGAAGGCTTACAGCTCACAGAAGCATAAGTCTTAAATCTTATAAATTTGAAAAAAAACTGTACATATGCATGTACAAAAATTTATCGTAGTATAGGCTCGCTTTTATTTAACTTACAACGTGTGTCATAGTGTGTTTATGTTTAAGTCTTAAAAAAGGTGACACAATTCCTTTTGGGAGTCCAGGCCCTCACTACGGCTTCGCCAAACATGACCAGAACTATGTTATAACAAACTGAGTGAACAACGTTACTGACACAACCTCTTAAACTTCAAACGCTTAAAACCACAAAAACAAAAATCCTAAATTTTGACAGAACAGAATGTAAAGCTGCAATAGCCAAGAGCAAACATGACCTAAGAACCCTGCGTGGGGCTACTACAGACCACGCTCAATGCACAAAATGGGCTCAGCACTAACTAATCAATGTTGCGAGAAAAAATAAACCATGAAGCATGTAATAGCCACGTGTCACGCAATTGCATAATTTAGGTTGTATGTTCTAGATACAGTCCAAATAGAAGAGAGCGATTGCGGAAGCCTTCTCCTTAAAAACCCCTTCTTACATCTTATTATTATTATTATTATGTTCAAGTTTTACTTTCGCACAAACTTATTATACTCTTGTCCCTTTGGGTACATTGTATACAAATCATTACGAAGTTTATGAAGTACACTATTTTTATATAGTAACTGTAAAGAGATCAAAAATATATGTCATTTGGCTTGAATGTTTTTTTTTGTTTTTGACTAGCTGGTCCCAGATATAAAATAAGAACACGCGTTGCTGACCTTCCCCTGCCCCCTTCACTTACCCTGACCCCTTACCCTGACCCCTTACCCTGACCCCTTCCCAATTCTGCTTCCCAATTCCCCCTTTCGCCTGCCCATTTTCCGCTGTACCCCTTCACACTGCTCCTTAGCATATAGCAAAATGCTTTAATAGTATTATAATTTTTTCAAGAAGTTTGAAACGCATTAAAATAAGCATCGGAGACCCCATAAAGTGTATACTCTTAATCAGACGAGCCGAATCGAAAAATGACCGCACGTAGGAAGGCACACCACCCGCTGTAGTCTAGTACGTCTAGTCGTTGCCAATTCCAAGTTTGCAAATGTCTTCCCAGACTTCGTTATTCCAACCCATGCCGTTGTCCACCAATTAAATTTAGATTCCTTTCGTAATCTTTTAGTGCTAAAACTTCGGGGTTCATCCGAATAAGATGACCAGCCCAGTGGAGCCGCTAGAATTTTATCCGCCAAATAGGTAGTGTGTGTCTTTGTTGTCTTCTCCAGAATTTGTCGTCGAATGAAAATTTGGTCACCGGTCGACTGTTTTGGTTTGTAGCCACACTGATACTGATCTAAAGTACATCAGTATATGGCTCCAGTCGTTTACACAGTACGTAGAACCGAATTTTATGTTCGATTGAAACGGGATTTATTTAACGGTAGTTCATGCAGACTGCAGAGATATGACAAAGAACACTGAGACTCCAACCGTTGGACATGTACCCATCGGACCATATCATTCACAAGAGTTTATGTGTACGCCTTACCAACTCTTCGAAAAAACTCCGAAAATTGAAAACTGAAAACGTTTTTGACGGCATTGTTCGCTTGTTGCCTTTAGAGTTTCAGTGATTCCTGTGGATCTGTGGAACTATAGCCGTCCATTTACGATCTTGTAGAAACAAACTACTGATCTAAATCCATCGGTCAGACGCTTGACCTTTTGGTAAAGTTATCGAGCTTAATTTCTAATACATAACAGCTCAACATTCTCAAGCTCACGCCTTTCTTGTTCCTTTTGATTACGTCAGAAACGGCTATCCTCCTCCCTATATTTCTTTTGATTTCACTCTTTAACAGTTCGCGCTGCTTCCGACTGCAGAATTCTTCTGTCAGCGGCGTCTTCTCTGCAGCAGCATCGCTCCTCGTTATACCAATAGTTTGTCAAAGGTCAATTTGTCAATTACCTCATTGGCGGCCTTATCCGTGGAGTGGAAGATATGTCTTCACTGCTCACATATATCTTCGCTAAGCACGATTGATACGTGCTTGTTGATTGAAGAGACGTTTGAGACGCTCGTAAAACTCATCTTTGGCCGCATCGTCCTTTTCATCCATCGTAGCATGTGCACAAATTACACTAAGGTTTAAGTACTTAGCCTTGAATAGCGGCATGACAACTATAATAGATGTGACAGGATGTAAAATAATTCATCTCAACTGAATGTCAATCTATAATTTTCCCCACTAATGTGCACTTTTTCAAAAGAACTTCATTTGTTAATCTTTAATATTATTATTTAATTATAGGATACAAAAATTATGTTGCTCGAGTAGACACTAAATACATTTTTTATTAATTGAATAAAATTACTACTCCAGTCAAAATTTCCTACTGAACTCTATTTCACTTTGTTGAACCATCCATCTCAGGGCATTTATGCAGTATTTTAAAGTCATTCAGTGCAGGTTTAGGTGAGGTCCGAATACATTGCCTTCTCTACTTTTAAGTTTCAAAAATCCCTGGATTTTCGTACTTGAATTGATTCATAGCTATAGCAAAAGTATGGTGAGTACGGATTTTCTTAAACCAAGAACAAATCCTTCTTAAATTTTGCACTCTTCAAGCTCTACTGATTCGATTTTAAGAAAAAATAGGACTGATTTGAGTACAAACGGGCTCAAAACAAAATTTTTTAGAAAATTCTAATTTAATTTTCTTGCACTTACACGGTTTGTAAAAATGTTCTTTGCTGATAGAAACTGGTATCGAACCCTGACACATACGAACGGCGCTGAAAACACCTTTCATCCTTTCGTCGTAACTACCTCGGCTAACGGGCATCACAACCCATTGGTTTTCCCATTTACTGTCAGTGCGAAGAAATTGGAGAAATTGATATAAGAATTTTCTACTTACTTTAAGTCACAAACTTTACTTTTTTTATATTGTAAGACTTTTGTACTTGACTTGATTACAGATTTTTTCTTGGAATTAGATTCTTCTTAAATTAATGAAATAATTATAAGTTAGTTCAAGAATTTTCTACTTATTCTAAGTATTTCTGCGCTTGATATATAAATCGATCTCGTTTTGTACTTCATTCATTGAGTACGAATCGTATTTAAAATTTTAATGTATTGCTTCGGATAAAACCAAGAAATTCAAACCAATTTTTAGAATGCAGTAGATACTGCACTTTCTATTTCCTCGCTGTTTTTTAATGGAACGTTCAAAACTAGCGTATCTTGAATGATACCTTCTAAAATGCTCCCCAATTTGTGTTCTTTGTGTGCAGTGTTGGATATTTCTCGCTTTGGTATATTGCACCAAATAGCCTTATAAGTATAGACGAATGGTCTGAGATTAAATCAAGCATTGATTCCATCCCTAATTGGGGTTTCTAGCAATTCCTTTAGTAATACGAAAGTCAATACAATCTGAAGGCCAATAAGTGGGCTCACCCGTAGAAGCGAACCATATTATTTTGTTGTAGAACATTGTAGAGCTCTCTTTCTCTAGTTGTAGCCGGATGAAAATCCAGCAGATATTGGAACTCGTGGTTGCAGGAGCTAAACGATAATAAACTTTGGTGACATGGACCAAACTGGTTGTCTCTATCTAATGAGGAATGGCCTAAATACTAGCTCCTTCCGGTCACAGTGCCAGATTCTCGAAAAATGGAAGTTCTTCTTATTCTCTCCCCTGAAGGCTAACTTCGAAATCGTTTTTTGTATTACTCTAAAGCGTTTCGTGCCGTGGCATATGTGCTTCGGTTCTCAACGAATGCATTGTCATCTCAAGCCCATAACGAGATTCATTTAGCAAAACACAAGTTAATTCACCTCTCTCAAGAAATGTACTACCCGATCGTAGATCAAACGAAAAGCGGCATATTGGCTCTCAATCCGTTTATAGACAAGGAAGGGATTTTACGCAGCAATGGGCATCTAGCTAACTCCAGTCTGGATTACAGCTCTAGATACTCTATAATTTTACATCCGAACAGACGTCATGATTGTCATTATATTAAAAAGTGAATAAAAAACACGCGCTATAACCGTTCTGCATTATGAGTGTAGTGCATTTACAGGTTATTAAAGCTTCGCTGCTACCAAAAAGTCTAAAATTTTTTCCAACATTTTCCATTTGGGGCTGACAAAGTTTTCACTTTTCTTTCTAGTTTTTCTCAACACCTTTCAACAATTGTTTGTGTTGGACACAATTTTAATTGGAAAATGGAAAATGGAGAACGGAAAACGGAAAAGTTAAATGAAATTACAATTGATGATGTTTTTGTGTGTAGCAAATGAGAAAAAGAGTTGTGAAGATAAAGTTTTGAATTTATTAAAATATATTTATTGCCGCTGCTTTTTAGCGATAAAGCGATACAGATGTATGTATACAAGTAAATATAAAACAAATGAAAAATTAAAGTTATACAAAATAAATAAATGTGATTATTAAATTATATTGTAATACAAAGTAATTTCGAGATATTATTAAAAGATAGTAACAGACTAAGTGAGTGAGTGTAGACTAAAAAGAGTTTGTAAGTGAAGAGTTTGAAGTCTTTAAAATAAAAATTGAAATATGTAAATACTTTAGTTTGTTTTTTGTAATTATAAACAAAAGTACAACGAAATTCACTTGAGCAAATACATTAAAAAATTGTGGTTTTTTTTTTGGGCAGAGAGATTCAGGAACAATAGTTTTTTGTTGTTGTTGTTGTGATTGCAATTTGCTGTTTATGTAAATGTAATTGTATGGAAACTTCCAAAAGTTTTAAGCGTTTTGAATGAAAAAAGCGGCGACACATTTTTGTTTTTTTTTCTCAAAATTTCTCTTTTTGTTTGTTAAATGTATAAATAAAAAAGTACTTAAACTAATGATTATTTATATTAATATCATAGATATTGCACTAATATGTTTTTAGCTTGCTTTTGTATACAGGCCTATGCCGGTACTCACTTACGGAAAGATTTTCGTGCGTGTTTGCAATAAATTGGTACATTTTTTCATGATTTTGAGATGATTTTGCAATTTGAAATCACTTGGCTTTGTTCAAGCACAGTGAAGTATCATTGCATAATTGCAAAATTTACCGTTACACGAATTAACTTTTACAAAATGTTGCCGTATGTGACAACCGGAATAGGTCTGTTAGTACTATTTTAGAGTTTTTTGTAAATAAGTAAGTAGTAAATAGTATAGGTATATAATGTACAATCGACTTATCGAAAGCTACCCGCAGCCCTGATATAAAATTTAGTTTTGTGTGCTTTACTTTGCATTTCAAACTGCCGTCGTTTTTTTTTTTCTTTCTTTCTGTTTCTTTCGAAATTCTTGTTCTCGAGTTGAAATGTGCACAGTTTGTTTTTTACCCAAAAGTGTTAATTTATATTTAAACTAATACTAGGATTAATATTAATTTTAAGAATTGTGTGATGTTGCAGCGTGTTTTCTTTCTTTTTTAGATATAGTATTTTTTATAAGTTATGTAGATATGTGTACTATAAATTATTTTTGATGTTTTTGTTAATGCTCTAAGAAAATATTTATATCAGGAATGTTGTTGCTTAATTTGTTGAGCAAATAGAAATGCTGCATTGTTGTTCCTTTGTGTTTGTTGTTGTTGTTGTTGTCGCTAATATTAGCAGCAGCAGCAGCAGCATCATTCTCCATAGCCTCTAACAGATACGAACCGTATAAAATGGGGATATAATATCAAAAATCAAACTATTAAAACAAACAAAAAAACATCACCAAGAAAATGCACAGCACTAAAACGCTTCACGTCATAATAACAACACCAACAACAACAACAACAACAACAACTACTACTACTACGGAGCAGAACAAGCTCTACGGCATTTTAAAACTCGTAATATCGCCTCAAGAACTTCCAAGCATTTTCCGCTCCTTTTGGCCGCCATTGCCATTGCCGCTGTCGCCATCGCTGCTGCTGCCGCTGTTGCCATGCCAGTTCATATCAGTTACGTCGATCGCTGGCACGTGTCGAGGTGGCATGTCGTGATTTTTCCTTTTCGCGTAGCTCCTTAATGGTGCCCACTGTACCGAACATCACCTTAGCCGTGAGCTGTGTGTGATGTGTATGATGTCCGCCAGCGCTGGAGGATTTGCCTACGCCTCCGGCAGAGAGTGTAGCATTTGAGTCGCGATCCAGTCCGGCATTCGCATTAGCATAGGCGCTAGTATAGGCGACATAATTGTTATTCAAATCGCGTCCACAGCTGCATTGATGCGACATCTTGGAATTTTTTTTAATTATTTTTTTTTTGTCTGCTGCTGCTGCTCGGAGCTGATGACGTTGCGTGGTGAACAATTTCCGTCTACGTTTTTTTTTTTTTTAAATTTTTTTTTCGAGGGGGCGTATACGTAATTAGTTGTTGAAATTTGTCTTTTATTGTATTATTGAAAAACGATAAATTATTTAAATTATATATATATTATGTATGTATATATATATATTTTCTTTATATACTTCTTCGCGTCTTCGGTCGTGTTCCGTCGTTTGAACCGTTTTAGTGAAATTTTTACGTAAAACTGATCGGCAACGTTTGTGTTTTTGCTTAGAAGAAAAAACAACAACAACAAAAACAGTATATAAAAAAAGTTTACGTTGTTGCTTTTGCTTTTTTTTTCTGTTTTTTTTTCTTTTTTCTTTGAGTACAACAGAAGAAAATAAAAGCTAAGTGCGATGTGCTTTACTCTCTCTATCTCTATTAGTGCGTTTATGTGTGTTTGTGTGAGAGAAAGAGAGAGAGACAGAGATCAATAACTTTTTTGAGCAAAAGAGTGTTAAAACTTTCGTTGTTTTCTTCTTCTTCTTACTCTTAATGTTTGTTCTACGTCACGCAAGTTTATTTATTTATTTGTTGTTTTAATGAGTATCTCAAAAACAAAAGATCAGCGCGTTCGAAAACGTATGCAACGAAGTCTAAACGTAGAACCGTCGTTGAGTCGAGTTAATTCACACGCTAACACTTTCACAGACTCACTAGAACTAATTTCGAAAAAATGTGTTGTTTTTGTGCGGCACCACAAAACGCTGCCGAACATCAGCAACGATGATCGACGAGGTTAACGACGACGACGAAGCAAAGCATCTCATATCACATCACATCGCGTGCAGCTTTAAGCGAGAGCATATCCAAGCGGCATATAAATGCGAGAGAAAGAGAGTAAATAAATTTATGTGTGTTTGTTTATGTTTTTGTGTTCTGTAAGTGGGCAAATGCGAGTGTTACCCTTAAATTTTGTATGATTAAACATACGCATCAAATTAAAGTTTAAATTGCACTGCTCCCAATATAAGCTATACGCCAGATTTAGCCATAAAAATTTAGTTCGGTTAATAGTATTGTATTGATTTTAGGCGTCATTGAAGTACTAACGCTTAGGTGGAGCCAGGAGAGGGAATTGGGGAACAAAAATGCTTTTTTCGCTTGATTTTTATAAAATAATAGGCAAAAAATAAAAGTTTAGCATATAAAATTGGTATACCTATAAGGTATTGTCTTTTTTTTCTTTTATTTTTTTCATAGTTTTTTATTCTTTTTTAATAGAGTTATGTGCTTCGAGTTAAATTCTGTAAAGTTGTTTGAATCAAAGTTTAAATAAACTGCTGGATTTTGTTTTTAAATAAATTATTTTGGTAGTGATGAATGGGCATCGCTGTTGAATCGGCCAAAATCTCAACTTAGCATCTTGGCCATGTTTTTAAACCATGTCTTATGACAACTCATCAATGGCTTGTTCAAACAATATTAAAGTATCTTGAACTGAGTGGAATTACAAGATATTTTACAATTAACTTCCATTCTTGATAAGTTTCTACAACTTTATGCTGACGTTTAGCTCCAACTAAGAAAACGTTTTTTTTTTTCGGCAATTAATATCATAAATAATATTGATTTTCATTGCAAATCGTTTAAAATTATCTTTTGTAATGAAAGTATTTTTTCGTTTATCAAAGACCAATTTATTTACACTATACTTTTATATTAATTTGTGTGCTAGTTTTGTGTCTTCATCTTTTTCTATTAAAGTAACAACAAATTTACTCAGACTTTTGGCAGTTATTGCAGTTATTATAATATGCATGATAGACAATCGCCATTCATCGATGTCCTCAGATCGCTTAAAATTTAAAGTAGGAAAATAGCCTGCAAATACTAGCTTGAGACGTATGCATTGAGGACGCTATGTAGCAAGCCGTTTGAATATCTTCCGATTACATCAAGTGCATCAAACATATGCACAATGATACGATACGAGGGTTGCCTTTGTGCGTCTAATAATGAAAAAACTGTGATTTATCATTGATTTTCAAAATATTCTCCATGAAGATCCATGCACTTTGCATGAGTTTGAACCACTTTTGCTACTTAGAAGTGGGTACCTGCAAAACGACCTGTTCAAAGAAAAACGTTGACCTCGCATTTTATTTTTGATGTGCAAAAAAGCAAAAAAGAGTCAAGTCAGGACTGTAAGGCAGTGCTCAAAAACATTCTTGTGTGAACCAATGTGTAAGGGCATTCATTGTCGTGGTGGATTATGATCCATCAACTTTTGGTTTTCTACAATTCTCCGAAAAATTGTGGCACACATATAGCATCAAAAGCACTGTTGCGTTTATAAAACATTTTAGAGCCATTTTCATGACTTGCATATATCTTTATAGCTCATTTTTTCCACCCCATATCCTAGTTTTCAATTTAGCGACTGTTATTAAGTCTATAAAACGTATTGCCTAGTTCGACCACCCAATAAAAAGAAGGAAGAAGGAGAGATAGGGTGATTTCGGCAAATTTCAACGATATTAGTCTTTGAGCTGCCAACTTGACTTCACAATTTCGATATCAAAACCAAAGCAAAAACAAAACAAAACAAAAATTGAAATTTTATATGAACATTTTGGCACTATGGAACGTAAACGTGCATATTATATTTATTGATTTTTTATTACTGTGGCGGTGCTCACTCTCATCCATTTTTTCTTTACTTTTTATGCGTATGCGCTTGTAAAAATGCATGGACTGTCCACCTGTTGAATTCATCCGATAAATAAGATTAAAGTCGATTTATAAAGCATTACTATTACGAACTCGTGGCATATCTTGGAAATATCTTGCCATAGCATATCTTCGAAATACGTTTTTATATATTTATAATTATCATATATTTCTAAGTCGTGAAAATGGCCCTTAGTCTTTAAATCAGTGAAATTGTTGCACTTCAAAATATACTATAAAATACTGAACACCTTTCAACAAAAAAAAAAAAAAAATACACAATATTATACTAAAAACAAATATTCCAATCCACGCAGTTCTAACACATAAAAAACTATATAATACCGAAGTTGTATCTACTAACAAAATTCCAATTCTCTCCGCTCCAGCAAAACTTGCCTGCTCCAGTGCTCCGCACTCCGCTCCAGACTCCTGATAATAACACATAGACAAATGTTACAAGAAGAAATAGTAACAATTACAAATTTTAATGCAAACGCTATTTATTCTTTATTGGTTCATTGAGTTCATTGAGACCAAACTATTTTGTTTTCTATGACAGATAATGACTATGATCTATGACAGCGGTTCTCAAATTTTTTTTTGGTGTCGGAATCTCTTTTGGAAAGCGAAATACTTGACGGAACCCTACAATAAAACAAAAACTTCTTTATGCATTAATAAGCACATTACGAGTATGTACAATGTAAGGTAACAGTTACTTATGAAAAAAAGTCTAATGGGAGGTATGAAACTTATTTTTATTTCGCGGAGCCCTAGGGTTAGATTGAAAAGTGTGACGTTAAAATCTAAAACACCCCATCTCTCCTTCCTCCTTCTCACACTTGGTTCTTCCTCCTTCTCACACTTGGTAACAAATTCATTACACCCTGCCACACCCTTTTTCGTTTCGTCATATGTGAAAAAACGATTATGTCTGAAAAAACGATAGATTGGCTGTCTAAATGACATAAATTACATAAATGGCCAAACTGGTTGACTGATAACTACAAAGAAACTACAACTATTTTGAGAGTGTTATTGTAATTTAAAAAAAAAAAGAAGTTTCAGTTTTACCCTCGCCAGTGGGCCAAGTATGGAACTCTTTGGAGCTGTTGTTCTTGTTGTTGCTACAAACTATTTGACGTCGACTGCGAACGATCAACGCTGCTGCTTGCGCTGCGACTGCTGCTCTGCTCCTCTGCTGCTGTGAAATGAGAAATTTCAGCTGTTTAATTTTTTGTAAGCTGTGCTGCAAACAACTAGTGAAAGAGAGGCAAATCGAGCTTTAAAAAGCTTTTTACTTTTTTTATATATATATATATATATTTTTCGGCAAGTGCAAGCCAAGAAAAAGAGTAAAAGAAGAAGAAAAAACTGCATGCATTCCAAGCACAAAATCGTCGACGTCGACGCCGCTGCTCAACAGGTGAAAATCGACAGCGACTTGCAACGCAATGCGCTCCGCTTCCCCTTCACAACCATACACTTCGTTCAGTGATTTGATTATGGCATTCGTCAGGTTTCATTCACCTTTTCGCGGCGCGTCGAAACGAAATAAAACGAAATTATATACATAGTACATACATATGTATTTATTTGGCAGACAGCGGCAACAGCCAACAGCAACAGGTGTAATTTAACAAACGTTTGAATATTCGAGCGAACGTTTCATTTACATAATTTAAACGTTGCGATCTACTAAAAAACAAAAGCAAAAACAAAATCTGTCTTAAGTCATTCAGTCATTGATTTTAAAATATGTTTACATATATGTATCTATGTATGTATGTATGTATTTAACTATATTGTTTTTGCACTTCTGGAGGCCGCACTTTTGAGTCATTCACTTGGATCGCAGGCCGCGCTTTGCTTTGAGTGCGGTGCGTAATCCTATGGAAAAGTCTCGCTCTGCTCTTAATTCGCTTTCGATCGTTCGATCTTTCGTTGCAAATGCTAAGCTTTGCTATTCTTTCTATCAACATCTGTGCGTGTATCTGCATCGGTACAGAGTATGTGCATTTTCCTTGTTGCTCTCTTCATTAGTTTTGCTGATGAATCGCTCGTGCACGAATGCATACATTTGCTGGAACGAGGTTGGGTGGAAAAATCAATCTTTTGTATATTAAGTGCAGGAAAATGCAAAAAAAATTTAATAGCGAAAGCAACTAGACGTACACAAACGAAACTCACGGTTTAGACTCTTTAGGTACCGCACTGCCACAACCACGCCACAAGCTTGCAACCAAATGAATTTATTTCAAAACAAAATGAAGGAAAAGATTAATCAAAGTATTTTTCAACGCTGGTTACTACTTTGTCCCACCTCTCAGGCAATTTTCGAATTCCATCTTGAAAAAATGTCTCGTCTTTAGAGGCGATCCAAGTTAGTAGCCAAATTTTCGATTTCTGCAAAAGAAATGACCGAATGATCTGCCAAATCTTGCTGCATCCGTCGGAATAATAAGTAATCAGAAGGAGCAATATCTGGAGAATAGGGCGGTTGCGGCAAAATATCCCACTTGTGCGTTTTCAAATATTTTTTCACGACTTTTGCGACATGAGGCCGAGTGTATAATAACTTTGTCATGTCTTTCGGCCGCTTTTCTTATAATGGACGATTCAAACGCATCAATTTTAGCCAATTTGGCCGTTTTCAAATATTTTTTCACGACTTTTGCGACATGAGGCCGAGCGTATAATAACTTTGTCATGACTCTATTCGTATTTCGGCCGTTTTTCTTGAATTGCGCGACTCAAACGCATCAATTTTAGCCAATACCGATCGACCGTAATGGAATTACCAGGTTGTAGCTGCTCATAGTACACAGCACCCCTTTGGTCCCAACATGAACTTCGAACCATAAATATTCGGCTTTGGTGTTGATGTTGAGGACGATGATGCTGAGGACGATGATGTTGGACGATAGACCTCGCATAGCGTAGTTTTTTCTTCTTCTTGATGTTATTGTTCCAGTCAGAATTCGCTGTAAAAAAAACCCTTTCTTTGTTGCCTTTCAATCAGCTGCTCGCAAGCGAAAAATTGCCCTTTAAAGTCGCTCGGTTTCAGCTCTTAAGGCATCCAATTGCATTGCTTTTGAATCATTACCATAGATTTCAATCATACAGAAACTGCTTGTTGAGTCACTCCCAATGATTCTGCAAACTCCTTTTGCGTTTGACTCGGATCATCATCGAGTAATGCCTCTTAATTCTTTGTCTTTGAATTAATTTCCAGCGCCAGGCTTGTCTTCAACGCTGGTATCACAATTCTTGAAACGTCGCTACAACTCCATGATTTATCAGTTGGAGCATTATCATCATAAACTTCCACAATCATTCGATGCGTTCCAGCTGCACTTTTCTACCAATTAAAGCAGAAAACTAAAACCTCACGCAAATGCTGCTTAGTTAACACAAAATTTGACATATTCAACACCATTAAAAATAGTGTTTTTTTTTTAAACTCAATGCGGTATAAATTGAATATTATTGACAAATTTCTAAACTCTCTGAAACTATCGAAATCAGCTGTTACCTTCACAACAGCCAGAGCAATCTTTTGAAAACGCACGGATTAGTACACCCGATACTTCAAAAAATTATTATTATGCTCTGCAATGAAGTTTGTAAAAATTTGGAGAAAAACCATGGTCTACTACCAAAGAAATATAGCGTATGCAGACTATAATATAGTCGAGCACCTCAACTATAGAACTTCTTATTTCTTATACATTTTGCTGAACTCAAAAATCATCTTTAAAAATTTTTAAAGGGATACATTTTCTCGGTATGAATTTTTGAAATATTTTTTAGAAGTTAAGTCCACTATTTTAGCGATAACTCGAGTTGGAAGCGACCAATGTTACTGCGGCTAGACCAATTCTTCGAGCTGATCAAGAATATATACATACATATATACTTTATGGTGTGTCCAATGCTTCCTTTATGTGTGAACACTTCATCAAGAAAAACTGTTGCAGTCAGAAGTGATCGACTTTCAGATACCCTCTACCTAATGGTCTCTAATTGAAACATAGTTATGTTTGAGGCTATAGTTTAAAGTGATCCGATCAAGTTCTGTGCTTGACATTTTATTAATTCTGGCGTAAGACACATCCACAGCATATTTGGAGCTATGTAAACAACATAACATAACAACTGAAATTTTGTTAATGAAAACACTTAAATTTAATATATGTAAATTTATTATAAGCAATCAATTTTCGAACTCACATTTTGCATATTTATTAAGGTGCAGTCCTAGGAACAGGTGTTAAAGAACTGATCTGACATGATCTGGTATCCATTATAAAGTATTGCACTCAAAGATTAATTTGCTTGATAAATAAAAACTGCCAAATGTAAAATTTTTGTATCCGAAAAGTTATATTTTTATGCAACATTTTATTCTGTACTATTGGCAAATCCAGGGGGAGGGAACTGGGGAACGTTCGCCCTCAACAGCATTTTTGTTTAATACATATGTAGAGATTTCTTTTCACTTAATTTTCATAAAAATATAGGCAAAAAATAGTAATTTTGCATATATAATTAGTATAAGGTATGGTCTTGTTTTCACTCAAGAGTAGTAGAGTTCTTCCTCCCTCCGAGAGAGCGTTCTGGATCCGCTCCTATTCTATACCAATCGAACGATTTTAACGATTATTTTTGTCTTTGGATATAAATTTGTACCCATTAGTTAAGCTTATTTGATTTTTCCTTCAGACCAACCTCGTGTATACAAATAGTTATATTTCTATATAGAGATTCATACATATACTCGTAAATATGTATATATGTTTACCTATATATTTGTAATATGATTTTATTGCGTCTTCGCTTTGATTTACACTGAGTGCATTTCGCATTTTTGTTGTTGTTTGTTTTTGTTTTTGTTTTAGTTGCTGTCATCGTTTCTCGCTATTTCTATTTACAGCCTGAGGCTTTGGAGCAAATCATTCGCACTAGGCACGATTACATCATGGGAAAGCCGAACTTCGAAAGCTCTTTTCATCAATCGGTTGTCGTGTTTTGTATTTTGTCAGTCAACTGTGCTGTGCACTCGTTGCGATTGTGTGGTCAGGGGTGTCATTTAAGTAGCGCTTGAGGCATTGTCCCCCTCCTTCCAAGGATCTGATACTGTACAAACGATCCAGAATTTGCCATTACTAAATGATTACTTTGATACAGTAAGAACTGGAAGTAATACTTGAGTCACTGTTCATTAATTCTCAAGAAGTATTAAGTCAATCAATTTGAATCATGTTCGCCAGTACTTCTTATAACGATAGAGCATATATAAAAGCTAAAAACCTCAAAAAAACTGTACTGAGAAACCATCATTAATGTTTACATATGCTGTATGATCTGTTGTCGCTGACAAATTCACTCTCAGAACACATACAAAGCAACAATATCATAATATCTATTGATATATAGATAGTTTTATTTGAAACAACTTTCCAAAAGCTTAAGTAGTAAAGTAGAACAGAAATGTTGCCTAATTTCGAACTATTTTTGACAAATCAAAGAATTTTGCAGAACTTTATGGCATTAGCTTTGAGGAGAGAACACGAGAAGGTAAAATATCTAAAGAAGCTTATCCGAGTTTGTAAAGCCATATCAAGATAACACAGAACTGATGTATTTTTTAAAATCGCTTGAACGGGATTCGGATTAGTTTTTTGTTCGAAAATGCAATGACAACATTTTGTAACATGTATTCCACACCCACGTTGATGAAACTATTCTCAAAAGCCAATTAAGAGTTGCGGGAGAATATTAGAAACAAAAGTTACCAAAAATCAAATGTACATATGGTGCAGAGTTTGGAAAAGCTGCCAATTGCTTTCTCAGAAGTATTACACATATTGCATATACAGGGTGGGTCAAAAAGTAACCACCCTTTTGGAAAACGCTATAACTTTTGCAAATGGCGCCAAATGTCAATTCGGTTTTGACATTTGTGAAGTAAACAAACGCAGAATACAAATCGACAAGCCATGAAACGGTTTACTCCGCAAGAACGCAGAATAATTGTTTCCTTCTTTTTGCGCAACAGTTCGTCGATTTTTCATCGAAAATTATCATGAGCGATGAGGCTCATTTCCATCTTAGCGGTTCCGTGAATAAACAAAATAATCTTTTCTGGGGCACCGAAAATCCGTGCCATTACATCCGCTCAAAGTTACTGCGTGTGGTGCTGTTTACGCTGGAAGAGTCACATGGCCATTTTTCTTTGAGAACGCGATACAGAGCCATGATTACCGAACTTTTTCTTCCTAAAATTGGATGAATTGGGACTCATTGACTACACGAGCAATTGTTTTATCATCATTTATATGATGTGGCACAAAACGTGCACACAACTTTCTTTTACCCAAATCTTCAGTTAATATTTTGTAGATTGTACAGTAAGATGAATTCTTCTGCCAGCATTCTCACATTAAAATTTGCATTGATAGCGATTATATCACTTACTTTTTCCACAAACTCAGCTCGATTAGATGCTTCGGGTCGTCCAGGTCTTGGATCATCATTTAAATCATCACGACCGTTCTTAAATCGTTCGGTTATTTTTACCTTTTATACCTGAACCTTCGTCGGGAACCTGCCTGTTTATTTGTGAAAACCAATTGAAACTCCCCGCACTAGTTTTTGAGATTGGACGTAACATACAGACATAAACGTTAGGCTATTTCAATTTAGATTAAATAGATTTTTGTAGATATATCAAGTTTTAAGTTCATACTATATACTATAGTATACATATGTGGAAAAAACGTGTATAAGTAAAGATTTTGTTAAGTGTTATATATTGCGTCATTTGAATTTTCGTAACTCCCCCCACACCCCCCAAGATTTCAGTGGAATGACGCCACTGTGTGTGATGATTATTTGATTAAATTTTTTTTTGTTCAAACTTTTTTAAGCTTTAAATTTCATAAGAATTGCATTACGGAAATACCAAAGTATTTACTAAGATTTACCTACAATTGAATATAAGCCTTAAAAATAATCCATGAAGTAAAAATCTGGCAAATAAGCAACTCAGCGCTGTTGCCGACGTCATACACTGCAACGCAACGCAGCGCAGCGCAGCGCAGTGCATTCGCTTTCGATCACTTTCGTCGATTCGCTTGGCTCCACTCGACCCCATTCGCGGCTAACTTGACGAGAGTAGAGTAGAATGTCTATTTACCAGTTTTCTTTTCTAGATCTCTTATCTCTCTCACTCACACACTATCTCCGAAGTTAGAACTCAAGCACGAGAAGTTGACCCATATTTCGTGTTGCTACAAACATATATATGGGAGTGTGTGTGTATCTGTGTGAGTGAGAGTGACCCAAGCGCGAAAGCAGGCAGCATTCGATTCGTTCGTCCGTCTGTTCGTCCGTCCGTCTACTCGACAGTCACGTGAAGTGGGTGGCAGAATCTTGTTAAACTTCTTTTTCTTCATTTGCTGCTTTGCTAAAGCGTCAGGGAAAAGAATGTGAGCGTAGAAGAGAGAAAGAGAGAGAGAGCGTAAATAACTGGTTAAGTAAGTGCGCGCGGCATTTAGTCAAAGAAAGCGCAGACCTACATTTTGATTCTTATGCTCTCTCTTAGTCCATATGCTGTGTGTTTGGGTGCGTGTATGTGTGTTTGTGCGAGTGAATGTCGTTAAAAAGTGTGTCACATAGAATGGGAAGGGGAAGAGATTCAGCCGACCAAGAGAATGAAAGTTGTGGCGAAGTTCTTATGAGCGACTGCGCAGTCGACTTTGAAAATGGCTGCGGCTGTTGTTGCGCGCAGTTTTGGCTGCGCAGCTTTTGCTGAAAGAAGTTTTATACACTTCACAATTAATGAGAACGGTAAATTTATTTTGTCGTGTTTTTTGTAACATTCACACTCCATAAGAATTCGTGGCTTAAAAGACAATTGCCAGTGAATGGCAAGTTTCCACAAATATCTGATGTCCTGAAAGCCAAACTCAGAAAACAGAAGAATTGTAGCAATATCAAATTAATTATTATAAAACTTTGTTGAACTTAAAGGCTATGCGAGCCTTCTGTATGTAGTTCAATACATTAGAACATTTGCATTTGAACCAATTTTCGAACCACTTTTGTCACTCAGAAGTGGGTAGCTTCAAAACGAGCGGCTTAAAGGCTTCAACAGCTTCTTCAGACGTTCAAAACGTTGAACTCGCAATTTATTTTTCAGGTGCGGATACAAAAAGAAGTCATTGAGTGTCAAATCAGTGCTTTGAGGCGAATTAACCACCAATTCGATGGTTTGAGTGCTGAAAAACTTTTTTATGTCAACCGATGTGTGATAGCTCGCATTTTCATGGTGTACTATGATTAATCTTCGTCGGTTGTTTTTCCCCAATTTTCCAAAGACTTCTGGCGAACAAATGGCTTTGTACCATTCAGAATTTACCGTCCTACGTTGCGACATGACCAGTTTTTCCACACAGCATCTATGTTTTTTGGGACAAGAGCTGTTTTTGCACAATCTTCTTTAGATTCGACTTCAGGCGAACAGCGACCTTGTTTCAATTCAGCATACCCGGCCAAGAGGCTTCGTTAAGGGTCCTATATACCATCTAGGATGCACATTAAACATGAAAATAGCTTTGGTAAAACATTCAACATGTACCTACACGTATATGAAATTTGAGTAACATGCGCTGCGGAAAAATTAATATTGTCTACTCTTTTCTAGTCAAAACATCCTTTCATTGCGAAATTTGGTATGAATGTACCATACCTATAAATAGTTCCTTTGCCATGCCTATTGGGCGTACGTCCACTTTCAAATATTTGTATGGAACTATTTTGTCTGCGCTAGTTGTCAATATGAAACTAGGCAAGGAGACACTATGTTGTCAATGTGATACTTGTTAGGGAGACACCGTGTGAATGCAGTTCTCGAGTGGCACAGCTTCAATTATGTCGAAGTTAACATTTTCATCATTGTATTTTTAAATTAAGCTGATTTTGATTTCATCTGTAAATAAATATTTATGTATGTCTGTGTGTAAAAAAAAGAATATCTTTTCATATGCATAAATACCTGAGTGCATCTGGATCAAAATTACATCGCTCACACTCAGATGTTCTCATGCGCCAAATCAATTAAAATCCAAAGAAGCACAGAAAAAAAAAACTAAAAATCCAAACTTGTTGTGGGAAAAATCGCCGAAAACCTGCAGACACAGATCGTGATTTTCATTTTTTTTTTTTTGTTTTTGTCTTTGTTAATAATCTCCTCCTCTACTGTTGCAGCTTGGAAACTTCGAGAGCGTTCTGTATTTTCTTTGGTGGATTTTTGGTGTTTTTCTTAAGTTATTTGCGTGCATTTGATGGCAAACGATGGTGCAGCGCAATGTGCAGCGGAGCGGTGTGAAGTGAAGTTTCGAGCAAGGTGTGCTGCTGTTGGAGTAGGTGTGGGCTAAACTGGTTGCAATGATTCGCTGCATGCAGCTTTGGTTGTTGGCTTTGCTGCATGCAATGATGATGATTTATAGCTGAACTTGTCTTCTGGAACACTAAATTGAAATAACTTGAAGTATTCGTTGCTGTTGCTGTTGCTGTTGTTGGTGTTTTTTGTGTTGCCGTCGTGTTCGAGATAGTGAATATTCGATATCCTCGAATGCTGACAGCTACCAAAAAACTGCATGAACAAAGCGACAGCTGTGCATAGACCGAACATTCAAACAAATCGGACAGAAGCACTCTGACGGACAGACAAACAGCCATATACATAGACAGATAGTTACAGTGACTTTTGTTAGATCTCCATGGATTTGTGGGCTGCGATTATTGTGCTTTTTGTTTTTTTATATCAAAAATCACACTATACTACAATAAATTATGCATGCTAGTACACACATTTTATAATCTTGTATTTTGTTTACTACTAATAACTTTAGTGACATACATACAAAAAAATAGTTCGCCCATGCGACCCTGCGTCCGGCCATGTCTGCGCTTATTAGCCCACTGGGAAATTTATGAACCTGTTCCGGTGTGTGACGCTCTGCTTTGACTTGTTCTTGTATTTAGTTTACTATAGCTAGACGTACTACGATATAAGCATGAACATGCTGTCACTGAATGCTAGGTAGTGTGTAGTTTTACGACATACGAGCGAGCGTGAAGTGCGCCAGATTAAACGCCATTTTGTCTTTTTTCGAGGTTTCTATTGGCTTCCGCCAAAAGCGGCACACCGTATGTGAAATTAGTGTGCAAAATCAATTGCGTCAACTGTTGCTAGGTCATTTATAACATATTCATTCATTGTTCGGGCGCCTAGTTCAAAATTTATGAGCTATTAATGACATTGCAAGTAGAAAGAATGAAAACATGAATGACGACAATAGCTGAAAAGAGTATGCATAGTATAATAGTTTACATAAGTCCATAGGAAACCATGTCATTTGGTCTAGTAGTCGGTCTTTACCATTGCGACCAAATATTTTATTGGCATTTTTTTTTTTAGGAAATGGTACCACATCGTGCTGGAGTAAAGCCGGCGCCCGCTCAACCTCACAACTAAATGACTACGTGCAAACAATACAAACACAATTTAATTTTTATACAGGTATATATCAGTATATATGCATGGTTCGGCGCGCGAAGCGTTGTTTACACGTAAATGACGTAGCTCATTAACAATGGCTGCTTGCGATTTTCCAGCAAAATACAAAACAATAACACTGTTGCGTTTGAATTCAATTCCAATAATTTTTTTTAACTGCGATGTAAAACGATATGCTTCCGCAGGCAGGTAAACAACATAACAGACTGATGCTTTTTTTTAACTGCAGACTGACTTTTTCAGACTGACGCTTGACAAAATCAGAGCGCACAGTCATTAGCCGTTTGATTGCTATAGCAGCGTGAAGTTGGTAACACTTCGAGCGCCGACTCCTGTAAATAAATTTTTTTGGCATAAACGTACTCACAAAGTTTTGATGTACAATTGCTATTTGTTTTGTTTACAGTGAGTTAAGAAAAGCAATTTGGCAAAAAAAATGGAAATTTCAAGAGATAAGGTTATCTCAACAAGAACGTGTCAATGAACTCAGTTCTTTGTATGGCCATAAAGCACCATGAAAAACCACAGTATATCGCTGGTATAGTGAATCAATCGTGGTCGTAGTTCGGTCACCGACGAATTCCGTGAAGGTCGTCGAAAATCGGCTGTTGTGCCAAAAACCATCGATGCAGTGCGTGATCGTCAGTGTTATGTCCTGAGATAGAGGCATCCTTGCACATTATTTCCACTTCAATACATTCGATTTTGCATGAACTCTTAGCTGTAAGAAAAATTTGCTCTCGTTGGATACCCCATAATTTATCAATCGCTGAAAAAAGGCTCGCGTCGATTGGTGTAAGGAAATTATTAAAAACTTCGACCGTTGTGTTTCAAAAGACGTGTATAAAACCGTGACAGGTGACGAATCATGGATATATGCGTATGAGCCGGAAACAAAACAGCAATCGACCGTGTGGGTATTCCAAGACGAGCCAAATCCAACAAAAGTTGCTCGCGGAAGAAGCACAGCGAAGCAAATGATCGCCTGTTTCTTCGGCCGAATGGGTCATGTGGCCACTGTTCCGCTTGAGCAACGTAGGACGGTCAATTCTGAGTGGTACGCGACCATTTGTTTGCCGGAAGTCTTCGGAGAAATTCGTAAAACCAACCGCCAAAGACGAATCATTCTCCATCATGACAATGCGAGCTCTCACACATCTCGTCAAACAAGTGCATTTTTGAACAGTCAAAACATCAAATTAATGACTCATCCTCCGTACAATCCTGATTTGGCAACCAATGACTTCTTCTTGTTCCCGAGTATCAAAGGTAAACTGCGTGGTCAACGATTTACGAGCGCCGAAGAAGCAGTTGAAGCGTTCAAAAACTCAAGAGGAATGGAAAAACTGCTATGACAAATGGTTAGAACGAATGCAAAAGTGTATTGATCATCAAGGGGAAGATTTTGAAGAACAAAAAAAGCCATTTTCATTTAATAAAGTTTGTTATTATTTGCTATTCCCGAAATAAAAAAGTACCCCTCGTAAAGCTTAGTGGTGCACCGGCTGAAACATATGTTGTGTTTTACAGCTCACAGCTGTTCAACTAGAGCATGTCAAACAAAATAGAACCGATATATAAGTTCAGTGGGATATTATTAATCGATAGAGACACAATGTTGGAGCAATTAAACACTTTGAAAATTGAATTAAATGGAGCTAGATCGACCATATCGCCCACTGTGCGGAGGTAGTCGCCTGAATTCGATAATTGTGCCGCGATAGGATTTAGATGCGCAAGTAGACGTATTCTGTATTTAATGCTGACGTTTTTTTATTTCCTCAAATATTGTTGGAATTTTTAAATCTTGGTGTATTGTTGTGTTACTTACATATACCAAGGTGCATTTACGCATAGTCGAAGGAGCTTCGATTGAAATCGTTGTATTATTTCTATGTTGGGTCTTGCTGCTGAGCCCCATAATCGAATTCCGTACGTCCATATTGGTTTTATTATAGCTTTATATATATTAGAATTTTGTTCTCTAATGTTAGAGTTGACTTATTACCCAAAAGTCAATAAAATGTCCTAAGAAGCAAACCAGGTTGCTTTCTTTTTGTAAATACTATGTGACAACGCCAAATCAAGCGTCTATCTAGATATATACCAAGATACTTTGCTTCATCTCTCTGTGGCAGCTGGCAGCGGTTTAGATAAACAGGAGGACATGTACCTTGTCTAAGGGTGAACGTCACATGTATCGATTTCTGTTAATTTACATTGATCCGCCATTTGTCAAGCCAAGCGTTTATCTCATTCAGGTTATCTTGAAGGTTGCATGCTGCTATGCGAAAAGAGCGGTAAATCGGATGTAAATAGTGTATGTACAATATTGATCCTAACACGCTACCTTGAGGAACGCCAGAATTTATTTCAAATAAATCAGCGAACTCATCTTTAATTTTGACCATAAAGAATATATTATTCATGTAGGAGTTCAAGATTTTGAATGCATGACAAGGAAGAAGTATTTTGAGTTTGTACATAAGTCCAGGGTGCCACACTTTATCAAAGGCTTTTGAGACATGTAGGAACGACGCGGTGCAGTATTCTTTGTTTTTGAGAGCAGTTCTTGCAAATTTGTATACCCTGTTAACTTGTTCTATCGCGGAGTGGTACTTTCTGAACCCGAATTGATGAGTAGGGATAAGATTGTTCCGTTCGATAATAGGACCAAGTCTGGACAAAAATAGCCTTTCGAATATTTTGGACAATATTGGAAGAATGCTTATCGGCCTATAAGAGATTACGTCTTCTTGCGGTTTTCTGGGTTTTGGTATGGCTATTATCTGTGCTTCTTTTCATTGACTAGGAAAATAGTCACATCGCAGGATTGCATTAAATATTTGTGTTATAATGTGAAAGTCATAGGGTTTCTGCCCTATCTCGATCATTTCTGGCCCATGTATTCTTCCTTCTCTTAATAGGTGGAATACACTGTGTTGCTTGACCTATGTTTCTAGTGGCCTTCCATAGTGAGTAGTCAGTCGTTTGTGTTGGGGAAAGATTTACAATATAGCTGTTGAATTTGTTACTTCTATGTTCTTGAAGCGTATATTTCAGAGTCCTAGCTGCTTAGTTAAGCCTCTTCTTGTCTATGGGGTTCCTGGTTGTTTGCCAAATTCGCCGTAGCTTGCGTTTTTCGCACACAAGAGATGCCATCACTCTGTTGACTTGCGTATGTTTATTTGATTCAGGTCGATTGCTGGATGGTGTTTGTGAGATGCATTGTCTATATCCATTTGCATTTTGAGTGGAACATTTGATGCTAATGTTTCATTAATTGTTCGCCTGAAAAGGTACCAATTTGTGTTTCTGTTATGTACTATTGCAGGTTTTTGTGTAGTAGAGGGACGCATGCTAATTTTTGCAATGATTGGTGAACGATCTGAAGACAAGTCGAGGCAAGATTCTGCACGGACGAGATTTTTTTGTATTGCTTTAGCTATAAAAATGTCAATTAGATTCGGCAACTTGTTCATGTCACTGGGCCAATAGGTTGCTTCGCCTGTTGAAATGTGGAATGTGTTGTTTGCATTCATTGCGCTTATAAGTTCGCGTCCTCTAGGTGTTATTAGCCTTGAACCCCATTGTGTATGCTTTGCATTGAAATCGCCACCAGCTATAAACCTATTCCCCAATGATATTATAAAATTTTCAAAGAGGTTTTACTTTATGAGCTGATTTGAGGGCAATATACCGATGCTACAGTAAGTGGCATAAATTATAGTGTAATTTCGAATTTGGTTGCTTGCAGGTAGCTTGTTTGGAGTTTTTTTAATTCAATATGGGCTATGGTGTTCTTTACAATAACTGCTGTACCGCCACGAGCCGTTCCAGCAGGGTGGTTGGTGGCATAAATATTGTACTTTGGTATACGTACAAAACTCCTGTTCGTTAGGTGCGTTTCCGATATTAGCATAATATGTACATTTTCTTCTGCCAAGAATAGCTTGACTTCATGGATGTGCTGTGAAAGCCCATTAGCGTTCCAGCTGACTATTTTTAGCATGTTCTTATGGTTGAAATAACAGTTGTGAGCTTATTTAGTATCGTATTCATTTGCTCCATTAGTGACTTCACCATTGTCTTATGTTCCTTCATGTCATTATTTTCGACTACAGAAGGTGCTGCTTCAAGCAGTAAATTATGGGTTCCGCGTATCGAATTCCAGGTCTGGCCAATTTGGATATCTGTTTCGGATGTGGGTTTTTATTACTGTTTGTATTGGTCGCAGAAGTAACATTGGGTTCAGGTGTCAAAACTGGGTTTGTTGCTACCTTAACACGAAGCGGTGGAAAGACCTTTTGTTTCAGTTTTTTGTATATTTTCTATTTTGGCAAAGATCATATTTATATTTAAATATTTGATATTTTGAAATACCATATTCATTTTAACTAGTGTTCATCCTGTAGTTGAAATACAACCATTATAGCGACAATACAACGCACTTCAGTATCAAATGATTATGCGAAGAGCATTAAGTATGACCATATAAGCGAATTTGCTCTCTTGTCAGTTCCTTTAATGCTGAAAATTTACCAACAACACTATGAAGCCACAATCTCAACTGATGCTCGACAACATGTTGGCAAGTCCATCACATTTACTTTTTGTTGTAATTTTTCAACAAATTGAGAGAGGGAGAGAACTCAGGTCTTTGCGATTGACCGAGTGCGTTACCTGGTTTTTATATACCTTAAACACAATACAAAAAAAAAAGAATAGATTCGTCCCTACTCCTCTTCACAACTTCACAAAAAAAAAAAGAAAGTTCACATTTGGTTTGCTGATTGTGTCAACGCAACTATTCCAAGTAGCGCAGGGGGTATGTCAATCAGTAGCCTAGCTTTCGATAATTTAGTCGCTATGGAGCGTTTCTCGGGAGCGGACCGTGCGTACGTAAGTTTTACAAAAACGGTAATTCCGCGACTGTAGCGCGTAGGAAATTCTACAGTATTCGACATGTTCGTCATTTAAAAGATGCGCCAAGCCCTCGACTCATTGGAAAATGGGTCGAGAAGTTTGAAGAGACCGGTCAACGCTGGAAAAATCAAAATCCGGGTGTCCAAGGTCTTCGAGAACGTTCGAAAACGTAGACAGTGTTACTCAGTCTGTTCGTGACAACCCGGACCATTCGATTCGGAAGCGTGCTATTGCTTTAAACGTGCATAGATCATCATTGTTCCGCATTTTACAAAATTCTGTTGGTGCAAGAATTAAAGCCTCAAGATGAAATTTTTCCTGGCAAATTGATTTCCAGGAGAGGTGACATAAATTCGCCTCCACGAAGTCCCGATTTAACCCCTATTGACTTTTTCCTGTGGGGTTACGTCAATTTTAAAGTTTACGGCAACAAACCGACTTCCTGGCACAATTAACACGAAATATCCGTCAAGATATGGCAGCCATCACGGAGATGAAATGAATGCCGTGAACGCAACGGTTTACATTTGGACAATATCATTTTTAAGAAATAAATTCCCAACGTGTGTATTTCAATATGTAATAAACATTCTTTCAATAAACTACTTACATTTTTTTATCGATTTTTTAAATGTGAACTTTCTTTTGAGACACCCTGTATAAAAATAATATTTGTATAATGTTCTTTTAATCTTAAAAATATCATTTGTATATGTTCGAAAATATTAATTTGACATTTACAAACATATTAAATTAGTACGGCACGTCTTGGTGTTTTTTTTTTTTTTTTATAAGGAAAAATTGGGATTTGATGACCATTTCATATAAATTGTTTTCGCGTAGTGGGCATCTTATCCGGATGAACAACAAAGCTCCACTCCTGATGACTTACGAGGAGAACCTAAACTTTATTGGTGTACAGCATCAGAAAGTGCGACCGAACTTTCGTTGGATTGACCGGATGTGGTCTGACCTCAGTAAACCTGGCATTGATTGAGTCCAGCGGGCACCTGACTTTAGCAGCTGGTACGCATCTCTACGTACGGTTAGCACTAATATACGTTTGTGGTATCTCATAAATATATGTAAGTACAATAAGTAAGTATCTATCTTATTACAATGAAACAGTTTTGAACAAACCTGCAAAATTATTTATTTCTTTGCCAAGTGAATTTATAAAAATGCTTACAAATTCCTGCTGTTGGTTTGGTTTATTTTGACTTGCAGTAACAGATTCGTATGATGTCATATTGAATTGATTGTTGGATTTTATTGCAAATTGTGCTGTTGCTATTATTTTATTTTAATTAGTTTTTATTGCACGCTATTCAAAAAATATTGTAGCAATTACATATTTTCCATCTCTATCCCTCTCTCTCTCTCTCTCTCTCACTTTATTATTGTATATTACAATGTTATTACTATGTAGTTCTTATATGCAGCGTATCGTACCATAGTATCGTTGCAAAGCAAAGTGAATTAGATTTGGAAAATCATGTCGATTAAAGTAATTTCCTGCTGTGTACAAGTGGTCGTTGCAGCGTATACGTAATGCTTAAATGGCACAAATTGTGTACGAGTATACGCAAAAAACAAGAACAGCAGAAAAAATTAATACAGCAAAGAAACAAAAAAAAAATAGTGGGCTCGACTTCGAGGTACAGTGTAGTACCTTGTTAAAGGTTACTTATATGAATTATTAGAAGTGATGAAACACTATTAATTAATAATTAAAACAACAAATTTTCATACAATAACTCAAAAATGGGGGCAGGTTTGCAAGGAGCTATCCCTTAAAGTAGTCCGATCTGGGGCTATATCGAAAATGTTACAACGTTTGATGTAGGAGACGCCAATTATGGTATTTCTAGTCTAATTAAGAACAAAAACAAACAAAAAATCCATACAAAAACTTAAAAGTGGAGTTTAAGTTTGTATGGGGCTACAGCTTATAGTAATTCGATCTGGATCTAAACGGTATATTTTATTCTAACATTAGATACACCTAAAAACGGGTGCCCATTTATATGGGAGCTATCCTTTAAATTGGCGTTGGCATGTTTATTTAATACCAGTTACTTGAAGAAGGGAAAAGGACAGTCTAAACATACAAACTAAATCTGTTCGTTAAAACAGACGAATAAACGGATATGTCTATATTGACTCGTGTTTCGATGCTGATCAAGAATATATAAACTTTATAAGATCTGCCACGCTTTCTTCTGACCGTTGCATACATTTGCACAAATTTAATACACCCAATTACCCTATCGCTACAGTGTATAAAACGCTAAAAAACACAGGCAATCATTTGCAATTAGCAGCCTAATTGAACAGTTTAGTGAACGCACGAATAGACTCAGCAGGATATCAATTGCAAATATATATATATGTATATAAATATACTAGGAATATACTTAATGTCCTTTTTGTATGTGTTCAAGGCGCAAACTTATTTGATTGCATAAAAGAAATTGTCCGAAGCAACAAATAAATAGGTTGATTGTGACAATGTGAAGATATGTTAGTGGTAAGTATGACATTGGTATGAAACATATATAAATGCGCAACATAGATCAGCAGCTCCTTAGACGTAATGAGCTGCCAACGTGTTAAGAAATAAATGCTTGGCACTTTATAAAGGGTTAGACATGAAGTATGAGGCTTGACATGTGTTAACAAAGGATAACATGCTTGCGCACAGACACACATACACACACATACACTCCCCAACGCAATTGTCTTGCGGCGGACAACTGTTCTACATATATTGTACATACAAACGTAGTATGTTTATTTAAGACTGATAGATCTTGAAATAGTTAACAATTATTTTCTAGTATGTAGGTAAATTATCATGAATAGGCTGACAGACACCAGAAGCATGCTTATATGTTAGAGTGCTGCACATGAATTAATTCAATCAAGCTGTTTTATGAATGTTCATACATTAGCATTCAATGCATAAATGCAACATATACTACATCCATCAATTTTATTCAATGCAGCATAAATTCCAATTCACTAGCATTCACTTTGTATGAATGAATGATATGTTAATTATTTTCACTATGAATGTACAAATAATCGAAACATTCATTCATTCATTCGAATGTGTTCAAGGTACGAAACAATTCAGTTGGCATTCATGGTTTTCAACTGCATAAGCATTCCAACATCTAAAGTACACTGACTTCGCGAGTATTTTCGTCCGTTATATCGATCATCTCGCTGAATTTAACCAAATAAACACCATAGACCTTTGGTGATTCCATTCTAAAAATTTCGTTTTGAATTATTACAATGTTCTTTGATTGTTGTGCTTAAGGAATTGATTGAAGGTTTGTAGGTTTGTGGCGTTGTAGGGGGTAATCTCTGGATCTACTGAACAGATTTTTAAAATTCTTTTACCAATAGAAAACCACTTTATTTGTGAGTGACATAGACTATAATATGATATACACATAAATGTAATGAATAAATGTAAATATAAATGAAATGTAAAATAGTATGAGCGACATGGCGATAATTAAAACATGATGTAAAGCTGAAAGCAACAGATTGTATAGAGTTCATGTGTTTGTCTCATATGGTCATGTGTGCGTGATTAAAGAGAAAGAACGAAAGTAAGAGATAAGTTCAATTATCAAATACGTGAGACAATTTTATTAATGTTCGCGCGCGGCCAACCCGACGGCATGCGATGGCGTCGCATCGGTTGGTACCTTACGCAGTGGACGTTGACGAAATGGAAATTTTCGAAACTTAATACGCACACTTTCGACATTGTTTTAATAAAAAGTTCTTATCAGAACTACTTTTTTTCTTTATAGTTTTCATAATAAGTTCAGAACTTCTTTCTATTTTATTGTTTCCTTAAAAAGTTCTTTTTAGAACTACTTTCTGTCTAATTGTTTCCATAAAAGGTTCTGAATATGTAACGTCAGTATGCCTAAAAGAAAGTCACAACTATCTACACATACATCCCAGACAAGAGCGGCTATAGTACGCCGAATTTGGAGAGACTTCCTCTGAGCATGCACAGCGTCTTGCGAGTGAAAGACAATACAGATCGCAAGCGCGTGCTAGAGAGTCTAGCGTGGACAGAATATGTCAGAATTACGAGATAGGGAGATAGGAACGAACATTCGCAGCGGCTTATAAAAGAGTTGCGGGAGAATATAATCGTGACGGCCATTCTCACAGGGCCAGCAGTTGGACAACTGGCTTATGCTCCGCGCATACGGACGACGGTTTTACCCATACCATTTAAAATTCTGCAGTATTTTGAATATAAGAATATACATATAGAAGGATGTATAAAACAATAAATATTTTTGTTCATATAATAAATGGGTGGTTTATAGTTTTCCTTTTTCTTACATATGCCATTTGGTACATATCCTTCTATTATTATAAATGTGAAAGTTTATGACGATGGATGTTTGTTATACTTTCACTCAAAAACTACTGGACGGATTTTGATGAAACTTTACACTAATATAGCTTATAGTGTACATCAGAATAAAACATAGGCTATAATGTATAACGACAGCATCAACGCTACCGGATACCAGCTACGAGTGGCTGGGAAAGTGAAAAGGTCACGGGAAGGGGCAGGGAGCAGGGAAGGGCAGCAACGCACCGGGTACCAACTAGTTAGTTCAAATGGCTGACAAATATTCCAAGTTTTCAGTTTAAACCCGTTTTTCGAGTGCATTGATGGTATCATCGATTCATATTTTACTATTTGTACTCTGTACCCATAATGCAATAGGGTGCATTTAGTTTGAGGAAATGTTTTTAATAACCACTAAGAATACTCCCTTAAAGTGTATATTTAAGGTATTCACAAGGTCTTGCAACAGTAAAATAGTGCAAAAATGCTAGAAAAATGTAGCACAAAAATTTGCATTGATAAATTTTACACTTGATTACTGAGCCAGACCATTGACCAATAATTTCGTTGCATCGTTGCAAAAACAGTGTTGCAAAATATCACGAAAATGTAACACGTAGCAGCGAGAACTTTAGTATTTTCTTTTTGTCGTCGGTTGTGGCATATTTGCAAATTTGAACATCAATCCTATTTCTTAAATAGTTTCATTAACTTTATACTACAATAATTTATATGTACTACTTTTTCGTGGCATTTTCGTCACAAAAATGTAAAAGCAGTTTGAAACATATAAACAAACAACCCAAAGTCTCAAACAGCTGATTGAGCAGAGTTGCACTCATATATATTGTGCACAAGTATACTCACGACGCCGTTTGTGCAGTTTTGCACTTTTTTATTGTTCCAAGACTTTGTGAATAGTTTAATTGTATGAATATATGTATGAATATTGTATGAATATGACCAAGATCGAAACTCGAGACCATGATATGTCTATATCAACGTCTGTTTAAACAATGGAATCTTGGACTATAGACTAAGGTATAGGTACGTCAAATTGGGATATGCAGACTCTCATATTCCCTCTTCAGATAAAGTGTATTAAATGAAATGTAAGTGGTAGCCCCCATACAAAACCTGCGCCCATTTTTACGATTTTGGTGCATAAAAAGAGCATTCGACAAAACACAGATTAATTCGCGTTGCTTTTGTTTTATATTTACTTTTATGATGCCAGTGTTCGCATGAGTCTAATGCCAAAGTTATCGGACCATGATTAGTAAGAATGACTTTGACAATGCGGCGTTATCTGGTTCCGTTTTAAAAGAATGCCGCTTCTTGCCATAATAACCATAACATCATTGACTTACTGAAGATTCGATTCAGAGACAACATTTTATGGTTAAATGTAAATGAAAATTGTAAAGTTTTTGGTGTTTGGTGAAAATCCGCAAACTACGAGTATTAAGACCTTGGAGTCCTTACTATTTAGACAGAATACACATTGTGCAAAAGAGTAAAAAAAAAACAGCAGAAGACACGTACATGCTTGAAATCGTGTTCAGGGGTCCGCGCTCGAAGTGTTACCAACTTCACGCTGCTGTGCTATCAAACGGCTAATGACAGCGCGCTCTTGTTTGTCAAGCGTCAGTCTGCAGTTAAAAAACAGTTATCCAAATGGGATTAAAACGCAACAGTGATATTGCTTTGTATTTGGCTGGAAAGTTGCAACTAGCCATTGTTAATGAGCTACGTCATTTACGTGTAAGCAAAATGTTTCGTATTGGATCATTACATGCAGGTGGGCATCCAAAAACAGCAACATCGCCAGTAATGGTTAAAAAGGTAAAGGCCAGAATTCGACGTAATCCACAACAAAGCGCAGTTCAATTGGCGAAAAATCACAATGTGTCTGCTTGTAGCATGGGTCACATATTAAAAAATGATATACGATTGAAGCCCTACAAAATACAAAAAGTGCAAGATTTAACACCTGCAAGAGAAGGCAGTTCGGCTAGGAAGAGCAAAAGTGTTAAAACACTTGCACGTTGGTAGCGAGCTTAAAAATGTGGTCTTTTCTGATGAAGAAACAAAACGATCATGTATGGTTATGTATAAAGCGCCTGCATCAGTGATAGTTTGGGCCGCGGTAACTGCCATAGGACGATCACCACTCGTTTTCGTAAGGCCAAATCAACAAATCACCGTAAAAAGATTTTAAACGATGCATGGCCACGTAAATAATGCTGTAGTAACTATTGGATGTTTCAACAAGTCTCGGCACTATTCCATAAGCACAAGATAATGTTCCCAGCTTCATTTCTTCACAACAATGGCCACCATATTCCCCAGACTTAAATCCAGTGTATTCTGAAGGTATGGTTCATTCTGGCCTCCAGAATCAACTATCAACTTAAAAATATGAGACGGTCAATACCTTAAAGAATGCTCTTCATCGAGAATGGGACAAAATACCATCCGCATTATTCGCATTAAAGGTGGCTACATCGAACAATAACATATTTTTCTTAATATTCGAAATATTTTTTTAAAAATTGACAAAATTACAGTATTTTTAATTGGTAACAGTTCGAGCGCCGACCCCTATATATATTTAATTTCTGTTATTATTTAAAAAATAAAGTTTTCCAGCTTTTAAAAAAAACACCCTTTATGTCTGAGGCGTTACAAATGTGTCGGCATGCAAATGGAATGCCTGCATGGCGCACTTTGAAATGTTATTCTTAGTCGCCTTGCAATATAAAGAAAACGAATGCGAAACAGAAGACTTTGCCAGAAGGACAACAAAACGCTATGATGCAAAAAAAAACACACATACACGGGCACGCCTACTTTCGTGGGCGCCTGACAAATGCTAACTCGTCTAGAAATTTGCCTAATGCAGCTACATAAAGCATAGAAATAGTATGATGTGAAAGGATGTGTGTGGGCGTTCATTGCTATACATGTTACGTACACGTTATAAGCATTAATTAGCATATTGCGCATACGCAGTGTTTTCTTAAAAATTAATCCTTAATGACAATCATCGGCCATTTGACCTTAGACGCAGCTCAAGTTAGCTTCCAACTTAAGCATAACAATTACTTTTCAATTTCCGCACACAAATACAACAAACAGTTTCAACAACTTCCGGCCGGATTTTGTTGCCGGCCACAAGTTTGGCAAAATCTGGCAAGTTGGCGTCGTCGTCTTTTTTCGTATTAAAAATTTTTTTTGCGCTCGCATTTCAAATATATTTATGCAACAGGCAGCGATTACCTTGAATACAAAATTCAACGCGGCGCAATTGCCACTTGTGGCATATCCTTTTTTTTTTTATTTTTCAAATGCTGTATTTGTTGTGTTTCAATTCGCCGTAGTCGCCGCAGTCGTTGCCTGCCGCTTCATGGTGAATTTCTTGCGCATGTGTTGAATTTTGTATGTCAAGTTTTTTGTTTGTATTTGTGCGGATAGCTGCTTCCTTTGCTGCTGATAAGAATTTGCGCTCGCTCAGCCATATAAGACCAACATTCACGCTGGCATCCAATTCAAAAGTTAACCGACATTTGACCTGTGCTAACGTGTCGCGGAAATAAAAACGCAAGTGAACTTTTCTGCTAAATAGTTTTGTAAATACTAGTATTTGTAATTGAACATTCAAAAGAGAATTTCATTTCAACAGATTTCCAAAAAAAAAAAAACAAACAGTGCATTAAATTCGTTTTAGAAGAATTTTTAACTTTGTGTTAACATTTCGATTGCTTAATTTGCAAATTTAAGATCAAACAAAGCGTATAAAATGTGAGTACGAAATATAAATTAATGTACTAAATGCCGTCGGTTACTAGAATTTTTAAAAATTTTTACTGCTTTGTAGAGCAAGTTAGAATGCTAGAATTACACATTTTTGAGAATTATTCATTTAAAATTTGTTCATCATTGATATAAGTTGTTTGCCAAAAAATGTTTAGCTGGGAATGAACATTTTCAATTTAATTTATTTGACTATACACTAGATACTTGGCTAAAATTGCTTGTACATGCTTGGAGGCTGGTTGGACAAGTCCTGAAAAGTCTTTAAAATAAATTAGTAATTGAAAACGCAATGAATCGTAATATTTTAATTGCAATTTAACGTGCAAACTTAGAATCTGTTCAGATCTCACTTTCAGCAAAATGATAAATTTTTCACATATAAAAATATAAACGTAGTAGCTCAAATACTGATTTTAGTAAATATTGTGTCGCACGTTCTGATTTCAATGCATTAAATAAAAGGTGTTATGCTAATTATTTAATACATGCGTCACAATCCAAAATAAAATTTTAATTTTGTTAATACGAAACGTAGTACTTCAGCGTATCCTTCGCAATTATTTCTTGATGGTGCAGTTGCATCTTCTGTTTCATGCAGCTCTGTTAATCCTAGTTTCTCATATCCTTATAGCATCACATCGTATGACTTTATATCTGCTCCCGCTATATCCATACAAAATATATTAACTTGTCTTTTATCACAATTAAATTCTCTTTCCTACCTGGCCCGTATAATATTCTCAGTTGCATACTAAAACCTTGTTCTAGCTCCATTTGTTTTCCTTTATCAATTCTTTTCAACCTATCCACAAGCAATGGAAAGCATCTTTTATTATCACTTTACATAAAAAGGGTAGCAAGTCTGATGTATCGAATTATAGAGGTATTGCTAAGCTGAGTGCTATTCCAAAGCTCTTTGAAAAAATCATTTGTAACCAATTGCAACAGTCATTAAAGTCTGTTGTCAGTTCTTTCCAACATGGTTTTGTTAGAGGAAAATCTATTACAACTAATCGTTTATAATTTTCCACTGTTGTAACTATTGGTTTTGAGTCGGGTTGGCAAACTGATGTCATTTATACAGACTTCAGTAAAGCTTTTGATAGTTTGTGTCATAAACAGCTTTTATTCAAATTAAAAGCAATAGGGTTTACCGTGTCTTGTTACTTGGATTGAGTCATACTTATCCGATAGAACACAAAAAGTTTTATTTAACAATTATTTGTCTAAAACTATTTTTATTTCTTCTGATATTTCCCAAGGGAGTCACATAGGTCCAATATTGTTCAACATTTTTATTTATGATCTTCATTTGTCTATTAATCATGCCCATAACTTAATGTACGCAGATGAGGTTAAATTATGCTTGTCACATTCTGATGTTTCGCAGCACAGTTTATTGCAGGCTGACTTAAACTCACTATATAAGTACATGGCGTCGTCTAAATTTTCTAAATCTAAATTTGTCAAAATGCAAATGTATGACGTTTTATAGCAGAAAACCATTTATAGAGACATATTCTTTAAATAACATTACCCTCGGTATTGAGTTTTGTTTTAATGACCTAATTATCCTTATTAATTATTTATAAAATAATCACATTTGTTCAATAGTAAATAAAGCAAAAGTTGTTCTTGGATTTGTTAAGCATTGTTCTAAGGAATTTAATAACGCTTACACAACTAAACTACTATATACTTCTCTTGTTCGTCCGATTTTAGAAGTAGGCTCTTGTATTCGGAACCCATACTATGATATTCATGAGGATCGCATTGAGTCAGTCCAGAAACAGTTTCTTCTATTTGCTCTTAGGAGTCTCAATTGAGATCCCGATATAAATCTTCCACCCTATCATGATAGGTTAAATTTAATTGATCTCTCAACCCTCTTGTCATGCCGTACTATGCTCTCAGTTGCTTTTCTTCATAAAATTCTTATTGTTGAGATTGATTCTCCCTACTTACTACAGTCCATATTACTAAATTTACCCATTCGGCCAACTCGGCACTTCATGCCAATAAAATTGACAAATTACGCGATCAATAATTCACTCCGAGCTCTTTGAATTTTAAATTTGTAAATTTCATTTAGCAACTTCTATTTTCTTTATTTTTGTAATTGCGCCCGCTTGGACCACCTCCCAGTCTGTGAGTAGGGGCTCAGTCGGTCAACCTGACGTGCCAAACAAAAATTCCTCCAACGGGTCTGTGTGACCGCAACTTCCTTCTTCTAGCTAGTTAGAAGTAGTAGTTAGTTTAGTTACATTTTTATATTGTACTGATTAAGCGACTGTTTTACATATGTAGTTGCAAAGATGTAAATAAATAAAAAAATAAAAATATTACCGCTTTGAAGTCACTTATCTTGAGTAATATGCACTTCGCGAAATCAACCCATAAGCTGAAGTGCATATCATGAAAATGTTACCATATTTTCGAATGAATTTTCTGCCCAAAAGTGAGAACCGGAACAGGCTTGTATTACATTTATAAAGTGTCTTACCGAAATCGTACTGGTGCAAACAGCAGATTCATTCTATTCATTCAGATATTTCTGAAGAAAGTGTTGCTACTTAGCGTCATTTACCGTTCCATCGCATACTGTGATACAAGAGAAATCTCAAGATCCCGGATTGATACGTTTTGATTTGATTCGTTTTTAAAGTTTTTAAATATGTTACAAATTCAGATGACTTTATTAAAAGTCCAGGAGTATAATTTGATATTCTGGTCAGATTGAAATTGGCTTAAAAGCCATAAAAAGCAGGGACCGTAAATAATGATTATTAATGCATTATTCAGTTAAAAAAAATGATTATGAGAAAAAAAAAATTGATGGAGGAATGTTAAGTACACCAAACGGTCTATTTTTCCTCAGGGAGATCAACTGTTGTACGAGTATAAAGGTACAACATTCTTAATTATTAAATTAAAAATATTATGGTTAAATTTTTATATTATAAAACAATGTGATTTTTATATATAAACTCAAAAAATAATCATCGACTGATTTTTATTTTAAGAATCGAAAAATAAAAATCATTTTGGGTGCTCTAAAGTTTCTTAATGATACTTTGATTTTGCTATGAGCGACGTCCTGTTGAAGATAGTTATGTACCCATAGGATATGAACCTTCGACGTGGTATTCTGCAGGCAGATTATCTTTGCAGAGAAGATTGCGTTTAAAAGATATGAGTATCGAACATGGGCTTTGACAATATACATAAGTACCTACACTGACCATATCCAGTATTTCTACACTTGAATTCCATCCATAACGGTATCACTCACGGTATGATCTAAAAATAACTAACTTTTGAGTAATACTAATATTATAAACGCGAAAGTTTGTATGGATGTGAGAATGTTTGTTACTCTTTCACGCAAAAACTACTGAATGGATTTTAATGAAACTTTACAATAATATAGCTCATATATCAGAATAACACGTAGGCTAATATATGACGCATTTATTTAATTAATTTAAAACAAACACAGCGCATAAATTTTAACCACATCCACTTACTTTCGTAGACGATAAAAAGCTGATAGCGACAAAATCGTCTAGCGATCATGTGTTTGCCTTAAATGGTAATGTGTGCGGGATGATATTAGAGAGGAAAACCGTTGGCTTTTTGAAAGCTTAAATTTTAATTAATCAAAATTTTGTTAATAGACTTTGGGTTTTAATGTAATTTAAAAATAAGCATTGGTTTAAAAAAAAGTATGCATTTATATGCCGCTTATCTGAATAAGTTCCAAAAATTGTTCCATAATTTTTTATATATAAAATTAAAATTTATATATAGTATATATATATTTGAGAAAAGGTCGTTAAGTATTTTTCACCCTCCTACCCCCACCCCATATTTGTTAATCGCGAATTTAGTTGCTTTGTATAAACACTTCGCCCTTCAGGAAGAAGGGCGAGAAGTGGGGCAAGTAAAAGGGCAGCAACGCGCCAGGTACTAACTAGTTATAAAATAAAACAAGCATGATAATATGTTTCAAATCTAAGATTTATTCAAAATGCGTTCCATTTTACTGAATACAACGTTTGGAACGCTCAACAAATTTATCCATAGACTTTTTAAACTCGCTTTTTGGCATATTCTTTAGCACCGGTGGTACGGCTGGTTGTATGTCTGGAATTTCATCGTAAAAAGCTTCTTTCATTGCAGTTTTCATTTTTGGGAAGAGAAAATAATCGCACGGTGATAGATCAGGCGACTACGGAGGGTGGTCGATGAGACCATCATTTAACTGATGTCGTACAAAACGTGCACACAGCTTTCTTTTACCCATAACTTCAGTTAATATTTTGAAGATTGTACAGTAAGATGAATTTTTTCTTCTGCCTGCATTCTCACAGTGAAATTTGTATCGATAGCGACTATTTCACTTATTTTCCACTAACTCAGCACGATTAGATGCTACGGGTCGTTCAGTTTGATTGTATGAGTACGACTCATACAATCATCATCACAAACTTCTTTTTTAACGTAGGTCTCAGCAAATTTTTTACCGAGTTTAAAACAAAGTTTAATATTAGCTCTTTTGTTTTTACGGCATAACTACAAAAACAGGTGTTATTAAAACGTGTCTCATTTTTGTAGCCTGCCCAACGATTAGCAAGAGCTTAGCTGTTTTCGACAGAAGAAAAATGTACCTTTCTAACACTGCCAACATTTAATAGATGGCGCTACCTATTCTATGATTTAAGGTTATTTTTAGATCCTTGAATATAATGTTGATAACTTTCCTAAAAGGATTACAAAATTCTTCGTTCAAGAATATTAATTTTCAAAATCGAAATTCTTAAATTTAGCCGTCTTTAAGCTCTACTAGGTTTTATTTAAGAAAAAATTGGAATGATTAGTTTCTCTTTTCTTTTTATTTTTGTTAAATTTTTAGAAAATTTAAATTTAATTTTGTTATCCTTAGACGGTTTATAAAAATTTTCTTTGGTAGAAGAACCTGGCATCGAACCATGACACAAGCGAAGTGATCATCTTAACTAACTCGGCTAATGGGCACCCGATATATGGAAGTGCCGAATAACAAGCCATTGCTTTTCGCATTTACTATCGCTGCGAAGAAATTGAAATAGGTGAGGGAGTAAATTGCAATTTCCTCTCATGTTTTTTTCTACTCTCAGCGATTGATTTACAAGTTTTCTATTTTATTTTATTTCAAATCACAAATGATTTATTTGACATTCTGAGACTTTTGTACTTGTCTTGAGTACAGATTTGTTCTTACAATTAGATTATTGTACTCTTAATTCAAGACTTTTATAGCTATTATAAGTATTTCTGCGCTTAATTTACAAAACGATCGATTTCTGTAAGAAAATTTAGTGGAAATCGTACTAAAAAATTTTAATTACGCCTTCGTCTGTAAAGACTGTAAATAATTTTTAATAATTCGAAAATATAGAAGCGCAAAAAAAAAAGAAATGTGTGATATTCGCCCTTTAAGTCGTCATCATATGTCATATCGACATCTCAATCATGTATCCCTGAAAATTTTAACTAATTCAAGAACTTTCCTTAGTTTAAAAAAAAAAAAAAATATTGTATATACATATATTGTTTTTCTCTATATTATTCGCAACATAGCAATGAATAGTAAGCCCATATAGAAATTTCATATACAGGCCAATTCCGGTAGCTACTTTCGGGAACATTTTGCGAAAGTAAATTCGATATAATTTTTAATGTAGTATTGATGATATTGAATTCAGTAGCCATGGGTAATATGGTTGCACTTGATCAGTGCCAAGTGAATTCAACTCAAAAACGTACCACTTTATCAAGTTCACTTTCGCAGAATCTTCTGAAAGTGAAACCCGTAACAAGCCCGATAGATAGATTTTGTGTAAAGTCTTAATATTTATTAGGCTTCTAAACTTTGATCTGTCCGTCTGTCTCTCCGTCTGTTTGAGAGACTGGATCTCAGATAATGTACGACTTAGAGGGACTTAACTCGCAGTTTAGTATATTTAGGTACCGCTCTAATACAAGTTTATCTTCAGATTTCTGTTCTCGCAAGCGTTTTGTCATAATTATTCGTTATAATTCTATTCTCTAGAAAATATATCTACTCGTGACGGCAAAGTCAAATTGTTTGGGATCAATTGAATCATTCAATTGAATGGGATGGGTAGTTGTTCTAAATAATCGTGTCTCTGCTCGAATTGTGGCCATTTTTTCTTCAATACTCGGCTCAAACGCATGTATTTTTGTTGGTAGTGATTATTGCATTGGTTTTGATTAGCTTATAGTATACTACACCCAGCTGATATCACCAAATACAGAACATTAGTTTGGTTCCATGGGTATTTGGCTTCGCCGATGATGTTGATGGTTGGCCGGACTTAACCCATGACTTTCTGCTTTTGGATTGTCGTAGAGAATTCACTTTTCATACCGTCACGATTCGATGCAAAAAACCTTTCCGATTTTTTCTTTGGAGCAGTTGTCTGCACGCGTTCGGCGTCCCTTGGATTAAGTTCATATCGAACCCAATTTCCTTGTTTTCCTTTTAAAATACCCATGGAACATGTTCCATATATATGGAACATGTATGTTTACACCACAGCGAACAACAAATATTTATTTTTAGAAGGAATTGATGACGCTTTAACATGAATATAGTCAAAAGACCAATTTCATCAAAAATCGGTTGAATATTTAGAACGAAAAAGGCTTCAACAATGTCCATTCCCACAACGAAGCAAACACATAAACTCTTTACATGAAATACAGACGCACACACACAAATATGAAGATGGGAGTTTATCTGTTTTACATTTAAAAAAATGATGCGTAGATTTCGGCCGATTGAGTCGAATGTCGGTGGCCATACATACTAGTTAGGATTGTTTCAGTTTCCATAAATGTTTAGTTTTTGTACCATTCACACCTGCCACGCCCACTATTTGGGGTAGTTCCCATACAAACTTACTTGCCACTTTTGACTTTTTGTAAGAAAACTTCTTTATTAAAGTCTATATTAGGTCGAAATGCAATGTGGTGCCTTTTATGGTCAGCCGCTTAACATACATGGACTAACGGGCATGGCCCGCCCACTATTTGGGGTAGCTCCCATACAAACCTATGGTCCACTTTTGACTTTTTGTAAGAAAAACTTTTTTAATAAAGTCAATATTACGTTGAAATGCGATATGGTGTCTTTTAAGAGACAGCCGCTAAACATACATAGACATTGGGCGTGGCCCGCCCACTTTTTGAGGTAACCCCCATACAAACCCACCGAGCAATTTTGTGTTTTTTATGAAAAAATCCTTCATTTAGATCAATATTAGCTTGAAATTTGATTTTGTGAATTTTAATGGACAACCGCTTCATCTACATATACTAAGGGGCGTATCCCGCACACTTTTTGAGGTAGTCCCATATAAACCCACAATTCACTTTTATGCATTTGTATGGAAAACGTCAATATCAACTTGAAATTCGATGTGGCGGCATCTTACACATCTACTACATCGCTTCATACACATCTACTAGTGAGCGTGTACCACCCCCTATTTAAACCCCAACTTTTATGTATTACAATACTATTTAAAGTTTCGTGTGAATCGTATTACAGCTTCGGTTCAACTGAAGTTAACGTTTTTTCTTGTTTATCTTTAAAGTCAAAACCTGTGGTATCTTTTGGTATAAGATTTTATATAATTATATAATTAATTATATTGTAAATTTCGTTACTATCATTTCTGCTTAGATTGCATTAATAAATATTTGGAAAACATGAAAAGAACTTCATAAATTTTTAGATTTATAAGTCCATTAGGAAATAAAATGAAATTGTAGCCAATACAATTAAAACAAAAAAGCCCACAGCAATATAAATACATATGTATCTAGATACTAGTATATGCAACATATGAAAACCCAAAAGAAGGTTTGAATATGCACAGTAAAATAATCGTACAACAAATAAACAAATCCAAAAGACAATTTTTGATTGATAAATAGCTGCCGGGTAAATAGTTAATGCTTGTCTATTGCTTTAATATGATTTTTGTTGCTAAAAAACAATAAAAACAGATACAAATCATCGATCAACTGTTGACATGCTTAAGGCTGCTCCAAATTATAACTGGCGAAGATTTCCAATGAATTTTTGCCAGCAATCTATACTAAAGTTACGCTTCTTGATGATGCGCTACCATTAGCAGTATACGAGTATAATGCGTTTTAGTATCCTTTACATTAGCAGCACATAATTGAATTCTCCATGTGGCTATACTGTACTCCTTGAAATGCAGCGCTTAACCTGTGTCCTTACAAAGTGGATCAATGCTTAATTTACGCTTCATTGCTTTACATGAGTTGACTTTACAGCATCAAGGATAATGTAACACACAAATTGAATTCAATAATGTGTTTTCGAAGCTTTAGTGATAGATTTCGCTCTGCTAATTTGACACAGAATGCTACAGGGTGTGTTTTTTTATTATCATTTTCCGATAGTGCTTAAAGTCTCATAAATTGATCATATCTGGCAACGCTATTGTCATTTGTGCTCAGTTTTGTTTGTCATTTTATCATGCAAATTGTGCAAAATAATTTCGAAAATCGTGGTTCAGTTCGGGAACATCCATTTTACGGACGACATAATCGCCAATCCGAGCGACTATTCGATTAACCATGGAACGCTTTTGCACCACTTATTCTAAATGATAATACGCAACCGCAAAGACGTCCCACCGTAGAAGGAATTGCGGCTGTAGATCTTAGTATTGAGGAGATCCCAAGACGAACCGTCAGCGCGCGCAGCGTTTTGAGCATTATGCAAAATTTTATGTAAAGATCTCGGCTTACGACCTTATAAGATTCTGTTGGGGCAAGAATTAAATCAACTGTAAGTCAGTATAAGAAACTTCTTCTTAAGGGATTCTATATGTGCCTGATGGACGCCATATTGTGGGCTTCAAATACAAGATGCATACTCAAGAATAGGTCGTACTAAAGAATAAATAATAGCTTGGTAATGTAGGGATCATCAACCTATTTAGATCATCGTTTAATAAATCCTAACCACCCTATAGTTTTGCTTGATATATAGTCAATATGGGCAATAAACTATATGGCTAGAATATTAAAGGATTTCTTCGACAAACTGACTTTATTTTACACTGACTTTATTTTACACTGACTTTATTTTAAACTAAGCAATTACTAATTGATTTTGCCTGAAATGAAAAAGTTTCTTATGTAAAATCCCACAAGTGGGTGGTGGGTTTGTATGGGAGCTACCTCTAGAAAGAGGAAATCACATAGTTTGCTAAGAAGCCCATACATTCAATTTAAAACAAATTTTCATAAAAAAAAAACTCAAAAGAGGGGGGGGGGCGATGTTGGCGTTTTGCATGTGGGCTACCTCAAAAAATTAGCGTGGCATGTCAATATGGATAATGTATTAAACTGCAATAAAAATAAGTCTATGTGCCGACTTAATACTGGAATTCTTAAAGATTGCTCCTAAAAAAAATTAGCAATAACATTCAGACAGACGGACTGGCAGCAGGAGAGAGCTAGATCGACTCGTCTTTATATACTTTATGGAGTCTACGATGCCTCCTTTAAGGCGTTATAAAAAAACTGATAATACCATTTCACACTATGTGTGAATGGTATAAAAAGCAATATTACCAGGGCTAGGAGAAAAAATATGCTTTAGGGAGAGCAAATGCTTTAACGAGGAATCTCTATATATATTAGGGACAGATATGGTATGCGCATACGAATTAAAAAAGCAGAGAAGTTTGAGAAAAAATTAGTTAAAGAATAAGTTGACTGAAAAAAATTTAGGAACAAATTAGCTACCTCTTTCGCGTCTGCAGTTGCAGCTATGTCATGATAAAACATATTCGAAGGGTTTGAAAAGGAACTTAGTTTAGTATTAACAAAGTCATAAAATGATTTAGGATTCCGCCGGAAGTTGGAATTCATTTTAATAGAGTAACAATTGTAGGCCTTCCTGTTTGCTATATGAAAGTTAGATCGAGCAAGATTTTGTTCAGCGATGAAGCCAATTTTTGGCTCAATGTGTGTGTCATAGATCATTAGTTCTTTAAAAATGAGTCCGGCAGGAACAATGCCGTCAACAGAGACCGCTAGAGAGTCATGATTAGCGACTATTTTTTAAATGGGGCATTTATTGAAGACATGTTTCTCCAACAGCACAACTTCACATGCCATACAGCGCGGTCAAACAATCGCTTACTGAATAAATATTTCTTTGTGAGTTTATATAAGAGTTCGGTAAATGGTTCCGGTTATGAAAAAAATTTAAAATATCGGTTCCGGTTCCCAATTTGAATCGGTTAATTTCGGTTAACGGTTCCGGTACCGATTTCATTCTCTAATTTAAACTCCAATGGCATAAAATTATCTTTCTATCAAGTCAATTTTCAGTTCAAAATTATTTAATCTTAGTATTTTTAACTCAATTCTAAGTTCTACACCTCTAAAAAATACAACTTTTTATATTATTGTGACTTGATCAAAATTTACGTTTGAACTTTAATCCCGAAAACTTTATTGCGGCTGCAAGGCTAATTATTGTCGCTTGTCGGCAAACGCCTGCAACATTCTTCAATTAGTGCAAAAGTAACTTAAGCGCGTCGAACAACTTCCGTTGGCAAAACTTTCGCTTAAAAAACTCAATTTTGCTAGAAAACTCATTTTCTTTGGGGCGGATATGAGAAATGCTCGATTATCCTCGCAAAACAATTGCTGCGGGCAACTATTTCCACACATTATAGACCCGAAACCCCCACACAACCACCGCATTTCGGGCGCTGGTGTTGTTGACGTTTGTTTGAAAAGCGTAAATTCATAAGCAGATAATATCCTCGGCACATTGTTAAATTCTCATTTGTACGCATTTTTTGTTATTACATTTTTATTGTGTGGCAGAGCAAAGTTTTATTGCGGTTGCGGTGCTGTTGCTTATTGCTATTTCATAGAAATAACTTTCCATTTGGCAAGGTGAAAACGCATTTTCATTTATGAGATACTGCACATTCTTATCGCATTCTATATATACACTTGTATATATCTAGTAATCGGAACGGCAACGCTTAACCCATTCACTAACGATTCGCTGACGATTTTCCGCCTATTATCATTCGTTTGTCATGTTTATTATCCTGTGCAGACATGCGCTGGCTATCTGTCCCTATCTATCTGTCCATCTGTCTCTACGTCAATGTGGAATATCGCAGCTGTTGTTGCTGCTGTTTTCGCGTTGGTCTACAAGTCACAAAAGAACTGAACTATCCTATCGATGCTTGTAAATCAAAGTCATGATGCCCTTCGTTGCTTCAATACGTCGCGATTCATGGCCGTCCCAGGCGGCGCGTGGGAATCTAACCATTGCGTGTGGCATTCGGAATGTATCTGTTGCATGTTGTATGTTTTTGCTTATTTCGCTCGTTGTAGTTGTTGACCTGTTGCACTGTTGCTGAAATTTATTTTCATGCAGCTGCAAAATTTATGACTGTCGCTGGTTTTTGTGGCGCGGCTCGCATTCTAGTTCGTTGCACGCGGCGTATGCGCGATTTTAATATTCAGTATTTTTCAATTTAAAGGATTTTAAGTTATTTTTAGCAGTATTTACTTTGTGCTTGCACATAATTAGTTATCTTCGTAGTTAATTTGAGCTGGAATTACTGTGCAAACTTTGGAATTAATTAAGTCATAGTTTAAAAATCATTTGTCAAGGACGCAGGGACTATGTGCTTATATTGCATTAAACGGGATTATGAACACTGCTGCTTCAATATTGTAAAACAAAAAACGTACGCTGCAGTAGAGCGTCCTTCACTACAAGATACTCTCTACCTTGTCGAATGTTCGGTGTTTGAACTATGCATCGGGGACAGGTTTGTATGGGGGCTACGCCTTAAAGTGGAGTTGGCATATTGATTTAATATTTTCTTTGTTTTAAGAGGGAAAAGTAGAGTATTAATAGCTAAACTCTTCTCTATAGTCTCTGAGATCTCTTATAGTCTCTGAGATCTGTCAAATTTTTCAACAATAAATAAAAAAAAACACCTTTATTGTGTTTGGCGTAAACTCGGTATGTCTCATCGAAATTCAGTCGACTGATTGATATATCGATAAAAAAAACCATGAAAGAAGTTTTTATTTAAATTCAATTAAAATTTCCATTCAATACAATTCGGATCCCAAAGCCCCCAGCATCCGCCTGTAACAAGCTATTTAATTTTTGTCATATACATTTATTTAAGGCCTGGGTCACACGGTCTAATATTTACATATCATATTGCTACGAAAGTCGCGCCAACTCGTGTGACCAGAAACAAATTTATTCCGTCAGCAATGTCGCACGACATTTTTCGAAATAGCTCCGTTTCGTATTAGATTTCCAAGTCATTTTGTTAGCAGTCTTGTGAATTTATGCCAAAAATAAAGAGCTTGAATTAATAATGAGCGTTTTTTCTTCTCGAAATTTACGGATTTATTGTGCAAAAATGTTTACAAATATATTATTCAAAGTATTCTCCATAGCTGGCCACAACTTTTTCCCATCTTTCTGGCAATTTTCGGATACCACCTCGGAAGAACGACTAGTATTTTGAGGCAATCCAATCATCGAACCATTTTTTGCATTGTTCATATGAAGTGAACTTCAGCTGAGACAGGCCCCGTATCATCGAACGGAACAAGTAGTAGTCGGAAGGAGCAATGTCTGGAGAATACGGCGGATGGGGTAGGACTTACCATTTCAGCGTTTCCAAGTATGTCTTGACCGGTTTTGCAACATGTGGCCGAGCGTTGTCATGCTGCAAAATCACTTTGACGTGCCTTTCTTCGTATTTCGGCCGTTTTGGCTACAGTTCGTGGCTCAAACGCATAAATTGAGTCCGATAATGTTCCCCCGTGCTCGTTTCATTCGGTTTGAGTAGCTCGTAGTAGATCACGCCGCGCTGGTCCCACCAAATACAGAGCATAAGATTCATGCCATGAATATTCGGCTTTGCGAAGGATGTTGATGACTGTCCGGGCAAAACCCATGACTTTTTGCGCTTGGGGTTGTCGTAATGGATCCACTTTTCATCGCGACTTCAACTCGTATGGTACCTAGTTTCCTTGCTTTTGAATCAATCCCATGGCTTTTAGATGTTTGCTGATTGTCGACTCATCCACTCCCAATGATTCTGACAACTCCTGAAGCGTTTGGCATTGGTCCACACATAGAACAATGATTCCAAATCGTCGTATCTAAACTTTTTGCGTTGACCCGGTCGTTCCTCATCTTCGAACTCAAAATCACCACTTTAACCACGACCAAACCACTTCTGAAACGATTGTGCAGATAGAGCATGCCCGCGCTCTTTCTGTTTAATACTGAAAATGTAGCGTTAAATCTTATGCACCTCGTTCGATCATTAAGTAATATTTTGACAGTTGCATGAAACACAAGATAACAAATAACATGACACGCAAATATACGACCGTTATTAGGTATATACTTTGTTTTTATTTGAAGAATATCTACAAACTTTAATTAGTTCAGACTCAGCCATGCTCCGCATCTAGACAGCGGCTGTTAACAGCATCTCAAGTGAATGGTCAATATTTGCAACTACTTGTAATAATATCAAATAGAAAAATATATATTTATATATTTATACAAAATAGAAGCAATTTAAACAATAAAAGAACAAATCAAAAACTTGTAAAGAAATCGTATGCTTTCACTGATTATCAGCTTGAACCACATGTGAATTATAAGTGAAGTTTATGTTGTGGAATAGAAACGAGAATGTGACAAGAAGCAGCAAACAAAAACAACAAGAACAACGCGGCTAAGAATAAAAGAGAAGTACACATGCAGTCAACCGCGAGTTCCAGGCCTTTCGAGAGAAGGATTCTATATAAACACGGCACCATAAACGCAATTAGAAGGATTTTTTTTTATTCTTGATTTTGCCTTAACTATAAGAAAAAATATAAAAAATTCATATTTTCATACTTCAATGTAAATTAATTTCCAAACAGATTGACTCTTTCCAAAATTTGACCACCATCTTGGAACCATTTAAACAAATTTGTCCGCCATTTTGTTTACGGAAGTTTTGATATCAGATTCGTAAACAGCATTCATTCATCTAGATAATGAAATATTTTTGATTATGGTCCCTTGTCTATTAGAGTCAGATCCCATTTCCCCCACACGTTACTTCTATTCTGATTAAGTCTGGGGATCGAGTAGTGCTATACTTATGTACCCTATATATGTATACCTGTTAGCTTAGGTACGCGTTCCTATTACAGGTAACAGGTGTCAAAGGTACGACGAAACGTTATCCAAATATCTAAACGAGGTGCCAACACATATCAAAAATTTAGTTTTCCAAATAGACACGGAGCCAAAGGTGAATGGTTGATGGTTAAAATGCCATTTTTGGTGAGAAAATTGGTGTTAAGTGTCGACCGATGAGACGGCGCATTATCGCACTTTTGTTTGTCATTCAATTTGTGCGGAACAAACTCTGAACACACCTTCCGTAGACCTAATTTCTCCGTCAAAATGCGATGAATCGAATCTTTGGGAATATTTAATGCCATTTCCATATAACGCAACGAAGATTTCCGCTCATTTTGTATGAATTTTCAATGTTTTTTTCGATCACCACTGATATTGGCCGGCCCGACTTCTCATTGTCACAGAGGTCTTCACGACCTTCTTGGAAACGTTTAAACCACTCGTGAACATTGCTACGGGATAGACAATTGTTACCATAAGCTTGTTTAAAACCGAAGTTAATATTTGCTCTTTGTTCGAGATTAATTTTTCGACCGACGCCCAAAAGATACTGTCACTTCTAGCGCGATAACTTCGCTTGTAGTGGTCCGATTGTCATAAATTTTTTACAAGATGTCAGTGAAGGATGTACCTTTCCAACGCATGAACCTACCAATAGGTGGCGTCACCAGACACAGCTATTTTTAAAAAGTACTGTTTCTTTTATGACAGTCAGGGCCACACAGTACTTTTTAAAAATAGCTGTGTCTGGTGATTAAATACTTAAGTAAAGTGTAGAAAAAGACAAAATTGGGCGCACTTGGAAACTGAAAACAAAGCGAGGAATCCTCGAATTCAAATTTGGCGCCCACTGACATTTTATTGCACAACATGGTGGGAACGACGTCATGAACAATTTTCGGGATAATTTATATTTCATGAAAAAATCGTTTATACGGGACATTTTTCTGTTTTTTTTTTTTTTACTTAAGCACGATTCAAGAAAAACTCCATCGTATAACCGAATGCACCTTAATAAATAAAATAATTATGTTATGACCAACTAAGAAATGTTTCATTTTGCCAAAAATAGTGCATCTGTTTAATTTTGTTTGTCATTCTATTGAATGAATGTATTTATTAATGAAGGAGCAAATTAACTTTAACGGTAATGACAAAATTCACACACAAAAAGAGAATATGCAGGTGTCACTGCGCACCCGGACATGTGCTTTTTCAAGCTCTTCACAGAAAGTCGAGAAGATGGTAATGACGATGCCCGTCCTGGACGCCCCAGCACTTCAACAAGAGATGATGAAAATTGTTATGGAGAATCGTCGAAGCAGTATTAGAGAATTTGCTTAGGATGTCGGCATATCGGTTGGCACATGCCATGTAATTTGTTCGGATAAAGACCAAATCGCTGGAAGAGCTGAAGGACCTACCAAAAAGCGCATGTCAGAAGTGCTTCGAGGATTGGCGGAAGTGCTCGCAGAAGTGTATTATATCTGAGGATGATTACTTTGAAGGGGACAAATTAGATATTGCTGGAAAAATTTATATTTTTCGAGAAAAATAAAGTCACTAAAGTGTAAAGTATAATGCTGCCATCTGATTCGCTTTCTCTGCTCACCATCGACATTGCCACGCGATAATGTAACAATGGCACATGCGTTTTTCCATGATTTGCATCCCACTGTATACGCACATGCACTGCAAGTAAAGAGACAGACAAAGCGGATTAGGCAAATCACACTCGCATGGAATTTGCTGTTGTTGTTTGATGCTATATCTAATGTGCCCTCTTTTTGCCTTTGTCTCCTCTTCATCGATTTTACAAAGTTTTATTCACTTCGCGTAAACACTCACGCGAACACAAGTTCAAATTTTGGCAAAGGCACGACACAACTTGAGCACGAATTTAGTAATTACGAACACGCACGGATACAAAACAAACACGAAATAATACAAAAAAAAAAAATAATATTAAAATATTAATTTTTCAATAATTTATCGGGTTTTATTTTGAAATTGTTTTCCTGAAAGTGAGAACCAGAATAAGCCACTATATATTTCTGAGCAGTATCGAAAGTCTGAGTCGTTATAGGCGTCTGTCTTACTGTCACCAAACTGGAAAATTTATATTCTTGTTTTCCAGACGCAGAGTTTATTAAATTTTTTAGATGCCACGCCCATTATATGGTAATTTGTTTCATATATACATAATATTAAATGCCGTAGGGTACTTTGTGAATGCACGACTGTATGCATACTTGTTTTTTCTTTAAAAACCACACGTACTTTTGAGGTCTCTGGAAGAAGCCTTATAAAATGAGTTTTTAATACAGTTACAAAGCATTGGTCTTTTAATAAACAGTCATTTACTCCAATTTAAAAAAAGCTTATCCCATATAAGGGACAAGTAACTTAAAGTAGCAATATTTTATTTCGAACTCCGATGTTTAAGTTCGCCTGTGTACACTGAAAATTCAATGCAGCTATAGTAACTGTAATTTGCTTATCTATTTCTGAGAATATTTATCGGACAAGTTTAACTACCACCTATCGGTAATCGTTTGCTTGCTCTAACACTGTCGACTTGGTCTACTCTGCAATTGTCTTAATCCAATGAACTGGTTAAAACTGGAAAATTATTAATAATGTTGTTAAAAAAAAATTGCATTAACTGGCAACAAGATACAAGTGACGCTTGTCTCCACGCGCTTCAACTGCATTGTCCACTTAAGCATTTTTTCTCCATTAGCTTTAAGCAGCGCATTTTAATTTAAATTTTCCGAAAGTAGTAAGTTTTCCATTAAAATTAAGTACTTGGATATAAGACAAGCGATTTTGCAATACAATTTTGCAATCAAGTAGTCTTCGGGTTGAGCATAATCTGCTGCCTTAAAGCGGACGTGTCCAACATACTTTAAAGCATAAAAGATCTTTCTCATGTTTCTTTGCGTATGACTTTTATTTACATAAGACATTGCCGGCATTGTTTGATGCAGCGTGAACAATCACTCACTGTGTATGCAGCCAGAAAACCAGAAAAATGACTGCAGTCTAGTATGCTCAACTACGAGATACACTGTACCATGCAAAGGTAATATATTCATTATTTGTTCAGATCAAAAAATATGACAAAAAAATGTGAAACACGGTTAATTCGAAGACTCTTAGCACAAAAAACCATGGCTCTTAAATTTATTCCTAGTCCGCACTAATTATGGCGACAATTTGAAAACGAGAAAAACTCTAAAAATGTAGTCATAAACTGACTATAATCAATTTGGAGTAAACTTCATTTTGAAATATTCCACGTAAAAAGTGTTCTAAAAAATTTAACTCTTTGCTCAAAACATATCAAAAAGATATTAAAAACAAAACTCTCACCCGACACAATTTTACCGTTTTTGGAAAAAAAAAATGATGTGTTTTATATTGAAAAACTATGGAGTCCACCAGTTAGACTAGATCGAACATAAAAGCCCGGTTCATCTAATACATATATATAAATGTTGATTCTGAATTCTAATTTGAAATACCAACTGCAGAACATACAATTTTGCTGAAACAAGGACCCTACAACAAAAATTACGACGCTTTGTCGACGAAGTGTTTTCCATCGCTAGCCATTACATTAGCCCATCTTTCTGGCAGCATACGAATTCCGCGTCGGAAGAACGACTCATGTTTAGAAGTAATCCAAAAATGAACTCAATGTTTGCTTTCCTTGTAATTGCGAGAGTGCTGTACACCCAGACCAAAATTATTCAATCGGAACAACTGGTAATCGGATGCTGCAATGTCTGGTGAATACAGCGAGTGGGATAGGATTTTTCATTTGAGCGTTTTCAATATGTTTTTAAATGCTTTTGGAGCACGGGATCAAGAATTATCGTGCTTAAAATTCACTTATTCGAATCTCTGCTTGAATTGCGGCTGTTTTTTCTTCAATACTCGGCTCAAACGCATCAATTGTTGTTAATCAAATCCAATGAAACCATCAAGGATTTCGTTGAATTTGATTAGCTTATAGTGAACTACACCCAGCTGAGCCCATCAAATACAGACCATTAGCTTGGAGCTATTGATGTTAATGGTTAAACGGGCTTTAATTTGCATTTGGGATTGTCGTAGCGGATACACATTTTACCTCCAATCACAATGCGATGCAAAAATCCCTTGGTTAACTGTCGATCAAGATGCTCTCTTGGTATTAATTCGTATGGGAAACAATTTTATTCGCATGGCTTTAATGCCTTTGCTGACTGTTGGCAGTAGTCAACTTCCAATGATTCAGCTAATTCTTGAAACGTTTGAAATGAATCTTCAATGACTCCAATTCGTCATCTTTGAACTTTTTCGACTGCCAGCTCAAAACCACCAGTTTTAAACTGAGCAAACCACTGCCGAAACATTTGCTCAGCTAGAGCATGCTCTCCATAAACTTCCACTAAAATTTCTTCACTTTCAATTTTCTTCTTATTAAAGTAATGATGTAGAACCTCCCTACAGAAACACATTATCCGGCACAAAGTAAGACATATTTAATGTTGAAAAAATGTTGGTTAAACCAAATTATATAAACACTTGTTCGAAAAAGTCTGCATACAACACAAAAAAAAAAATTGAAATTATAACTTTAATCGCGAATATATCAGCTAATGTTTTATGTATTGAATCAAACTTTTTTTTTTATATAGTTTATTAATTTCTTTACTAATAATATTTTTGCATCATTTTATTTCTTAACAGTATAGTTTTAATTCATTTAATGCTCAGAAAAGCACTACCGCAAAAGTCTGCGTACATTCTTATTTTTTTTCAAAGAAAATGATGTGTTAATAACTCGTAGGATACCCTTTCTCGTCAGTACCTCCGTTAGACGTCTTGGCACAAATTTTGTTTTATCTTCAGTCGTAATTTTTTCCCATTCCTTCATTGTTATGTCTTTTTCATATTTTTGGAGGCAAAGGTGTGTTGACGGATTCTGTGTTCGAGTAAGTCCCACAAATGCTATATGGGAATCAGGTCCGGACATTGAGGAGGTGTGCTCAACTGATTTTTTATACTATAAAGGAGCCAGTGCTTTACTTTATGCGCACTGTGCTTGGGGTCGTTGTCTTGTTGAAATCAAAACTATTCTTGCAGCTTCAACTTCTGGGAACTTTACAGCAAATTATCTTTTAAAACTTTGATATAACTAGTTTGATCCATTATTGATTCAATAAATGTTAGTTTCTCAATACCATTGGTTGGCATACACCCCGAGCCACAACTCCTTCTCCTCCATGTTTTACGGTTAGCAACAAATTTTACTTTTCAAAGCCTATACCGCGCTTTCTTCATAGCAGCTTTTTCCTTTTATCACGAAAATACAAAATTTGCTCTCATCCGAAAAGAAATCCTTGTTCCAAAACTCTGTGATATGGGGTAACTCGACCATGATAGCCAGCTTTTTTCTTTGAAATTTCGCAGGGCTGTAACATCGGAGATTACTTTTGAATACCTTTCTTCTACTAGTTTCAGTTGGTGAGCTTGTAGCTTGGATTCTGTCTCACTAATTGAATGTCGCTTTTTTCTATCATTTTATTAAGAGATATGGACGACCTGATCGAAGTTTTGGCAGCATGGAACCTGTTGAAGTGTAAATATAGCTTGAAGAAAGCAAAATTGAAGAATTTCTAATCAGTTCTTGACGCAGAATTCGTACTTGGTTCAAGAATATCCGTACTCACCATACTTCTAATACCGCTATGGTATCTTTTCAAGTAAGGAAACACTGGTTTTCTTTTTATCAGTGTAGGGATTAATTTTAGACACTTGGTTTCTTATGGAAAGTTTCTTAGAATTAACCGTGGATACGTTTTTGCTATACGCTTTGGGGTGCAAAAAAGTAAAGTAGCTAAAAGTAAAAGAAGCTATTGCTTGTATTAAAGTTGGCTTGCCTATTTTTGTTATTACTGCCTTAAGATACTATATCGACCCGACTTTTGATGCTGATCAAGAATATATAAATTTATAGTTTATAGAGTCTGTCAAATCGCATGACTTGACTACATACATACTTGAAACACAGGTTTTTTGGATGCAGGGTATAATTATAGTTATGCGTGTATATACAAATGCATGCATCTTTCAGCTCTTATTTCTGCATCTCTTGCAGAACGGAAACGGAAATGCAACAAGTCCTGCTTGGCAATTTTCTTTATCCACAGACGTTTTTTGCTATTTGCACTTTAAATAATGTTGTTTCATGACTGGAACGGACAGCACAGGCTGACTCCGTCTCATATTATTACTATTTGCCATTAATTTTATGTTGTTCAGTGTATAGTTTGGCGTACTTTTTTTATTATTATTCACTCTAATGTACGCTTGTACGGTTCTAGAGAAAAAAAAACTTTTATTGCATTTTCTTCGTATCTTGAAAATTATTTTTAAACAAAGTGCAAGAAAATTACTTAGTCAACTATTTTCATAAACTTATGTTTAAAATCATTCACCGTACTCCATCCAACTAAGTTAATGCTTGGCAGGAAGACAGGAAGGGATTATGATTGCCAATCTCAGCAAAAATGTTTCGCTTTAATAAGTTAGAACTATGAAAATGAAATAATTTTCGTTTTGTTTGACATTGTCATCCAAACTGAATTGCCACGCCTACGCTGTGCAGCACCTGTTGATGATGTACTTGATGATGATGTTCGGGCGTTGGCGGTATGCTTCCAACATTTGAGAATATTCAGCATGAAAAGCGAGCAGCAACAGCAGCAGCTTTATGTGAAAATATAAAATATGCGCTGACAGCGCTCTAAATTCCAGTGCGTAGCGCCTTCGTCCTTCTGGGTGTTATCCTGTATAGCGTTCTGGCATTTCGATGCCATTGGAAATTTGTTACTGTTGACAGTTTGTTCTGTGTGCGCGAATTCCTTTTGTTGCTTTATTGAAAAAGGCGCATTTGAAAGCGGGTGACAGGCACCAGTCGACGAGGGTAGGGGGTGGTAGTGGGGAAGTTGAGAAGTCGCCTGAAGATGCCAACGAGTGGTTAAACAGTTTGTCACGCCACAAAGTATGCAACATGTTTCAATGCTGACAGCATTCATGGCCGGACTTAGGGCCAAACTGGTAGAACAACATATTTGAGGGCGCTAATGTTTTAGGGACGCAAAAATTGTAAAGTTAACATATTCCTTTTTTTTTTTGTTGCATGGTACATTTGTCAGTGTTTTTTTTTTTTAGACGCTTTTCGGTAAAACTTTCAACCCATTATATTAACTTTCTTTTATGGGCTCCATCGACTCAGAAGATGCCACACGGGACCAAATCAGAAGTTAAAGAAGCATTTTGGCAACGGAATGTGCATTGGGAACTTCCATTTTCGAGTTTGGCAAGGTCTTTTGCATTTGGATACATCGGTGTGAAAATTTTTGATAAACATATTCATATCTCATAAAATTCTGAGCTAACAAGCAAACAACAAATAGAAGTTCCTAGCTTCTATAGTCCTTGAGATCTAGACACTACTTTTCATTCAGCTGATCAAGAATATATACATGAAGATTATATGATCCGTCACTATATAACATTTATGTTGGTAGTTAAAAAAAGGGGCGCATTTTTTAAATTAGTCAAAGTCCAGCACTGTCAGCAATTGCAACTTGAAGGGTGTCACGAATTGTCTGACATACATTAACATATATTAGAAGTTAGTTATTTCGTTTCCTTTTTCTTAATTTTTGGTTAACCAGCAATTTCAAACATGTCTTTTATGTCTTTTATTTTAGCGCTACGAAAATTTCTAACAACCCGCATAGATTTCTACAACTTCGAGTAATGTATAAAGCACATGTTGCGCTGCTTTTGCTGCTGGCACTCGCATTTGGTTTGAGCTGCGTCTGCACCACGCCCACTTATGGAGATGGCAGCAGCAGCTCAAATGCCGTGGCCGCCGCAGCAGCAAATGATATCGGCAGCACAGAGGGCGAAGCCGTTGGTAATAGCAACTACGATAAGCGTGTAGAACGCTACGCTTTTGGTTTAGGACGTCGCGCCTATATGTACACCAATGGCGGTGCGGGCATGAAACGTTTGCCGGTCTATAATTTTGGATTGGGTAAACGTGCACGTCCCTACTCTTTCGGGTTGGGCAAGCGTGCCGACTATGAAGATGTTGAGCCACAATATGACGCTGCCAGCGGCGGCAACAGCGATTATGAGCGTTACAATGGCGGTTATCCGGCGGCAGCAGCGTCCTACATGGGTGGAGGTCAGTAACCATTTTTGAATTACTATATTGCCAAAAATTTTAAATGATAATACTTTTTCTTCTGAACAAATCTTACAGATGAGAAACGCAATCGACCATACAGTTTTGGTTTGGGTAAACGTGAACCGGACGAGGTCGAGCGCCGTTTTCCGAATAGATATGGCTTTGGCTTGGGCCGGCGTTAAGCAGCAACGAAGAGATTAAACTGCAAATTGTCTGCATCGCCTTGTACGCCTTGAAGTATGCAACGCTCAGCACTTTAATGCAACTCCAACACTCTCGTCTCGCTCTCTCTCCAGCCGAGTGTGCGTGCTTTTAATTATATTGTAGCCTACTTCACGGCGTGCAGCGCGTGCTTTTCAACATTTGCTGCACTACTATGTAAACAATTAATTAACCACATACATATATAAATATTTACATACATACTATATTGTTATATAAACGCATAAATATATTAATATAAAATGATTTACTATATACTATATATATATAAAGTTTATTTCCAATTTGTATCTAAATAAGTTTTATGTAATATATCTAGTCATGTGTTGTCAAAATGAGTGCCATCCTGCAGATTTTCCAGAAATGTATTTATTATTTTATATTTAGTTACTTATTTTCGTTTATAAAGCAAAATCGAACTAAAATCGAATCAAAATCCAAAAAAAAAAAGAATAAAATTTTTAAATAAAAAAAAAGTCGAATTGAAAATGGTGTGTGCAATTAGAGCAGAAACCAAAAAAAAATTTAAGGAACAACAATTATAGCATATAATTATTGTAAAACTTCAATTATATATGTATATGTAAAAAGAAAACAAAAAAAAAATGAAGAAGAAATATATAAATAATAAAAATGTTTATGTGTAAATTGGGCAAAATTAATGTATAAAGTGAAATGTATGTCTGATCAAATTGGATTTTTAAACAGAACAAAACGCATTCGTTGTAATTTAACTAAAAAATGAAGCTAAAGCTAAAGCGAAGCCAAATGAAATGAAATTAAATTATTATACATGTTGAAATAAAGTGATTATTATTTTAAGAAAATTGTTTCTTTATTTCGTAATAGGCATCAGATCCTTATAAAATGTAATTCAAAACGAGTTTTCAAAGGTAGTACCTCTAAAGGCTTACAGTGGTTCAGTGGATAGGCAATAAAGGCAGCAAAGCGCATTATAAAGGGTGTTTATTTTTAGACGTGTGGTTTTCAAGAAGAAATAAAACGCATATAATTTAATGTTGGGGCCAAGAATTTAGCTTTATTATAAAGATAAGGGTTTGCCATTATGTTTTAAAAATGATTTCGGGCAAGTGGGCGCCGCGGCTGGCTCGAATTAATTCCAGCTGAGAGGCCCAATTTTCGACAAATTTTTGCAGCAATTGGGGCCGTATGTCAGCAATAACGCGCCGAATATTCTCTTCCAAGGCGTCAATCGTCTCGGGCTTATCTGCGTAGACAAGCGACTTCACATAACCCCACAAAAAAATAGTCCATCGCACGATCTTGTAGGACACGCCACAGGCCCACGTCGCGGATAATGCGCTCACCAAAAGTTTCCTACAATAAATTGATTGTTTCGTTGGCTGTATGGCATGTAGCGCCGTCTTGTTGGAACCAAAGGTCGCCCACATCAACATTTTGCAATTCAGGCACGAAAAAGTCATTAATCATGGCTCTATAGCGTTCCCCATTGACTGTAACATTATGGCCGGCTTCATTTTTGAAGAAATATGGACCAATGATTCCTTCTGCCCATAGAGCACACCAAACAGTGACTTTTTGAGGATGTAACGGCGTCTATACAATGGCTTGTGGATTATCATTACTCCAAATGCGACAATTTTGTTTATTAACGTACCCATCCAACAAAAAGTGAGCTTCATCGCTGAACAAAATTTTCTTGTGAAAATCGGGATCGGTGGCCATCTCATTTTGGGCCCATTTTGTACGATTTGCAAACGTTGTTCCGGAGTAAGTGTATTCATTATGAAATGGCAAACCAAACTGAATATAAATCAAGTGACAGCTGCCAAAAAAACAGCTGCCGAAAACAGTGTTGCCAGATTGAAAGCCACACGTCTAAAAAAAAAACACCCGTTATAAACTAGAGTTCTCCGAGTGGTCGACCTTTTGTCTTTAAAGCAGCCTATAATGAAAATATTCATAATACAAGATTGTCACGGAAAATGATTTCGCCTTTAAATCAACGCTGTCCAGCCAGTTTTCACACACAGAACGAACGTTTGCTGAAGTCGACCGAAGAAGAAGAAAATATGCACTTTGGGAGCTCAACTTTTGGACAGCCCTATTCTAAGGGCCGCCCAGAAAGAGAGCGACAATAATTAATGCACAATTTTCGCATTTAAAGTCGGTGCGAAAAAAGTGGAGCAGCTGAGAGGGTAAACTTTATTTTGCTCTCAGGTCTTTTCTTCTTTCAGAGATTGATTTAAGATTTTTCTACTTACTTCAAGTCAAAACGGAGTTATTTGACATTCTGAGACTAATGTGTGTGCATTGAGTAAAGATTTGTTCTAAGAATTAGATTTTTGTACTTATTTCAAGATTTTATACTTATTCTAAGAATTTCTGAGCTTGATGTATAAATCGATCTCGTTTTGTACTTGATTCAAGAAAATTGAATACGAATACTACTTACAATTTTTAAGTACGCCTTCGGATAAAAACAAGAATTTAAAATCAGTTACATACCCTGTACCAACTTAAAAAAAAAAATTCTGGCGCTCGTGTTCTCTCCCGATTTATGGTAGATATTTTTAATTTGTGCCCTGGTTACACCACGAGGATGACATTGCAATAGAGTCACATATATTTCAATGACCTACGAGTCGACTTGAGATACGTAAAACGCGAGAGACATTGAGAAACTGTCGACTGAAAACATAGGAATATAAAAGAGAGCGGCCAATCAAATTACGGCAACTGCAGGTTCCCTCGGTATTCCCAGAGAGAAAAACAATGCAAACCAAAAACAATGGTATATATTCACCACATTATGTTGAATTTCAAAAGCATGGTGCTAAAACCTATACATATATATGAATATTGAAATATATATGTACATATATATAAATTCAAAACGTTTATTAGGCGCGAATTTTCAACTTTGGAAGAATCTGAAAAATTCAAACATTTATTATGTATAAAAAGCGGTGTGCATTCTAAATCGACTGTTTCCGAAACTGATCAAGAATATATATACTTAATGGGATATACCACACCTTCTTCTTTTGCCTTCCATTTTGGGTACAGGGTATAATAATGGCGTGGACTGTCCGAAAATTATCATACTTTGTGGCAAAAGATGTGGTGTTGTTAATTTCAATTTGTTAATGAGCTGCAGCAATATAGAAAAAGGAATATTAGCGAATATTTTTATATTAACCAGTTTAAACAATATACAATAACTTCGGTAATTAACCTCGAAATATTGAATTGTGGCTTGATTTCATGGTTTATAATGTGCATGATGAGATGCAGCATTATCTAATATTATTAGATAATGCTGTCGGTACAGTATGCACATATCCTGTCCAGTTTCTGTATCTATTCAGAAATAAAGAATTCCGACATTCACTCACTTCTACAAGAATATTTTTAAACACTAAACGCAATTACATTTCTCCTGCCATATTCCGACACACTATTGGTTTTTAAAGCAATTGAAATGTACATAACTTTTAGCTAGTTCACAATATCTTTCTCGAAGTCATTTATTTCCGTGGAAAACGTGAGTAAAGAGTTTTGTGTAGAATATTTGGGATGGGAGCTATCCGATTATGGAGCTTTCAATGTATATACAAAACGATCACGCACGATACTCGCAAAATGGAACTTAGTGCAACTTAGTAGATAGTGTTTTTCCGCTTTTTGATTCGATTTCTTCTTTTAATCTGAGACGAGTACTTTACCTTAAAAGTTGCATAGAAGAAAGTTTCGATATTTTCCATATCCAACTTCGAGAAATACTTACTCCATAGGTCGTCACACTTACACTAAAAAGTATCGTTCTCTGCGTGAATTTCAGTTACAAAAATAATTTTTCATTTAATGCACGCGATATCAGTTGGCATAATCTTCGAAGCATCTCCCGCATAGTAACTTTAAATGCAACACTGCCGCTATCAACTACCATCTGATCTGCATCATTAAGTATGTGTTTGACAGCTATTGAAAGCAGATATGAAAGGCAGACAGGCGGACATGAATTTAATTAAACGTTAGTTGAAAATTAAAACACAATCAATGTCAAGTCTTATGCTCAACTGGGGCCCCTCGACGACAATTGGTAAACTAGAGTTCGAAGCTAAACATTTATACGATATATTTGGTAACTTCTTCGAATTATGCGCAAGCACAAATCACTCTGTTCTCTTCATACATAGTGCGAAAAAGTAACGGAAGCGGATGACCAATGTGTTGCACGAGCACATGATGCAGTAGCGCCATCTGTGCAATTAACGGTTGCGCATTGGTCACCTGTGCGCTGGGTCATGAGTTCGAGCATAAAAGTATCGTAAAAATAATCTGCTTGTATTCTCAAATGTTTGTCCTTTAATTCTTTGGCACCCATATTTTATACGCAAAACACATAATTACGTGTGTGAAAGGAACAAATTATAAATAGCCTTGCATTATTAGTTTGTCGTAAAGGATAGTTTATAAGGTATTGAAAGCGGCATGCATTTAAATGTGTGTTTACATTTTTTCTGTTGGGATAATTTCAATGTAAAATGATATTATCGGTGAAAGTGGGTCGGTTTTTTTCTTTAAATAGAACGCTTTATACTCCATCAGTTTTCGCATCGGTGTATTGTTGTTACTCGAATGTCTACGCATCAGAAATTTTCGAAATTCACTTGTAGTAGCAAAAACATTATATTAGGGAAAACATTTGGAGTAGGGTACAGATATTTTAGCTTCTTCAGGTCATTATAGACCAAATCTTGCCATCTTAACCTCGGACGTCCTCTCTGACGCCGTCCACCAATTACGTTCAGATTTCCGTCGTAAACCTTTAGTGCTGTAGCTTCGGGGTTCAACCGAATTAGGTGACGAGCCCAGTGCAGTCGCTGGAAATTTATGTCAACCTCATCATACAGCTCATACATCACATGGTTCATATGGGTCCTAAGCTCGACCAAACTCAAAGCGGAACAAAAATCCGACGAAGATTCTTTCTCTCGAACACTCCTCAAGACGCTATATCCGTTGATGGCAGGATCCATGCTTCTGCGCCATACAGCAGGACCGGGATTATCAGTGTCATATAAATTTTTATCTTGATAGAGATCTAAAATTTTTGAGGGAGGGTGTTCCTTAGGAATATGACTATTTCTTTTTAACCATTTTTACATGATGGTGTTTGACAAAAACATTGATCGATTTCCAAAGATTAAATTTCAACGAATACAAATAAAAAAATTTTTTTTAAAGTTTTAACATTGATTGGATGGGGTCTGGAAGAAATACTTTATAAATAATACTTTGTAAGTTTGGAGTTACCCCTATAAACTATGGGTGTTAGTATTTTGAATACCTTATATCTCGTTTATGTTAACGTCTATGACGGCTTTTGTCAATTGCATGTAATATTTAATCATGTGATATTCTTAAGACATTCATTAAAAATTATTTGGACTATCAATGCTCTGAAATATACGTATTGATTATACAAATAAATTTTTAACGACTTACAAAAGATGTTGCAACTAGTATTAAATCCCATCCGTTCATTTTGTAACTTTATTCATGTTAATGAAAATGTTTGATATGGATTGCTGTTTGAAGCATATGGGGGAACATGCTCCATCAATGAAACATGCGAGTAGTGTACCGGCGTTTTAAAAGTGACAATTTTGACACCAGCGAGAAAGAATGTGAAGGGAGTTCAGTAAAGTCTGAAGACGCTGAGTTGGTGGCGTTATTGGACCAATATTAATGCGAAACTCAAGAGGGGTTCGGTGAAACCTTGGGAGTGACTTAACAAGCGCTTTCAAACCCTCTCAAGACCATGGGTACGGTGCAAAAAGGATGGCAATGGGATTGGAAACGTTCAAGAGGACACTCCACCTCACATTCACGGTGTTCACCAGGCATTGCTCCTTCCGATCACCGCTTTTTCCGATCGATTAATTTTGGCCTAGCTGTGCAGGCACTCTCGTAATTATTAAGAAACCAAGAATTAGATTGATTCCTGGATGGCTTCTAAAAACGAGTCGTTCTTCCGACTGCTGCCAGAAAGATGGAGAAAAAAACTAGTGACTAGCGATGGACAATACTTTTATTAATCTTTTCATGTCCGTGTGAACGCTGAGATATCGGAAATTATAAAAGATTGCTTTACCAATTGAATATTTAGATACTTGGATTTCCTTTATAAATAAACCCACTTAAAAGTGAAGCCATCATACAAACTCATGTGGCAAGTTTATCATTAATTAAAATCCGATTGCATATTTACATATAGAATTGTTTGGCAACTCATCATGGAAAGACTTACGCTCGAGCGATTTCAGTGATTGTTAATTTTGTTTGTAGCAAAACTGTGTTTAGTGATGGGGCTCACTTCTGCCTCAGTGGCTTCTTTAATAAAAATTCAACAAAAAATCCATCAGTTACCAATGGATCGAAAAAATGCGTGATTTGGTGCAGTTTATGGGCTGGTGCCTTCATCGGACCATAATTTCTCAAAAACCATATTGAACAGGTTTTTTGTTTCCAAAAGTACGAGAATATGACTTTAGTTTCAAGAGGATGGTGTCACATGCCATACTTCCGGACCAATTATAGACTTAATGAAGAAAGAGTTCGACGACAACATAACCTAAAGAAGCGGACCCATCGCACAAAGGCTCCACTTATATGGAGATCGCGGCCAAAAATACTTCTAAATGAGTTAGCGGCCTTCTAAATGAGTTGGACCAGATTTGCTACTTTCTTAGATCCAGTCTATTCGACACATGAATCAGATACTCACAAAATTGGATGTATGAATGAAATGGTGATAAACCAAATTCAAAACGGCTTTCCTGGAAGTCATTTTTGCAGATTATTCATTTCCGTTGGAAACCAATTTGCTGGAAACCATTATTCGTGTGTCATACGGCCATTAGTCTGTTTATCGAGTCTTCAATGCTGTCAATTACGACAGTTTGCAATAGTGATATGCGTCAAGCCGTCAGATCAACTTCAGCATCTGATTCGCTCACAATAATTTTTCCCGGGTAACTCATTTTTTTGGTTTCATAAATCTTAGCGTAGTTCGGTAAAAGTTCATTGGAATTTTTACTATTAACAAAGTTTCGGATCAAAATGCATTGATGTTTTGTTAAATTTGTTTCCATCAACAGGGACAAAATTTCATAGATATTAGCCTGCTGAAAAGATGTATTTGATTTCAAATCACGCAAAACTGAAGCTGCAGAGTCGTTAATTTCAGCAAGTACGGCTATTCTTTTTCGCTTCGTTCGTTGTGAAGACTCCGAAAAGACTTATATATATTTTATATATATTTTAAGAACACCCTGTATATACAAAATGATATAAATTTATATTACACAAAAAATTTCCCAGCACCAAAATGTAAAAAATATAGTAAATTCTTGCTTGAAAAAAGTGTCCTCACGCTTAAAACTTTAGCAAGTAAAATCCAACTCACTCTCTCTCGTCTCAGTACAGATGAAATCGCTTCAGCGTCTGTTGGCTCATTGGAGGACACGTTGGAGTTAATTTCTTCCAGCAACGCGATTTCTTAAAGCGTTTCTTGCATTGCGTCTCAGTTTTGTGCTCAGTTTCTGAAGATTTGACACCAAGACCAAACGTAAGACTACTCACGCACAAGTTGGCCACATTGTCCACCTGATTGAGCTCTTCGAATAGTTGAGGAAGCTGTTCGTAGATACGCTTATAGTTAATACAATACTGATTACCAATGCGATACACAAAGCCAGCAATTTCGGCCCAGTCCAGTGTGCAGTAGATAATCTGAAAGATGACCTGGGAATTGACGAGTGTCACAGTTGCTACATAATCGATAACCTCAGCTGCAGTGGCAGGCGCGCCAAGCTCCTGCAGCGCCTTGAATAGTATTAGCGAACTCTTTGAGTAAGAATGTGTTTGGGATATTCCGGATGAATCCTTCAATTCATGCTTTTCCATTGATTTAACTGATTCATTGCTGGAAGTTGGATGCAACTTACAACCACATGCGCTGCAGCAGCTTAGTGCCGATGCTGTGCTTGATACGCTCGATTCCAATTTGGTGCTGGACTCGGGCGCCGCTTCTGGTAGTGCTGCTGATGTTGCATTCTGAACGACGGCCGCATCCTTCGTTGAGAGACGTGTGCTCAACGAGGATGCAATCGCCGCCAGAACTGCTTTGTATACATGCTGTGTTGCAGTTTGTGTCAGTGTACTTGTATATGCGAGTATGTCCTGCGGCTGTGCCTCGGCGCCAATCTCGTTCAAAGCGCGCGAACCCTTTTCAAGATATTTTACTGCGCCGCCACTTTTGCGCATACGCTTAATGCGTTCAACGCCCAAGTTCCGTGCTGTTGACTTCGCCTTGGAATTTGATTTTTCAACAATTTGTAGGATTTTGGCTTTTTTCAATACCATTATAAAGATTTGCTAAACTTTTATTCTACGTACAAAATTTTGATTTAAACAATTTTTAACTTGAAAATATAATATTCATAGGTTACTAAGTTTTTTCTGTGCCGGCTGCTCAAAGTGATTTCTATCTGCAAAAATAAACTAAAACACAGGAAATGTGTAAATTTATGCATATCAAGTCATAAGATCGCTGACACCTTCACTGAAAATTGATGCAACTTTGTTTGTTCGGTTGTTGGTCTCCCAACTTATTTGCAGGCGTGAGAAATGCAACACATTGTAATTAGTATCGCATAAATACATCAAATAAGCCAGGATTACATAAGCTGCATCAGTTTGTGTACAGATTAAGCAGTAAACATTGCCTGAAGATAGATGCACAGATACAGCAACAGGACATCCTACTTACTGAAACGGAATACCTACTTACTGACTTAAAGCGAGCAATATTCTGCATAAAAATCTGAGAAAAAAAAAAAAAAAAAACAAAAGAAATATTTCAATTCTAAAAAAGGCAAACAAAAAGTCCTTAAGTTATGTTATGCGTCATTTTGGCAGGCAAACGCTCCGCGCGTCCTCATTGAGAGAACAATGCAACTCGTAATTCGTATTCGCATTCGCATTTGTCGTATTCAAGAGCCTCAGCATCAGTCAGTCAGACATTCGACCAGGACAATAAACGGCAATGGAAGCAGCGACTTCATCACTTGTTTCCTCTGCCTCGGCTCGGTTCGGCTGTTGCTTCTCGCATTTTATCCTTGGCAATACAATTCAATTCAATTCGTAGCGAAAACTTGAAAGCGGAGACGCTTGAGATATCAGGTTAACAGAGAGCGACGACTTTATACATTACGTTTCTTGGAGGTGTGTCCCGTCCGTCTTCGAATCTGTCCGCAAACGTTCTTTTGCATCACAAGCCGCGCACTCGAATACGAAACTCATCTTCTCGTCTAATTCTTATAGTAGTGAGATTCAGTAATAATAATAAGAATAATGAGTATCCTCATTTCGGTTTCAGTCTTTTTTCTTTTTTTTTGCACGTGCAGCAGTGGAACCTAACGTAACAGCTCTCAGGCTATCACTATAAAGGGTCTTTCAACTATTATGTATTATATGTCAACTGATTCATGTGATTTATTGCAACGATTTACACCTTGTACGTATGAAAGTTTGTTCGGACGTACAAAGAACTTCGGCAGAATCGTTGAACGGTGGCACTTATTGAAATTTTGGAGAAAAAAGACCCTATACAAACCCACCGCCCACTTTTGGCTTTTTGTATGAAAAACATTTTTATTGTAGTCAATATAAACATAATTGATTGTAGCTTGATATTGTAGCTTCTAATAGGCAGACGCTTCACATATATATTAATGGGATGGATCTGCAAACTTTTTGGGGTACCCCCAAACAAACCTTCTGCCCACTTTTGTCTTTTTGTATGAAAAACTTCTTTATTAAATTCAATATTAAGTTGAAACGCGATGTGATGCATTTTTATGGATATCCGCTTAACATACATAGAATAATGGGTGAATCTATAATATATCTGGTCGCTTCATACACATCTACTAGTAGTCGTGTACCTTTTTGGGCCCCTATTTAAAGTTAAAGTTTTTCTTGTTTCTTCTTTTTATAGTCAATAACAACTTGAAATTTGAAGTAGTTGTTTTTTATAATCAGACGCCTCACATATATATTAATGAGTGTGGCTCGCCTAATTTTAGGGATAACATCCATGGAAACTCACCACCCACTCCGAATTTGTTCGCAAGATTCGGAGAATCAATATATACTTGTACATAGCTGCTATACGAGTTGAAATTTCATGTTTTTTTCTCATTATTCCTCTCCCACATTCCTTCTCATTTCTTCTTGAGCAACTGCATCTATTAGAAGGTGATACCAATATTAAACATTCCGTCGGCTCTTCGCTTACAATATACTCTCTGAGTGCGGAGCATTGGAAGCTTAGTGTACTTTATAACTTTGAAGCATGTATGCTCAACTAAACTCAACTCCGCTGTCTGTGTGCGACCAATCATATTAAATTTGATTTATATAATTCTATAATTTAAAGACTTGGTATTTATAAGTGGGTACCAAAAAGTAGGCGTTACTCGTTATGTTTCGAAAACATAAGAGAGTTGAGTTACAGTTCAGTATCTTTCACACGGGAGACTAACTGAAGTGAGTTGTTGGAGACCATTGACAGCTTTTAATGGTTGACGAATAACTCTGCAGAGATCACTTTCGCTATGCACTTCTATTCAAATCGGTGAATATAACGTTAAATTAAAACATGTTGACAAAAACTCTAGTCATGAGTCCATCTTGGCGTGGACAGTGTCATTCGTTCTCCATCGCACTAATGCAAGTCAGATAAGTCTGCTGCATATCGTGGCGCTTACGTGTGATACTCGTATACCAGTGAAACAGAACATGGTAACACTCAATGAAACATGTGGCAATGGAAAGATTATAGTAGTATATGTCTCTCCTTCCCACTGCCACTCCTTCCCCTGACACTCATTTCCCTGTAATTACTTCCTCATGCCCCTTACTCTACCATCCATTCCCCTACCCATCATCCACTACCCCCTTTCACCCCATGGCCCACCACCCTTTACCCTGCACCCATTTCTCTGCCCCTTCGATACCTTCAACATGTATACAACATTTCATGCCTCTATCTTAAATGGTACCCGGCACGTTGCTGCCCTTACCCCTGCCTCAACTTCATTTACCCATCCTTTCCAATGCCCCATAAGCCACTTCCCATTCCCCTCTTCCCCCTTCCACCTCATTCTCTACCGGCTCTTTCCCTTCTTAAATTTCTTTCGCATTGAAAAATATATTTATATTCAAAAATGATGTTTCTCAATGTAAACAACTTTGACTCTAGGTCGCTAGGTCGCTTTAAATTTATTGAATGAGCTTAAGTACAATATATTTGTTAATAACTCTAAGAGAATCGATTGTGCTGTTCAAAATTTAAAAAAATACTGCCTGAAAAATAGCCATTTCATCCATTGTAAGACATGAGCGTAGCGTAGGGGGCGCCCATCCAACAAAACTCATTATCCTCCCAGCAAAATCGACAGTATACTGTTTTCATTCTTGTCCGGAACTAGTTAAGTTCCAGAACTGCTGCCTTTGGGTGAACGGTGTCCATTGTTCGATTTTTTCCTAGGGGGAAGGGGGCAATCAGTGTACTGATTTTTTTTGTTTATGACAAGAATGAAAATAGTATATTATCTAGGGGTGCAATGAGTATTATTGTGCTGGTGCCATTTCCACACCCTCTCCCTTTGCCCAAGCCTCCTCTAGCTACGCGCAAGGGGCCACTGGAACTAAAAATGTTACGAACTAAAGAATACTTGACGGGATAGTTTAATTTTTTACGTAGAATTTCGTAGTTTGTAGTAGAATCAGGCATCTCTACCTGACTTATGATTGGATATGTTATCCATAAGCAGCAATACATTTTAAAGATGGTGCTCGCTTCTTGGCTTTTGTAAAATTCAGTAAAGAGTGACAAATTTCACTACTGAAATCACGGTATATCGCTAGTTTAGCATATACTTCATTAACCTCTTCCTTACATCCATGGGCATCAGTTTGTAACGAAAAATAGGCTTAGAAATAAATTAAATATTTTCGCTAAACAATTTTAAGTTCGTTGAAAGACCCTTTATACTGCATATACTCCCCTGACCCTCACTTTAACGCATTCACGCTTGTAGTACGAGGTGTGTACAAAAAAGTAAGGTGACTTTTCAAATTTCGCGGGCAACGTACATTCGATTATCGATTTTTTTGTTTTGTTGTGTTGTGTTGGTACACTCGTCACGAACATATGTTTGCAATTTCAGCTATGTAGCATGTTTAGTTTGTTTGTGAGAGGCATAACGGTTAGAGAAGTTTTGCGTGCTCGGCGATTTTCAGCTATCGAGCTCAGGAGCTATTGAATGACGTTAACAACGATCCAGATTTGCTCATGGTATATGGTTATGACGTCGAAACCAAAGCCCAATCGTCCCAATGGAAGAGCCCATGTGAGCCAAGACCGAAAAAAGCACGCCAAGTTCGATCAAATGTTAAAGTTTTGCTCACTGTTTTCTTCGATTACCGTGGCGTAGTGCTTCGAGGATTGGAAAAAGCATTGGCACAAGTGTATTGTATCTGAGGGGGATTACTTTGAAGGGGACAACATAAATATTGATGAATAAATAAATATTTTATAAATATATTTTATAAATATATTTTATAAATATAAAAATACAAAGTCACCTTACTTTGTGAACATACCTCGTACAATATTTTGTTGTTGTTGATCAACTTTTATATCGGGCGTGTTCTACTTTGCGTAATTCGGGTCGTCGCTGTCATTTGAGCGCTTCAATTTTGTTGGCAGCCAAAAAGAGAGATTCACATGATTTTCTAAGATCAGATTGCTTATCTTGAATGATTCAATTCAATTCAATTCAATGCCATTTAAATGCAATACGTGTTCTTGTATCTACTTATACAATATAAACGTGTAATTGCGCATTTATTGTTGTTGTAGTGCGTTTGTTATCCTTTTTGTTGTTGCGCTTCATCTAATAGTTCACTTCCTGGGTACCGCGTTTTCTCAGTTCAGTTCAATTCAGCTCAGTCAATTCGATCCGATCCGAACCTACTCGTACTCGTATTCTCATCTACATTTTGACGTGATTCCTTCGAGTCGCTTCCTGTTGATTCATTGTCTTTTGGAGGCACTCGTTGTTTTTGTCACTTCTCGGCTTCAAATGCTTTTTGCTTTGCTGAACTTTTGTTTTTTTTTTAGTAAAATAAAATAAATTTCGAGTTTCAGCGGAAGTTGTCATTCGATTTCCGGTGTTCTTTTTCGTGCGCGAGAAATTTTGTCAATGTTGATTTGCATATTTTGGCCGCCAAAAAGTTGCCGTTCGAAATATTGCGCGGGAAAAACGCAAATCGATTTTTTTTTTGTCAGCGATCCTTGACCGCGAAGAAAGGCGTGGTTGCCTGGTGAAGGGTTCGTATATATAACTGAGATTTATTTTGAAGATTTAGTAATTTGCTTCATTGACTGCATAAAATGTGATCGAATATAGATTTTACTGCATTTGTTTTATGGTATGGAATATATATTCAGTACCAATTAAGGACATGTACTTGCCAGTCATTATATTGTTTTTATCACAATTTTTGTGTACAGTAACAATCTTGGTATTGCCAACGCTTAGCCTGCGCGCAAAAACATATTACGACTGGTCCGCCTTCCTACGTGCGGCCATGAACGATATTCTTGTACACTTGTAGTGCCATGTAAGTAAGTTAGAAGCAAGAATGGATTAGTCATATGGTCAAGGAGAATCTAAATTTCAAGTCTCTAGTTCTTATACAATAGTTCCTGAGATCTGTTGTCTCATGCATCCCGGCCATTGGCGGATCCAGGGGGGTGGAACTGGGACACGTCCCACGACCACCAAGCAAATAAAAATGGTGTACATTTTGTTCTCTCTTGTTTTTCACAGTTTTTATCAGTTTGTCTGAAAATTTCTAATGCATTAAAGAAGGCATCCTAGACCCTATAAAGTATATATATTCTTGATCAGCTCGACGAGACGAGTGGATCTAGCCATGGTCCGTCTGTCTGTTTGTCCGTCTTCAAGTTGTTGCGGGAACCACTTTTTATGCTATTCAGTTGAAAGTTGGCACATATACTTCTTTTTAGTATAATTTAATAGAGTAACAAGATTGACCACTTTCGACTTTTTGTATGAAAAACTTTTTTATTGTATTCAATATCAACTTAATAATTAACATGGTAGCTTATAGGTGATGAACGCTTCACATATACATTAATGGGTGGGACCCACCCACTGTTTGGGGTATCTCCCAGACAAACCTACTTAACACTTTTGTGTTTTTGTGTGAAAAACTTCTTTATTAAAGTCAATATTAGCCAATTATGTGGTACCTTTTTATGGACAGTCCACTTTTTGGGGTAGCCCCCATACAAACTCACCGCTCACTTTTGTGCTTTTTATGAAAGAAGTCTTTATTTAAATCAATATTAGCTTGAAATTTGATTTGGTGAATTTTAGTGGACAACGGCTTCATATACATATAAAAATGGGCGTGTCCCGTTGCCCGCATAAATTCCATCCTTCAATGCGCCCCAAAGAAAGAGATCGAGTGATGTTAAAATGTTGATCCGAGGAGACCAATTGATATCTTCGAAACGGATAATTAAACGATTGTTAAACTTTGTACGCTAATGATTGATGATGTGCATAGCTGTAAGGAAAGTTACATTGGCTTGTTGAAACCAGACCTCATGGAAATCGATATTTTCCAATTCTTGTTCAAAATGTTAGTTCCCATGTCTCGACAGCGGTGACCATTGACCGAAAGCACAAGGCCAGCCTCATTTTAGAAAAATGGTGCAATCTCGTCGCCACTTCAAAATCCATGGCACACATTGGTTCGAGCGTGGGCTTCTCTACGATAACGTGTGGAGATTCCGTGCACCAAATCATACATTTTTGCTTGCTGGCGTAACTTCCGAGTTGAACTTGCGTCTCATACGAATTATTGATTTTTATTCCGGCAACCATAGCAATTTATTCACAATGTTTGCAACGCCGTAAAGGAAGCATCGGAGACCCCATAAAGAATATATACCTTCGGGATCAGCAAGACAATACATGTCGATCGATGACATGACTGTCAATATGTCGTCTTTCCATCTATAAAATTGTCTGCGATCAACCGTAAATCTTTGAAGTATTGGTTTGCAAATTGGTATGGAGACTTTTTATAACCATTAGCAACACAAGTTTCAAAATGACAGACATTTACTCACTAGAAGATATAGTTACCATACAAAAGCAGGGCAAGTGTGAAAAATCTTATCTCATTAAATTAAAGAATAATCGATCAAGTTAAAAATATTTATAAGTCTATGTACGATATAAATACGCAAACAGTTTAACAATAAAAAAAAATACGTGAATATTTTCATTTGTTTCAAAACCATTTTAAAATGAATTATGATTCACAAATAGTTTTTACAATTTCTTTATTAAGTGTAAGTTAAAGATTGTTTTTTTGCTGTAACTTTTTCGCCGTTGGTTTTTATTCTTTGCATTTGTATCTGGTATGTATATAAATTATCCTTTCAAAATTTTTTTGTTTTGATTTTTTAATAAAATAATCAAATGGAGTGAATTCTTTTGATATCACAAACTTTAAGAAAGCTACTAGTTCTTTCAGGAATGTGATATAAAAAAGTAGCGACACAATTTTTTTTTGCGGTTTCTTCCATGTTTTGACTCTTGTAACTATTGATTTATGTTAGGGCAAACATTCGTAATTAGCAAATTTATAACTTTGCTTCATACCCTTGGTATAATTTATAGGGAGAAATAGCGAAATTTGCAACGTCAAAACCGTCTGACTGACAATTGTTCGTGGCTAAACCGGAAACAATTGTCTCCGTGGCCTTAACATTCTTTGTAAACAAAAGTGGTTGAGTGAGCTAAAAATCATATCTAATAAAAGATTTTACAGTAACACTTACTTTGTAGTAGAACAATAATTACTTTTAAGTAACGAGACAAGTATGATGAAGCAATAATAATTTTCCATAACCTCAAGGAGCCACACAGTAGGACTAAAATAAGATACACTGTCATTAGAACCATTCAGCAAATTAAAGCAGAACACGATTTTTCCAAATACAATAGCAAGAAATGTGAAAGAATATTCGATTCAAAGTATTCTTTCACAACTTTATAGAATAGTGAGGGAAGAGTAAATCGGGAGTGAACCACGGGCGTAGAATATCAAGCCTTGAAAATGTGTCTGCGTTGCAATAGAAATTCTCTTGGATTGAGAGATAGACGGGCAAATAGACGAGTTGAAGGGTGCATCCCTAATGTCCATGCCAATAGACGAAATGAACAGAGGAATATATTTGATCGAAATTTTATCATCAAATGGTCCGACAAAAAATCGTGGACATCGGAAAGTTCATACGTACTGAAATCACACACACAGACAGTGGAATACGGATGGATCATTGACGGAAGATGGTACAGACCTAAGAGTTGTACTATGGAGACATATATCGGAAGTAATCCGCAAGGAGAAGGATATTGGAATGCAAAATGGATATTTCGGGCATGCAAAACTTACCCGAATGCAAATTCTGTGACCTCGATGAGGATACCCATCTCCACATTCTTGCTGCACCGTAAGCTGTAGCTAGAAGCAGACTGCAGATGCTAAATCATCACTTTATTAGAAAGGAGCAACTGAGAAGTTTGGATCATTGCAAAGTACTAAGATTCATACAAAATATAAGCTTAGGGCAGGTCATCTAACTCAGTAGGACAAAAGATAGACATTTTAGATCGCAGTTTTTATACAATAGTTTTTATCAAATTTATTTTACTATATCCGTTCTCAAATTTCACAGATTATCGAGTTTAAGTTGTTATATTATATACAATACAATTTACGAAGAGGATCGATGTTCTGTCAGTTTAATAATGAATCGTGTTTTATAGGGTCTTTCTATCAGACTTTCGAATATATTTAACAGTTCACTACAATGTATTTATGTTTATCGTTCAGACAAACTCGTCTATTTGCCCGTCTATCTCTCAATCCAAGAGAATTTCTATTGCAACGCAGACGAATTTTCACGGCTTGTATGGGGACGCTTCTGAAAGATATGCGATGTAACTTTATTTCCATCGACTAGTAGTCGGAGGAGTGTTTCTTATATTCTGTGTTTGATTTCCAGATAAAGTGATGTCAAATCCAGAATAGCTTCCAACGCTACTATTGCCCCTGTAGTACAAATTAACGCTAATCATTGTAGGGAGTTGAGCCTCCTTGTGTTTGTCACTTGGCACGCACTCTCTCCCCACGCGAAAGGCAGCATCGGAAGACGAGTCGATATAGATACGTCCATCTGTCCATCTGACCTTTTGATTGAACGAATAGGTTTTGGAGACCAAAATAGTATTAAATGAATATATCAATCTATGGAAATCTGCCCCCATTTTTTAGTTGCTGTATGAACATTTTTGTGTTTTAATTTTATTACGTTAGAAACATATAGTATCTAACATAAATCTTAATAATATATTACGCATAGATCGGAACACTATAAGTGAACACTATAAGTGGTAGTCCCCACCCAAACTTAATCTCCATTTTGAATTTTTTCCATGAAATTTTTTGTTTTTGTTCTTAATTAAGCTAAAATGTCAAATTTGGCGTATATTACGTCAATCCTTACAAAATATTCCAGATCAGACCACTTCAAGGGTAGTTCCTTGCAAAGCTGCCAGATAGAACCAGTAAAGAAAATAATCTATGGTTCATATAAGGATACAGGGTATTTTGAAGTGAAGCACACTCGACTGCAGCGTTCTTTCTCGTTTTAAGCAAATTTCATTGTTCAAAATTCTTAGCAAGTGAAGATCAATGGGTTAAAATGCCTTTCCACACAAATCCGTTGACTTCTACTTAAAATACTTTCTTCAACCGGAAGCGGATCGGATTAGAGTTGCTAAAGTCATGAATCAGGCAAAAAGTTAATTCATAAAAAGAAAAGAATTATTGACCACAAAAAATGCAAATCATGTCCACTTCAATATCAGCCCGCATTGAACTCAAACAGAAGAAGAACAACAACAACAACAAGAAAAAATGGAGCATTTCAAATTGAAAGCAATTAGCAGGAAAAATATTACCACACTCAACACTTTTGCTAATCTGGAAGTGTCAATCGGCAGCCCGTCTGCAACTGTCAAGGACTACAATCCAAGAAAGGATAAAAACAGTAAGGAACTGGTGCTGCACTACACGAGAAGTGTGCGTTCCAAGTACTTAAACACAACAACTCAAAGCCAGCAGCAAGAAATTCCTTTGAACTCGTCGAGCGCAGCAGCAACCCTTCAGGACATGCAAACGCACAAGTGACAGCCATGCCCAGCAGTAGTAGTCGACAATATGAGGGAGAGTGACAAGCCAAGAACCTGTCGCGCCTTTTGCTGGCGAATTCTTTATTGTAATAACAATTTTTTTTTTTTTTCAAGAAATGCAAAAATAAAAGAAATTCAAGAATTTTGATATCAAATGTTGAAAAGGACATACGATCGCTTTGTGATTGCTGCCACTCAAACTTCGTTCGTGAATTGCATGTAACATAGTACTAGGTACATGTATGCATAAGGACATTGTTCTCGATCGATCGATCTTTCTTCGCATTATTTCACATATGTATGTATTTGTTGTGCAGATTACCAAAGGATCTTGCGTTGATCTCATATATCTTTAATCTTTGTATGACTCAACTGAGACTGTGCTGTGCGTGCTTCCCACGAAGTTGTCATTTGATCTGTTTTGCTACTACAGCAAATCAACAAAATGCCTTCCGTCAGTCGCGCCACGAATCAAATGAAAATCTGAAGAGTTTCAGTTGTCTTTGGATGCGCATGCGCAGGCATAACTTCGTTCTTAATAATTTACGCTTTTAATTTGTATTTAAATTCTAACTTATTTGTTCCACACCCTCACTTGAGTTACTCGCCGATGCTGTCTCGATCTTGATTAAAGATCAAAACGTTGACAAGCCTGCGTGCTCCTATAGTAGTAAATAATGAGAAAAGTCCTTTGTACAACGCATGATCAACATATTGATAAGCATTTCTAAGTCCTTTGTATTCATTCACAACGTTTGTTTGTTGATGAGGGTCCTCATTTTTTGGAGATCAATTCATAATTTATTTTAAATAGAAAAGAGTTGTGCCAAAAAAAAAAAAAAAAGGGAAAACATATTGCGCATGACAGCTCCCGAGATCGATTCACAGATCGCCCACTTGTTCGTATTAAATGCCAATAATATTCTAAAAAACAATCTTTGCACAATTTCACTATAATCCTTTCTATTTATTCTTTCCAACAACCGCAAAATAAAAAAATGGTTAACAATTAACTTAAAAAAAAAAAAGAAAATTCGTGGAAGTTAATTGTCTGAACTCAAATTTCTTTTCGCTCTCACATTGCTCAATTCTGATGTTTTTGAAGTAGCTGCAGAAGAATGAAAAAAATTCCCGCATGATTGCACAACGTTTCACTTGTTCTGGCCTCGTTCCTTATCGATTGTGTAATGTTTTGGAGCTAGTGAAGCGTATTTCATGGCTATATAAAGTTAGCGCATCAGGTGCTTCGCTTCTCCAAACATTGGATTTTCTTTGCCTTTGTAAAGATCTTGATTACCAACACTCCATCGGTTTCAATTGAGATCGCTTTCTAATTTGTTTTGTGCTTCACTTGTATTCAATTGCAATCAGCCATATATCCTTTTCTATAAATTGATGCAGGGAGCGCATTTTCCCAGCGATTGAATGTTTATTATGATAGGTTAATGATCTCATAGTGCATTGACCTTGCTTTGGAGCTGATCGTATGAAATAACAATATAACAAACAAACATTCTCCTTTGGAAATAATATTGAAGCTAAGACTATTTTTAAAGAATTAAAAATTCGCATAAGTACTGAAATGTTGTTCTGCGGAGTGCTTTAAAACTTCGAATGTTGTGTGAGCGGCCAATTTTTTCAGATACTCTTTCATTCGTTGAAAACACTACAAACACATACCATCAATACCAGTTTAATATAGACCGTGAATATGAGTACAACCAAAGTTCTTAACGTACCTTTTAATTGGTACAATCTATAAAACTAATAACGATAAAAAATACTACCGTGCAAAGTTCAGATTGGAAAGAAACCATCCGAAGTATCTACTTCCCCTCCGCTGTCAGTAACAGTGTTAATTCAGTGGTAACCCAAATGCCGCAAAAAAACAAGCCAGTTAAATGTTTTTGTGGCTCTAGATCAGCGATGGGTAAAGAGTCGCACGAGTGCCGATCAGCTGTTTCATTAACACATTTTTTTAAGGATACCTAAAGAAAAATTTATTGATTCTGCAATTCGATCTTTATATCGTGAAAATATAGTAAAAATACTGCTGGACTCACAACTACGAAATTCACTACCCCTTTCTTATATTATCACTGTAGACACTAATTTATGTAAGTGACAAAAGCCTACCTCAATGTGACTACAACACGAGCAATACATGTGGTATTCATCATCGAACTTCCGATCCCACTATTGCCAATACCAAATGCAAATTTGAGTGTACGTTATTGGATAATCCGCGACCGAATAGTCCAGATTCTGCCCGTAGTGAGAAGAATATTGCGGTTGGTGCGGAGAGTGAGGCTTAAAACCATGACCAATCGATTCGACGCCGTGTGCAGCATCTTGGTCTTTCGTATGAAACAACTTAGTGAACTTAACGCCAGGATCTTTGTTTAAAGGCTTACAAAAGCCAACTCGTTCAATAATTGAAGAAGCCAGACTTGAATTTAAGCTTTAATTTCAGTCCCGCTGACTAGGCACATTACTAGCTCAATGGATACGTCAAATTGACGCATTTGAGCTGATGAGCAACCCGAAGAGATTCTCGAACTTCCGTTACATCCACAAAATGCACTGTTTGGTGTGCTTTATGGGCTAGTGGAATCATCGGTCCGTATTTCTTTAAAAATGAGGCCGTACAGAACTTAACCGTCAATGGCAAGCGCTACCGCACCATAATAATGGGTTTTTTTATTGAGAAATCATTTTGGTGAGCACCTAATTACGCGTTTCGGCCCAGTCAACTGGCTGCCTAGATCGGGTGATATCACACCTCAGAATTTTTTCTTTGAGGTTATGTAAAGTCAAAAGTCTTCCTCGATAAGCATGCTACGATTCAAGATTTGGTAGCCAACATTACTCGCCTAATTCACGAGTTACCGAGTAGCAATGCTGGAAAGATTGATAGAAAATTGGACCTTCCGAATGCTCCACCTACAGCGTAGTCGCGGAAAACATTTGAATGAAATTATCTTAAAAAAGTAAATGTCACAGATTGTTCTTTTGGATCATAATAAAGAATTCGACATGCAATTTTGTTTTAAGTGTTTTATTTAAAATTAAAAAAAAAAAAACTAATCTTTTCAGAAAATGCTAAACCATAAAAAATCGGATCATCCCAATCCAAAATGTACATAGGAGACAGAAAATACACATATCCAGCGCTATCGACCGTTACTTGCCGTAGCAACTGCTTTGCACTCGTGTAAAATTCAAACCCATTAATATCGGGCCCCTAAAAAGCATGGGCCAGGGTAGTTTACTCCTTTACCCCCACTCGACGAGCATGCCTATCCCCTGCCCTGGAGGGCCAACGATATACTAAGTTTGTTCACATGGCTGTGAGGTGTGACATACCCCTTAAAATATAAGTTCTTGATCAGCATCAATAGTCGATAGAGCTATGCTCGTCTGTCCATCCAATCGTCCTTCATACAATATGTTTCAACAATGAGATATAGGAGACTATAAAAGATAGAACTTCCAAACTTGTTTTTTGATTCGTCTGATTCGCGCGGAGATCAAGTGCTTTTCTTTTTGATGACAGACCCACAACGCCCACAACTCAGCCATATATCCTTCAAATTTACGTTTTTTAAGGCAAACCAGCCGAGAGCATTTTCGGGTTGTTTTTTTTTTCTTTTTTTTATATTTTTTATTTTATTAGATTGGTTTAAAATATTTCTAATGGATGGATACTACATATGTCTGTAGGCAGCGGGTATATTGGTAGTTTCTGCCCGGATATTGATCTTCAGATCTTGTATGCTTCTTGGGCGGTTGACATAGACCCAGGCTTTCAATAAAACCAAAAAAAAAAAAAATCGCATGGGGCAGAAGCCTGGCCTGGTCACTCCAAATCATCAAATGGAATTCTTGTGGATTGATATTAGCCCAGTAGCGCACATTATGTTTGTGAATACATCCATTCAAGTGAAAATGCGCTCCATCGCTGAAAAAAAGCAGAACAATTACAAAAGTAGCCCCTGATGGCACACGCACGCTCCCCACTGTTCCAACGCATGATGCCAACTGGCCTGAAAGGAAATAAAACTTTGGAACCACGCCTGTCGATTGTAGTTACTCCCGATTGTAATTATTACTTTTTCAAATTTTTTAATGTTGCAACAAATGTATCAACCAAGCTGTCAAAAAGGTAAAAATATTATCAAATACATTTGATTTCCGGTAAAAAAAAATAATCAAGGTTCTTGTTTCCGATTTAGTGAAATTTATCTTTTCTCGTGGGTAATACAACTGTCAGACGGTTCGTGCGAAATAACTTTGTGTGAAGAAGTTAGTATTTGGTGAGTTTTGCGAATCTTATGTACTGAAGCTATCAAAGTTTACAAAAAAGCCTACGGAGAGTCGCAATGCCAAAATTGCACTTATACGAGTGGTACAAAGAGTTAAAATGTTGGATCATTCGATGCGGTGCGGCAATTTACCTCTTCGACTGACCAAAACATCGATGCAGAGCATTGTGTACAAACTTTTTGTGCAGATATCCTCATCTTGTAAGTGACTATTTGACTAAAAACAACGTAAATGTCATTCCTCAAGCTCCGTGTTAATCTGACATTGTCTCGTGGCAGTTTTTGCTGCTACCACGACTCAAATTAACCTTTCGTGGAAAACGTTTTGACCCGATTGCGTAAAGGAAGAATATTTGCGGAGGTATAGTGTATAGTGTTTTGAAGACTGGAAGAAGTGTTGGAATACGTACATTTCATCCAATGGAAATAATTTTGAAGCAGAAAAAATATCAAAGAATAATTCCCTCCCCAAGGTAGTGTCTTAGCACCTATCTTGTACACGTTATTTACCGCAGGTATACCAATACTTAGCAACCAGTATCTTCTAGCTGCAACATACGCAGATGATACCTTCCTGACTTTGTCTAATACTGCGGAAGAAGCTTCAGCATTATTCCAAGAGCAGCTTCACGTTCTCGAAAGATGGAATATACAGGTGAACGCGCATAAATCTACACATATTACTTTTGCAACGAGACATGGAACCTGTCCCCAAGTGACCTTATACGACTAATAATGGAACGACGACTCGCATGGTAGCCTCGTCTGTCTTTTTTTTTTAAAAGGGATGGCTTTTGGGAAAGAGATCCAAACTAAATTTAAATCATAAGTTGCTTTTGTATAAAGCTTTTAGTAAGTCTATTTGGACTTACGCAATTGCACTTTGGGGTAGAGCCAAAAAATCTAATGTAGAAATAATTGAAAGGTTTCAGGCTAAAGTACTTCGTAAAATTACGAAAGCACTGTTATTTGCTACTAATTCCAATATTATTGTAGATCTGCCACTGGCATAAATTCGGTTTTGAAGAAATTGTTAAAGCTAGCTCAAAACATATCAATAGGCTAAACAATCACGACAATCAACTTGCTGTTAATTTACTTCATAACAGTTTAGCTGTAAGGCACCTAAAAAGACTACATATCCTAGATCTCCCATTTAGGCCAGCTTAATTAAGTTACACTGCTTAGTTATGTTTACGATCTCATCATACTGCTTTACCTAGTGTGAAGAGCATTATCGTTCCACTTTATCGTACCAAAGTAAGTTAAAAACAAAATTTTAAATCGCATTGTAAAACATAAACGTGGGGGGTTTAAAAGGGTCTACCTCGGTACACGCCCACTAGTAGATGTGTATAAACCCACCATCTATAAGATGCCGCCATATTGAATTTCAAACTGATAGTTACGTTTTTTATATAAATGCATAAAAATTGAGCTGTGGATTTGTATTGGACTACCTCAAAAAGTGGACGGGACACATCCGTTTGTATATGTATATGAAGCATTTGTCCATTAAAATCCACTAAATCGAATTTCAAGCAAATATTGATTTAAATAAAGAATTTTTTTTTTATAAAAAAAACACAAGTGGGAGGTGTATGGGGGCTACAACAAAAAGTGCGCCAGACACGCCTATTAGTACATGTATGTTAAGCGGATATCCATAAAAAGGCACTTCATTGCATTTCAACCTAATATTGACTTTTATAAAGAAGTTTCTCATACAAAAACACAAAATTGGGCAGTAGGTCAGTATGGGGGCTACCCCAAAAAGTGGGTGGGTCCCACTTATTAATGTATATGTGAAGTGTCCGTCCACTAGTCCGACTACAATCAACAAGTTTTTCATACAAAAAATCAAAAGTGGGCCTGGAAAGGTAGTCTTGATACTCTATGATTCTCTATGATACTCTATGAAACTCTATGATACTCTATGATTCTCTATGATACTCTATGATACTTTATTAAACTGCATTTATTAGAAGTGTGTGTGCAAATTTTCAACTAGATAGCATAAAAATAAAAAATTCGTGCATATACGGATCAAATAATAGTATTGTGGGCAAGGTGAGTATTGTGGACGATGTGGAATCTAAATGTCTAAGTTCTTATAACGTAGTTGCTGAGAGGGACATGACTATCGACTCAGTTATCGATGCTGATCAAGAATATTTATACTTAATGGGGTCTACCTCGCCTCCATCTGCTTGTTACATACACTCACATAAACTTATTATATCCTTGTCCCTTAAGGTACTGGGTATAAAAAATACTCGTGTATACTTAATATGTAAAGGGCATTCCAAGAAAATTTAACTTTGACGGGCTACACGAAAGATAAAGTATACGAAAATTATCAAAAAACCAATTTAAGCCTTGAATCGGATTATTCGGTACATCGATTATTCGGTCATCCGGTCCGGTAATCGGAAATGTAGCGTAAAGTGTCGAGTTCCTATGGGAAAGCCACTAAACATATGTTATGTTGAAAATATTTATGAAATAATAATACATAATACTATTGCATAGAATTTCGAACGTAATAAAACATTTGCGAAAATTGGTATGTTTGCGTTTTTTAAAAAAAAAAACAAGTACCACATGCCTAAATGGAACACCCTTTACATATCTAAACGGTTTTTCCATATGGATATAACAATATAGTACTTACACACTAAATACCCTTAAATTTTATTCAGGATCAGTCAGTCAATGCTTACATTTTTATCATAGTAAAGTTCAGAAACGAAGATTTCGTTTCAAAATTATTAAAAATTACAACCGAAATTATAAGTTGGTAGTTGCAGTTTTAAGAAAGCTTAGGCCAATTTTCGCGCGTTATGATCGTGCTACCATACACAGGTAGTGCGTGCTATAGCGAATAATTCGAGTCAGAATATTCACTATTGGATGAGACAACGCACCAATTAAAGTACCGTTTAAAATGGGCCAAATCTGTCGATTCCTCTGCAATCACATTTTGAATAAAGATCTTTGCCTACATCCTTACAGCATAAACTCTATCTAAAACTGATGCTTCTTGGTCATTTGAAGCGCCGAAATTTCTCCGATTGGCTTCAGCAAAAGTTTAAAGAATATTGTGAGTTTCATTAAAAAAAAAAATCATATTCAGCGACGAAACTCATTTTTTGCTTAATAGTTTTATACATAAGTAAAATATGCATTGTTGGACAGCAACAGACCCACTTGTGCCTCAAGAGACTGCATAGCATTCACAGAAAGTGACCGTGTGGTGTGAATTTCATACCGAAGTTTTGATTGGATCATATTTTTTCGTCGATGAAACTCGCCATGTTGATGGAGCTCGCCATGTTGGCAGACTATTTTTGGCTAGAATTGGATGGAGCTGACATTATTGACGTGATCAAACAATTGATCTATTGAAGGGGACAATGGTTAAGCCACACACACACACATATGGTAGGTGGTCTTATGCATCGGCACACGTACCTTGCGTTCCGGCTCTATCTTGTCGGCATGTGGGAGTGGGTTTTAAGAATAAACCGTGCGGACCTATGCTCAAGCCACCCTGTTTCATGCGATTTAACGATGTTGGATTAATTTTTTTGTTCTTTTTGTAGGTTACGTTAAATCGTTAGTTTATGTCAAGAAGCCAACATTAAAGGAGCTCAGGCACAATATCGAACGCGAAACTGACAAAGTTCCGGCCGTTCAGTGTGGAAGAGTGGTGGAAAACTGGCACCAAAGAATCGATCGCTGTAAATGTACTCGCCGTGGTCGCATATGCTGAAAATGAAATAAATTCCAACCCAATATCTCATGCTGTATATTATTTAAATTCAAAATGGTTACATATAAATATATGAAAATTATTAGGTAGAATATGAACGACATATTTTAGGTACTCAAATAAAAAGGATACTTGACAAGAAGTTTTCGAAACAAAAAAAAAAACAAAAAAATGTTTTTTGCCTTATCTGCGTATTGTCCACAAAATACTCCAGTTATTTTCCTCGAATAACAAACTGTTGTCTAATTTATTTTTAATGACATGGAATGGAATTTCCACCAATAAGTCTGACGCGATTCATAGTTATAATGAAGAGCCAACAATAGTTGCATACTAAAGAGCTACATTTGCGACAAAACAAACCAAACCAAACGAAACCAAACCAAGAATGATAAAACAATTTTTTTTAGTTATAGAAAATTTTTCATGCGGCACTTCAGCAAATTAATAGAATTTCCCAAATATTTAACCCGTTCCTTTTGTTTTCTGTTCAGTTCAAAATACTAGATACTACAATATCAATAGTGTGTTGTCGTCTTGTCACTGGACAATTAGTCTCTTGGCGTCGGGTCATCATGGCATTGTGCATGTTTAACCCTTTCGTGAATTTCCCGCATTTAACTCGTGTGCATAAGGTCAGAGTGTTGGCTTATTCATAAAATCATAGACGACGCGCTGTGCCGCTCAAAAGCGAAAGGCAAAGACAAGAGGATGCCAAAGAATAGGATGTCATAAAAACCGGTGCACAGAACACAGCTCGGCGCGTCGGCGCATACCTGCGGCAATATACTGCGAGCGATGTTCTGCATCGTTGTCAGTCACCTTCGCGCTTCTGTTTTCATAATTAACGCAAGCGAATTCATTCTTCGAAGACAAAAAGGTGCTAAATATGTGTTTCAACAACATAATGGCCCTATGACGATTACCTGGCTGGCTTCATGCTCGCACTTTTGATTTTTATGATGCCTTAACCCTTTAGCGCGCGCTGCTCTGCGTAGTTAAAGATTTAAACAAATTTTTTTTTTGCATTACAAAAAATTTTTCAACGAATTTTTAATTCATAATTTTTTGTTTTATGAGCCATGTACGGACGGATGTACGTACATATATGTAAGGATGTTAACCTGCTGCTGTTTTTTCCGCGATTTTTGTGGTGGATTTAGTTCCTAATTCCTGACGAATGAAGTGCTAATCCGTCAAGTCATAAACCATCGAAGTTGCTTCATAAAAAAAGACCGAATGTGGAAAAGTTCTATATGAATGAATTTTATTGCAACCTATGGAGTTATATAGCATAATGATAAATTTGATTGATAGAACTAAAGTATGTACTGTGAGAAAATAATACTTCACCTTAGCATCTGCATAGCCAATTATCACAGCTTCAATCAACTATAATATTCATGCATATTCATGAGTTCCCACGTTCAACTGGACCGATAGCGAACTGGACAACACACATCAAATAAAATACGAAAAATTGAAATGTCATGTCATCTGGATTAATTTTAGTATCAACAATTCTCCCAGCACAGCAAATGCATACGCGCATACTAAATAGCATCACACGCGATCGTATTATTTATTATTGATGGTGATGATGATGATGATGCTACATGTAAATTCCCATGCAGCACACCTGAAATGCAGTTTAAAAAGTTTCTAACTCAATGGTTCAAAACCATGCATTCATACACCCCATCCACCTACAATCGAGCACACTACATACTACATACAAGAAATTACATCCCCTTCTTCATTTACTTACCGCTTAGCTGGCTCGAGAGTTCAAATGTAAACCGCTTCGAGGGTTGTTCTTTGCGTATTCTAATTAGAAGTGCCCTTAGGTGGCAAAGCGAACATATCGTATCATTTCGTTCATGCCATTGAGTTGAGCATTTTATTGATCGCGTTACCCTATATTGTAATTCGAATCGATATATAATTGCGCTTTTTTTTTCTCGTATGCTGTCGCATGTTGGCTGTCGCGTCTTATATACTACAATAATTTTATTGTTGCGTTCGAAAGGTTGAAAACTTTGAAAAGGACGATGCAAAATATATTCGAACTATTTTATATACACATAGTCAAAAACATGTCCCTTCATTTGCTAATCACGCGCATAAAATGTTATTGTTTTTAATCGCGCGTCAGGCTTAAATAAACAGATCAGTGATATAACACCCAGCTTTAAATTTCGAGCGAACTACCTGTCTTGACATATGGTAATGTTGAAAGATAGCTAAATCTGTCGCCGCCTTTGTTGGCCTATTTTAATCCGGCTCTTGAGCGAAAGCTCTATGATGTGTGTAGATTAGCGTAACACCCGTTTGACCTTTTTACAATCTTAGGTAGTGCAGTGCTGTGATTAACAACATTGTGCTCTTGGGCGAGGGGTGACTAAAATTATTCCACTTGAGTTTTAATTCAAACTCTTGAAAGGCAATATTTGAGCTGGTTTTCTTAGGATTGTGGAAAGTTTGCTGCACATATACAAAATCAAATATTTGTACATATTTGAAACAATATTTGCTTGAAACATCATTTTGGAGCATGAGAACAATCAAATAATGTAGGTATCGTAGCGTGGCGAGAGCAATGCCAATCGACAGGCGTGGTTCTAAAGTGTACGTTCGCCGTCGAAACCCATTTTGGTTGTTGTTGCTTTTTCAGTGATGAAGCCTATTTTCACTTGAATGGATGCGTTGACAAACAGAACATACGCTACTGGGCTGACATCAATCACCGAGAATTCCATGAAATGACTTTGCTTTCGCGTAAAGTCATAGTGTAGTGTGCAATTTTCTCAGCTGGGAATATGGGACCGTGTTTTTTTTTTTTTTGTAAGAAGAAGAATAAAATGAGGTCGCAGTGACAGAGAATTCAGACTAGTATGTTACAATTTTTTTCACAACTTGATGAGTTGGAGTTGAGAGACGTTTGATCCAACCAACACGATGGAGCAACGGCACTTCAAGAGCATTGATGGCTGTTTTGAGGGAACACTTCCCAGAGCGCCTCATCTCAAAGAGTGGCGATTTCAAGTTGCCAGGCCGCCGCTTTGGCTCAGTGCGATTTTTTTTTTGTGGTGTTTTTTTTTTAATTCCCGCCGGCTTTTCAGTGTATGGACAATGGGGTTCTCTCTTACCTGATATGATTTTGAAAACTGATTTGTAAAACAAAACTTTAGATACTGAACCTACATAAAAAAACAAAATCTTATTCATAAAATGGGTTTTATTGCGTTTTAAAAAAAAGATGTTACGCTGCTGCATACTGTATGTGTATCTCGTTGACTGGACTCTTAAAACGACAAAGACCGAAATTTTGGATATTGAAATAAAAAGTTATTTGCCTAAAACGAAAAAAACGAATTGTTTTTAATGAAAATGTCGATTATTTCAATGGGCATCTATTTCAACAGAAGGTGAAACTTCTTAATATTAAGATTAATAAAAAAAAACTACATACAATTTTATTATTTTAAAAATTTGTATTCACCACAATTGCCTTTTGTTTGCTTATTAGTAGTATTTTAGTTCATATGAGCAAATTAGCTTAAAGGTTGAAAGGATGGACAAAATAAAAAAAAAACAAGAAAAAAAGTTAACTGATGCGTTAACGTTAACAAATACATAAAAGTGAAGTGTATGTTTAGCGGCTGTCTCTTAAAAGGCATTTCAACCTAATATTGACTTTAATAAAAAAGTTTTTCTTACAAAAAGTCAAAAGTGGACCATAGGTTTGTAATATAGACTTTAATAAAGAAGTTTTCTTACAAAAAGTCAAAAGTGGGCAGTAGGTTTGTATGGGAATAAGAATAAAAAGAAGTATATGTGCAAAATTTCAACTGGATAGCATAAAAATTGGTCCCCAAAAAATGCGCAACAACATACAGGCGGACGTGGCTAGATCGATTCGTCTCGTCGAGCTGATCAAGAATATATATACATTATGGGGTCTACGATGGCTCCTTTAATGCGATACAAATTTTCAGACAAACTGATAATACCATTTCACACTATGTGTGAATGGTATAAAAACGCATGCACTTTCTAAGTGATCTATTGTAGGTTGTTGATTTCACTGAGTAGAGCATTTCTGCATATATAAAATTATTACTAACACTACCAAATTTTATAGTTGGTGAATATTGTTTTTGGAGCAGTTCAATCATTTATAATTCAATAGTTTAGTAGAATTTTAGACTAACCACTTCTCATTTATCGTTTGATACATATTAATACATATGTTACACAGGGCGATTTTCCTGAGATACATGATATAAGTAGCAAGTAGATAAGTTGATAAGTTTCATGGGAGGGTGAAGTGGGCGGTACACGCTCATTAGTAGCTGTGTATATTACGACCATCTATAAGATGCCAGAATATCGAATTTCAAGTTGATATTGACGTTCTTCATACAAATGCATAAAAGTGAACTGTGGGTTTGTATGGGGCTACCTCAAAAAGTGAGCGGGACACGCCTATTTGAATATGTATATGAAGCGGCAGTCCATTAAAATCCAACAAATCGAATTTTATGCTAATATTGATTTAAATAAATAAGTTTTTCATACAAATATACAAAAGTGAGAAGTCGCTGAATACCGTTTTTGTAAAACTCACGTTCCCGAAAAACGCTCCATAGCGACTAAATTTCCAAAAGCTAGGCTACCGATTGACATACTCCCCGCGCACCACGGAATAGTTGCGTTCACGCAATCAGCAAATGTAAACTTTCTTTTGAGACACCCTGTATTACGTTTGTACAAGTGAATGTAACACGCTGAAGGAGGTGTGGCAAATCCTATTAAGTAAATATATTCTTGATCAACATCGGAAGCCATCTGTCCGTCCGACCGTTTGCTTAAACAAATAGATCTCGGAAACTAGACGAGATAGTGGCTTTGAGTTTGGATATTTCGATTTTCCTTTACTACTATAAAGCGTAGCCCCCATACAAAACTGCCCTCCATCTACAAATTTTATTAAAAGAATTTTTGTTTGTTTTGTTCTTAATAAGCTAGAAAAATTAGTCATCAATGTCTACAAAATATGCCATACATGCCCAGATCGCAACACTTCATTGGGTAAACACTTGCAAACCAGCCCTGCATTTTTTGAATTTTTGTATGAACATTTCTTGTGTTTATTTTTAATTAATTCTAATATTTTATCAATTCTAATAAAACTTGCAAAGCGGAGCAACTTCACACACGTCCAACAGGTCTCTACCACGAGCTCATGAAATTTTTCCTGGCAAATTAATCTCCAGGAGAGGTGACATAAATTGGCCTGCACGAAGTCCCGATTTAACCCCTATGGACTTTTTCTCTGGCACAATTAAAAGAAAATATTCGTTACGAACACGGATAATACCTGCCGAGCCGTCATAGGAAATTTTAGTGCTCGATAAATGAATGCCGTGAACGCAACGGTTTACATTTGGACAATATCATTTTTAAGAAATAAATTCCCAAGTGTGTTAATAAACATTTTTTCAATAAACTAGTTACTTTTTTTATCGATTTTTTAAATGTCAACTTTCTTTTGAGACAGCCTGTATAACTCTTTTATTACTCTCTTTTTTTAAATGTATAGATTTTTAAAATTTTGGGTACATTATTTCTATTTGTTTGGGGGCTACCCCTTATAGTGGATCGATCTGGACATATTCGTTATTTTTTATTGGGATTTACATAAATACACCAAATTTTGCGTTTCTAGCATAATAAACGCCATAACCAGAAAAGATTTCATTCTTAAATTTAAAAATGGGAGTAGATTTGTATGGTGGCTACCCCTTAAAGTGGGGTTGGTATGTTCATTTAATATTAAATATCCCAACTTGAAGCCTCTGTTTCTTATAGTTCCCAAAATATGTTATATCAAACATATGTTTCTAGATCGTTTAAGATTGCCATTCATAATTTTTTAAAACGACTTCTTAGATTCCATAAAAATAAGAATGGATTTTAACGAAATCCAGCAACAGATGCAACAAAAGTGTACGAGCAAATTATAATCACAGAAAACCCGATTTTTATTTTGTTAACCAACAATATGTAATAAAAATGTTTTCTACAGGGAACCAAAAATTAAACGTGTTTTATGGATTATAAATAATTTAGAATATGAACTATTTGTCAAGTCTAGAGTGTCTGTGAACCGGATTTCAGAATAATACGATATATTGAAAACTGATTGATGCAGATAGACGGTTACACATATGAATTAATTAGAGTGGATAGAATAACTTGATCTGTGTTAAGTATAGATGGATGGTTGGATGTATGGGTGGATGAATGCGTGGATGAATGCGTGGATGGATGAATGTAAAATATTATAAAAATGATCTCTAATATTTCAAGTTTTGTTTAATTTTTTTAGAAAATATCACATTAGTTGAGTAAATTCCATGATAAATTTAATGCTACAATTCGGTATTTTGGATATATTCACTCGATTAACGCGAGACCAAATATAAACAGAAATACGAAATAATCAGCGATGTGCTTAATTATTGCAACTCATCTACAAAGAATGAAAATGGGAAAATGATATTCTAACAATTTGCAATGAACAGAAAAAAATTTAAAAACGGTCTCCAAATATGTCCAACAAAATAGATGACCGACCGTATGATGTAAAATCATATACTATGGTAAAACTTTAACAATTCCACTTTAAACAATTTTAGATTAATTTTATTCATATAAAAAATGTTTCTATTGAAGAATGTATTTTATTTGCAAAAAATATGTGAATGAATTTCATTGAAATTTATGATGGAAATCTTTACGATCTCTGGATGAAATATTAAAATTTCCAAGTAGTGTCATAAATTTCACTTTGATAATAAAAACGATATATGAATGGCAACTTCTAACGCGAAGTGACACAATCTATAAAAAAGATGGAAATAACGTCAACCCTTGCATAAGTCGCACATGAAGTTGGATTCACTCTCCGACGCACTAGCAGTGGACAGGTACACTATCTCAACTTGGAACAATGGCAGCATCATAAACTATGGACTGCCGCACAATGTGGCCGCGGCTCAGTTGCAAATTTGTTCATTAAGAGAAATAGAATAGTTCGCTCTGTGTTCTGCGTCCGTGATGAGCAGGTAACGCATAAACGGGAAGCAAGTCATAAAAACCCACAGCGACAAATTGAGAATGAGATGCTGCGCAAAGGACGACAAGAACTCAATGAATTTTTCGCAATGGCAGGCAACAAGGATCGACCCTTTCAATGACTGTGTCTGTGTGTATGAAAGAGATGGTTAGCGTAGCGAACAACCCTGCACTGCGGCAGCGACCAATAAACGCAAGCGCTGCTACTACCTGGGGGTGATCGACTGCTTGATGAATGGATTTACGGCCAGGACTATTAAAACCGGAGCGCGGTGGTGAGTAACAACATAATCAATCGTGATCTCAACGAGTGAAGTCGTGCTCGGGCGTTACTCGAAATTGAATCTCGAATATCGAAATCGAAAATCGGAACTAAGTTCGTAACGAAAAAAAAAAAACATTGCAACAAACTTCACAAAACCCGGAAAAGACAACGTAACAATTTGTTTATAACAAATTCGTTTGGATTAAAGCAAATTTTATTTTAATTTTAAAAACAGTCAAAATTGCGCCGCAATACGAAATGCAATCAAGCGAAGGATCGCCAGATATTATGGACCAAAAATACAACTCCGTCAGATTATCACCAGCCGCATCGAGTAAGTTTTCAATATCAACCGAATCAAGAGAAAATAGCTACAGGGCAACGCAAAAAGCGCAATTTTGTGTGTTCAGCGGGGGGCATTGAAGCCACTCGCTGTACATGCAGCGCAACGCTACACCCTTTTTGAAAGCACAACCAATTTGAAAAGGCAATATATTAATTTTCGTTTTTATTTCTTTTTTCCAGGTCGCATTCTGTACCACGTGCCGTGCAAAGTTTGCCGTGACCACAGTTCCGGCAAACATTATGGCATCTATGCCTGTGACGGCTGTGCCGGTTTCTTCAAGCGTTCGATACGCCGTTCTCGTCAATATGTTTGCAAATCACAGAAGCAAGGACTCTGCGTCGTAGACAAGACACATCGCAATCAGTGCCGTGCTTGTCGTCTGCGCAAATGCTTCGATGTGGGCATGAACAAGGATGCAGTGCAGCATGAGCGCGGTCCACGCAACTCAACGCTGCGTCGCCACATGGCTATGTATAAGGATGCCATGCTGGGTGGCGTTGGTGAAATGCCACAGATTCCAGCGGAGTTACTTATGAATACTGCAGCGCTTTCTGGTTTTCCTGGCATGCCAATGCCAATGCCCATGCCCGGCATGCAGCATCCACATCCGCATCCTGCATTGAATGCCGCAGCCGCAGCTGCTGCAGCAGCAGCTGCCTTTCAAACGCCAGCAGCTAATGTGCTAGATCTCTCCGTGTCACGTGTACCACATCATCCGGTGGTGCATCAGGGTCATCATGGTTTCTTTGCACCCAGTGCTGCATACATGAATGCACTGGCTACGCGTGCCTTGCCACCAACACCGCCGCTCATGGCTGCCGAACACATTAAGGAAACTGCTGCCGAGCATCTCTTCAAGAACGTCAACTGGATTAAGAGCGTACGCGCTTTCACCGATCTTCCGATGCCGGATCAGCTGCAGCTGCTCGAAGAATCTTGGAAAGAGTTCTTCATTCTAGCCATGGCACAATATCTTATGCCCATGAATTTTGCGCAGCTACTCTTCGTCTACGAATCGGAGAATGCTAATCGCGATATTGTTAGCATGGTCAGTCGTGAGGTGCATGCATTCCAGGAGGTCTTGAACCAAATGTGCCATCTGAATATTGATAGTAATGAGTACGAGTGCCTGCGCGCAATTGCGCTCTTCCGTAAATCAGCCGTCGGTGGCAATATCAACAGAGGTTCTAATGAAGATATTGCAAATAGCTCAATACTCACTGCCGGCAGTGGTAGTCCCAACTCGAGTACTTCGGCTGAATCGCGTGGTCTGTTGGAGTCCAACAAGGTTGCTGCGTTGCACGACGATGCACGCAATGCGCTCCACGCCTACATTCTACGCACGCATCCTACGCAACCATTGCGCTTCCAGACGCTGCTCAGCATCGTTTCAGTCATGCAGAAGGTCTCCAGCTTCACCATTGAGGAGCTCTTCTTCCGCAAGACCATTGGCGATATTACCATTGTGCGTCTCATCTCGGATATGTACAGTCAGCGCAAGATCTGAGCGATTCAAGTTGGAATACAAATGCCGTTCATATTCGCGCACTCGAAGTGCCTTAATGAAATACCAAGTTATAGTGCTGGCAGCTGTGATATTACGACGTAGATGTATCTATCTAACTTTTGCATAAATAATCCGACAATATTCTACCGTGAAGTGCTGAAAAAAGCCAACAAAGACACTATTTATATATCAAAGAGTGCACTCGAAGTAACTAAAATTGCCTTAGAAAAATAATAGAAGCGATCCGAATCGTCTCCTATGCACAATCAATTCGTTGTGATTCCAATTGAATTCAATGCAAAAGTTTTGACTTTTTATTGTTAGTTAGCAATTTAGCTGAAATTAGTTTAAGCCCCACACACTAAGTTTAAGCAATTTTTTACTTGGATAATACGAGTAACAATATATGAAAAGTTTTTGAAACATAACATATGAAATGTGTTCTTTTTTATTGGTCCATAATTTGCCGACGGCATTTTTTTCACAAAATAGTTACAAATAAAATAAACTCAAAAACCTGATCCTGAATCGAACTCGAAGTTTGTGCTGCTTCATAGCACACTGCATCAACTGGAATTATTTGCATTATCCTCGTTAAGTTTTGAATATAGAATTTAAAATGAAGTTTTCTTTTTGTCGTGCACAACATGCAACAATTCCGGATACTTTGGAATAATGGCTTAATGTTTGACGGTGTGATTCTAAGTTTTCGTGTGGAGTGTGGAACCATTCAGCGAGAGCTCTGGATAGTTTTCACATGTCAAATGATTGGCCACTTCTATCGTTCAGTGGATACAGTAATTTACACAAATGAGGAATATTTTGTTACCAGTTTAGTCGGTATTTGGCCGTTTATCTGACTATTTGTCTGTCGCTCGGTGTGAAAATTATGCAGCTACATATTCTCATTCAAGGGTGTCTTGTGAATAGGCGAATAGTCTTTGGAACTGGACTTTTTGAGACGAAAACGTTTTCATAGCACACCCCATAGCTATACCTTGTTCTGGAGGATCATACATATATATAGTTTGCGCAAAACCATTTCGTTATGTCCGTCTGTCTGCCTTTCGTATGTGTAAAAACGGTTCTCAGAGACTATAAGAGATGGTACGCACACACACACAGCTCAAGTTTTTGAAATCTTGTGAGTGATAAGCTCACCATATGGTTTCTTAACCCTCATATGCACATTATTCAAGGCCGCCCATTCGAATAAAAATCTATGGTTCAAATGGGGAGCTTTACATAAGGCACACGGTATCTCAAAGTCGACCACTCTTACTTTGTTATACTCTTAACACCTGAATAATAATATAATTTTGTCACAGACTTTGTAAAGCATGAAAGGAAGATCGGAGATCCCATAGAGTATACATATTTTGGTTTAGTTCGGCGAGACGAATCAAACTAGCCATGTCCGTCTGTCTGACCGTTTACGGTCTGCATCCTGTCTTGGCACCGGCTATTTTTCCAGCCGAACATATTTTTTTCGTACTTTTCAAATCTCATCCGCTCATACGTTAAATGTAAGATATTTTTTGGTAATTAGAAAAAAGAAGTAAATAATTTGAAGTGATTAAATTTTTCATTTATTTTGAACTTTAACAATTTTTTTTAATCACTTTATGATGAGATGTGTAAATGGACGCTCAAAGAGCAAATGTCAGATGTTGCTCGATTTTTGGCAATATCCATTACTTTTCGAAGTGTTTCGTACTGAATACCCGCCATTTCGTGTTGGTTATTGTCTGTTAAGGCTTTGACATAAACTTTGGAAAGAGTCTGGAGCCATCAAATTGGGAGATCGCAGTGGCATATTAAAATTATAATTTTTCGAAATTAGGCGATCGGCATCAAAAAATTGGTTATCATAATGATGATCTCCATTGACGGTGACAGTCGCTCCAACGCCAACTTTGAAGAGGAACAGTTTAATGATTCTTTCCGCACAAATACCGGCCTAAGCTGCGACTCGTAAACAAGTTCCTCGTAAATCCTTGGGAGTTTGCAGTTAATCGGCTATTTTGATTGTTCACGCCATCCACACTTTCTGTTTTCACAATTGAGAAGTTAAAAACTATCAATTTTTTTAAATATTCTCCATGAAGTTCAATGAACTTGACCCAATCTTCTAAGCACTTTTGCCACTCAGAAGTGGGTAACTCCAAAACGAGCAGTTTAAAGGTTTCAACAGCTTCTTCATGCGTCTCAAAACATGAACCTCGGAATTTATTGTTGATGTGCGGGGACTAAAAGAAATCCTTGGGTGTCTGTCATGGCTGTAAAGCGGATGATTCATCAATTCGATGTTCTGAGTGCGTCTTCGGCAGTTTTTTTTCCTGAATTCTCCGAAAACTTCTGGCAAAAATATACTTTTATACCATTCATTCGTGAAACATTGCTCCAGTGTCCAGATTTTCCTAAAAAACTGGATGCCATTTGCTTCGTCTGCAAACTACTTTTGTTCTTTTGACTCACATTGGAACACCCATTATTTCGGACTCATACATTATATACGCATGATTCGCCACGTGTTAAAATATCATAGACGTGTTTTGAACCGCCGCGGCTGTATTTCTTTGCACCAATCGATATAAGCCCTTTTTTGTAGGATTGTCAAATTAAACGGTATCCAACACAAACAAATCTTCTTGACGGTTATATGTTCATGTAATATTCGAAAGTATGCAGGTTCCACTAATGCGCAAGTTGGTCTTAATCACACGGCATGTCTCTTAATTACCTTGCAATATCAATTCACTTTACGCCAAGTCCTCGAAAAGACTCGTGAGTTCAACAAAGACACACCCCACCTATTTGACGATTATAAGGCCGCTTTCGACACGACGATAAGAACGAAGTTCTTCAACGCACTATCTGACGTGATGCTACCAACGAACGGCGAGTTAGCAGGGCGTTCTCGGAGATTGACTCACGTCTCTCATGGGCTAGCAGTGAACGAGAACAAGACGAAGTACTTGGTGTCCACTTGAAGACCATCAGGGCGTCTTGGACGGTCTGTGAGTATGGAGAATTTCAACATCAATGTCGTAGAAAACTTCGTCTATCTGGGAGCAGAAATTACCAGCGACAACAAAGTGAGCCTTTGCTTTTAAGATTTATCTAGAATTCACAAGCTACCGATTAAGAACTTAGAAATGAGCATATGATTCTTTTATTTTGAAACTTTAAAGAATATATCAATTTTGAAAATTTCTAGAAGTATAAAATACACACAAATACCGTCGACAAAAGGCATTAACACCAAATTGTCGTTGCAACTTATCAAATTTTTAAACCTTATGAGAAACTAATTAAGTTAATATAACTTCATTTAAAATGCATCAAAATTAAAAATTCAGCGCACAGTTTTCCGCATCGCTAAAATAAAGTCGGATTTATTGCACAACCTTTGGGCGGCCATATTGAATCCTGCTGCACCACCTTCTCCAAGCGTAAAGCCATCAAATACAAAAAGTTAAAAAGCAAAAATTCACTTTTGTGACTTTCATGCCGCAAAGGACGCAGACGACTGCACGACTTTTTGTCTTTCGGATCAAGCAAAAGTCCTTGCTGATGTAAAATCCTTTCGGCGTACAAAGGATAAACGATGCGATGAATTGAAATCAAAATTGAAAGCAAAAAGGATCTAAATGAATTTTCATAGATATCAGGCTGAATAAACAATGCAACGAAAAAGAAAAACAGTTACGAATAGTTTTTGATTTCGAATGCGAAATTTGCCGGGAAATTAAGGATAAAGTAAATAAACGAACGCACACGCTGCCAACAACAACAATAATAATTTTAGTATTTAAAAGATACAGGACAACATTCTAGCAGCGATGGCTGCGCGAATTCCATATACGACATTCGTTGGATGCGAAAACTACCCTAACCCAACCAAAGGAGCTGTGCAGCATAGTAGAGCACCCAGCACCCAAATGTGCCTGCAGGGATTTAAAATTAAATATGCTTCGTTGGCTGATGATGCGTTTGATGCGAGTCGAGACCGAGTCACTCCGAGAGTCATTTTCGAATCTCTGTTATACTTCAATGCAAGCATTTTTGCATTTTGGTCCTGGCTGTTCACTCTAACTACGTTCGGCTTTAGATCGGCTTTGCTCGGCTTTCGATCAGCAGACTGACTGTGTGTTCGTCCTTTCATTTCAATTTCATATTGATGCCTTTGGTTTAGTTCGCTCGTTTTGCGGGGCTGAGCCCTTTTAAGTCCTAATGGCCCTTTATTATCTGCCTTTAGACTTTTAATAGACTCAGGCGCTGCTGCTGCTGCAATTGTTGTTGGTGTTGTTGTTATTGCTGTCGTTGTCCTTTGGCAAATTGTGTTACTGCATGTGCCGCATATATCTGTCTATGTGTGTGTGTGTGTGTGTGCTTGTGTATCTGTGTTCCATTGGCTTTAATCCTCATCATTCTGTCATCATTCTGACGTTTCGTCGTTGTCATTGTTCGTGCCGCATTGTGTGGCGAATTAATTTGTCGTTCATTTTTTTTGCAAGGATTCTTAAGTCTTTTTTAAGACTCTTTTGCAAAATTTTTGTGAAATATATTAGCTAAAAAATTGACAATTTGACACCTTTTGCAGGATTTAACTTTTCTTAAGGCATCAACATAATCTCTTCGGTATGTCTATTGGAATAATTGACCAATTCGTCACTTTCAATCAGTGAATTCTTAAAAAAATGCATAATTCAAGCCGGCTATAAAGAACTGAAAATATCACGGTAAGAGTACGAAAAGATCCGAGGTAATCATTGGGCTTTCCACCCTAGCATTAGTTTCCAATGGTGTCTCTAATTATACTACTGATGGCCCATTGGGATATCATACGAAGGTTGCCTTGTATACTGTGCGCCTTGGCAACTCTAAGTGTTGTTAGGTATGCCGACATTTCCAATGAATATTTAGGGAAGTTCGTCCAAAAACAGCTGTTGTCCCAGAAAACATTGATGCTTTGTGTGAATGATACGAGCAGTTCATCATGTGATATACCATGAGATTGAAACATCCTTGAACATCAATTTGACGCTTTTGTTTGCCAGAAGTTTTCGACGATCCATCTTTCACCACGACAATGCGAGCTCGCACACATCGGTTCGCAAAAGAGAGTTTTTTGCGCACTCAAAACAATGAATTGCTGGTTAATCCGCCTTACAGCATTTTGACTTGGCATCCAATAACTTCTTTTTATTGCAGCACATAAAAAATAAAATAGAGGCATCTACTTGCTCGTATATCAAAAAGTTCTGCGAGTTTTTATGCTATTCTAAAAAATGTCATAGTTTCCAATGGAAATGTCAGCTGTCAGAGTTGACAAGACTCACAATATAAATGTTAACCTTCGTATAAACAACTTTTCAAGTACTACTGGAGTTATCTTTACATGAATCATTTCGACAGATCTACATTGATAAAAAGTTGGCACCCTTAAAACATATACGTTTAGGCTTAACTTTTTGACATTATATCTTATATTAATATTTTATAAATCTTTAAATGAGAATTGTTGGTCTTAAAAATAAGCATTTTCGACTTGTTTAAAGCGGTCTTAAACCAAGACCATTATTTTTATTTTCAGCGCAATACACTTTATACTTCTTTCGTCTTGATTTCAACACCATTTTCTTGATTTAAGATAGCTTTTTTATGTAGAAACATCAAAACAATTGAACCTCTTTCACAATATCTTTCAGATTATCTCAGTATGAATCTGCGAATACAGTGAGTCTTCTTCTAATGTGTATTGGACATTATCAGAGTACATTTTCAATATTTCCATTTCTTTTCAATAATAATAAGAAGTTATGTGATCGAACTTTAAGCCGTGTTACATATCTCCACATTAAATAATGTTCCCTCCAGAATGGTGATGTCCGAACTTCTCTTGCCTAGAAATCAATCTGTTTCTCAGAGCATGGTAACTCATGCTTATTTTTCTGGATGTTTCGCTCTTGTGTTTTGGATTTCATGTCTATGAAGTATGATTTCAAAGCTTGAAAAGGGATTAGGGGAAATGGAGTGAAGGAGCGAGGGAATTTGGGTGACGCAGTGATGTACATGGCTAGATACAAGCACTTTGTGCATTCATCAAAGAGACAAAAAGTTTGAATATTTTACGATACCGAAATCAGTCATTACAAAAGAGCATTAATACTTGCTCTCCTACTTCAGTACTTACTATTTTTAATATGAAACTATGACAACACAATTTAACGTAAAGTTGATCTAACCTGACATCTTAAGAAACTTCATTCCAAATTTGTCGAGTATTATCAAGTTGTCCATGTATTGTCGAGCTGATTAAGAATATAAATATAAAACTACTTTAAAGAATCGCCTGCACATAATACATCAGAAATGTTTGTGGTTTAATCAAAGGAAGAACCCAACATAACTTCAACAATTTTCCAACTAATCGCACGATTGGTTCAGGGGAAAACACCCAAACACCAAGCTCAAATACAGATTCTTGACTTGAATTGAACACCACTTGAACTGTTTTAAATCATAGCAAACCTTTCGTTGCAAAGGTGTGTACGCGGTTACACGCAGAATTAATCCCTTTTCAAGCTTTGAAATCATACATCATTGTTTTCGCGAATTTCTTTGGAAATACGCAAGCGTGACAAGTGATTTGTGATGCGCATAAGCAATAAATATAGGCAGATGGATTTTCAGTAGATCAGTTAATTCATAGTTACATGTTGATTAAGTAATCCCAAACGATGCTGTCGCCGTTCTGTCGCGTACATCTCAATGAAACAACAGATCAGCCCAATGATACATCATAAGATTAACTAAATTCGCGCAAGCATTAGAAGTGCGTGTGCACGGATTAGCGCAGAATCGAGGCGATGCGGGGCAGGTGCGTTGTCCTTTACACACTTTCAAGGATCAGCGTTGAGCAGCCGATAACAGGTTTTGTTCAGACACAGTTACAGCCTCTTTGCAAGGGGCTGGGATCATTGCGTTGCTTATCCATTCGCAATTACCTAGTAAAACAAAAATATGAGTATGCAAATAGATTTTAATGGGCAGGATTACCCTTTTACTAAATGCTTAAATCCTTGCTGTAGACTCGGACGCTGTGCTGGCTTTGTTTTCAAAAATAATGAGCAGCTCTTTAAGCCAAAATATGTACAACAACCGTTTGATCCTGGCTATTGTATAAATCCGGCTTCCGTTTCACTGCTACCTGAAGTCAGTCCAGAGCGGTGAGGCGAGGCGAGGCGACTGCGGCATGAAACGCTTTGTGTCAATAAGTTGAACTGAAAGTCAAAAAACAGTAGTCGCTCGGCTGGTTAGCTGGGTGAATTTGAGTGAAATTGAGTCTCTCACTTTATCGCCAGATCAATTTTCTAGTATATCTGCCGACAGATAAAGACTCCTGGAAGCGTAAAGAGCAAATGAGAAACTTCGTCTAGAATATATAGTGTTGCTGTTACTTCAGAAGATTGTGGCTTATATGCTCTGGAACATATTACTGGTCGTTGCTCTCACTCTAAGCCGATCATTCGGCTCAGTTCAGCACATTGTTTGCGTCTTTGGTCGCCATCATCTTTGTTGTTTGCTGGTCTTCGACGTCTTCCTTTCGATCCTGTATCAATGCATTTGCATTTCGGCATTAACTTACTTTAGTGGGCGAACGTTTTTCCACAGAAGCAAAATGTTTTCTTACAAATGTAGCTTTGCCAATTGTTTCGACTTGTATTCACAATTCAGTTTGTATTTAGTTTGTTCCCTAGTTACATATACTTCGGCAGCAAAGGTTGCCGCTTTGGTGCCACCCGTTGCGTCTTTGTTCTTACGCTAAACTGCGGTAATTTAGCGTTTTCGGTTGTAAACAATGCAACTCATTATCGGAACTCATTAGTTCGACAATAAACGCATTGTTTAGGACAGACTGTTCGTAATAATCGTAAAAGATTTTTTAATTTTTAAATAAATCGATTTTGAATAGTTTTATGCAGAGCAAAATAAACCTGGAGATAGACAACTTTTTGATCAGTGAGCAAATTTAATGAATAATTTTGCATTAGTCATGATGTGTTGCAAATGATAAAGTTGTAGAGATGTGATGAATACAATTAAATTAAATACGCAGCACTCTTTGAAATAGGAAATATATTATATTATATGATTTTTAGCTGGCTCAAGGGCATTTTTACATTATGAAATATTTTTTCACGTATTTTTCTCAATGCAAAGATAGAAGAATAACCACTTTTTGTTACACAGAAAAATGTTTTAGCAGCAGATACACGTGTTTCGAACACAGTCGAGATGTTCTCATCAGTCTTCTTCTATTTTTTTTGTTTGTTTTTTTATTATCGTACGTCAATGTCAATCAGTTTATGACATGTATTAACGACCAGAGCCACTGCTAAATGATTAACATGAGAAGCCAGTCGATCATTATATCTGCTGCTGTGGAACTTCAACTGTTCCATGACTGTTGGTATTTTCAAATCTCGATGCAAAACTTTATTGCGCATATACCAAGGAGCATCTGTTATTTTACGCAAGACCTTGTTTTGAAGTACTTGTATACGGTTTAAATTTGTGGAAGTAGGAAATATATAATTATATGATTTTTAGCTGGCTCAAGGTCATTTTTACATTATGAAATATTTTTTCACATATTTTTCTCAATGCAAATATAGAATAATAACAACTTTTTGTTACACAGAATAATGTTTTAGCAGCAGATACACGTGTTTCGAACACAGTCAAGATGTTCGCATCAGTCTTCCACTTCATATTGCAAATGTTTGCTATTTATATCATGCTTCTTAGGAAAATCGCAGTGTTTATCATATGAAATTCTATATATCCAATGATAAACGCGTTCACCTTTCCAAGCATCAGGGGCGTATTCAGAACGCTCACTTGGAGGCGGCAACTCTACTGAAAAAAGCCTTTTACTTTATGAAAATGAAAAAAGTATATTTGTGCTGAATAAAAACGCTGTTGGAAGGGAACGTTGACCAGTTCTAACCCCCCTCCCCCCTGGATCAGCAATGCCAAGCATGCTAAATCTGTTGTATTCTTGCAAATAGGGCTTCCATTCACACTCTGTGTATTGTTGTTTTATTATCCCCTTATAATCTACACCAATGGCTAGCATCACCGCTGTTTTGAAATAATTCGATTTGGGCAGTTTTGTTAGTTCTTTTAATCAGACAACCAAAGACCCAAAGAACCAAAGTTTTTGTAATTAGATTTTCCATTTTTAATTATTACACTAGTCTACCAAAACCAAAAAGTGTCTTCGATGCCATATTTCGCGGTATGAATTGTCAAAGTTTTTATAGATACGCCCATTATTTTAGCCATATTTCGAGTTAGAAAAGACCAATCTGATTGTAAATGTTTGTCAAACGAAATAAAGAAATACCCAAAATAAATAAAAATAAACAAATAAAACAAATTTTTTAAAATTTGTTGAATAGTTTGAAAGTTTCAAAATATCGATTTTTTTTAACAATAGTGCGGGCAGCGAATTCACTTTTAAATTAGGCATTAATATAATTTGTCCAGTTTAATATTAATTGCATAAAGCACGAACTTTTACAATACAAAGAAAAGGACATACATATGATAAAAGTCTATGGATGTGTTCCGAAGTTATGATTTTTCAAAAATAGTTCTAAAACTTTGTTGTAGATTTTGCATTTTACCTTCTACAAAACGTATATCGCCTTTATATCGCCTTGCAATGCAATTAATTGAAATTATGAATCAATGAGAAAGTTTTTGTCATGCCAAAATCTAAGAAGGTATCCCTGATGTTCGACATGTAAGGAATCTGCTCAAAGATAAAATTGCACACATATTTGTATGAGATCCTATGTACTATGTATCTCATTTTCTTTGTAAAAGTTCATTCTTTATGCAAAATATACAAAAAAAATTGTTTAATATTTTAAAAGTAAATGTATTACTCTCAGTTTTGTTAACAATAATTCTCAAACTACTCTACAAACTACTTTGCTTCTTTCATTATCTTTATGTTGACATAATTCTTCTGAAATAAAGTCCAAAAATTCATTATATTCAAAAAAATCTTGAGATTCGATTTCGAGTTTAGCAGATCTAGATCTATAAGAAGACAAGAAATAACTTCGGTTAAACCGTAGCTCTAGTACCATTCACACGAAATTTTGATTAGTATTGTATTGTAAGACAAAAAGTGGGCGGTACACGCCCACTAGTAGATGTGTATGAAGCGATGTAGTTGATGTGTAAGATACCGCCATATCGAATTTCAAGTTGATATTGACGTTTTACACATAAATGCATACAAGTGAGCTGTGGGTTTATATGGAACTACCTCAAAAGTGGGCGGGACACGCCCATTTGTATATGTATATGAAGCAGTTGTCCACTAAAATCCACCAAATCAAATTTCAAGCTAATATTGATTTAAATTAACAATTTTTTCATAAACAACACAAAATTGCACGGTGGGTTTGTATGGGGGTTACCCCAAAAAGTTGTGGGGCCACGCCCACTAGTCTAAATATATTAGGTGGCTGCCTATAAAATGGCACCACATTGCATTTCAACCTAATATTGACTTTAATAAAGAAGTTTTCATAAAAAAAGTCAAAAGTGGGCAGTATATTTGTATGGGGGCTACCCCAAATATTGGGCGGGTCCCACCCATTAATGTATAGGTCAACCATCCGACCACTAGAAGTTACCATATCAATTATTAAGTTGATATTGACTACAATAAAAAAGTTTGTCATACAAAAAGTCAAAAGTGGGTGGTGGATTTGTATGGGGGTTACTCCAAAAAGTGGGCGTGGTGGGACACTCGTTAAACTGCAATAAAAATAAGTGTAGCTGAAAAATTTCAACTGGATAGCATAAAAATTGGTTTCCAAAATAATGCGCAAGTACATCCAGACAGACAGATGGACGGACATGGCTAGATCGACTCGTCTCGTCGCGCTAATCAAGAATATATATACTTTATGGGGTCTACGATGCCTCCTTTAATGAGTTACAAACTTTCAGACAAACTGACATTACCATTTATCACTAAGTGTGAATGGTATAAAAATATATGGCATCGAATGAGCCATGTGAAGTTGGCACCTCGAAGTGTGAAATTTTAAGTTTTTTTTTTTAAATGCAGTTCGTTTGTTCAGCGTTACTCCAGGTTTGTGTAAGATTACACTATGATTGCCGGCCCAACACAAATTTTTAATGAATAGTTTAATTTTTAAAATGTTATTTCGAAATTTTGTGTCTATATACGCGCTCTTTTCGTGAAATTTACCATAACCGGTTTGCATAAATGTTGGACCGATGATGCCTCCAGCCCAAAATCCACACAAAACTGTGGCACGCTGTGAATGCATTTGTTTCTCATAAATTACTCGTGGATTTTCTGAGCCCCAAATGCGACAATTTTGCCTGTTAACGAAGCCATCGAGATGAAAATGAGCCTAGTCACTAAAGATGATTTTGTCTTCAAAATCGGCATTTTCTTGTTGTTGTTGCCAGCAAAGCCGAGGCGGCCATTTACCCGATGTGTTATTCCATACATAACCTCATGATGTCTACTTTATGTTTCAATAAAAGTTTCATAAATTCAAAAAAAAAACAAAACAACAGTTTTCTATTTAAAAATCAATTCCGGCGCAAATCCGGAGACATCCTTTATAATATAAATTTTATTTAACGATCTATATTATGTGTATTTGAATTTTGCTCAAAGTACAATATAAATATGGTGATGGAATACCAATTCGCGTTTCACAGTTCATGCAATTTTAAATTGAAATTTTTTCAATTTAATTACGGACCTACGCACCGGTTGACTATTTAATGAAAGAGCACTTACAGTATTGTAACCATTTATGGACGCCCGGATTTCTCATCTCTCCAATATTTTATTGTTTATATCAAAGGAGCAGAGTAGAAGATGTTAACTTAAAAATATCCTGAATCCTTTGCTAATACAAGAAAGAGTATAGTCTTTGTGCCCGACTATATTATACCCTGCACAAACCATATGTTTTTCGTAGTATGCATTCATTTTCCGCCAAATTTTGCTTTCAAAACAATATATTACAAAGTAGGCTAAACAATTTTTGAAGCAAATCAAGTTATACAACCAAATTATAAGAAACTAGTTGGGCCGTGCGAATAATTGTCAAACAGATCGTTCACCGAATAGTAATGTATTGTGGAATCAACTAAATGCAAGTATTTATTAATGAAAGGTATTTTATTTAAAACATGCACGGCGAATAAAAAGATCAATATCAATTTGATATTGTCTCATCAATTTTCAATAACGAATGTTAAAAAACATGCTCGGGTAAATACAATCCTGCTCCTGCAAAGTATAATTTTATAGGGAATTCTTTATGTCATTTATCCAACCATGCCTATCCGGTTGGATCAGAAGGTGTGAGGTTATTGCGGCATATGAGCCCAGTTTTATCGCAGTGAATCGATTTAGCAGTGATTGTGTACTCACATAAGTGTGTCACCACTAATCTTGCACCATTTAATAATCCCTGTGCAGCGTTAAGTTATAATGCTATCGTAATTAAAGTAACAATTAAGGTATTCACAAGTTCATGTAACATTAAATTAGTGTAAATATGCAAGAACAATTTAGCACAACCAATAAAAATTTCCACTATAAAACGTAATACTTCCTCGTGTCATTTTCTTCACAAAAATGTAATAGCAGTTCAAGATAAATAAACCAAACAATGTCTCAAAAACAGCTGATTGTGCGAAGTTGCACAATTTTATTTTACACAAGTGTGCTCACGTCCCCGTTTGTACACTTTTGCACATTTTAATTGTTGCAAGACCGTGTGAATACCATAAATGTCTGGAATTTTGATCGCTTGAGTGGGGTAATCGGTTTGAACTGCACCCAATTTAAGTAACCCAAATTTTGAGTCAATTAATGAACTTTAACATGATAACATAATGGTGTCTGTTTAACTGTAATTACTTTTATGAATGTTCTAATAATTTATGAATTTTATAAAGATTTATTCTAATAGTTGCTGTGATATAATGAGTTTGGGATTTGTCTTATATAGCGGAACGAGGCCACTAATATTTTTCCAGTAATTCTTTATTTTTAATCATTAGCGCTGAAGTTAGCCTTCAAAATGATGCCTCAATCATTGATTTCATTGAAGTATGGAGTTGTGAGAAATAATATATATAGACTGTTGTACTTACAATTTTTTTCAAACTCATTCAACCGAGAGCATAAATTTGTACACTCTGCTAGAAATCAATCAAGACATCGTGGGAATTTAATCAAAACCAATGCAACTATCTTATCTAATGTACGCGCCAGAGGTCTTGCAAACTTCAGAATAAGCGCACAGCTGGATTCAAACTAACCTCAAACTTACAAAATACTTAATTTCAAGTGGCCGCATTACCTTTGGCCTAACACATTTAGACAACGAATGAATGAATGCTATTACATCAATGTGCGACCTAATAACAAAGCATTAGCAATAATAAAAATCTCCATTAAGCACAACATGTCACGGCTTGCACTAGATACAAAATGTGTGTGTGTAAGAAGTGAGTTGAAAAATCAGCGAAGCGTAAGCGTAATACTCACAAGGATTTTTTTACAACGACATAGTCTTGGCATTATTTTTTGCTTTTTTTTTTCAAGTACCTTGCCGTATGCGAAGAAATCGAAAAGTAAAGCGCTTAAGACATTGTTGCAATTTTGATTAAACGAAGATGAAGTACAACCTCTTGCGGAACAATGAAGTATCTCGGTTTATGATGAGTGGACCGCCTGGAGGTGAGAAAATACAATGCGTGTATCTCGAGAACAGTGCAGTTTGTGTCTTTAATCTCTCTCGAGTAAGAAAAAACAGCAATTGCCCGCATTAAAGTAAAAGATCTTTGTAGAGCGTTTTTAGTGCGAAATTCTGGCTTAACAAGTGTCATATGAGCTGCAGCTAATGGCGGCTGGAGCTGAGTCTGGATTGGAAAGTATCGTATATTGTAAGGAGAATACCTTCATGTGTTGCAGCAATCAAAAGCTTCAAAGTAGTGGACCACCGTGCATTGCAAGCGCTTTGTGTGTTCCAGCGTATGTAGTGAGACTGCTAGCAATGAAAGGATTACAAGAATCGCAGCCAGCAGTCATAGCAGCACTTGAACTTGCCTGAAATTCAAAATTTCAAATTTCAATTCGTATCGAGTTGATTTGAGTCGCAACGATCGGTTGCGATTCTTCTCGACCACTTGAGTAAATTTGAAACATAGTTGCCGCTATTCAGCATTAATTTCCATACACACATACTTCATTTTTGTGATACGTGAAAAAGCTGCCTGTGCACTCGAGTTGGCGCTTTAAGTGCCTGTTCGAGTAATTTCAACATTGCATTGTTGATCCTTTGTGGCTTACTCACTGCATTCAGTCGAACAAAAGCTCTCGAAAATTAGTTTGCCAATACAAAATCGGTTAGTAGCAACAACCCCTTTTGTTTTATGTATATGTCGATATCCTGGGAGCGACGCTGTCAACAGTGAGGACTAGCAGCAGAGCAGCAGCCACAGTAGCGGAGCGCTAAGTGCCACTTCTGCAAATCAGAATTGCAAAGGAGTGTTCCCGTAGCAAATTAAATGTTCCCTCTTTTTTTATTCATTTGCAATTCGAAATTGTCGCCGTACTGTTTTTTTTTTATGTTTTTTTTTGTTTTTTCCGTACTGTGGTCAACAAACGCCATGTGTGCGAATCAGGATCAGTGCGAATCGGTAGGCTGCTGATTCTAGCAAAGCTTTGCCAAAGTCGATTTGTTACATTTTCGAGTGGCTCCTGTTTGCACTGAACTCATACAGCACTCATCGTCCTTGCTGCTGCTGTTGCCGCTGCAGTGGAATGCAGACATACAATGCAGTCTACCTTCAATTAGGGATGATTCAGCCTTGTTATTTTGACATATGGCCTACTCATGGATGTCGCTGTTCGCAATGAAGGTGTTTATTCAGTTTTTTTTTTTTTTTTTTATTTGTATGATCGACGAGTGCGCTGTTGGATTTCATGAGTTTCACTTTCTGCCGTCTGGCGGTCAACTTCAACGAGTCGCATTTTTTATTGTAGTACTTTCGATTTGTGTTCCCAGGCTCATTTTTCATTTTCCATAGAGCACATAGCGTGCTGTGTTCTAGTTTGTATTTTGTGTGAGTGTCTATATTCTTTTGGCTGTTAATAGCTTCATTGTCTAACATATGCATATGCACACCCTCACTCACTCACACTACATGATGCACCTCCACCCACTAAAGATGCACCTGATGGCACAAAATACTTGACATATACTGCCTCGATTTAAATGCAGACACCTGCTCTTTTGACCGGAAGTTGAAAAGTTTGAAACTTTTTATGCATTCTAACAGGGTGGTTTGACATTTTCCAGCTGCATGTGTCCTTGCGTTGCAATTTGAAGAGAATGGGCATAGCTTAATTCATTATACGAGATACTATAAGCTGCTTTCTTGCAACTTCAGTATGTAATGCTTAACATTAAACGTACGCCAAAAGTCAATTAACTATCCGAACAAGTTTTCTTTCTACATATAAAGCGTATTCGCATCTTATGTTCACTCAATCTATTGCGTCATTTGCCATATGTTCGACATTCTTTCGAAGTTATTAGCGCTGAAAAAACACAAATTCCATGCGCATCATTGCCTCCGGCCAGGACCAAAAGATACAAAAGGATGCGGATGCGCAAAAACCAGCAGCGAATTGATTTCAATTTCAGTTGAGTGCCATAAGGCAGAAAATGCTTGTTTCCTTTTTATTATGTTGTAGTACAAGTATTTCTATGTAGTGCGTTAAGAGCTAGAGTCCATTATCTCTGCTCATTGTATCTGTATCTGTGAGCGTGTTTGTATCTGTGCTATTGTATCTAGAATGTTTGCAGGGTGGGTAACTAATGTTGTTGCAAGTTTTTCTCCCTTTTTTTTCTTTCAAAATGGCTTTTGTGCGAATTTATTTCACAATAACTATTTTCATTAGTTTTAATTTGCATATTAATGTTTTGACGACTATAATTCGAAAATTAATTACAAATAAACATTTATAGTGGTTTGAAAAAATGTGTAATGTAGTCATAAACTATTAGATAATATTCTATCAACTTGTAAACTTTCATATTTTATATTTCAAAGATGTCAGAATAGATTATAATTTAAGTTATATAGTTATATAATTTAAGTCATATAGTGCGAAATGGTATCGTAAGTTTGTCTGAAAGTTTGTAACGAATTAAAAGAGGAATCGCAGTTTGATAAGTCAGTGACTTTATTGAATTATCCGTGTAGGAACTTTAAATGCGGCATTGCTCTTAAGGACCATCCATCTGTTAATATACCTTTCCGTCAGTTAGTTTAGCTATTGAGCGCAGATATGAAAGGCAGACAGATGGACAGAAATCAGAAGGTAACCGCGCCGATCCGACCAATCTAACCACTGTTTAATCTACTACTTTATCGCTGATGTGCTGCAATGGAACTCATATTTGATTCACGTTCATGAAACGGTTAAAAAAAAAGTTATCACTCGTATACGTTTGAGATCAATTTCGGGACCGACCAACTTTCTGTCCGTCTGTCTGCCTTTCATGACTACTTTCAATAGCTGTAAAACACAAACTCAATGATGTAGATTGAGTATTTCAGGGACTACGCAGAGATCAACAAAATTCGAAAATTCAAAAATCTACTCTCCTTCTCCTGCCACTGCCACTCCTGCCTATTTTACCTAACCTTCTCCCTGCCCCCTTCAGACCCTTTAACATGTATACAACATTTCATCCGTCTTTCTTAAATGCGCGTTGTTGCCCTTTCCCTGGCTGCCCTCTTTCACTGCTCTTCCACTTTCCACTTTCCACCTCTTTCTCTTCCGGCTCTTTCCCATCCACCTCTACCCCAACACTCCCCTTTGCCTGCTCCCCTTCCCTCTTCGATCTCCTATACAACATTTCATCCCTCTATCTTACATTTTTTAGGCCAGGAAACCCTCGCGGGCATTCACAGTGGATCGAATTGTGAATCTGAACCATTCTCGAATCCCCATGAGCACATACAAAAATCTTCATCAAAATTGGTCCAGCCGTTTAGGAACAGTTCAGTCACGTACACACGTACAGAAGATTTATATATATATATATATATATATATATATATATATATATATATATATATATATATATATATATATATATATATATATATATAATATATATATATATATATATATATATATATATATATATATATATATATATATATATATATATATATATATATATATATATATATATATATCATATATATATTCCTATCACGACAAGTCGATCTAGCCATGTTCGTCTGATAGTTGTGCATTTTGATTTGTCTAATTTTCTAGATATCTGGCTGAATGCAGGTATTTAATGCTTCTTTCGGTTCTAAATTTAGAGAGTATTCATAATGATAAGCCACGCCCACTTTTTGGCGTAGCCCCCATACAAACCCACAGTCCAGTTTTGTGATTTTGTATGAAAAACTGCTTTAGTTAAATCATTCTCTACTTGAAATTCGATATATGGACATCTACGATCATACGATTTGAAATTTCGTTTGAATAGTATTTGAGTTTCGCTTCAACCGAAGTTAACGCTTTTTCTTGTTTATTAATGCAATATAAGTAAATAAATAAGTATTCTTCCAAAACCCCTATTATACACTTTTCTATTGTATTATTCTAAGATTATAACACTTTAGCTATAAAAACAAGCATAACAGCTGATGCTAGTTCAGTAGTTTTAGGAGTAGTTCTGGTACTATAGCGCACCCCAAATTATTTAATTTGCAAGCAAAAATGTGCCAAATATTGAAAAACTATATTCAAAAGGCAGTCGAAAAGTTCTACCACTACTTATAACCTCGGAGTTTGAATTAGTAACAGATCACAAATCTTTGGTATACAGAGAAAAAAATTATCAAAATTGATAATTTGATATTGTCGCATAAAAAGGCACCACATCGTGTTTCAACCTAATATTGAATTTAATAAAAAAGTTTTCTCCTACAAAAACAGAAGAGTGGGCGGTAGGTTTGTATGGGTGCTACCCCAAAAACTGGGACGCTACACATATACCCACCCATTAATGTATATGTGAAGCGTTCGTCCACTAGAAGCTATCATATAAATTATTAAGTTGCGAATGTTTTAGTTATCGATTTATGTTAATGTTCCATAATCGATTGAAAAACTGATTTCGACCTCGTTCATCAGATTTGATTCCGGCTGAATTTTTCTTCTGTGGATATTTGAAGAGCAAGCATTGTGCCAACAGACCTGAATCTCTCGCGTAATCAGGAATTGGAAGATTTTTCACCAGAAACTTTTCAAAAAGTTATATACAATGCGCAACAATGTTAACGTTTTTAACGGTAAACACAAAGCGAGTGGAACCACACCACGTAAAAAGCTGTACAGATTAAAACTCTTTAAAAGTGCATTAAAAAGGATAATGCAGCTTCGGCTTTAAGTTTTACATTTAAAAGATTATTTCACACTTTTGCCTTATAATTTATAAATTACCGGAAATTCTAGTTATGCATCTAATTCTGACCTGCACAGCACATCGTCTAAGATATTATTCATAAACTTAATTCCCATTGGGCTTGAAAATCGAATATTGAAAATAAATCCTCCCATAATTAACCACAATAAAGTACAAATTACATAAGACTAATGGAAGCATAACAAAATATAGTTATTTCGTTCGCAGTAGGTACAAATTATGACAACAATATTTTTTTTTTTTTTTGTTCCATTTACATATGACAAACCTGAACCACCCCTGGTTTAAAAGTGGGAACCAGTCATTGAAAACAGTTGCATCATCAACTTATCATCGTAGTTGTGTCAACCTCAACGCTCATTAAAATTAAACGAACCAACGCACAAAATTCAGCGGAAACAAATGAGAAAAAAAAGGACGACGAAGGACTTATGCATTGAATAATGTGTCTACTTGAGCCTCAATTCACTTCGCGTGACATTGTCACATCACATAATTAAGTCGAAAGAAGAGATACAAACGCATCCCTACCTCCAACCCCTCCATTAAATTCAATGCAGCTCGGTTCAGTTCAAATAACTATTTATTTCGACAGTTTAAGCGTTTTGTCAACGGCTTTCAAGTGTGATCCTTTTGGTAAATATAGCCAATGGGCCTCGTGCAGTTTTTGCGATTCTTTTTTTTTAAGCTGCGCGCATCTTACAGAGTGGCAGAGGAGAGTAATTGACTAAATGGGTCGCTTTTTATTGTTGTCACCCGGCGTGACATGCCACCCCTCTCTGCCTCTCTGGACGGCCCACATGAAGCTGACAAGCTAAACCGAGTCAGTGTTGGTTAATGTAATGCTTTGAATTGATTGCCGCCATCGTTTTTATACTCTTCACACATTTTGTGAGAAGGATGTAATCAATTTGTTGGAAATTTCGAAAACCATTGAGAACGGCATTGGAGACTGCAAAATTTATTTTTATTATATATATTTAGTTCAACAAGATCGAATCAAAAATCGAATTCTCTTGGACGTGAATATCTATTCCGTCCTTTTTTACCGATGCTCCCTCGCTACTAACGTACGCTAGTGACAACCTTGGAATGAAGTATATCTTCATCAAAAGATTTCAAAGAGGTCTCAGTATGAAAGGAAAATGGAAATGAAAGGAGTCTTCCCATACTTCCGTCAGTGTGGTGCGTAGAGCTTCACTGATGCAGAGTTTTGCCCTTCTTTCCACTCTGAGTAGCTGATTAAGGGTAGAGAGACTGTCCACCATTTGAAGCTTACGAGTATTGGCCAAACCATGGCTCTGTATTTTGTTCACTAGCTGTGTATAACCAGTGAATAATAGATGGGGAGAATCCTCATCTTCTTCTAATGGCCCTTTTACACGCGAAGAAAGTTGTGTTGGCCTATTGTATACGCTTTTTGGTGGTGTCGTTCCAACTAAGCTTTCTATTCATTGTTTAATTTCGGGGGACTGGGATTTTGAATTTTCTCGAAAAGAGTACTAGCTCAGTCTTTGTTGGGTTTACACTAAGGCCACATCACATTGCCCACTGTGAAAGTGTTGTCAGTGCGGTTTGCATTAGGTTGCATATATTTGCCTCTAATAATCTGATAATAGAAGCGTAGAGAGTATTCTCCTTTGACAAATCTTGTGGTTGAATTCCCTTCTAACGTTGAACTCATCACCCCGCTGGTTAGTATGATGTTAATGTGATGGGGATAGCTTCTAAGGAGAACGTTATTAAAAGCGCCCTCTATTGAGAAATGTTGTTAAGGTGTATTCTTTTAGTTCTAAGAATTGTTCAATAGTAGAAACTATGAAGTGCAAAGCTGTTTCCGTTGACTTGCTCTTACTACACGCACTTTGGAAATTAGAAAGGAGCAAGGGGTAAATACTATATCTAATATGAACATCTTTTAAAATCTCCAGTGTTTTCAGGAGAAATAATAGAAGTCCTTTTGGTTCGCGTGTGAGGCCTTGTCTACTTTGGGTAACTTGATTTCTTTCCATTTAGATTGAAAGAAGTGCCCAATTCCAATTCAATCTAACTAGGGGTTACAAGAACCAAAACTTTGAACCTGACTAGCAAAACAATAAATTCAAAGGTGGCCAAGTCCAACTTAGACTTGAACTGCATGGAAAATGTAAACACCCTTGGTAAAAGGGGGCTGGTGCTTTGGCCCACTCGCTTTAGTGGGCCAAAGCACCAGCAGCAGGAACCATAACAGTGCTAGTAAAGAAGAAAGAAAACAATGCCAGAGATATGACTTAGGAGCACTACGATGGCATAAGACAGACTACTGATGGGAGCCTATAACAACCAAGGGTCTGAAATCTGCAATTGAATCAAGAAGAACGCTCTGAGTATGATATCAGGTTTTCTGACTGGACATTGCCGAAAGTAATAGCACCTGGAGATTTTGTTAAGTAGACGAGGAAAACCTGAAACGAAGAAGATTGCCCAGCCTTATCCAGATTTTAGATTTTATAAAACAATTTTTTTTATTCGATAGGGTATGTAAGCTTCGGCTCAACCGAAGTTAACATTTTTCTTGTTTTACTTTTTTATATCTCTCAGCTGCTGCCTGCTAATCCCCGCAGCCACCTCAACAAGAGCGACGCTTTCGCACCCGTTCGAGTCTTCATAAAAAAAAAAGCGAAATGAAATAATAACGATGCAAATATTTTGGAAAGTGTTTGAGGGTACTTCAGAAATTAGTTCCCATATAAAGCGCTTAAATGGGAAATATGTTTATTTTTTTCGTTTTTTGTTCCTTGTACGCTTTTAGCGATTAATCTTTTTGTCAAGCGTTTGGCGTGCTAGTTTGTCGGCCGTTATTGTTGCTTTTAGTGTCGTCAATTGGAATGTCAGAAATCATGTACGCGTTTTGTCACCAACCAACTAACCAGCCGGGCAGAACAAGGGCATCCTCATTCACTCATTCTATGCCGCCGGCTGGCAGATTGCCGCTCTGCTCTGTCCCATTACAGGATTAGCGTGCAAATCCTTTTTCGGTGACACAAAATGGTTGTAATAATGAAAAATCGTGGTTGCATAACTTCAATTGAGTTGTCAGTTGTGAAGTTCTTCTTAAATCTTTTTTTTTTTTGTTGGTTTTTTTTTTGTTTTGTTTTGAAGTTCCACGTCGTCGATAAAAATGTTGACATACCCACTTAACGTGTCGCATGCGCCGAGAAGATACTATTTGAGATTGAGATTAAGATGCGTGAAAGGTTGAGATTTAAACTTTTTTTTATCTGAAATGATTTTTTTTTTAAGATTTTTAAAATATTTATTTATTTATACCGGTGCGGTTTACTTGATGTATGAAACTTGTATTGTATGAGTTTTTCAACTTTATTTGACTTATAAAACGATGCGCGGAACTTAAAACTTTTTCTTTAGAATCATTTTGATTTTTTTGCAGAAATAAACAAAGGGTAAGAAGATTGTGGAAATTGCTTTAGTCGCCTTCCGAAAATGTCGAAAATTTTGTATAGTTAATACAATCAACATCCATACTGCATCCATCAACCACTAAAAATCTTCTCGAAAACTCTGATCCAAAGATCTTTTTTTTTCTCGGTAATTGTGGTCGGATTTTACATCGTTCATCGGATTGCCAGAGTTTATCAGCCGAAACGTTGATTTAGAAATTTCAGAAAAGATTGGGGTAATATGAGGGACAAGACCAAAATCAAACACATCACATTAAAAATGATTGTAAATTTAAGAAGATAGTTGAATTTTGCAGAGATGTAGCGGATATCAAAATGTACTGTCGCACTACGGATGAAATTTCGGTCTCAATTTTTGGCAAATCGTCCTAAATGTGTCTTACAAAATATTTCTGAGTCAGTAACTTTCCAAGCATTGAAATTTTTACGCTAACTAATCAAGGTTTATAAAAGATCTTTATATGTTACAAATTATTAAGCAGTTTTATCAGGCAAAATGGAAGTCAAATCCGGTCATTAAAATATAAAAATATTAAGCTTCGAATGAAGTTTGGCTTGATCTTGCCTAGATAATGAAAAAACCATTTTCATTATCAATTATCAACTATTCCAAAAACATAGCTGACAAATACGTTGGAAAATTTTTAAAGAAAAACATAATAAAAAGAATAAAACACAAAAATGAATGCTAAACTTTAACAAAATATTTTAGTGCTAAAGATGTTTGCCATTAAAACTACTTTCGCATTATAAATGACAGAATTATAAATTCTTGAAACATTATTCACATAGTTGTCGTTTAGGCCCTGTTCAGACTATCATATATACAAGTATGTGACACATTTTGCGTATTGCATTGAAAATATTTTCAAAACTTCACAAATTTCAACTAAAAGAGACAGTAAGCTCAACAAAAATTATTAAAATTCCGAATCGATGCCACATAAAGGGTGGGGCAAAAGTAATCACCCGATGTTCTTTTGCTGTAATTTTTTTTTTTTTTTTTTTTTTTATAATAATAAACTTTGGTTCTGCTTGTGAAATTTGTTTATTTAATCCATTAGAATTTATTCCACCAAGTAGAGAAAATGATATCGGCATACATTACATTTTTATGCACTGTGGCCATTTGGTATATAATAGCTAAAAAAAGACGTATCGGACCCCACAAAGTATATAAATGCTTTATCAGCACTGGAAACTAAATCGAAATAACCATATCTGTCCGCTCAGCAGTATGAAACAAAAGATCTCAGAGACTATCAGCTAGAGATACCAATTTTGAATACTTAATGATTCGGTTAAGGTACCTGTTTTCAAAACTCGTCAAACCGCGATTTTGGTTTAAGTAAATTTTAGTTTACTTGAAATTTACAAATATTTAGTTTATTTTCGTGTTTTATACTAAGTTTTATTAGTGTGCGGTTCAAAACTATACTGATTATGCATTTGATGAACATGAAGTTTCCATATATATTACTTTTAGGAGTAAGATACTAAATGTCTTTAAAATTGAAATGGAATGAGCAGCGTTACCAACACAAATTAGTGTTGCACGCAAAGAAAAAAAAAATCACCAAAATCAATTATCAAAATTACATTTCTTACCATCCAAAAATAATTAATCTTAGAGTCATCAAGGGACAGCATTTTGATATTTCCATACATTTCAAAATGATCTATTTTAATATTTTAACATTTTAAAAATGTATATAAAGGCATTCGTGCAACTTTTGTATTTGTTTGCGTACTACCTTCGCTCCGCGCCCTAAATTGTATTAGTATTTAATTTTGTTGAAATTTAGCCGCTTTAGGAACATTTTTTCTGGTGGAGGAACTGGCATTCGAACCACGATAAGTCAAGACCAAACAAAATGCTGGATTGCAAATTGCATCATATTAACAACTACGGCTAACAGTGGCGGATGATAAGAATTCAGATCAATATGATATTTTTCATATTAATTTGATACGTTTTCATATCATTTCATGATATTGACATGAAAAGAAAATTATATTGATGTTTTTTACTGTCCGATTTATATGAGACAATATCAAAATGATATTGATGCTTTTATTATCTGTGTATACGTACGCTGCGTTATCGTAATCTGAACTCTATCAATAGTAAAAAATGTACTAGTTTCACGATTCCAGTTCGCCAATTTGATAGCGGATTGTCATTTTATCAATTTTAACATCGTGTATCACAAAAACTATGGAGAAGTCACTTCTCTAATCTACTTGGGGGCGATGAAGAGAATAATACCGCCGATAGAGAAGCGTACATAGAACCACCAATTTATGATGGCACTCTTGTGGAGCCACCGGATTATAACGAGCTCGACTCAGTAATTAAAAAGCTGAAGAATAACAAAGCAGCAGGCTCCGATGAGTTGCCAGCTGAGTTATTCAAGACCGGTGGCGAAGAGTTGGTAAGGCGTCTGCACCAAATCTTATGCAAAATTTGGTCCGATGAATGCATGCCCAACAATTGGAATCTCAGTATTCTTTGTCCTATCTTCAAGAAAGGAGACCCCGCTGTCTGCGCGAATTATCGGGGAATAGGTCTCCTTTCAATAGGATACAAAATTCTGTCCCGCGTACTGTGTAAACGGCTGGAGCCATACACGAATGCACTGATAGGCCAGTATCAGTGCGGCTTCAGACCAAAGAGGTCGACCAGTGACCAAATTTTCACTTTACGCCAAATCCTGGAAAATACCCACGAGTACAATAAAGACACACACCACCTATTTATCGATAAGAACGAAGTTCTTCAACGCCCTATCTGAACTTGGTATCCCAGCTAAGATCGTTCGGCTTTGCATTATGACGCTATCATACACCCAAAGCGTCGTCAGAGTAGGAAAGAACATCTCCGAACCCTTTGATAACAAGAGAGGTTTCAGGCAGGGTGATGCTTTATTTTTTAATCTCCTGATGGAGTACATCCCACGCCAATGCCCATACGTAGAACGATCGGGCACGATCTTCCATAAGGAAGTGATGCTACTCGCATATGCTGATGACATAGACATCATAGGCATCAACGAACGGCGAGTAAGCAGGGCGTTCTCGGAGATTGAGAAACAGTCACGTCTCATGGCCTAGCGGTGAACGAGGACAAGACGAAGTACTTGGTATCCACTCGCAGACCATCAGCGTGTGTTGGACGGTCTGTGAGTTTGGAGAATTGCAACTTCAATGTTGTGTGATCAACAAAACATCGATATGTGTTAATAAAAAACTTTGTTATCAGTAAAATTGATGTTCATGTTACCCAGCTTCAATAACATTTTCAAAAAAAATTAAAAGTTACTTACTGCTACAGAACGATGTAACTAATGAAGATTTTGGATGAGTCTGTATACGGTTTCACATTAATAGGAAATTAGGTTTCCAGGGCATCTCGGAACACAGCAAGTACAAAGAGAAAGTTGAAAATAATAATTTGGAAGAGAGTAATTTATTTGTCACATCATCACATGTCCCGCTCCAACTAATAACAAAACCAGATGAAGCTCACAGTACCAAAATAATTTGAAAAAATTCTCGCCTATCGTCCACCCGCCACTGCCTTCCAATCAGGTTTTAATTTAAAAAGAGTCCGTTCATTTGTCAATTAATGCAGAGATGTATTTCAAGAAGAAAGCTAATTATTTGCCACTAAATTCAATACAGCTCAGAAAACGATCCATTTTAAAAATATTCAGCAAATTACAATGCTGGATGGTAAAGTATGTAATGCTTTGGCAGAAACTTCATCCGCAATATGTTACATATGTAATGCGAAACCCACTGAAATGAACAATATTATAAAATGTTTACTTAAATGAGTTCAAAAAGATCACATTAGGATTGTGAATATATATTTATATATTTTCTTCACATATCCTATAGACGTGAACTAAAACAATGGTAATTTGGGTCCTTAGTAGAAAAAGCACAATTTCTTAAAAGAAAACTGAATATGCAATTACAATTCCGAGAAAAAATGGGACTAATAGTCGACAAGCAAAAAATTGAAGGGAGTGGGTCTTCTAATAATGCAACAACTGAAAGAGAATTTTTCAACAGCACTGGTTTGTCTGCTGACATAAGAGGCCTTTATCAAGATGTAATGGCTTTTGGAAATATGCGCTTAATACGGCTAAGGAACTGACAAAGTAATATTCATTGTACTATCTTCCACGTTTCTGATGTTATTGAACATGCACTGATATCGATTGGTGAGCTAACTGAAGAAGTTGCTGAGTCTAGGAACAAAGATATACAACATTTTCGACACCAGCAAACGCGAAAAATAATTTGAAACAAATTGCGTACGAATTTTATTCTCAATTTTTTGCATATATGGGATGGTGGGGGTGCTTATAGAGGTATTAAACCATTTTACCATTAAATATTTCTCACATTTTTATAAAGCCTTGCCCCTTGCACGTTGATATTTGTACTGCTAGTATTTTTGACCACCAACGCCATACGCTCATAAGTCATTTTGTGTGTGTTTCTTTGTTTTTTAACTTCCCAAATGCTTCATATTTATTACTTCTACGTTATTTTATACTGTACTCTTGCTTCGTTGCAATGGATATTCAAGAACTTTTTTTTTTACTTAACACAAACCAATTTGTTGACTAATCCAAATTCAAGTTAATCACATCCTGATTACAGAAAAATTACGCAATTATTCTTCAAGCATGAAAATCTTCAGCATTATGCTTCTAAATAAATATCCAAGTAATAAGGATACTTAAATCAATAAACGTAATAAAGATACATAAATAGATACATACATACAAATGTCAACCATGGCAAATTTGTTTATTTTGATAAAACGATTGAACAAATAAACAACAAGACATTTAACTGCATCTGCACCTGAGAAACAAAAAAATCAAAAAGTAAATAGAAGCAGCAGACAATTTGGCGTACACAATGCATTCTTTTAAAAGAAAAAGATACTGAGATCCTTTGCAGTGCTGCTTTGTATGTGTTGTGTCATGTATGTATTATACATATGCCTGTCGTGGTTAGGCTAACAAGTAAACAAGCAAAGCCAGCAACAATTACGACTCTATTTGTGCCATGCTAATATTTCATTTACTGCGCCTGCGCAACATTTCATCATTTCATCACTTCTTGAGCGGTACAGTAGCCCGCACCGGCATTCTTAGCAGCAAAATCAACAGTTAAATCCTGGCCAAGCCAAGCCTGACTGACAGTGCTCGACTGAAGGTAAGAAAAGGACACTCTGGATATGACTACAAACGACTTCTGCTCCTCTCAGTATACAAAAGAACTGTGGTTGATTTTTCTTCTACTTATTTTTCTTATTTTTGTTGTTGTTGTTGTTGTGTTCTATTGCTTGCAATTATTTTGCGATTTCTTTAGTTTGAAAATCTTTACATTGAACTGCCAATAAGGATTATCGCTCTTTGTCAGTTTTTTTTTTCAGATACATTTTCACTTTTTTCTTTTTTTTTATTGTCTTGAGTCGACATGTAATGAAAATATTTACTTTCATTCTCATGTATCAGCTTGATTTTTCTTTCGTTGTTGTAGCTGCTAGTAGATAAATACAATTAAATGGTTTTTCGAAACTAATTGGTTTCAATTATTTCGGGTTTTTGGACAAACACCAAAGGTAGCATGGAAATCAGCAACCGAAGCTGAAGTCCAGATTATTGTCTGTATGTATCCTATGGATTCAAAATGTTGTTCTATAGATCGCGCCGTTTTTTACTTCAATGCTTTCGAGTTAATTGATTATTGAGTGCTACATTCGCTAAAGAGAATTATTTGCAGTTAAGATCAGTTAAGTAGGCTAGATATGCAAGATTGCTGAGGAGTGCATGTAAGCCAATTACACAGAAGCTACAACATGTCCAAGAAGCACAAGTAGTGTAGAATTATTCAGCTAGGAAAGAGAAAAACTATGGCAAAATATTTTTAAAAATCTATCATTCATTAGTCAGCTTTGTCGCTTATACATTAAAACTCAAAATCATTATGACCTCATAATTTATCTCACATATATTAGGTTGAAAGTATGTACGTACATACACAGAAAGAAAAAATTGTTATTCCAACAACAAAAAAATAGTATAACAACATCACCAACATTGTTGAATTTACCAGCCTATCAAATCCAATGTGCGTGACAGAGACGCAAAAACAAATTATAATTAAATTTGTTTACCACAAATGTAAATAGTGAAGAAGTTAACAACTACAGCGTTGTTGGCCAACAATAAAGTTGAAAGTAATGCCATTTTAACATTTGTTTTTTTGTCTCTCTTATACTCGCAACTCAAGTCTGCGTCTAGCCACTTTTCAATATCTAAAATAACAATACTGGCTCGCTATTTTGTTTGTTATTCGTCTTTAAAAATAAATTGAGAGAGGTAGTGGTCTCTTATATGATATCAGTTATCCTTTGAAACTGCGTTAGTGAACAACAAAACTTGGAGAGTGAAAACCAAAAATATTAAATATCATTCCTATAGAAAAATATTAAAAATAGATAAAAGATGCGATCTAAAAATAACCGAACTTTTAATTTAAATCATAGAACACGTAGTGCCATCTATTGAATGTTGTCAGTGTTAGAAATGTACATTTTTCTTCCCTCGAAAGCAGCTAAGTTCATGCTAATCGTTTGACAGGTTACAAAATGACACACGTTTTAATAACAATAGTTTTTATAGTTATGTCGAAAAAACAATAAGCAAACATTAAATTTGGCTTTAAACTCGGTAAAAAATTTTCTGAGACTTATGAATTGTTAAAAAATTGGTTGTACTCAAGTTTACACGTGGTTTACACGATTTAAAAACGGTAGCGATGATTTAAATGATGATTCAACACCTGGACGACCCGAAACATCTAATCGTGCTGAGCTAGTGGAAACAGTAAGTAAAATAACCGACATCGATGCAAATTTCACTGTGAGAATGCTGGCAGAAGAATTAAGTTCATCCTACTATACAATCTATAAAATATTAACTGAAGATTTGGATAAAATAAAGGTGTGTGCACGAATTATTAGAGCAAATAGCCCGAATGCTAGGAACATACTTACTTACATATTTCTACTGCACAAAAATTAATTTCATTGCAAAAAGAAAGAGAAATCGATTTGGTCCTATATTTGTATATATATCATATCGCAGTTTCCTTATTTTTCCTGAGAATTGTACAATAAATGCCTCAAATATTTATCATATTGCATTAAAAATAGTTTTAAACACCTATAAATTTCAACTAAAAGTGACAGCAAACTCAAGGCAAAATATCTCAAATCGTCTGAACTTGCCTTAGTTATAAAAATTATACAAATTTTAAGTTTTTCTAAATCAAAAACAGTAAGCCATGAGTGTAATTTTATAAATCTACAATAAAGTTTCATTACTTTATATTTTTATTCGATAGTTTCACGTGTTGATAGAGAATAGAATTTAAATTGGAATTTTTTTGCGAGGTTTTACGCAGAAAACACTAAAGATGACGTCCTGGGTTTTGAGAGCACTGCGCGCAGCATACATATTCACATTTCCCCAGCTGGAGCTCATGGGACAACGACGTGTACGATTTACGGAGAGCACATTGGATCGGGACCGAAAGCGGGAGCTAACTAAAAGGGCCTCCGTCCTGCCATTTCAAAATTTCTTGAACGAGTTGCGTGTGAAACGATCGGGAGACGTCATAAATCAGAGATGTCTAACACAAACACAAATACAGAAGATACGCCAATCAGCATTACGGCTTTGGGCTAAAATGTCCAACGAGAAAAAGAAACCTTACAAAGATATGGCTAGTGTAGCGCGGCGCCGCTCACAAACCGAAGAGTGCCGGAGCGTCCGAACTCAACGGAAATTATCAGTAACCAAGCCTTCAGGTGTGGGAGCATCATCGTCGCGAAGTGGAACCAAAAAGCATCGCAAACGGAAGCAAGGTAAGGTGCAAAAAGGAAGACTTGCCATTACAGCCGGAGAAAGTGATGTTAGTGCAGTTAAGTCCTCTGAAAGAACTCAAGTACGTGCAGCTGGAGATGATGAGGCTGTGCGAATGTCTTCCATAAAACTGAAGAAGCGTCTTAGTGTAGCATCTAAACCAAGATATCAAAAACCTAGAGGTATATCAAATATCATGTCGACAAAACTTGGAGGTGAGGGTTCTGGAAATGTAGTGTCCTCTGAGAGAATAAAAAAAACGTCGCACTAAGAATCGAATGCCTCAAGGACGCACAAATGTCACTGCAAGAGGCGAACAAGAAGCTACCGTGTTGTCTGCCATAAAACAAAAACGAGGAAAAAAATATCAAATATCAAACATCCAGAGAACCATAATTCAGCTATTGCTGGAGTCAATACTTCGACTGAATACGTTTTACAACTTAAATTTAAAAATCCGAATGACGCAACAACATCTAAACTTGCAGAAATACCACGCATCCACGACCAATTGTAAGAAATCAATGAAATGGCTCAGGATGTTAACAAGGAAGAATGATATAGTATGGTGATTCAGTGCGCATTCATAAACAAAATTTCGAAATTAATTAAGCAATAATTTCAAATGATTTCAATTATTTTACAGACGAATTGTTTTAGAAAAACTATTCCATACATTTGTTTTCAATAACTACAAACAAGCACTATGAGAAATGTAGTACTATATACAAATGTATATTTAAATACGAGAAATCAATATAAGTACTTATGATTGCGGAAGATTGCATTGCTTTTTTTGTTACATTTTTAGAACTTACAGAGTTTTGATCCGTAGTTCAAATAATTGATTATTAAAAATTTAGACATTTTTGAATTAATGTTTTAGATCTTGTATGGATATGCATGGAGGTTGTGCATTGTTCTCAAACTAGTTAAGTACACAATATATTTGCATGCTCACTCCACATATAACTTAGTGAATCTACAATCCGTAAAATCTTTCTTACGTTAAATTTTGATTATCAATTCAGAGTAAAACTTTTTTCGGAAACATTTTATATTGCTTAGGCATGGCAACACTTCTGATACCTGGCAACATTAGTGCGCTCGTGCAGCATTGCCATTTATATAAATTAGGCAATGTTGCCTAGATTTGGATTATCCGCATAATTTTTATGTACTGGGTGTTTGATTTAATCGTTTGAACCAAATTTTGATTAGATTAGATTAAGTTGCCTATAAGGTAGCAGGACACTAAACGCATATAAATATTTCGTTAAATAAATATTAAAAAAAAAAGACAAGCCAGAACCTAAAAATTTGCTTTTTCAGACTAGACAATATTGATAATTTTCTATGATTCCAAGGGTATAGTTCACGAGGAATTGGTTCCAGCAGTTCAATCTGTCAATGGAGAATATTATTTACATCGTTTGTGGTCGAGAGTTTTACGTGTTAGGCCCGAATATTCCAAAGGAAATCAGTTGTTTTTATTGCATGATAATGACCCTCTTCACACGACCAAAAAAGTCAATGAATTTTTGATGAAAAAACAGATCTGTCTCATAAGCCACCCTCCATATTCGCCTGATCTATTACCGTGCGATAATTTTCTTTTCCCAAAAATGAAAACTTCTACGAAAGGAACTTTTTACGATAACATTCCAGCCATACAAACAGCCGTGACACAGGTGCTAAAGAATATCCCAAAAAGCGAGTTTAAAAAGTCTATGGATAAATTGGTCGAGTGTTCCAAACGTTGTATTGCGTGAAGTGGATCTTATTTTGAATAAATATAGAAAAAGTAGTATAATGGCTGCCAATATTCCATGCTCATGGGGTCATGAAGATTTGGTGGAATTTGTTATAAACAATAAAATTAGTGTGGAGTCTCAGCAAAAGTTGAAGTAATCCTTCTTGATTCTTTTTTAGAAGATATTATAGTAATGTATACTAAATGTGTATATTATTGTTTCTACTCATGTTTTTCTTACAGTGTATATCCCACTAAGACAAGAGGCAAAGCCTTATTAGAAACATCAAAAATTCTATCCTTCACCAGTATTTTTAACTTGGTCACATAAAACTCTTTAGCAAGTAATGTGATTGAAATGTATTTTTACCATTCACACATATTAGTGTACTTTTATATTCTTGAACAGCTCGACTAGACAAGTCGATCTAGCCATGCCCGCTGAACTATCCGTCTCTCTGATAATTGCAGGGCATTTTATTGTATTTTTTTTTTTTTTGATATTGGCCTCAAAGCCGGTATTTAAGCTTCTTTTGGTTCAAAGTTTATAGAATATCGCTATTGATATGCAATGTTTGGGATAGTCTCCGTACAAAACCCAACCCCCACTTTTGTGTTTTTGTATGAACATTTTTTTTATTTTAGTTAATAACAGCTTGAAACTCGATATGGTGACTTCTTATAGCCGGTTGATTCACATACATAATGGTCGTATCCGTCCACATTTTGAGGTAGTCCCCATACAATGCACTGCTCATTTATGTGTGATCAATATCAATTTTTAAATTTGACATGGCTATTTTTAATAGACCGACGCTTCACTTAAAAAAAATATCTTCACTACAACTTGTAAGGGCTAAGAGTTGTTTTTTGATGCCACTTTCAAGATAAGATTGGATATAAAGAGTCGCATGCAAATATTAGAAAGAAACATTTTATTTTGCTACACCTGTGAACACTTAGATGCTCGCAGAAATTATGGCCAACGTAGAATAAAGATTTCATTTAAGACAGGTATCAAAATACAATACTACAATAAATTTGAACCAAGAGACAGCATTGTGTCGGAACAGAAAGGTGCACAACAAATCAATTTAAATTTTTTCTTTAGCTGAAAGGCAACACTGAACTATGCGTGTAAATTCACGCAGCGACTTACCCGTCAAATTTGGATTGTAAATGTACGAGTTGCGTGTAAAGTGTTTCACATACAATACATATTTTGACAGTTAATTTAAGAGCTCCTACAATCACGACGTTTTTTCAAGATACTAGTTACGAGTTTAGAGGATTACCCACATTATAGTTATTCCAGCACACCATGTTACACTTTTTCCATAAAGTAATCATGTATTATAGACTATTGATTCTAGATCAGGGGTTCCCAATCTTTTCTTGATCAGGGACCATTTTTAAATCATCCTTGTTAGCAGGGACCACTATGTAGGTGTAATAAAAATAAACTGTAATAATCAAACTGAAACTTTAATTAAAAACTCAATAGGAACTTACACAAAAAGAAATAATAACATTTTTAGGATAAACTTCTGTAATTTTGTATTAATGTGATTTCTGAGCTTGCATCTTCTTCACGAGTTCGGTTATCCTAGGACTAATATTGTTACTCAAAGCTACATTTAAAATCATTCGCGGACCAAATTTTGCCTTCCGCGGACCACCAGTGGTTGGGAACCAGTGTTCTAGATCCTGATCATTGTAGATCCTGATCATTATACTCATAATTCTTTGAGTTTGACAGATATATTGTAGAAAATATATTAAATTTAAATTATTGTATGGGCATTCAACTGAAAATAGACCGAATGAGATACACAACAATTTAAAGTGTAAATGAATATCAAAATATTATAAAAATTATAATATTCTTATATTTAAAATACGCTAAAATCGTAATTTTAATTTTGTTTGTGCAAAATCTATTTGAATTTAATTTGAATAAATTGAATAAACATTTCTGTTATTCAATTTATTCAAATTAAATTCAAATAGATTTTGCACAAACAAAATTAAAAATCATTCTGTTCTACTCTAATTCAATTGATTATGTCTAATTATGATTGGCATCAATAAGTATTAGAAATACCCACTCAACACTAATTAAAAACATTATGACGGTCTAAATAAGCCCAATAATTGTCTTGAGACTGTTGAGACTTCAACTACCTGTGAAAAACGCATACGAAACGTTGGAGAAAAAAAAAACACTTCAACAGCATTTAGCTAAGTCGTCAATCTTCACTCTCAAATCGATTATAATTCAGGTGAATTGAATGATGTGCTGCGTCATTGCGCGACGCATGCGCGACGCTGTGTTAGGAGAGTGAAGGGTAGTACATAGTTGAATTGCATGGAGCGGAACTGCTGCCAGCTGGCTACATACTTAGCTATTTATATACATACATGGTTCATTTCTTTAACTCAGTGGCTTGTTTCACATGATTTATAATTGTAACCAGTTCAACATTCTTGCACTTTGACTCAGATTCAACTCAAACAAACTCAATTCAGTTGAATGCGACTTGATGGCGTCTGACATTGTCGTTTGTCACTTGTTGCTCGATTTTAATATTTGACAATTATCATTTATTGTTGTTGCTGTTCTGTTGCTGTCAATATTGCAATTAATTGATCACTTGTTTGCATGTCAAAAAATGAATTTGCTGACATTGAATATTCATTGAATTTGAACCAATTATTTTTTTTTGATTATAAATCTCTGTGACATTATTGATTCATACACAAATACTCGTACATAAATTGCCAATATCCGTTTAATTAATCAATTTATATCCGCATTTAATGACTGATCTAATATATAGCTATATATACATTTGTATTATTAACAATGACATTTTTTCCTAATAGAAAGCAATTTGAGTATTTGAAATATATCAAACCATACGTATATAGTATATCTTAAATACTTGTACAAGTTGTCTAAATTTAAGAGACATGCAACTTTTTAGCTGAGTGCAATGCACTTTTCTGCAAGGTTAGCTTGAATGCTTCACTTTTTTGAACAACTTTCAAATTTCAAGGCTGTTGAGGGGTAAATCAACGCTGTAAACATACAAGTATAAGCAAAAGAAATGTCAAAAAAGAAGATAATTAACAGAAATATCGTTATACATACATAGCTGTTTACAGGGACGTTTGATAAGTTAGTGAAGATTTATATAAAGATAACACTAGCGATTTCAATGGTGTAATATTTTACAAGAAGCTTTGATTAGTAGTGAGTAACAAAAAATTGTATTTCTGCTACTTTTTAGTGGTTATAAGCAAACTTTTATAAAAGTTATCATGTTTAGTAAATTTTCAACCTGTCGAGCTAGAGATTTGACGTAGGAACTGTACAGGGATAGGCCATGTTATTCGTACATCATAAGACGAAATCTAGATCATTCGCTACATTAAAAGAGAACTTGAAATTTTTGACTGTTCTGACTACAAGTAAAAGTTCTTAGCAACTTAAAAATAATAGCTTATTGAGTACTAAAAACCACAATTACGAGAATATAAACGTGTATACAAAATTGACCCGGACTGGTTAAAAAAACAACAAAATTTGTATGCATTTAATACAAATCTCTATTATTATTCTTCCTTCAAAATAGATTCCTTTTGAGTCAATACAAGCATGCCAATGGTTAATCCAATATTCCATACACTTGTTATACTCCTCGGCCAGGATTTCCTTTAGTTCCTTCAGCGAATTTTTTGTTTATGTCCTCAATCGACTCATGACGCGTTCCCCGGAGCGGATATTTAAGTTTCGGAAACAGAAAAAAGTCACAGGGTACCAAATCTGGTGCATACGGTGGTTGTGCAATGTTTGCTTCATGTTTGGCCAGAAGCTCCGTCACAATCAAGCTAGAATGTGCAAAAAATGCAAACAAATCAGGTCTTTTGGTACGAGTCGGGCGGCAACGCGTTTCATACCCAAAACATCAACTAAAATGTGTTGAGTCGATCCATAAGATATGTTTAGTGTCTCTGCTATCTTTCTATTGCCAACACGACGATTTTCGAGTACAATTTCCATCACTTTTTCGATGGTTTTGCCGTTAACAGAGGTGGATGGACGACTTGCATGAGGCAGGTTTTCTACGATTTCACTCAAATACTTGTGTTCTCGATAGAGTAGACTCCTCAAAACACATTTTTAACATTTTGAATGATCCCGTTGCCGTTAATCCATTGGAAACACAAAATTTCAAGAAAAGTCGTTTTCAATTTTTTTTTTCCATATTACAAGCCAGCTGTCAAACATACTAGACTAATTATAGCATCCCGCTCAAACTTGGCATGCATGTCAATGACAGTGACAGCCAACTTAAAAAGAAGATAAATTACCGATTCGGTTTAAATCCATCAGTTCGGGTTAATTTAGATGGTATGGTACACTGTCACTCAACTGAATTAATTCAATAAAATCAATACTAATTAAAGTTTATATCGATTAAATTTGTAGCAAATTTAACAAAAAGTATCACAGCTCGACTAATAGTTAGTTTGTAAGTAGGTTTAAATGTTATTACTTATATTTACTTTTTTGTATTTTTTTCTCTACAACCTTAAATTACATGAATTAACATGTTAAAAATAAAAATATTAGTGTGAAAAAGGTCCATATCATGATGAATTTATACTAAAGGTGACGTATTCCTCTCAGCTGCGCTCTTATGCTGTTCTTATTTATAATTTGACTTACTCTTTTTCGAATGATTGGGCATTTCGTTTTTTGTTTCACTCTCAAAGCATTTAAGAAAGCCACCACAGCGGAATACGTCACCTTGGTCCATATGATCTACTTGTAAATCGTATTTATAAATAAATGATGGTAAAAGAAAAACAACTGCATGGTTTTTCATCTTCTATGTTTCACTTTTCCGCTCAGCGTGTCATATATGTTCTAAACTCTAAGTTATTACAATTAACATTTTTTAGAACTGAAGTACACATTTTTTTCGAGTGGCACGATAATCTTTCGATAAATATTGAAGTTAAAATTATTGCACATGTTCTCACTTATAAAGCATTGAATTTAACAATTATTGTAGAGAACACAAATTTATCAAACTGTTTTTTTATGATAACTTGTGTGCGCTGAACACGAAAACTATACTAATTTTTTCACTTGGGGCTTTTACTTAAATTAGTGTTCGCCCTGTGATTGAAATTCAACCTTTATAGCGACAATACAAAAAAGTTCATTACCATTTGACAATGCTGAGAGCGTTAAGTAAGCAGAACATGTTGGGCTTAACTTAAAGCTGGCCCATGTAAGCACTTCGTTAACGGGTTCGGCTACATGTTCGAATAAGTATTCTCTTCCTCTTCTTTTAATAATTTACCAGCAACACTATGAAGTCAAGCTCTCAACTGATGTTCGCCAACAAGTTGGAGAGTCCGTCGGTTGCGTCACTCACTTTTACTTTTATTTTAACTAACTGAGAGAGCGGAGAGAGCGAAGAGAGCTCAAGTCTTTGTGATTGGCCGAGAGCGTGACATGGTTTTTACCTACCTTAGATGCAATAATTGTGAAAAAAAATACATTCGCCCATGCTCCTCTTCGAAAGGCGATTAAATTGCGCGTCCAACGATAGTCAATGGCTGTAATTTACATTTTTCGCAACTTTACCTCAGGCATTTTTCATTTTATCGTAAAGGTTTGGATACCGTTGAACGCACAATTATTTAAGCATGCCGTTATAAGTTTTTAAAATATTAAAGTGTTCCACACACTAAGCCTCTCAAATCGTTCAAATAGTAGTTGTAATCATCTGACTCCAGCAAATTAATCTTCATTTCATAAAAAAATCTAAGTTAAGTGTTTGAGTGGTACTAAGCGGTGGTTTTTGCTTGAGATTAGCGCTACGTACACATTTCGCAGTAGCTTTTATGCACTAACTCCAGTTTTTGGCTTTGATTTTCAAGCAGAAATAAAATTAACTGCAGAAGTACGAAGTGTAATACAGAAATCCACCGAAACTCCCTCGAAATAAGGAAACAGTAAGCAGTAATTCATAATTTGGTACGTATAAGAAAACAGCTACTTAGTAGAGAAGAATCTATGCATGCCAGTTTAAACTAATGCTTTCCTATAAAATTAACGGATAATGTTGAGTAAACCTGGCCTACAATCTAATTGGATCGTTTTGAGAAACTCATTTCTTCATTTACAATTGATTTACATTGATTTAACTTAATTCAAAATAACAAGCAAAAAGTAAAAATAAATAAAGAGAAATCGCAAGAAACTGAAAGAGCATTTACTGTAGGTTTGCTTATGAACAGTCTAATACTATTGAATAGTAATAAAGTAGTTACGCTGTTGTGTCCAAATAGTATATAGAGTCACTTATAATTCTTAAGTTAACCACACCTATTCTGCCACGTAATGAGCATTACAAAAGTTGGAGTTTCCACACCCAAGTTTGAATATATTTCGACGTTCTTCTGTTCGATTGTTACACAATCTACCATATAACGGTTTTCACTTTAGTGAAGATTTTGCGATTCGATTACACTTGGGATTAGCACGAGAATTTCATAATATATAAAATCCCGAAATTATTCCGAAAGTAGAAACCGGAACAGGCCTGAATGCTTTCATACTATGGTAATCATTTTATAAATTACCAACGTTACTTGAAGGTGTACGCTGCTTCGAAGGTGTCGGCAATGTATGTAAATTGCATTGTCTTTTGTAATATTTTTTGTAATACTTGATAAAACTATTGTATATTATAACAAGATCTTGTACCGCCAATATCTAGAGCTGTGATGTGAAGCTGCCGATACATATTTGCGACAACTTATCAAGGGTATCCATCAAAGCATCGCTGCTAGTTTACTTTGATTTTGCAATGTCATAACATCCGGAACAGTATTATTATTAATTTTAGCTCAAACTCTGGTTTAACACTCCACAAAAGCAAACCCATTTTTTTGGTCACAGTTTACTTTGTCTGTTAATCAATAAATTATAGCATAGCCCTCGTAAGAAATATGCTTCCTGCAAATCATACCTCTCTAGAAATAAATAACGATTTGCATCGAAATTGTAACCAAGTTCGTTGTATCCTTCGCCTTCATGCCAGCATCGACGAACTGCAAATTAAATGCGGAAGTCGCCAACGCAAAACAAAAACCATTCGCAAAATGCAAAACTTTAGGCAACAAAAAAAAAAAAAAAAACAAACAAAAACCGCTACGCATGCGAGAAACCAGTTCGTACAGATACTTTTCGTAGTAGAGACGCATGCAATGACCATACAGGCAGACAGACTGACATGACAGTCTATGTAGTTGGCAAACGCAACATTAGTGACGCATGTTTTTGGGTCGACGCAACTGTGGCTTATAGGCTGTAACGATATTGACCTTGATATTGTAAACGCGTTTTCAACGCGTAAAAGGAACCGAACATTAAAATCAAAGCGGTCTACCCAACCCAAACCAATCCAAGCGCTCCACGGAACATGTGCATGCGACAACAACAACAACAACAAGTAAAATATTACAACAAAAATCTATTAAAAAAAAAAGAAAAAAATATAAACGCTAACTACGGTGGAACCGAAGCTTTAATACTCTCAACAGTTGCCCTTTTTGCGCGGCAAAGCTGGTGTTTTATTTCAGTTTTTAAATTTTTAAATGGATGCTTAGATTTAAAAGTTTTTAAATGTACTAAAATTTATTGAAATTAGTATCAATATTATTAATTGGATTCACCTTTTCTATATAGTTGGTTAATATAAAAACAATTATTAAAAATAATTGCTTTAACTCGAACATGTTCGATACAACAAAATAAATACAAAGTGTTTTTGTACGGGAGCTAGTGGATAAACAGTGTTCATTTCTAGTTTCAGAAATTGCTTCTGGTTATAAAAAGTCTCCAAAACAACTTTCAAACCAATATTTCAAAGATTGAGGAAAGACAGACGGACATGGACAAGCTAAACGCGATTATATATACTTTATGGAATCTCCGCTGCTTTCATTAAGTCGTTGCAAATATTCTAACTAAATTATAATACCATTCACACTCTGTATGAAGTGTATAAAAATGATATAAAAGTAAAAAACTGGTCCAGTGACACCATAAACCGCAATAAAATACACCACTTCACTTTACACTCCGTCGCATTATTGAGTAATTAAAGCAAGTAATTTGCTTACTTATTAAAACTTTGAGCCAACCAAGAGCTACTTGAGCTGCTCGCACTGCAGGCGTTGCTTCAAGGTTGAGCTTAGGTTGAGCTGCAATTGCGATTGTTGACTTTGCAATGTGCAATGTGAAAAATGTATCTGAAATAAATATGCTGAAGTCAATCATAGTGCAGATAATCCTGACAGATGCGCAATTAAAAGCGATTTGTATTAAATTACATATTCGTACAACCGAAAATGGTTAATGTACAACTTCTAACTACCAATGACTGACTTCATTGCTGATGTATTGAGTTTAGGCTAACTGCGCTGAATTTTCACATTCACATTCTGAACGCTCAAGGGATTCTATGCGCATATCGTATTTCTCAACAACAAGTTTAGCGAGTTTCGAAACTGACTTATTCATAGATCGACTTGCGCTGATAAACATTTAACAGCAATTTGAGTCTCCCTAACAACACTTTGTCCCTATCTATATAGCTATCTATCTGTTGTACATATTTACGAGTATCTACGAGTATCTGCAGCACATTTTCTATACGAGCTCATGATGTATGTAGCTAAACAATGCCTAAAATTGTTAACCTTCTAACTTTTGCTTTCAATGCATTCCAGTAGGCTAGTGAGATATGCAGACAACAATGCGAAAGAGTCACAAGAGTCGATTTCAAACGCTTGAATGCTTCTTGAATTACAACGAGGAGCAAAAAAAAAATGTTTAATCGCAATTGTCTGCGGAATATATAGAACAACGTTGAATCTCAGTGGCAGCTGAATAAATCGAGAGACGACTTTGCAAATGGAAATTAAAAGATAAGTACTATACAGTGAAAAGAACTGACCTGAATTGTGCACAACATTTTGGGTGCTCCGTATCTATAAGATACACTGTAAAAAAATCGTTATTAAATATGTAACAATGTCAATAGTATGTAGATACAATAGGTACTTTATGATTAATGTATAATTAGGGTATTCACACCTAGTCGATTAACAGCTTAGTTGATACCATAACCAGTGCGTGACGTAGTGTCTGGGCCAGAACCGCATGACAAGCAAGTGGTCACTGCGAATCAGGCTCGATCAGCCTGTAAAGTTAACTAAGACTCAAAGAAAACGGGCACTGCGACAGAAAATTATGTCTTTTGTACTCTAGCCCGGATATGGTTAAGTTAAATTAATTTATCTAGGATCTTCTCCGTCTCTTTAATGAAATGGAGTGTATCCTTTGACGAGATGTTTCTGATCTCAACAGATGTAATAAAGGGTATATTCATCTGCTTAATTATGAGCCTGGCCAAAGCCGCGCAATCACAAAGCATATGTATTAAGTTTCGTCATCCTCTAGACAGAGTCTGCACTCTGTTTATGAGGAGAGAACTAGTTTATTTAAGTGATATCTCAGTGGATGATGGTTAGTTGATGAGAAAATAAAAAAAAAAATTCGAACGCAAAATGTTTCCCGAAAAGTAAGTAAAACTCCTCGACTTCTACCCTTGTTTCCAAATATCCTCTGAAGGAATTACTTTGAATTGTTTTGCAATAGTTTGTAATAAAATTGATAATTAGTTTGGTATTTATTAGGACGTTATAATGAAATCTAACCTAAAGACGCGCTCAGATGCTCAAAATGTATCATTTAACCTTTTGTAACTTACTTTAAAATAAAAAAATATCGACTGAAAGTGACATTCAACGCCCTTAGCTTAAGATAATAAAACTAATGAGAGAAAATAGTTTTTTAAACATTAAACTGTCATGAAGGGACGTTCACAGCGTACTGTGATTACTAATAATCTTTGATCTTTAAACGACTAGGTGTGAATGCCTTAAGAATTTGTATGGTATCCAAACCAATATTTTTGGTACGAACTTCTTAATATAGTTACAATTTATTGGTCCGATGAAAAGACTTGGACGTCGGAAAAGTCCAGAAAAACCACCTAAGTGGTATACAGAAGGAACTGGTCTAGGAGTCGTAGATTAAACCACTGGTAGTCCTTGGGTAGATATACCAGTATATTTCAAGCTGACTGTGCGCTATAATTAGATGTGAACAGTGTAATTTAGATAGAGGCTATCGCAATTGTGAGATTGCTATTCTATCAGACAGTCAGGCAGTGTTAAAAGCATTAAGCTCAAACTCCGTCAAATCCAAACTAGTGCAGGAAACACTCATAATATTGGAACACAATAAAGTTTACTGGCTGTGGGTGCCAGGACACAATAATATAAGTAGTAGAAAACGCGCTAGCCGATGGGCTTGCGGGGATAGGAGCGGAGCCTTTTTGTGGTACTGGGAGAGACACTACGCTGGAACTTATCCGCAATGAAACAAATAGGGCAAAGAAGCATGAAGCACTGGGCCATGAACCAAGCACTGCTCGAACTAGGATGAAACCAGTTGAGAACATTAACAGGAATACTAACAGGACACTGTCGACTGAGGAAACACCTGTGTGTGAAAAGTGTATGTAATTCCCCAGAATGCAAATTTTGTGATCATAAGGAAGAGACACCTCTTCATATCGTTGCAGAATGTGAAGCAATAGTCAGAACTTGATTTCGTATATTTTCAGCTACGTTGTCGCCAAAGAACAACTGAAAAATGCATAGATTTGCTCTATCCAAATCATTGGTTTGCCGAATTTTAAATGACGTCTGTAAGTGAAAATGGCTGCAGTGTTCATAACACATACTAGCATACACAAACCTGGAGCATACACAAACCTGGAGGTAGAAGCCCATTCGGTAAGATTTTATTGATACAAACGACATACTAAACTCGGTGTAAACTGTCGATCAGGACTTTCCATATGTGAAGACCGCTCACGTAACAAAATAAAAGCTAGTTTCACTTTCGAGATGGTCCAGAGTCAAAAATTTGTACTTTTTCACTCAATTCTCCATAGCTTTCCATAGATATTCTTCAATTTCTAGCACGTTTTCTATGTAAAAGGACATTCTTTACGTAAGAAAAATGATAAACTAAGCATTTGGAAGTTTAAGGTGACAATGCTGCAACTTATAAACCATATAGGGAATGGTTTCCACCTTTCAAGAATGGTGATTTCAGCGTTGAAGACAATGCAAAAGGAGCTTGCGGAATTATTGGGAGTGACTCAACAAGTAGTTTCTGAACGATTGAAATCCAAAGGAATGATTCAAAAGCGATTAGGTGCGTTATGAACGAAAACCGAGAGACCTTGTAAAGCGATTTATTAGTTGCGAGCAGCTGATTCAAAAGCAACAAAAAAGTGCTTTTTACATAGAATTGTGACTGGGAATGAGCAATGGATATATTATAACATCAAGAAGAAAAATTACTACACTATGCTCGGTCTATCGTCCTCAACATCAACACCAAAGTCGAATTCATGGTTCGAAGTTCATATTGTGTTTCTGGTGAGACAAAATAGGTGTTTCGTACTATGAGCTGCTACAACCTGAAGATTCCATTACTGGCAATCGGTATAGGTTATAATCGATACATTTGAGCCGTGAATTACAAGAAAAGCAGCCGGAATAGGAACAAAGATATGACAAAGTTATTCTTCTGCATGACAAAGCTTAGCTTCATGTCGCAAATTTCGTAAAAAAATATTTAGAAACGCTAAAGTAGGATATTTTGCCGCCCTGCCATATTCTCCAGACATTGCTCCTTCTGTTTACTGGTTGCTCCGACGGATACAGCACGATTTGGCAGGTCATCGATTCATTTCTTTTGCAGTAATCGAAAATTAGCTCCTAAATTGGATCGCCTCTAAAGACGAGAAAATGTTTCGAGATAGAATTGGAAAATTACCTGAGAGGTGGAAAGAAGTAGTAACCAGCGATGGAAAATACTTGGATTAATCTTTTCATTCATTTTGTTCTGAAATAACTGCATTTTTATCATAAAAAAAACGGACCAAACTAATATTTACTCCATACTTTTTCGCTATATTTCTTCCAATTGCGCAGTAACTACCGAGCCGATTACCAACATTCTTAACAAGATTTATAGGTAATTTAATTATTTTTGATTTGATATTACTTAAGTAAATTGGTGGAGCTTAAGACGAGATATGTTAAAATATATAAGGCCAGTTCTGGGAAAATTAAAATTAAATGCATATCAAAAAATCCTTTCCATATTACGATTTAGATATATGTAAGGTCAAAATCTATATCAAAAAATTGCATTAACAGTACCTATTAGTAACATCTACAACTTTTATGGCTTTAGATTATTCTAATCAAAGTTTCATTAAAAATTAAAACAAATTTTTTCCTGTGTCGAAAAGTACGACTATCTGCATGCACCTCTAGCTAGTGCGTAAATTGCAACCCTTAGCTCTTGTATTCAAGGCCCTCGAACCCTCATTATCTCTTCCGTGAGCGTAAAAAAAAAGTAATAAAGTACAAACGGCAACGAATTCCACATATGATTTTTTTTTAGTTTTGTATGCGAGTATCTCATCAAACGCCTCAGAATCAAAAAGGCAGCGACAGCAGAGCAGAGCAGAGGGTGCGCTTTGCATAATCATTCAAACCGTTCGTCCTTTTTTTTTTTGTTTTGTTGGTCCTGCCGCCCATTCAACCCCCTCTAGCTAATCCGAACGCTAAGATGGCGAAGTGATCAGGCGTATGCGAGACTTTTCGCTCATTCGCTGCTATCGGACGCAGTCATCAGCTACAACATCATTATCGAGAACAGAATCATCTCAGTTATTAACGGATAGCGCCATTGTTGTTTGTCAACTGATTTAATTTTCACTTATATACTTCTATGGAGAGTATCTGTGAAAATCAGTGTGAACAGTGTGTGTATGAGAGTGTACCGCCCGCTGTTTATGCTATGTTTATGCGAAGCGTATGAAGCACAGGACGAAAGAGGACGTACCGGAGGCGATTTGTATTTGTGTTTCTTTCATGATTCGTGTGAGTGTGTGTGAACGCGCTGCCTGATGCATGATGGCGGCGGCAGCCAAAAGGGCAAATGGTGTAAATTAAGTGTTTGTCACATAGTCGCACACACCCATACAATTACATTAACACGCACATTCAAATGATTTTCTTTGTGGTTTTTATACCCTGTATCCATTGTGTATATTAAAATTGTACTTAGATATGAAACAGCAATATGATGGTGTGGAAGATGCCTATCGGCATTAAGAGTGTCAAGAGTTATGTATATCTTCCACCTATGTAAGGATCTCTATGAATAGCGAGAGCTCGGCGTAGCTCGGAGAGGCGCCAAACTCTTCTACGATTTCTTCAAATTGACCATACGAATCACTCCACTATTTAAAAGTAGCCCCATAAAAACATAACCCCCAAATTCGAATTTTTGTATGAACAACTGTTCTTTCTACTTCACCTAGATTAAGCAGTATGTATGTATTTCGTTCTTACGATATTCTTTAAAAAAGACATCCCACATAGGTTGACATCGGTCTATTATAGAATAGGAGTCTATGCCTTTAATGAGAACTAAAGCAAATAAGATACTTAGAGAGCATGCATGTCTTCGTTTGCGTATGTTTTTGTTTGATACAACCAACCAAAGCAAAAACTGTGCAAAATATTTCTTTTTTTAACTGCTTGCACAGAGATCAAGTATAACTAAAACAAATGAGAGCGAATGAGAACTAGCGATCTTGCATGAGTATATTCTTTCGCATATCTCTCCCTCTATGTGGGAAATATGTGGAATTTAATGGTTTGTACTCTAGTATGTATGAATGACACAATTGAAGATGGTTGTATATAGAAATGTGTACAAAGGTAGAGAATATTGGTTGCTAAATTTTTCCAACTCAAAATGAAGAAAGCGAAAACAACAAACAACCGAGCAGCTAAGCGTAATACGCCATGTAGCAGAACCTAAAGTCAGAAAGAGTCGGACAAGACAATCAATGTTAAATAGTAGTAGCTAAGTTTATCGAAAAACTACTCTCTATGTTTTGCTCATTTGCTTTGTCTTTTCATTAAATTTTTTCGTTTCTTGTATCAAACCAAGTGCACCACAACTAACAACTTGTTGCAACCGGTTTCCTTCGTTTCCATTTTTTTTTTAAAGAACCAAGTAAAAAGAAGAATATAAATGATTTGTGGAATTTGCCAATCGAGTGTATTTTCGGCATGCTCTAATGATAACCCTTTTATAGGATACAGGGTAACCTGTAGTCGAGCACACTCGATTGCAGCATTGTCTCTTTTGTCCTTTTTTCTAGATCTGCTCGACTTGTGTGTGTGTGTCTGTGTGGCTGTGTGTGTGTGTGTGTGTGTGTAGCCATGTGTATCTAACAACTCATTAAAATATGATTTTTCTTTGGTTTTAGTTCTAATCTCTGGTTTTGCGTACTCGAATCCTTTCTAATTTGTTAGTTTTTTGTTTTTTTTTTTACGGCCGTCACTTTCTCCGTTGAGTGTGCCGCACAGTTTAACATGTCATGTGGAGTGTATGAAGTGTGTATGTGAGTGTGTCAGCGGCTTTTTATCGCATGATATTTGCATAATTATTCTCAGCTTGAAAATACAGTACGTGTACACGTGGCTTTGTGCAACAAAATCCATTTTAATATGTTAGCTATATTGTGCACTCGATTAAGAAAAACATTGGATTATTTCTTATGTTAGAATGTTTTACAATCGCTAAATTCCGTTTAGCAATGGGTGTGGGTGGAATGCGCAATCCAAGCTTCACGAACGGAGCAACTAAACCAGATGTCGTTGATTTCATACATGGCCAAAGCATCAATGTATGACAATGCCTTTCAAACAAAAAATACAGCAAAACCTCTGCTGGAACGACAATGATTTCATAATGGTATCGATTCATTACTTCAATATTGATGAGTATAGATTAAATGGCACTGAATTAACCGTCTAGTTTTAATACAAAATTCCAAAATTGGGCTGAAAGTTTCTAAGGGGGCTACCCTTAAAATTGGGCGAGACATTCCCCGTAATATTTATGTAATACATCAAATTTCGATTCGATATTGACTGCAATACAAAAGTTTTCCATACAAAAAGGTATGGGGCAACCTCAAAGATATATGTGAAGAGTCCCTTCATAAGAAGCCACGGTGCCAATTTTAAATGTGATATTGATAGCAATAAAACAAATTTTCATTCAAAAAGTCGAAAGTGGGTGCTTGTCTGTAATGTGGCTACCTTAGAAAGTGGGCGTAGCATGTCAATTTTGATACAGCAATAAAAAGAAGTCTATGTAGGGACTTACAACCGGATATCTTAAAAATAGGTGCCCTAAAGATGAGCAACAACATCGAGACAAACAGTTTCAAGGACAGGTCGGCTTACCGGGTCGCCCCTTTGTGAAATCATGTTAAAAAAAGATTAATTAATTTTGACAATTTGGCTAGGGTTGCCAATTTTCGTGGGTATGAAATTACTCATTGTCAATAAAGCTATATAAGTACTGGTTTTGAATTCAATCGTTACACTACCTCAGTCTTTATCTCTTTATCTAGAACAAGAACAATATGCTAAGTGAATAAAAATGTAAGCATTACGCCATCTTCACACACAACCATTTACCACAAATGTCGGCTGGCAATAGAAAAATTGGCAACTTCAAAAAGCAGAGCAAACTTAAAACAAATACACCGCCGAGATTTACACCATGAGTTGCCAATTTTAACCCACTTCTACTGACCAGATTAAGCTAAAGTTAATGGTGACTAAAAAAAGTTAAAAATATTTTTAAAAACATGCTTAATGCTTGAAAACGAGAAAAGGAAATCACTATAATGATTTTATGAATTTCGAGTTTCGGTCCTGTATTTTATCCATAATGTTCATCAAAGACTATTTTTACTACCAAAACGTAGGAATAGAAACTGTCACAGAGAAGATGTTTTACCCAATTTAGTTCATCCCCATTTGCGTAGCATCTTCAGTACTAAAATGTGAAGTGTTCCGAAATGACTTTCCATTAATGACTTCTTCAACAATACTGAGAGTGGTTTTGTAGGCATACTGTGATTTTTGGAATGGTTTAAAGCTGCACCTCTGCCAAAGAATGGATTGTCCTTTAACCAGCGGAACGTTTACATCGAAAAGTAAACGAAGACTTTGATTGCCTCTTAATAGTAGATATAAATATACAGTTCCTTAGATTAAGATCACATGTGACACATTTTATTTATAGAAATATATTCTTTATAAGTAGTATGTATACCGGTGCTCACTTTCAAGAAAATGTTGCGGAACTGAATTTTGAGATTTTAATTCACTTGCATTAAATAATATGAATTTCACTTGATCAATGCCAAAGAATTCAAACATCGAAATCGTTCCATACATTTGAAAAGTTACCATTTTGTAGAAATCACTTTCGCAAAATCTTCATAAAAGTGAGTAAATATTACAGTAAATATTTCAGTAAATATTTCAGTAAATATTTCAGTAAATATTTCAGTAGATATTTAGCTTTCAAATATAGACAATGGATGCAAATCTAAAATAATTTATCGATTTCCGATTTTAGACTTTAATTAATATAGTTTAATATTTTATAGCTTAGAGGTTTTTGTGTGGTTTCGCTGTATCTACTACATACTTAATTCGCATGATACCCAATATCTAACCTGTCGCTATGCAGCTTCCAATACAATCGTTCGAATCGATTTTTACCTCATTTGGTTGCCAAGTGTGGTTCTGCATTTTGCATTCTGTGAGCTATTAGCCCGTTCATTTCAGTTTTGATTTGATTAAGCGTTTATAAATAGAGTGCAGCACATTATAATTATAATAGTAACAGAAACAACAACAACAACAACAACAATAATGGTAATAATAACAACTACACAGAACAAGCATTTGTCCATTAATATGCCGCAGGACCACACTAGAGCTACAATAGACTGAAAGCCAAAGTCGAAGTTACAGTCGAAAGACAAAACAAGTTTGATACAAATCAGCATGGGTGAAGTTTTTTTTTTGTTTTTCATATTAATTTTCTATTTGTTGTTTTACTTGTATTGCTGCGATTTATTTTATCAAATTTACGCTTGAAGCGATTTTGTTGCAATTCTTTATTGTGGCAACAATATCATTGAGCACTTGTATAGCTTATTAATACCCTACATAATAGTTGTAAATAGTAAATATTTCATAAGAGATGTTCCAAGGAACCTGAGCTCCAGACAAACCAGACATGCATTTACAAGAATTGCTTTGAATTATCAATACATTTTAGCATTGCACCTTCATGTGAAACGGACAACTCGGAGTTCGCTCATATTGGAGATAACTGCACTTCCAGCGGACATGTCTATAAATACGAATTTTTTTATATTTATTTTTATTTACCTTACAAAGTCACAAATATGATTTTTAGTAAAAAAAAAACATCAGTAAAAAGTGTAGACCGATAAGAAAAACAAAGTCTTGAGTTACAAGCGAGCAGATGTCATTAACTATAAGTAAATATAACACGTCACATCAATAAAAACTTCACTATTGATCGAAAAATGCTCATGTTGCATATACGCACAGGTGGGCTTTTTCACTTGCGTAGTCGATCGCCCACTATGATAAAGATATATAACACACATCAATAGATTTGAAATTTTTATTACTTTCCTATTCTGTACACGCAGAAAGATAAAGAACTAGGAAATTGTTTATGTAAGTTTCGCTGGTTTATGCAAAGAGCTGCGTGCATGTACCTACTTTTATACATACTTCTTCTTTGCAAATAAAATTATTGTAAATCGAAAAAGTGTGCGTATAAACGTAGTATGTGTATGCTGTCCAGAGGTAAAACGAAAATATCAAAAGATCGAAGCATGCGAAACTTTTTGAATGAAAATATTTGTGTAATTTATAAGGTCAATGCAAAGTGCAGCGAGTGTGTGCATGAAAAGCGTACGGCCTGGGCAGTAGTGGCGCAGGAAAGGTGAGGGAGGTGCTCCAAAATTAAGTTTTTTTTTTGTTTTTTGGTTTCTTTCATGTAGCACTTTGGTTTTGTTTATTTGGTTTATTTATTTTAATAAACAATTTCAATTCTGCTTGTATTTCTTTTTGCTTTTGCTTCGTCGAACTAGGCTTCATGACCATCGAGTCATTGAAAACTAGTTATAATGTGAACTCGAAAATGACAAAGTAATGAAAGATCGGCAGAAATAGTGTATTCATCTATTTTTATGTTCTTTTGAACTATTTCTTCATTCGGTCACTCTTCACACAAAAAGTTTATTAGTGCACAATAAAACTAGAAAAAAGAACAATAATGAATAATGCAAAGACAATTGCTTTGGCATGTCATGCGCAAATGGTGAATATACTCAATGCATGCATTTTTAAAATGCTTTCCTCTATTGATTCTGTATATTTTAACAAAAATATAAACAAAAGTCAAGTGTGACCTATACGACTCGATGTGAAAAATGTTGCTATATATATTTATAGCTATCTCTGTCGCAAACTCTCTGTTGTTTTTAAAATCCCAGAACAATGTACTCATAGTATTCGTGTCCCGTACGACCATATACATAATAACTTTATAATCATGGTAACTCTATTGCGCTAATATGGCAACATTTCGCTAGTCCAGCGTTGCCATTCATCGGAACTATTGGAACTGCATTTAATTACAAAAAATAAAACAGCTGATCACTTCAAAGGAAATCATACTCTATTATGACGTAAGGATGCATGGCAGATCCTATAAAGTTCCTATATATTCTCGAACAGCATCAGAAGATGACTCGATATAGACATGTCCGGCTGTCCGTCCGCTCATTCCACCGTCTGTTAAAACGAACAGAATTTGGAGACTATAAGAGATAAAGACTTCATATTTAGTCTCTTATTTACTACCTTAAGATAACTAGTATTAAAAGAATATGACAATTCTACCTCAAGGGTTAGCCACCAAACAAACCAGGGCCCCATTTTAAAATGACACACGTTTTAATAACACCTGTTTTTGTAGTTATGACGTAAAAACAAAAGCGCAAATATTAAATTTTGTTTTAAACTCGGTAAAAAATTTGCTGAGATTTACGAATTGTCAAAAAAAAAAGTTTGTGATGAAAATTGTATGAGTCGTATTCAAGTTCACACGTGGTTTACACGTTTTAAAAACGGTCGTGATGATTTAAATGATGATTCAAGACCTGAATTAGTGGAAAAGTTAAGTGAAAAATTCGCTTTCGATGCAAATTTCACTGTAAGAGTGCTGGCAGAAGAATTGAATTCATCTTACTGTACAATCTACAAAAAATATTAATTGAAGATTTGGGTGAAAGAAAGGTGTGTGCGCGTTTTGTGCCACATCTGTGTAGTCAATGAATTTTTGATGAAAAAACAGATTTCTCTCATCCATCCTCCGTATTTGCCCGATCCTATCACTATGCGCTTATTTTCTCTTTCCAAAAATGAAAACTGCAATGAAAGTAGCTTTTTTTCGATGACACCTGTCACAACTTTCGACGTGGATTATCTCAACAAGAATGTGTCAATGAACTCAGATCTTTGTACGGCGATAAAGCACCATCAACAGCCAGTGCAGTGCGTGAACTGATAATGCAAGATCATCATGTGACATATCGTGAGATAGAAGCATCCTTGCACATTAGTTCCACTTCAATACATTCATGTGTCACTGTTCCGCTTGAGCAACGTAGGACGGTCAATTCTGAGTGGTACACGACCATTTGTTTGCCGGAAGTCTTCGGAGAAATTCGTAAAACCAACCGCCAAAGATGAATCTTGCTCCAATGCGACAATGCGAGCTCTCACACATCTCGTCAAAAAAGTGAATTTTTGAGCAGTCAAAACATCGAATTAATGACTCATCCTCCGTACAGTCCTGATTTGGCACGCAATGACTTCTTCTTGTTCCCGAGTATCAAAGGTAAACTGCGTGGTCAACGATTTACGAGCGCCGAAGAAGCAGATGAAGCGTTCAAAAACCATGTTTTGGAGGTGTCTCAAGAGGAATGGAAAACTGCTATTACAAATGGCTTCAACGAATGCAAAAGTGTATTGATCATCAAGGGGAATATTTTGAAAACAATAAAGCCATTTTCATTTAAAAATGTTTGTTATTATTTGCTATTCCCGAAATATAAATAGTAGCCCTCGTATGGCCCGGTAGCTGTTCGATTCTCTTTCTACATTTTTATATTTTGCAGACTTTTCAGCAACATGATTAACTTTTGTAAAAATCGCCAATATTCAAGTTGATTGACAACAAAACAGATGAGTTTCGACAAATAATACAAAGAAAACATAGTTTTACAAAAATGTTAGCTCACGTCAATAATTATAATTTAATTTTTAAGCAAGTAATCAGGGTTTAGGTAAGTATTAAAATGGGGATAAGCTTAATATTTTTTGGAATTCTATTTTATTTTTTTTTTTGTAAATATGCAGAGTATTCTATAGTCGGCCTATTTGACTTCGAATTGATTTGGGTTTGGTCAATACTTTGTATTCGTATAAAGTTTATTCGTTCATTTTTAGTTTTAGTTTCAGATTTGGAACAAGTTTAGTTTAGTAGCATAGTTTAATTATTATTATGGTTTATTACAAATGCATTGCATCATGAATGCCGAATGAAAAATTCAAAACGATTGCTTCAGAAAAAAACAATAATAACTTTATTATTTGCAGCAAATTCGTCTTTTATTGTTATAGGTATTTAAGCAAGTTCGAGTGCAAATATTTTCGAAATAAAAATTTGTTTTTTATTAACTATTGTAAAGGAAAATGTTAAAAAGGCGAATTAAAAACAGCAAAAATAAAAATGTAGCTAAAAGTGTATAAAACTAAACTGGTAAATCAACTAAAGAGGGGTGTATCTATAATATGTTATATGTATATATATGCGTTTAAATCCAACTACAATAAAAAAGTACAAAGTATTTAAAGCATTACAAGCATTGTGCGCAACTGTCCGTCCGTCCGTCCGTACGTACGTGCGTCTTATTTTCCGTCTGTCCGCCTATCTGTCTAGTTAACTGCTATCGTTGCTGTTGCTGTTGCCGCCTTTTGTTGTTGTTTTTGGCACTGTTAAAGTTGACTTATTGGAGCACTTAGCTTGATTCTTGTTATTGTTTATACCACACATACACACACACACACACACACACACACACACAGAGTTATAGATACAGATACAACAGCTACAAGATACAGATACATAACGTCATATAGTATAGACCGCCGCCGCTGCTGCTGTTGCTTATTGCTGTTGCTGCTGGTGCTGCTGCTACTGACCAAGGTTTTAACGTTGCTCACCTATAAAAGTTCAGGCGTCAACATTGCGGAAGGCAGTTCACTCTTTCAATTTGTTGCTGTCGGTTTCATTGGACCAACTTGTGAGCTAAGTTCTCACGTCCTGAATCCGAAACGTGTCGCGCAACACTAAAATAAATTCCTTTTTTAACGGACACAACGTATAGGCAACTGGATTTCGCAATTGGATTTAAATTTTTTGGAACTGAAATTAAACAAATCAAGTGTGCAGTTTACGTAGTCGCTTATAAAGGAATATTAAAATAAAAAAAAAAAAACCAAAAACAAATTTCAAACAACAACAAAAATGTTTCGCTTTGTGAGTTTTCAATGAATTTAATAGTGTTTGAATGTGAAATAGTGTAATCATTAATTTATTCTAAAATATTATTCACTCACACACAAACAGCTCGTTCTAACCACTGTAGTGGCGCTTGCAGCCAGCCAGAATTATCATCAGGATCCTAAAACCGCAGCGATTATCAGCGAACAGCGCTATTTGTCTGGCGATGGTAAATTCGGTGCTGCTTATACACAGGAGGATGGCATAAATTTCAAAGAGGAAACTGATGCTGATGGTACACGTCATGGCAGCTACAGCTATGTAGATCCTTCAGGACAGCGACGCACCATTTCATATACAGCGGGCAAAAATGGGTAAGTTAACAATTACTGGGCTAAAAGAACACTAATTAACTGTACAAACAAACACACACACACACAGCTTCCAAGCATCTGGCGATCATTTGCCTGTTGCACCACCAGCACCACCACAGCCTGTGCCACAGGCTGGCTATCAGCCACAGCCGCAATATCAGCCACAATACCAACAACAGCCACAGCAACAATATCAGGCACCTGCACCAGCGCAGCCATCTTTCCGCAGCAATGACTACGGCGATGATGGTTCCTACGATCAACGCTACAATGATCCTTCCTTCAGTGAGCAGCAGCCTGGCTATCAACAACAGCCACAATACCGTCCACAGGCTGCGCCACAGCCTGCGCCACAGCCTGCCTATAATCCAGCGCCGCAGCCTGCATACAATGCGCCTGCGCCACAATATCAACAGCAGCCTACAGCAGCGCCCGCCTATTATCCGACCACAACACCCAATCCACACCGTTTTTCACCACCCGGCAAACTGTCGCTAAACCGTACACCCGATGGTTTCACCTACTCCTTTAACAAGGTTTAAGCAAGACTTGGAGAACTGCTCGTATTAAGAAGGCACTATCTATCACTTCTTCGTATGCAAATATTTCGCAAACAGTCCCATAAACCACACGACCCTTCAACTTCTAATATACTATTCCTACTATACTCCAAGCACTAATTTTCTATACCTACCTATGTACTTATCGACAACACTGCCTTTCATCGTCATTTTTTATTTCTTTTATTTTATTTTATTTTATTTTTTTAGTTCTTCTTGTGATACTTTTAGAACTCGAATTTAAATTGTTGCAACAATTTCAACTTCAGGTCGTTACTTAAATAATTTTTCCTATATTTGCGCAAATGTTTTTTGTCTAGAATTAAATGCATAAATTTATAATTTGTTTAAAATAAATATTTAAGTGTGTGTGCTGACACTGATGATGATTATGATGATGATGAAAATTTTGCTCTTTTTTGTTTTTTGCTTGTATCTAGAGAAATTTCAAATCTTATGCAAAAGTACCTTAAGTTGTTCGTTTGGTTTAGCGCTATTTTTAAATAGTTTGTAAGCTAAAAACCACCCAAAAAAAGTATCGCCAACAAAAAATTACACAACCAGAGTCAGCAGCACTCAACATGCCCGACTAGACCAGGCGGGAGCTGTATCTATGTATATACAAGTATATGTATCTATATACTTTCGATATTTGCGCAAAGGAATTCTTTGACGGAAACTTGTTTTACAACAACAACAAAAAGCAGCAGTGCGCTATATACTATATACTATATAGTACAACACTTGACAGTAATCGCAAATCGAATTGTGCAAAAATTCCAATTGAAAATGAAATGTAATGAAATCAAGTTAGATTCACACCCACCGTCGCCAACAACAACAACAATGTAGTTGTATGTATCTACAAAGAACTGCGGTCGCAGCGTGGGCTGAGCCGGAAAAATTCATTTCTGACACATTGCGCCTGTGAACGCTTGAAGCGCTCGTGTTTTAATCCGCGCATGCGCCATCAACAACTTCTAGTACTTATGCGAGTAGCTACATTTTTGATTTGCAATTCTATCTATAAGCATTATTACCTACATTGGTATTATTATTATTACTATTGCTCTTGTAGTTGCTGGGGCAATCGCATTAGTTGCCGCTTGGCTTAACTTATTATAGTAATACGAGGGCGCGAAATTAAGTTCGTTAAGCAGTTTGAAATTAAAGCTATTTTATTTACGGGACATACACGGTGTGATCTAAAAATAATGGATTCTCTAAATTTAACATCCGCTGGTTATATACGGCAGTAGTTAGGCCCATTTTGCTGTTCGGAGTATGTGTGTGGTGGCCGGCACTAGAAAGGGCTTTTACTCTTAAGCTAATGCATAAGGTGCAAAGGAGTGCTGAACTGTGTATCAGTGGAGCTCTCCGTACCACACCGGCGGATGCACTGAACGTACTGCTTCATTTAATCCCACTTGATCTCATTGCGAGAGAGAGGGCAATAGTTACAGCCCTTAGACTGAGAGAATCTTCAACTTGGCATGGTAGCTCCATCGGACTGTCGATAATAACACAAATACAAGATAATATACCATTATATACGGATTACTGCATATCAACCATTAACTTCGTTAAAAAGTTCTACAATGGTACAACCTTTCTCACTATAGCGAAAACGCTATTAACATCTTTACAGACGGTTCTAGGCTGGATGTTCGGGTATGAGGAGGTGTATTTTCACCGGATCTAGGAATCAGAGAATCCTTGTAGCGTTTATCAGGCGGTATTCAGGAAGCAACGCACTTCCTACAGTCATATTCATATACACAAGAGCATGTGTCTATATTCTCGGACAGTCAGGCTGTCCTGACACCGCTGAACTCTTTCAGCTCCAACACTAAAATCACAACGAAGTGCCGTAAATCTCTTAACGAGATTGCCGAGTACAATGTCATACATCTCATCTGGGTGCCTGGTCACCAAAACTTAGAGGGAAATTGTGAAGCGAACAAGCTAACCAGAGAGGGTGCCACAGTAGGTATACATACCCAAAAACTACAGATCTCATCAAAGATGATCGGTATAGCAACCAATAGATGGTGCAACCTTGGCACGTGTAGAATCTCCAGACTCACCAGGCCAAAATATAATCTCAAAAGAACAATAAAATTTATTCAGCACAAGAGATAGCGAATTAGCTCAGTGCGCGATTTTGCTAAATTATTTGGCCAACTCGTATGCATCTCTTCCAAACCGGATGTGTGAAGTTTTGGAGCAGAAAGGTTGCTCAACACACTATTAAAAAATTAGATTTTGTTTAAATTACCTTAAATTTAAGTAATGTCTGTATTAAAAAGAAATCGAGCTCCTGATCCGTATACTTGACGTGCCAAACATCCCGAAACATTTTCGATGATATTTAAATCTACTATTTTGGCGCTTTATGTTGATAAATTCACAGCAGAGGTCCAAAAAGGTTATAAAAGTATAGAAAGGCCTCTTTTAATGAACCATTCTAAGACAACGTATTCATTATGGTTGGCAGAAATTTTAATTTGCTGACGAAATGCAATCCCTCCCACACCATCACACCTTTAACTCAGCTATGCAGCCGTTCCAAATGATGAGTTCCATTGTGGAGGTCATGGAAATAGTAGCTATAACCAGTGGGGTCTTCACAACTAAATTTTTTTTTTTGTCTGAGAAGTCAAGGTCACATGTACGCGACAAAAAGCGAGGCGTTGCCCTTTCGAACAGCGTTAGGGATGGCTTCTTGATCGTTAAGTCGTCATGTCGTTCCAGAAACAAGCCTTGCAAGTTTGCATTTCTGCACCAATTAACAACATCCTGAACACCTTAAGGGTTTCGTTGACTGTTACCGTGGATTTGTTGTTCTTATGTATTATGACTCAGAAAACGCGAAAACATATATAGACAAATGGGCATGTCCCATTAAAAAATTAGATTTTGTTTAACTCTAAAATTCTCAAATTACCTTAAATTTAAGTAATGTCTGTATTAAAAATAAAAAGAATCAGAATTCTCTAAAATGTTTTCTTCCGTTCAAGTGTCCTATTCAAGTGGCGTAAAATTAATACCCCACATTTTGCCGGTTTTTGTTTAATAATTTATTGTCAAATTACAATTAAGTCTCAAGCATGCTTCGTTTGTATAAGGCGATTGAAAACAGTCTTAAGGGGGTGTCCTATTCATGTGGCGGTGGAGTGTTTTTGGTGGTGGAGTGTATTTGTAATGCAAACAGAATAATATGTGATTAGTAATTGTGGTACAACGGATTTAATTAACACACTATTAGTCGAAGAACCTCTCAATAAAATATATTGGCAGATTTGCCATCAGGTGCGAGAATCATTAAACTGCTTCCGAAACTAACTCTAGAATTGGCCTTTCACACCTGTTTTACATCTTGGAATGAAATTTTTCCAAAATCGGAGAAACATTTGAACCCAATTTCCCCCTTTGTAATGGAATTTTGGCGAATTTTTAAAAACCAAGTTTGAAAATTATCCAATATAACCTTTGACCCTTCAGCCTTTGTTTGATCTGTAAAAAGGTAGTTGAGGAAACATAAAATTACTTCAGATTGTTGGATGGTACAAATCTATTTTTTTTATTCTCTACGGACTTTAAAGATTAAGATTTTGCTGAATAAACAAAGAAAGTTATTGCTGAGCTTGTGCACCTTCTGGGCTAATATTAAAATTTGGTGTACACAAATAAAAACGGGAGGAACTTAATTCAAATCCAAGCATTGAAATGGCTGTTAGGCAGGCACTCTACACTTTGTCTCTCAAATGCAAAGTTCAAAGTTTTGGTGTACAAACGAGTATTGCTACCATTATGGTGTTACGGAGCACAATTGTGGGACTGTACTGCAAACTGAAACATTCGAATAATCGAACGTTGCCAAAACAACGTACTAAGAGTCATGACTAACACGTTCGTAACTCCGACTTACACCTTAATATATGTAAATGTTAATACGGTCATAGCTGAAATTAAATGCTGCGCCAAATGACACCATCATCATATCCAGATGATGAAGCACAACCTGAAGGACTTCGGCGGCGATTACAACAGACAAAACCTTTAGATCTTGTTGTAAAACAAAATAATAAGCTGCTCACTTAAGGCAATTTTTTCACAGAAACAGAAACCATAATAGGCCAAATCTCAAAAGAGTTAAACAACTAAAAACTTCACACGTCCGGTTTAGAAGGGATGCATACACATTGGTCAAATAATTTTGCGAAATCGAGCTCCTGATCCGTATACTTGACGTGCCAAACATCCCGAAACATTTTCGATGATATTTAAATCTCTATTTTGGCGCTTTATGTTGATAAATTCACAGCAGATGTCCAAAAAGGTTATAAAAGTATGGAAAGGCCTCTTTTAATGAACTATTGTAAGACGACGTTATGGTTGGCAGAAATTTTAATTTGCTGACGAAATGCAATCCCCCCATACCATCACACCTCTAACTCAGCTATGCAGCCGTTCCAAATGATGAGTTCCATTGTGGAGGTCATGGAAATAGTAGCTATAACCATTGGGGTCTTCACAACTAATTTTTTTTTTTGTCTGAGAAGACCACGCGATGCCACTCCGAAGTCAAGGTCACATGTACGCGACAAAAAGCGAGGCGTTGCGCTTTCGAACAGCGTTAGGGGTGACTTCTTCTTGATTTTTAGTCTTTTTATATGTTCGTTAAGTCGTCATGTCGTTCCAGAAGCAAGCCTTTCAAGTTTGCATTTCTGCACCAATTAACAACATCCTGAACACCTTAATGGTTTCGTTGACTGTTACCGTGGATTTGTTGTTCTTATGTATTATGACTCAGAAAACGCGAAAACATATATAGACAAATGGGCATGTCCCGCCCACTTTTTTTCCCACAGCGCACTTTTATGCATTTGTAGGAAAAACGTCAATATCAACTTGAAAATCGATACGGTGGCATCTTATGGATGGTCGCTTCATACATATCTACATACACTTTTTAGGATAACCCCTATTAAAACCCCCTCACACGTTTACGTTTTACAATACGATATAAAATTTCGTGTGAATGGTATTGTTTTTAGTTAAAAAATCATTAATTCCTGATTAATATAGTACACGATAATTTCCTAACCGAAACGTACGAAACTTTTGTTATCCCACTCGTATCTCAATTATTCAAAATTCTTCGTTTGCCAATTGTTTGAATCCAATTTCACAGGACGATCGCATTCTGTCTTGGGTGTTTTTCTACGTTTTATTATTCCGAAGTTAATTTAAACACAAATTGGAGCACCAAAATGTAGCAATATGAATGTGCAACAGTCTGTCTGTCTGTACGTCTGTCCGTGCAACCACCCAAAACGTCACGCCCACCGCTGCGACTTAACTTAATATATATATATATATATATGCGTATAATATATAATAATCGCATAATTTTCGCTTTTGACTTACTTTCATCGGCATTTTTTTGCTATAACATAATATTTCTTTTGTTTGTGGTAAGTCTATCTATAAGTAAATGTAATCGTATAATACAAGTATTTCTTATTGGCACGTTCAAGGTCAGTTTTGTTGTTGTTGGTGTTGCTGGTGTTGTTGTTTTTGCTACCGTCATCGAAGGCGTCAAAGTTGGTGTTTAGTTTACTGCTGGAACTTTACTAATCGATTGGAACTAATTGTGAGATATATTGTAAAACAAAAGCGTTGAAAAATTCACTTTCGCTTTTTGCACTTGAGCGCAAATTTTATAAATTTAAAAAATCTATATATAGATTTAATTGAATTTAATATCAAAATAAGGTTATTTTACTTTTCGATTGAGTTAGTTAGCTTGTTAGATAGCTTTAAACATAACTAAATAAAAAAAAATGTAATAGCTTTTTTAGTCAATCAAGCAGGCCTAAATTAAGTTGGAGCAGAAACCACACAAAAGTTAAAGAATTTAGTGGAAATGAGATACGAAGATTAAGATTAATTTCTTTAAGCAGGGTTTTAAGTGGTGAATGTTAGGCATTCTATACATCTTGATCCAGTTTGAACACTGTAATCGGAAAATCAAGTAAGCAGCCGAAAAATATTGGTAACTTAAAAGAAAATTTAACTAAACTAAAAAAATGTATACGGCGATCTAACTGACCTTTGGTTTTTATTGATTTGTTAACGATCTTCTTCATTTATTCAAAAAAAAAATTGGTTTCACATACACTTGCTCGAAATAGTCTGCGTACACCACAAAAAAAATTGAAATTTTAAGTTTAATTGGAAATAGCTCAGCTAATGGTTTACGTATTGAATCATTATTCAATTATATAGTTTAATTTCTCTTAACTAATAATATTTTCTCAGTATTTTAATGCTTTAAACTATACTTTTAATTCATTTTATGATACACGTCAGAAAAGCACTACAGCAAAAGTCTGCGTACAGGCATCTTTTTTTCAAAGAAAATGATGTATTAATACAGCTGAGATATGGGAATTCTTACGGGCAACTCGCCCATGATACCCAGGTTTTTTTTTTTAATTTCAGAATTGTATCATCGGAAATTATTTTTGAATATCTTTCTTCTACTTCTAGTTTCACTTGGTAAGCAGTCAACATTGGATCATGTCGCACTAACTGAATGTCCCTTTTTTCCCTCGTTTTGTTAGGAAAGAAGAACGACCTGATCGGAGTTTTGGCAGGATAGAACTCGTTGAAGTGAAGTTAGTTACAAGTCTTTGTATTGATTAGTGAACTCTGCCCACTACTTTTCCAATTTTTCTATAAGATTTTCCCTCAAAATATATATTTAAAATAATTATTTACCCATCGGCACAAATTTTTATACATATGCATGTACAGCGAGTCTCAAAAGAAAGTTCACATTTGATTTGCTGATTGCGTGAACGCAACTATTCCGAGGGGCGCGGGGGTATGTCAATCGGTAGCCTAGCTTTTGGGAATTTAGTCGCTATGGAGAATTTCTCATGTGCGGACCTTGCGTTGTGCGTACGTGAGTTTTACAAAAAAGGTAATTCAGCGACTGTAGCGCGCAGGAAATTCTGCAGTATTCGACATGTTCGTCATTTAAAGGATGCGCCAATCCCTCGACTCATTTGAAAATGGGTCGAGAAGTTTGAAGAGACCGGTTCAATGCTGGAAAAATCAAAATCCGGGCGTCCAAGGTCTTCGAGAACGTTCGAAAACGTAGACAGTGTTACTCAGTCTGTTCGTGACAACCCGAACCTTTCGATTCGGAAGCGTGCTGTTGCTTTAAACGTACATAGATCATCACTGTTCCGCATTTTACACAACGATTTAAAGCTGCACCCCTACAAAATTCAGTTGGTGCAAGAATTAAAGCCTCAGGATGCTGGGCAGATGGCAAATTGATCCTCCAGGAGAGGTGACATAAATTGGCCTCCACGAAGTCCCTATTTAACCCCTATAGACTTTTTTCTGTAGGGTTACGTCAAATCTAAAGTTTACGGCAACAAAACGACTTCCCTGGCACAATTAAAAGGAAATATCCGTCACGAAATGGCAGTCATCTCGGAGAATACCTGACGAGCCATCAGTGCTCGATTAAATGAATGCCGTGAACGCAACGGTTTACATTTGGACAATATCATTTTTAAGAAATAAATTCCCAAAGTGTATATTTTAATATGTAATAAACATTTTTTCAATAAACATCTTACTTTTTTTTATCCATTTTTTAAATGTGAACTTTCTTTTGAGAATTTGAAATTTCCGCCATGATGTCAGCTGTTCGAAACGTCACATTAGTAGCAGCCCTAAAATATTTATTGGTCCGAAATGAATTTAGAGTTTTAGCTGTTACTAAATGAAGTCAACTTCAACTCAAAAAGCCGAGACCAAGTCGATTTTTGTTACTAATAAACAATTCGAGTTCAGTTTTTCCAAAAAAGTCGATACTAAATTTAGTAACGAGTGAAGCTGGTACTAAAGCTGCTACTTTTATTTGATTTGATTTAATTGTCTAAAAATTGTTAGAGGGGACGAGATATTCCCACATGCTGTATAATTTCATTGAAATTGAATTGAGTTCAGACTTTAGATTAATCCATTTTAAAAATTTATTTTCTTATAGAAAATCATGTTACAAATCTAGATTTTTTTAAAATCGATTTAGGCAAATTTTAGGCAAACTTTTCGAAACAAGTGCTATTAAGGCTTAAACAAATAATCATAATACATGTCACGAAGAGTAACCTTTAAACTCAAAAACATCAAACCAGAGATATAACCGTTTTTACGTTTTTCTATTCTCGAAAACTAAAGCTGACAACGGATGTGAATTCAGCGCATGAAAATACTTTGCGAAACACTTTCGTCTACCTCAGATCAAAACTTGACCATAATAGTATGTTAACTTGCGTTATTATGCAGCTTTAACTATAATACAGAGTATTGAAAAGACAGCATTATCTTTGCAAAAATTGATCCACCATATTGGCAGAATATAAAATTGTGTCTTCTTTTAAAATTGCACTTCTTTTTCAATCAAAATATTTACTTATTCAGTTTGAATCTAAAAGTATGCAATGCCACATAGAAATGATTGTACATATAACCTAAAAGTATGCAACACTAAACATCATTATTCAAACTGTTCCCATTAAAATATTTAAGCTAGAGTCAGACGGGCACATTTGACTACAAATATATAACAGGATGTCTCGTAGTGGAAATATGTAGATTAAGCTTATGACTATTCTTTAAATCTATAGTTACATGGTACTACAAGGTGACGAATGCCAAAAATAATACTGAAAAGGATATTCTTGGATAGTTTTATGTCAAAAACCTACCGCAAGAAAGCCATTTTCTATAATTTTTATTGATTTTCAACTAAAAATTTATTCAGTGTCTTTCTTATATCAAATATAAAAATTATAGTTTAAAAAAACTAAAAAAAAAACACGCTTTAATAGTAATGTGAACTAAAAAGTAAAAAAAATTTTTGAATAAGTTTAAAATGAGAACAGACAGAGAATTAACTTTAACACGAAAAAAGCGTGGGGTGCTCTGTAATATATTATTATCATAAGTTTATATTTACAAATAGCTACCAATGAAATAATTATATCATTATATCACAATCACTTAATTCTCATTTTAAACTTATTCAAAATTATTTTTTACTTTTTAGTTCACATTACTATTAAAGCGAAATTTTTTAGTTTTTTAAACTATAATTTTATTTTTTACTTTTTAGTTCACATTACTATTAAAGCGTATTTTTTTAGTTTTTTTAAACTATAATTTTATTTTTTACTTTTTAGTTCACATTACTATTAAAGCGTGTTTTTTTTATTTTTTTTAAACCATAAATTTTTTAAATCTAACATACGCCGTTCTCATCAACATATGTATGTATTAAGTTGTTGACTCTTTTTATGGGTAGCACAATGAAACAAAAAAAAAAACGAAACGGAACAGAACAGAACAGAACAGAACATGATCCGCAAACAAATCAAATATCCCGATGATCCTGGTCAGGATATTCGGTCAAAATTGTGAATTGTGAAATTATTGTATCGGTGCTTAATACACGTGCGAAATTTCAAATTATTTCGACGTTAGGAAGTTGGTGAAAATTAAGTTGAAAGATTCCATATAGGTCAAGCTTATAAAAGCATGTTAAAAAACCTCTCAACGAGGTAAAAATCAAATGACGAATGCCTACTTGTTACTCACAAAACTTCTGATATCAATTTTGTGACGATATATTTATATTTTTCATTTGTATGATTGGAATCGATTGTAATATTTAATTAAGCGTTCGTCATATTACTTAACTTTTTATGCTATAAAATACAGCTTTTTTCCTAGGACATCAACTTATTTCTCTACTTAAGCATATTCTTGAAAATTCACCACTAAGTAGGTGTTGTACAGCATTATGTTAGCATTCATTCAAAAGACCTTTCCAACGAGCTATTACACGTTGAAAAATATTAAGTCGTTTGGCCACAGCAACCAATTGAAATTAAAGCTTCTTTTTTGTGCTTGCTCTGTCAAAATCCGACATTTTGAAAAAAGGTGTAGAACTAAAGTTTCTTAGTTTTTTGTATGCTAAAATCCTGTATCAACAAAATATAGATTATCTAAAGGATTCAAAGAAACAAACTACTTCACTAACTCGTCAAAAAATTTCAAAAATTCTTCACTTTTTAGCGGTTGGACCGATTATTTTTTTAATCTTGAGTTCGTTGGACTCGCTTCGGTGTCAAGAATAAATTAAAAAAAGGTGATAGCCCTCCCACGAGCCCCAATACCGCTATATTTTGGACTGCGGTAATCCGATATTATATATTTTAACATTTTCTGAAAGACCTTTTTAATGGTACATAATACGTTTCGATCGAACTTACCAGTAAAAACTTCTATATTGCGCGAATAATATGGTGCTCGTGTTGCAGCCACTCTGAGGTGGGCTTTCGTCACTTGCGTGGACTACCGTCATATGTAGTGGAAACTAGAACGTTTTCAAGAAAAAGTTTTGTGGTATTAAAAGTGAGATGAATAATGTTTAATATATTAATTTTAAAATCAAAACTAATTCTCTTAAAATTACATTATAAATATAGATAAAATATTAAAGAATTTTTAAATAATAATGCTTTTGTGTGTCACATTTACAAACAGCCTTACATGTGCCCATTTTCTATTAAACCAAGAAACTCTCTTATAAGTACTGCAACATTTCAGCACAGAATGCATGTAGAAAGAAGGCGCAAGTGATTTACGAATCATTTTCTTACGTCTCTGTTTAACAGTTGCATGGCAGCTTCCAACCACATTTCCATTATCATTCAGTGACACAAATTTAACTTATAATTCACAAACAGTTTATAGCCAAACTTTGTGTAGTAGTCGCTCGCAACCTGATGAAAGCATACTTACCTGGCGTAGAGGTTACCATGATCACAAAGGTGGTTCCTCCGGAGCGAGGCTTGGCCATTGCACTTCGGCTGAGTTGACCTCCGCGATTATTCCTAATGCGAATAACTCGTTCGTGTAATTTTTGGTAGCCGGGAATGGCGTTCGCGCCGTCCCGATATAATAAATAAATTTAAAATAAAAATAGCTATTAAAGTAATAAAAAACCTATTTGAGTCTTACCTCAAACAAACAGGACACTTGTTTATTAAAAAAAAACACTGAGTTGGAACAATAATGAAGAATTGTGCAGACATTATATACATTGCGCGTTAGTCAGTGTGTATCTTTCTCTCTGCTGTCACATTAATTTTCAAATCGACATCAAAAGTCATAACAATTGATGAACAATACTCAACAGCACTTTAGTTTGGAAGAATTCCCTAAACAAACGGTGCATAATTTTAAGGTAATATTCTTTATTGATATTCTGGCAAGAACACACGATGCACCACGAAATGTTATTAGAAGAAAGCAGTGAGCAAAACATTCACGTTTGGCCGGACTTGGCATGCTTTGTTCAGTTTTTCTCTTCTAGCCGCGTGCATTGGAATGATTTCGCTTTTGTTTTCATGTCTTAACCATACACCCATACTTCGTCACCAGGTATGACCCTTTTGAAAAAAATTGGATCGTTGTTGACGTCATTTAACATGAGCGATTCGCATGCGACAGGTACTTTGGTAAAAATTTTGCAATTTCGGAAAAAACTTCGCTGCCACCGATATGCCGACATACTCAGGAACTTCTCAAATAGTAATTCGACGATTTTCAATAACAACACCTACAGGCGATCGTATTGAAGCACAACGCTTATTTTCATGCATTTGCTAGGCTCGTCAAACAGTCCAACGAACCCATATAAGAACTACAACAATCCACCCCACACAGAATATAATTTTCTTGCGTCTCTGTTCAAATGTTGCATCACAGCTTCCTACATTTCCATTTTCATTCAGTGACACAAATTTCACTTATAATTCACAAGCAGTTCATGTGCATATTTCGTGTAGTAGTCGCTCGAGAGCTGGTGAAAGCATACTTACCTGGCGTAGAGGTTACCATGATCACAAAGGTGGTTCCTCCGGAGCGAGGCTTGGCCATTGCACTTCGGCTGAGTTGACCTCCGCGATTATTCCTAATGCGAATAACTCGTTCGTGTAATTTTTGGTAGCCGGGAATGGCGTTCGCGCCTTCCCGACATAATAAATAAATTTAAAATAAAAATAGCTATTAAAATGATACAGAAACAATTTTTGTTATCTCAAACAAACAGGGCACTTGTTTTACACTTGTTTATGAAAAAAAAGAAACAACTGACTTGAAACAATAATCAAGAATGGGTAGACATTATATATACACGTTGCGCGTTGGTCCGTGTGTATATTTCCCTCTGATGTCACAATAATTTTCAAAACAAAAGTCATAATAAATCATCCAGTAAATATTGCTCATACGTACATAGGGGTTACTCCAAAAAGTGGGCGGGACACGTCCATTAGCATATGTGTGTGAAGCGATCATCCATAATAATTAGCTTATATTGATTTATGTGAAGAAGTTTTTGTACAGATGGATAAAGGTGAGCGGTGGGTTTATATGGGGTCTACCTCACAAAGTGGGCGAGACGCGCTCATTTGTATACGCATATGTCAAGCGGCCGTTCATAACAAACCACTATGTCGAATGTCAATCCGATATTGACTTAATTAGAGTAGTTTTTCATACAAAAGAGCAAACATTGGCTATGGGTTTGTATATTTCATTGGTGGATTCAGGGAGGTTGGGGAATTGAGGAACAGCATTTTTGTTGTTCTAAAATAGTAGGCAAAAAAATAACAACGAAGCATATAAAATTGGTGTATACGGTATAGTCTTTTCTCTTGTTTCTTAATCTTTTTTTTTTTTTTTGGTAGAGTTCCATCAACAAAGGATATTTTTCTTACAAACTGTGCGACCTTCTGACAAGAACTCACGATGCACCGCGTCATGTTAATCTAAGAGTGCAGTGCGCTAAACATTTACATTTGACCGCACTTGGCGTGCTTTTTTCGTTTTTTTCTCTTTCAGCCGCTTTCCATGGGATGATTTTGCAGGTTTAACCCTGGAACTACCTTCGCTGCCACAGGTTTACTGCGTAAAACATCAGAAAAAATTGCAATATAAGTACACCTACTCAAAAGGCAACAAAAAAAATGTTAACGAGATTTCTTTTTTTTTTAATTTAAAAATGTTAAAACTTTAAACTGTGCCAAAAATACTTAAATTAAATAAGGAAAACAATTGAAATCTTTACATCTTGTTTTTCACATAAAGGTTTTTACGTTCATTCGAAAATTTTTGGTTAATAATCGGAAAGCTGAAGTTTTTTTGAACATGCCACCCCACTTTAAGTAAGTGGTAGTTCTTAGACAGTTTTTTAAGTTTTTGTATTAGAATTTGTTGTTAATTTCGCTAGAAACGCAAAATTTGGTGTATCTTACGTAAATCCTACTAAAATATACTGCATAGGTCCAGATCGGGCCACTATAAGGGGTACTTTAAAATGCGCTAACTGTAGTGAACCAGCAATGGTGAAACAAATAGATCACTGGTGGAAGGGCGTAGCACAAGAGCATACGCAGACTAACGAAAAACAAAACAGACAAACACAGTCCTATTTAAATAATTCTGAAGATCGCCATGCGATCTGCCTGTTACAAGTTGATAAGACTCTGCGAACGTAAAGGATATAGCAAATTCTATGTGCTACTTTGTAAGTGCTTCGCCATTACTTTGATGACTGTTTATTTTATTGAAGTTGTTGTTCGGCAGACGTTCGGTGAAAAAGCAATAACAGTAAACGGATAAACGTAAGAATATGTTGTATTATTCCTAGATTACGGTCGTTGAAGTCGACCGCTGGCCGTACATACTAGTAAAAACAAAAATAAAATCAGCAGTTTCAAAGAAATTACATTTTTCATTTATTTATACATGTTATATACAACATAATTTGTTTTTAAATCATTTATCTGTACATAACTTACATACTTATATAACATACTGGCTTAGATTACACAAAAATTAAATTAGCACAATTAGACATTTACAAAATCACCCGTTTATGCACTGTGCTGGCTCACACATTGATGAGCAACGCTGTGGATCGATACTTTCGCTTGGGTTTCGCTACCAGTTTCGTTTTGTGGGAAAGTTTCAGCGGTTCCGTGGGTGGACGTCTGCGTTTGCGATTCGCGTTGAATGTCGGCGGTGACGGGATATCGCCACCAAAATTATTATTGCGAAACGGCGTCACTAAACTGGGCGGATAGGTTTCAAAATCCTCCAATTCAAGACCCTCTGGTGCCTGAGTCTCCTTCAATTTCGATGTGATATACTTCTGTATCTTTGGATCGTTAAGTAATTGCAATTTTAGTGCATCATCTAGCATTTTCTTCTGATCTAAAAGATACGCCTCGATTTGCTTGTTGGATGCAACGGTCTTATAGCGATCGTACGAATTCGATCTGCCGCTTGTGGAAGTTGATGATTTGTGCGATGGCAGCACTTCAAAAATTTCATCCTCGGGCTCATAGACGCTATAGCTATTGCTGCTCGATGCGGGTACGGTGGATTTGGGTGGTGGTACCAAATGAAAGGGATCGGGAGACTCATACAGCTGTGTGTATTTCTGTGGTTGTGAACGCTTTGGAGGCGATGGTGGAGGTGGTGGTAAATGTTCGGGCGTACGTTCTTCCGTAGAGAGATTTGGATCAATGTAGCCGCCGCTACTTGTTTTATAGGGGCTCGAGCTAATATACTTGGTATGTTTCGGATAACTGGATGTGGACTTCTTTGGAATGGGATGCTGCACACGTATCTGTGTACCAATGGTGTATTCATGACTGTCAGTTTCGCGTGAATTCGTGTAGGGCAACGGTGACTCATTCGAATATTCGCTAGAGATATAACGCTCACTCGAAAAGTCGTCCTCCTCCTGGCGACAAAAGTTAAATTTATTTTAGCAAAAAGGAGTTATTGGCGTTCGGTGAATAACTTACAGATGCATAATGCTTGTGGGGCTGCTTTTTATTACCATACTTCTTGGATACCTCATGTCGTTTGCTCTCATCTGACTGCAGATCACCGCCACCTACCCTGCTGCGATAGCTGGCCGGCGGTTGCAGCTGTGAAGTGCGTGAGAAACGCGGAGAGGGTGGTTCCACCGAGCTATAGAAGCTACGTCTATAATAAGATCTTTGTGCGGCGCTGTATGTGACCAGTAATAGCAAAATTAGCGGCCACAGCACTATGAGCTACAATAGCAAAAACAGAAGTACTTGAATTAGTACATCAGCAAGGACTTTTACATGCCATAGATGCATTTTTTAATTATCACACACTCTCACACACACATGCACGTGACTTACATTCCAAAATTGTCTCATATTATTTGTTGCTGTTAAACTTTTCGTGTTATTTAAGTACAATTGCCTCTATCTGAAAATTGTTTCTGCCACACTTTAATTCGTTAGATATTTAATTCGATCGATTGAACGATTGTCTATCAAGCGTCGGATTTCAAGTGTTTTGAACGCGTACGTTGCCTCAATGAAACTGAAAGTTTTTCCAATGAGTGCAACAGTTTTATGCCGACTTCCTAATGCCAAAAGCGTCTGCAGCAAGTTTCGCAAGAGTTGAAGTTGAAGACAGGCAGTCAACCAGCCAGCCAGCCAACAGAGAGTATCTAACCAGTTGTCAAGATTGATATCTGCGGCAGTGGCAGCGGCACATACGCATCCGACCCGTTGCATGCAGCATTTGCATTTCCATTTCCACGAACTCTTCAGGCAGCAGTTGGAAAAGGAAACGTTGCAATTAATGCTGACTGCATTTTCTGCATGGAAATGAAATGAAGATACAATGAAAAAGAGATGAAATTAAATTTTGTTTATTGCTGTAATTGCGAATTTAACGATTTATTTACAACAAGTGTATTAACGTGCACTGGCGGAGTGGGAGGGACCCAGTAGACATAAATCATAGAACAAAGAACGACGAAATTGTTTTAAGAACACACTTCAAAAGAATTGCTACAAAAATCCAAAACTTCATATAAAATGGTAATGAAATGGTACACAAAATTTTCGGACAGTTTTCTCTTTTGGTACTCAGTCAAAAAGAAAACAATGCCTAGCGTTGCCACTTTTTTGTATATCTGTGTATTTTATATTACAGCTGTTGAGTAATATTTTGGTAGCAGAAATAATTGATTTGAATTATTTCTTGACCGTACTCGTATATTTCACACGTATTTTTTTGTTTTGTTTACAAATTAGACCGACCTCTGGTTCATGGTACATTTTGATACTTTCAAATGTACAACATTTTATATTGTTTTTAAATACCAATACTGAGATCCATGAAAACTTTTTCTACCAAAATTGTAAATTATTACTGCTATATCAAATAAACAAAAAACAGTGTACCCAAATCAATATGAAATACTAAAATCAGATATTTATTAGGTGAAAAGTCCACACATATTGATTTTTCTTTGGTTTATTCTGACGGAAATGCAAAAGGTCACACTCTTTGCCATCTGTTTTTTTTTCAGTATATGAAGTATTTTCGGTAGAAAACGTTTTTCTTATCTGAGTACTCGCTGAAAAACAGTTGCGACCGAAAATTTTAATTGTTTAATTTATATTCTATAAATGAGCGGTTAACTGCTTGTTACTGGTCGTTCAGTAAACTCTATATATTTAGATCAAGGTTTAATCAGGCCTCTGTGCAAATTCATCTACTTGTATGATTGGTTGCTTAGGGTGTTAGAGTGGACTGGAATTAATACTCATAAGATACTTTTAGATTCAAATTAATTTAGAAGAAGGTAGGATAAGAGAGACTTTGTTGAATTGCCAAAATATATGCTTGGAAATTACTCGAGTAGTAATATTACCCAGGGCCCGGGCATTTTTAAGAACCCGGAATCAATGGAATCGCATTATTGCGGCATATAAAAATAAGAGCCTGTAATTTCGCTCGGCGGCACAGTGTGTGTGTGAATAAGAGAACCAGTTCCTCAATTTTCATCGAATCAACTTAAATCCCGGTATTGAAATTCGTTGAGGTAGAATGCTCAATTCAATATTTAACTCAATACAAGCAAATATTTAACTTTTACGTTTTTGTACTTTTCTATTACAGTTAAAATACACGATGGAGGCTTGTATGGACTTATGTTTAACATTTGGATAAATAGGCGTGACACTTCCACTATATACTAGAAGTCCTCACCAACCATTTTAATGTTATTATATGTGAAATACTTTATTATAAACAGTATCAAATTGAAATACGATATGGTGGCTTTTTATGCGGGAACACTTTAGATATGTATTATTAGGCGTTTTCTGGCCATAAAAAAACACTCCTCACTTTGTTGATTTTATGAGTAAACATTTTCAACAGGTATGTGCGAACTTTGAAAGCTCATTTTTTCCGTCGTTTCAGAATTCATTCCTCGACGACATAGTCACAATTTTATCATTTATACGTTCGCTGATTATGATGAAGCATATTTTTGCTTGCACGATTCCGCGAACATGCAAAATTGATGCATTTTAGAGACAATCATCAAGAATCTCCATTGCATCTCGAGAGGCTACGTTAAATCGCTGGTTTGTGACAACAAATCAAGAACAATTGACCAACTGGAGAAGAATATCATACAAACTATTGCAGAGATCCAGCCCAACTTTTGCAACAGAGTCATACAAAATTGAACCTCTCGGATCATGTCCTGTAAACGAAGCAACGGAGGCCAACAACAATGTAGGTGGTTTATTCCAAACAAAAAAAAAATGGTGACTTTTTATTTTCCCCTCATATATTACACACTTGTGACAGGGTTTTTTCTAATTCTCGAAACACTTCTGATATGCATTTTTTGGTATGGCCTTGAGCTTTTCGCCGTCCTTGCATGGGACTTTTTAGGGGCTGAGGCATGATTACGGTGTTGTTTTTCGATAAAAATCACGAACAAAGTCAAAATATAGCAATTTTGGAATAAATTCACCGCAAACCTTTCATGCATCCTCAGCAACTTCTTTAATAGTGATTCGACAATCTTCCATAACAATTTTCTTCACTGCTTCAAAGTTTTCGTCGGTTGTTGAGGTGTTGGGACATGTAGAGCGGGCATCATCATAAAAATTTTCTCGGCCTTCTGTGAAGAGCTTTGGTCATAGCAGAATCGCCATATGACACGGTCAACATTTTAAGTGCGTTGGATCACTTAATTTTATTTTCCACACAAAATTAAATACAGATTATTTGAACCATTTTATTCGATAGTAAAAAAGTCGAAAAAATCTGTCAAAAACAAACTAAAAATGCAAAATGGTTGATAATGTCAACCTATTTTTGGGAACATGTATACCAGGTTGGTACTACCAACACAAATCGAAAATCGAATGAACGTAGCACGCGAAAAGTCACCTATTTTTTATTACATCCCCTTATAAATCGATATTTTTAGAAAACTGTAAACCAGTTTTTTTTTTTGTTTTTTGGTATTTTAGTGTTGTCTAACTTGAGACATAGCCGAAAGTGTGGACTCATTTTCTATAAAAAAAATACAGATATTCATATCATTGTTTCGAGGTCATCACAATTAAAACTAGTGTTACGATTTTATTGTCAATACACTGCAATATCGTGTTCGATTTTATTGTCAATACACTGCAATATCGTGTTCGACATTAAGACGACGGGTCCCTGGTTTTCGCTGAGATGAATAACTTAATGGCGAACATTTTCTGATAAATACGTAATATTTACTTCCCAGTAGTAAAGATAAATTTGTATCTTGCTCGTAACATGCCCCTTCAAAATATTAGCCAAGTACGCCAATGAACATTTGGCTAACATTGGCAGAAAGCAGCTGGGGTTAGTTGAAGCAGCACTGACAGAGCACAAACGTGCAGACATTGTTAGTTGCAGCAAAGAAAAAAAAACTACAATTTTCACTTGGCGCGAAGCGCGGATAGCAAGTGTATCTTGCATTTACAAAAGCATTTACTCGTAGTTTATGGTGGTAATTTCAACACAATCTCTTTTAGGAGTTCAGACGACTGCATATCAATTGTATACGATGCGGCGCACAGAAGTAGCAGCAAAAATCATAACAAAAATCTACTTGCTATTTTGAAGAAGCAACTTTGCAAAAAGAAATAATTGCGACATCGTTTGCAGATACTAGTTTGTTTAGTTAGCAAAAGCAAAACAAAAAAAGCAGATACTTTTTTTTATTTCTTATTGTGCATATGCGAAGTTCAGGTTCAGCGTCAGGAAATGCTGTAATTGCCAACAACAACAACAACGACAACTTGCACCAGTTGCAGCATCCGCAGCGCAAAGCGCCTGCCACAACAACAAGTTAGATACAGATACAAATATAGCTATAGAGGCGACCACGTCGTTGGACTTTTTGTTGGCCGCAATGTTGGACTACTTTCTACTATAGTGTGTGATGTATTTTTTTTTTCTTGTTTGCAGCTGCCCATTGTTGTTGTTGTCAGTTTATACAGGATGCGCACAGCTCGAATGCGGAAGATTTGTTTTTCCGTTTATCTTGTTTTTGATTCGATTTTTCATCAATCTTTTTTTTTTTTGTTTGGTAGTTGGAAGTGGAAATTGGAAAATTCGCGCACAGCCAGCTGCCATTTTTTTGTGTGTTGCATAATATTTCATCATGAGCTATTTATGATTTTCATTGCATTTATCCCGTAGCTGCGTGCGTCTCTGTTTGTGTGTGTGTGCGAATGTATCTGTGTAAATATTTGTATTGTGTTCATCTTAATTAAATCATTTGCAGCTAATTTGCAGCAGGCATTTTTCAATTGATAAATTGTCGAATTGATTTTTCTATTATTACAAAATCAACTCAAATAGCGAACTTGATTAAGGCGTGCTATGTGCGCAGTGCTGCTTGCTCAGTGTATATATCTGCATCTATTGTAATTGCACAATTTCAAGTTGATTGCATGTCTTGCGCTGAGGCTGGGTTTATTGACGTAAAGCTGGAAGAATTGCACTTTTCGCTGCGGTGGCAAGGTCAAGCTCAAGTTCAAATCGTGTTACAATTGTTGCTATTTCGTTTAAATGCAACAAAATTGACGACGTGTGGCAGCACCAAAAGCAACAACAACACTTGCAACAATACTACTTGGATGTGACTGTCACAATTTCCTTTTTCCTCATGACTAACTTGTCAGCTTGCAAACGAGTGAGCAAAATTTTAAATTATTACATTATAATATATGCATATATTTTTTAATATGGGCACTAGGGGTATGACTTTTTAACTTTTTTATGTTTTTAATTCAATATACATGACTCTATGCGATGAGCCTCTGATAGATATTATGGGAAATGTCATTAGTTTAACTTAATTTCTAAAAAAATATCCGCACGTGATACCATTATAAAGGTTAATGACTCTTTCTGAGATCCCTCGCCGTGTTAGCGAGCCCCATATGTAGTCTATAGATAAAAGATGCAGTGTGTAACGCCATAATTTTGACTGTTCTAAATCTATGCTTTAAGTGATTAATTTGGTCCGAGGAACTTCTGTCGCAGACGGATCTCCTTTCCCATATGCATGAAAGAATAGGTACAAGAGTTACCTCGAAGTTACCAGGAGACATTTCTTCATTTATTTAACAGATCCCTAGAACAACTTCGTTGACGTCTGTTCAACAAGAACACAATATATAAAAAAAAAAACAACCAAATCGTTAGCTTCGGTTGTATCGAAGCTATATTACTATATATATTACACGAAATTTTAAATCGTATTGTAAAACATAAACGTTGGGGTTTAAATTGGGGCTACCCAATAAAGTGGGCGATACACGCCAACCAGTAGCTGTGTATGTAGCGACCATCTATAAGATGCCACAGTACAGATATTAACGTTTTTCTTACAAATGACTAAAAGTTAGCAGTGGGTATGTATGGGGAGTACCTGAAAAAGTAGGCGTGAAACTTCCATTTGTATATGTATATGAAAAGGCTGTCCACTAAATCGCATTTCAACCTAATATTGACTTTAATGAAGCAGTTTTTCATAAAAAACTACAAAAGTGGGCTACCTCAAAAAGTGAGCGGGTCCCATCCATTAATGTATATGTGAAGCGTCCGTACACTAGAAGCTACCATAGCAGTTATTAAGTTGATATTGACTACAACAAACACGTTTCTCATACAAAAAGTCAAAAGTGGGCGGCGGAATTGTATGGTGGCTACCCAAAAAAGGAGGCGTGGCGGCTCAATCTTGATTAACTGCAATAAAAAGTGTATGAGCAAATTATCAACTGGATAACATAAAAATTAGTCCCCAAAAAATGCGCAACATCCAGACGGACATGGTTAGATCGACTCATCCCGTCGAGCTGATCAAGAATATATATACTTTGTGGGGTCTACGATGCCTCCTTTAATGCGTTACAAACTTTCAGACAAACTGATATTATTATTCAAACTCTGTGATAATAGTATAAAAATAACGAAACAAAACTTCTGATGGACTCCAGAAGTTTTGTAAAAATCACTGATTTAGAGTTTTTAATGTCATTTAGTTTAATTTTTTAAATAGTAGGGTTGTTGATAATATATCAAAATATCAATATATCAATATTTTGTATAAAAACTGATATATTTATAACGTGATATATTTTTTTGCCCAAATATCGAATATGCGATACTTTTTTAGGATATATTATGATATTTGTGCGTTGGTCACTGTGTATCGATGCACTGTGTATGTATATCTGTGTAGCGAGCGCAAAGCGCATTTAAATGCAGCAAAGAGTAAAATGGATTTAAATTTAATAAGAACAAACTGCTGTAGTTTGTGTTTATTAAATTTAAATCCATAAAAAAAAAAATGGCACAGCAAAGTGTAATTTGTACTGGAAAATTATGAACACCAATTTGGTGTCGCACCTGAAAAACAAGCACTATGATATTTTCATGAAGTGCAGTCAAAAAAAGGTATGTATTTAAAGTGGCGTCTTTTTTCGGTGTGTGCGTGTGTGTGATTTAAGAGTCCGCGTTTTTCATTTTGGACAAAGTGAAAAGAATTGTGGTGCATTTCAAGCACAGCCTTGCATTAATGGACCAGTTCTGAAAGGCCCAGGCTGATAAGGGAATTCCGGAAGGTTGTATTAAGACCTTGTAGCAAAACGTTGACACGCGATGGAACTCGTGCCTTGATATGCTGACGTCCTTTTTAGGTCCTGCAAATAAAGTGGCAATCATTCTTATAAACAGAGCCGAATATGTTAAAGGATTACCAGAAATGCTATCGGCTAAAGAACTAAACATTTGCCGTGATTTTTGTAGCCTTTGGGCCCATTTAAAGATGCGACTGAGAAAATAAGCGGTGAATATTATGTCACTGTCAGCATGGTGATCCCGTTATTTCACTATTATTAAAAAAAATACAGATTATAAAAGTAGAATCTGACAAGGGCATCCTTACTAAAGAGTCGCTTCGTAAACTATTGGAGAAAAGGTTCAAGCCACTTGAATCAAATAAAATATTCTTCCCAAAAATAAAGAAAAAATAAATACTAATTAATTTCATTTACATTTTTACAGATTTCAGATGACGAAAATCTAGATGACCCATGTGATGAATAATAGGTCGAGTCGGAAAATAGTTAGCTGAAGTTATACCTCAGCTTGCCGCAAACTTCATGGGAAAGTAATCCCTTAATGCTGGACTTCGCATAAGGAGTCCATGCCGGGACTATCTAAACTCGCCTTAAGGTATCTTATTACCCCTGGTAGCTCAGTGCCCTCGGAGCGAATTGCTTCCGCTATAAAATGCGTCATTTGTGACTCCAGTAGCCGTATGACGGATTTGCACATAACGCAACGCATATTTTTAAAGTCTGTTAATGCCAAATATTGGAATTAAACATTTTTTTTTACATTTAATATGTATAATACATACTAAATTCGTATCTCATGAAATTATATTATTATGTTTTCTTAATATAGACTACATCTTCTTATTTTGGGAAAAAAAAAGGGAAAAAAATATCAATTATATCAAATATATCGATATTTTCAAAGATATATCAAATATCATTTTGATATTTTTTCAAAACAGAAAGTATCGTAGATACGATATTTTAAAAAAAATTCGACAACCCTATTAAATAGCCACAATTGCCACCACTGGCACAGAATACTCAAGTGAAAATGTTAACATCGATAAGACTATATTTCCAATACGTTTTCATTTAATTGAATAAAATGAAGTGAAGGCGAATGTTCTTAAGAATGCCTCTTCCATTCCCCTTCATCTACTTAATTTTGTTTTTAATTTTTTGTATTTATTCATTATGTCGGGACGGCGCGAACGCCATTCCCGGCTACCAAAAATTACACGAACGAGTTATTCGCATTAGGAATAATCGCGGAGGTCAACTCAGCCGAAGTGCAATGGCCAAGTCTCGCTCCGGAGGAACCACCTTTGTGATCATGGTAACCTCTACGCCAGGTAAGTATGCTTTCATCAGCTAGCGAGCGACTACTACACGAAATATGCACATGAACTGCTAGTGAATTATAAGTGAAATTTGTGTCACTGAATGAAAATGGGAATGTAGGAAGCTGTGATGCAACATTTGAACAGATTTTTTTTTATTATTATTAATTTACAATCTATCAATAAGACAATAAGTTAGTTGAAAGTTCATAATATAACAGAAATAGCTGTACTCCAGTGAGAACAGCTATTATATTCAAAATTATATAATTAAGAGTTTATTTACAATATATACAAAATTTAATCTCTAAAAGGTAAATCTAACACATGATTTCTTTTAAGTCTTCGAGTTGTATCGCTATTATCTAGTAGGCATATTGCCAAAGCATTTAAATGATCATGTAGTCTCTCAACATACCTTGATTTGAACAGAGACTCAAGAAAATTATATTCTGTATGGGGTGGATTGTTGCAGTTCTTATAGGGGTTTGTTGCAAATAAAAATTTACTATTTTAAGAAGATTATCAAGGAAAAAAAATATTAATTGAAATACATAATAGTTTCGTGGGTAGTGTGAAAAATTAGCTAATGTTCCATAAATTGGAGTTGCAAATGCAAAGACGATTATATCTAAATTAGAATGTTTGTATGTATTTTACATGTGTTCATTTTTCTAAATGACATCAAAAAATGCTTTAATTATTTTGTTTTTACTTACTTTCATATGAATTGGTTATAATTTGAATATACATATATATGTATGTTTATACTAAGTATTTGAGTTATAATAGGAAAAAGTTAATTTCATCTCACAATTGCAACTTAATGTTAATACCAACAACTCGATATGATACCCAAAACATTTTTACGATGTTACACATCGAATATTATATTATTTTAATACCTTTCTTCTACTTCTATTAGGTACTAGTCTTTGTATTGATAAGTGAGCTCTGCCCACTACTTTTCCAATTATTCTATATGAATTCTTTCCTCCAGATATAGCTTTAAAATAAATATTCACACATCTGCACCAATTTGATTTCCGTTGTTGTCCATGGCGCTATTAATATTTTTTTGACACACCGATTGATTGAAAAAGAATGAACTAAAACTACAAAGTGAGATAAACATTTCTTAGAATACTTTTAGGTAGCGGTAATCGCATATTTGCTCATTCCTTGCAGCTGTACGCAGCCTTTTGCGGTAGTGCTTTTCTTACATGTAGCATAGAATGAATTAAACTATAATTTTAAGTATTAAAATGCAGCAAAAATATTACTGGTTTTAAGAGAAATTATATAAAAACATAAAGGTTGATTCAATACATAAAACATTAGCGAAGATATTTGTGATTAATGGAAAAATTTTAAAATTTTTTGTGGTGTACGCATAGTTTTTCGTGCAAGTGTATACTTTATGGGGTCTACGATGCCTCCTTTAATGCTTTACAAACTTGCTGATACTACCATTTTACACTGTGTGTGAATGGTATAAAAATAAATAAATAAATAAAAATTAATGCTGAAATAAAAAGTAAATATGTAAATAGTATAAAACAATAACTTACTGAGGGGAAGAAAGATAGCATACGATTGCTAAAAGTATTCTATGTTGTGAGAGTAAGATAGCAGAATCATTGTGCAGATTCTGTACTATTTTGTTCCCCATTCTTTATTACATTTATTAAACACGCACTTCAGCACGAGATCGAATAGGAAATTGCATCAAATGGATTATGTAATCGCACTAATTATTGCATTTAATTATATTTATTATAGAACACAATTTTAGCTAAATGCATTTTGATAAATTCTACATAACATTTTAGCACAAATTACATAGAAAAATGTAAATTTAACGCACTTAATTCACTTTTCATTCTTTTTCTCTATCTCTATCTCTTGTGCTCTTTTTGCTAACAAACACTTTCAGTTTACGCGACGCGCACTTCATCTTCATCACTGACCGTCAATCAAATAACTGAATTCGGAAGTGCAACGACACTGAGAACAAAGCGCCAAAAATGATCAAGTATCAACAGAAGCAATACATATGCAAATACATATAGAACACGAAGGAGAGATTACAAAAAGAGAGCAAAATAAATGAAGTAACAAATTATTGCGTAGACTATTGAACACCTGCAACAATTTTTTTTTTTAACTCCGGCCAAATACCTATGAGACGCATATGAAAAAAGTGAGTGATAAAACTGAGAGCAGAGTGTCATAAATGAAACAATGTACCAAGAAATAATTTACAGTAACAGAAGAATGATGCGATTAAAATTGATAGTTACATTTGCTCCAAAAAATCTGCGACAGCACAAAAATTTTGAAATTTTAACTTTAATCGCAAACATCTCAGCTAATGTTTTATGTATTGAATCCAACTTTGTTTTATTATATAGTTTATTAATTTCTCTTAACTAATAATAATTTCAGGACTGTATAATCGGCAGTTATTTTTGAATACCTTTCTTCTAGTTAGTGTGCAGTCAACCTTGGATTCTGTCGCACTAACTGAATGTCGCGTTTTTTCTCTCGTTTTGTTAAGAGAGATGGACGACCTGATCGGGACCAGATAGAACCCTTTGAAGTGTAGTTAGTTAGAAATCTTTGTATTAATGAGTGAGCTCCGCCCACTACTTTTCCAATTTTTCTATATGATTTTCCCTCAAAATATATGTTTAAAATAATTTTTTACCCATCGGCACAAATTTTTATTTCCATTGTTGTCCATGGCGCTATTAACATTGTTTTGGCAATCCAATTGATTGAAAAAGATTGAACTAAATATCTGAAATGAGATAAGCATTTCTTAGAATATTTTTATGTAGCGGTAATCGCATATTCGCTCATTCCATCGACCTCGTATGCAGCTGTACGCAGAGTTTTGCAGTAGTGCTGTTCGGACATGTTGTATCATAAAATGAATTAAAACTATAGATAAAGCACTATTAGATGATTAAAATTAAATGGCCCTACATATGTGTGTTGTTTATTGAAATAAAAGTTAAAGCAGCTGATGACGTAAGTATATAACTGTGGAGCAGGACTAGTTCTGGTGTCGATAGGTCACTTGTTGGTAGCATGCTACCCAACGTCCGTCCTTATTACTATTATTATGTTAGTTGAAAATCGTTTTATCAGAAAGGGATGATTGAACAGAACAAGCTATGTGAGGGATAGACTAAAAAGTCAGTTGGTTTGTAAAGTTGCTGGCCCTTTCGTTTGTTCGCTAGCCGACAGCAAATATAATAAAATATAAAAAGTTTACCGAATAAAAAACTCTGCACTTTCTTGAAATAAAAACCAAAAAAAAATTTTTGAATTTAATGTTAGCAAAATATAATTTAAAATCTTTATTACCTTAAAAGTTTAATTTAATAAATCCGCATACAATAATAACAACAGCAACTTAAAAGGCAAGTAGATTAGCATTTAGATACATTTAGATACGATAATTTAAACGCTTGTGAATTGCATAGACTTCTTCCATTAGAGCTAATTTTAGATTTCCGTTTTTCATTTTGACTTTCAAATTGACAATTTGTGAATGAATGAGTAAACTGAGTGGGTGTCTTGACTTGATTAGTTTATTCCGCATCAAGTGCATCATTAGGTAAATCACTAGCAAAACGCTGCTCAACTCAGCTCAGCTCAGGTGTCGCGTCAGCGTTGCACTCGAATGCAGCTTAAAATTAATTTTAATAATGAAAAAAGATCATTGATTCATTTGACACCGCTCAATCGGGCAAACCCACGCTAATACGCTGCGAGCCGGCAGTGCTGCGCGCTTTACGCCGTGTCTCGGCTGTGGGCGTCGGTTGCGCACTTTGAGCCACAACGAGCGAGTCACCATTGAAACAGAGACTGCTACGCAAATGCTTGCGCGGATCGGATGGAGACAGAGGCGATGTCGGAGGTTCTGACTGCGCACGCGAATCATGCTGAAGAGCAGATGATGATTTTTGTGATGTAAGCGTTTGACTATCGACTTTTTTATTATTGTTGTTGTTGTTGGCCATATTTTGTTGGCCATAATTATTGTTGTGGTTGTTGATATTATTATTATTATTATTTGTGTTATTCATAGATTTAAGTTCTGAACCAGTTTCCATATATTGACGCGTCTGTTGTTCTAGCTGTTCCAACTGTTGAATTCGCTGTTGGCGTTGCTGTCGATTTCCATTTCCTGTGCGCATACTCGTATTTGGCATAGCTGCCAAACGCCGTCCAAGCAGTTCGCCCTCATAGGCATCATTAAAATCATAGTCATCATAATAGGTACGTATCTGACGCAGTGGACGCAGCAGCGGTGTACGTCTGGTTTCGTAGTACTCCGGCTCGTAGGCTTCATCGCTATAGGTGACATGTTTTTTGGGTGAAGTACGCAAGCGCAGCTGTCGCATACCGCTGTCCAAATAATCTGCAGGCAAACCATTACCATAATCATTATAATCCGTACTTGGATAAATTGGCGTAATGGCATTCTTCAGTATCTTTTTGGGTGATGTTTCGTAATGATTTTTTTCCTCCAGCTCATAGATATCCTGTGTACTAGTGCTATTCTGTGGTTTTGTTGGAACCGGCGCCAGCTGCTGCTGCTGCTGCTGCTGCTGCTGCTGCTGCTGCTGCTGCTGCTTATGTTGCTTCTGTTCTATGGGTTTTACTGGTGCGTAGAGCTCTCGATCCAAGCTGAAATTTCGCACATTACGCTTTACTTGTAACTTTGGACTGTTCTTTGTATTACGCTCCAACTCACGCTTATCATTCATATCCATTTTTGGCCTACGTGCATTATTTGGCGTAGGCTGTTGTTGTTTATCGTTCACATAATCATAGAATTGTATAGTTGAGCTATAGGCCTGTTTACGCTTGGCTGTCGTATAAGCTTCATCCACAGTCTGCTCCTTTGGCAATTCCAGCTTAGTGGCAGTTAGCTTCGGCGTCAACTCTTGCTTTCTGGCAGTAGTACGTCTTGTTCTCGGCTCATCCTGTAGATTATCAAAGAATTGTATTGAAGAATTGGCAAATTCCTTTTTAAACATTTGACGCGTATCTACTTCGTTTTCGGGCACTGTTGCGCAATGCATTTGCTGCTTCTCCAATAGTTTTGTTGTTGGTTTAATTGTTGTCGTATCCAAACTGTTCCGTCTGCGTAGCCGTGTCTCGACCACGCTTTCCGTTTTTGTATCATCCGGCCAGAAGAAATGCGATTCCTGACGATTTTGACCAACACTAACGCCGGAACGCTCGATCATCTTCGGCGGCAAACCGGTGTAGAATTTGCCGTTGAGCATTTTGAACGCGTTTCGTTTGGCGTACAGTGAACAACTGAGTCGAACAGTGCTCTGCGAATGCGCACAAAGAACTGCCGCCACTTGATGCCAGCTGTCGCGCTCTGACCCCTCCTTTGGCCACCTACTTCAGCACTTGTTGCCAGCGCATTTGCTTGTAGGCGGGCGTACAGCTTCAGCGTTCAGCTTTTTCTGTCGAGTCGCATTCATTTGCAATTCTGTGTACAAATTTATCTACACGTATGTATGTGTGTGTGTGTGTGTGAAAAACAAACTTGGAAACATTTAAAATACGAAAATTAATTCTGTTGTCGCAGCCACTATCAACAACAACAACTAACAAGAAAACGTTTAAATTTAGTATAACCGAAGCTATAATACTCTTTTTAATTAGTGGAGGCTGTAATTGAAAGTGGGCGTGGCATACGAACTCAGTGGTTTCGTGTATTAACATGTACCGGAGAATCGCCATTAGGCATAAATGAAATTTGTTATTTTCCAAAAAAAAGTGTCATAATATTATATTAAATCTGTGGCGGTTTCAGAACTAATTTTGGCTGTTCGCATTATTTTGATTTGAGGGTAGTCTTTGAAGTACCTAATCTGCATCATTAAATTTGTGGAGGACAACCATTGAAAGCAGACATGTAAGGCAGACAGACTGACAGAAAGCTGAAATTGATCTCAAACGTAATCGTGTGATAACTTCGAAGTAGTGTTTGACGTTGGTTACCGCAATCATGTATTTTAACCGTTTAATGAACGTGAATAAAATATGAGTCTATTGCAGCGCATCAATGGTTTTACTTGATCACATCGGCCTTCCGATTTCTGTGCATCTGTCTGGCTTTTATATTAGCTTTTAATGGCTCTCAAAGACATATTTAATGATGCAGATTGTCTAAAATTTGATCGTAGTCTATTAACAGATGGCAGTTGGTAGGAGCAGTGTTGTAGTTAAAGTCACTGACTTATCAACTTACATCTACTATTTCATCTAAATCTCGAGTTAGAAGCGTCCAATCTGACTGCAGCTTAAGAGAATGAAACGCCCGAAAAACTAGTTCTTAATTTTCTGAAATCGGTTGAATAGTTTGAAAGTTATGAGAAAAAAATGTAATTCGTTTAAGTTCATCCAGTTCTGTACTTTTTACATGAAGAGAGAACTTTTACGAAGAAAATGAGTTATATACAAACAAAATCTATGAATAGGTTCCAAAGTTATGATATTTCATAAATATAGTACTAAAATTCGACAAAAATTAAGAAAAGAGACACCGTTCATATATTACGTAACCAAATTGTTTGCCATTTTTGACCAGCTTTATACTTTTCACAAGTAATGCGAATAGTTTTACACATAATTTTGTCAGGGTTTAAATGAGACATCAGAGACGCCATAAACTAAGTATATATGGGGTGCACTATCTAAACCTTCGGTATTTCAGCATTGAGTAGCTCTAGAATATTCTTTACCATTTATTTCAAATCATGTTTTAAATACAATGTCGATCAAGTGACCGGGCATACTGCACAACATTGGCCATCATTTCGGGCATTATTTCGACTCGTATGTAAGCTTTGAGTTAGTCAATGGTCTTCGGCTTGCTTTTTAAATAACCCCACATAAAACTCGTGGAGTTAACTCCGAAGAACAATGAGCACAATCCAAATCATAATTTTACAACACAACATGTCTCGGGAAATTACATCGTAGCGGCTTTGGTGTGGCAAGGCCGCCTTCTTGAAAATAGAAGTTTGTTAGACCTTTGTGGACCCACAAAGTGCTCCAAAATGTAATAATAGCGTCCGCCGTGGACGGTCTCACCAACTTTGAAGAAAAATGCTCCAATGATGGGTTTTGTGCATTTTCCGGGCCAAACAGTCTCGTCGTGGAGTGGTGTTTCATGAATGACATGTGAGTGCTCTGTTCCCCGAATTCGAAAGTTTTGTTTGTGACTTCAATCGAACTAAGCATGTCCGTCTGTCTATACCCTGCCTGTATGCCTCAAAACTAGACGCTTAGTTTTTACGATATGGCCCAGGTATAGAGACAAACCCACCGCCCACTATTTGGATTTCTTGTGAAAAGCTTTTTCATTAGAAACAATATTAACTTGAAGCTCGATATTGTCGCCATTAAAGGATGCATGCCGCATCAGATAGTTATGAACTATAAAGAGGTGTGCAGAGTATTGAAGCTTCGCTTCTATCGAAGTTACTATTTTCTCTTCTTCCTTAAAAACTTAATTGGTTCATTGACATGTCATCAGTCTCCTCTTCATCAATTCATAAAACATTTTCATCGGAGTGGTGTTCGTTCAGTACGCATAGAAGCTCTCTAGCGCATTGAGTAGCAACACGTCGTGGGCGTATTTTTCCCTCCGTCAAGGTTACTTTTTCCTCTGTAAGTTACCCAAATGCATTTCACGAACATGATGCAGCACCGATTTCTATGATGCCCCATAAAGACCACAAGTTTCTAGCTAAATAAAATCTGGCAATTCTATGTAAGTGTAGAAGATGGAACTGATATAAACTCTGAACATTTAGTTTATTTATGTTAAAGTAAATCAATTTTATGGACAAAAATGACTCCCATGCTAAAAATTAAATTTACAGAATAAAAAAAATTTCGATCAAAACTATTTATCACCCCGCAGCAATTCAATGCAGTTATCAAATCAAGATACATGTCAAATTGTGGAAGGTGACAGAAGTCATCAAGTTACTGAAGCTTAACAAAAATCCACACTATTTGAGAGACTACTTTTAATACGTCAAAAAGGCATAATTTTCGAAAAAAAAAAAAATGTATACAGTTGGACTAAGTGCTCAGAATTACAGATACACTTATAAATGTTTCGAAAATAGGCTAACTGGCTCGTCTAAATTTATGAAAGTGGTGCACGCGATCGATAAGGTTTGAGGAACTAATCTTTAGAAAACTTAATACGCTACTACCTAAACATCTACTGCAATACTATTTTAAGCTGTTAGTAGCTGTTTACAAAAAACGCAAGTCAATTAATGCTGAAGAATGCAGAACATCTTTCTATGTAGAATGTGTTCTAAATATATCTTTAAGAATACTCGTACATTAAAATCACTGCTTCATTCCTTAAGAACACTATTATTTCTATTAAAATTACTGTTACTTCTATTAAAATTAATGTTACTTCTATTAAAGCAACTGTTGTCTCTTTTAAACTCTTATTTCTGTTAATATCACTGCTATTCTATTAGTGTTATTTAACACTGTTTGCATTAACAGAAATGTTAATGATAATAAAAGAAAACAGCAGTTATTCCTAATAACAGTTTTCACTGTTGAAAAATAGCAAATTATGTTCATGTCTACACTTTATACCGATTGTTAGAGCGATTCGTTTAAAACACAAAAACTTTTAACAGAAATAACACTCAGACAGGCGAACAGACATAGCTAGATCCAGTCGTCTCATCAAGCTGATAAAAACTTAAATACCAACTTTATGTGGTTTTCAATGTAACTGTTTTTATGTACAATAACAAACTTTGTCGTAGATATTAACACACTCTTCATACAATATGTGTAGTGTATAAAACATCCAACAACAAACTGCTACAAGCTTCTATATAAGGTCAAATCGGCGCTTTTCGCATTTGGCTCGCACCAAAAAGTTGTTTTTCTGTTTTCAACATTTAAGTATTTACGTGTTTAGTATCTTTTTTGTTTTTCTGTATTTCGATTTTTCACTGTGGTTGAAGCTTTTAATTGAACACAAATATAAAAAAACAACAACAAAAAGTATCTGCAATTGCACGCGCTCCAATTGCATTCTTGTATTGGTATTCCACGAGACAAAAAATGCTGCAAAACTAGAACAGCTTCATTAGTTATTTTATCTTTATTTATTTTTGTTTACTTTTATATATATATATTATATATATATATATATTTTTTTTTTTATTTGGGATTTAAAAATTGCATGACATATGCTTTAATTTATGTTTGTATCGTACATTTTACACAGTATTATAATAACTATTATTTCAAAATAGTTTAGTTTATATCATTTTACTTCGACATAGTATCTATGTATCTTATAAACGAGAGGGAGAGTGTGATAGATAGAGGGAGAGTATCTGCAATATCTCTATGCAGGAGCATATAAACTACATGAGTACATAATTAGATTTGTAAAAACTATGACTCGCTACACATTTAATAAACTAGTAAGTATATTTTTGCTCTTGTCTGCTTAATTATTAAATTATGAACGATATTCTTTTGATTTCGTAGCAATGAGAGTGACATTTTGTTAAAATTATAATGAAAACTTAATGTTGTATGGGTATATGTATCTATAAGTATATCATCAAAGAGCAGCCGATATGTTGACTTTGCTTAAAGCTAGCATGCTGCTTAAATGACTGGGAATGCTGCTGCTTTGAAATAGTTCTGCACAAAACGGAGTTTAGTTATTAAAAAAAAAAAAAAGCTTTAAGCTTTTGTTCAACAACCAATCAGCGTGCTGCAATAGACCTTTTACAAATTCGTAGCGACTTTTGTATTGGAAATCTTGCTGTGTTTTGTGCAAAACTATTTTAAAGCTTTTGATTTTATGTTATTATTAGACACGTTGCATACTACATAGTTGTTTTGATAGCACTATGTTACAGTTAAACCTATATGTATACCGACCATTTAAGGGGCACCTGCTGCTCCAACCCTGCTCAAAGTCGTTACCATATACCGCATCACAACAATTATTTGAGTGGTGACAAGCTAAACGAATAATGCTACAAACGTTCTACCGCCATACCACGACAATGTTAATAGAATTGAAACGGAACGGTCGAATAATAATAAAGATATTCACACCTAGTTGATTAACCTAGTTGATGAGAAAATTAAAAAAATAAATTATTTTCAACAACAAAATATGTTGTTAATAAGTAAGCAAAATTCATTGTTGCTTTTAATTCTTAATCATTAACCCACTAGGTGTAAGTAATTTCAATAAATACAGTCGGTGAATGAGGATGCACTCGTTGCGTTGTCCGAAACACAGTGTCTCATCTGCAAATAAATTTTGCGAATAAAATATTCTTGTTATTGTTTCTTTTTGCATTGAGAAAGAATTTTCTCAACCTCGAGTTAGCCAGAAAAAACTCATATATTCGTAACTAAGGTCACTAAACATATTCATTTACAAATTATGGTTGACATGCTGAACTAATTAATCAATATGAATTTAATTTAAAAAAAAAAATTCGGTCTTGAGCGAGCTTTGAACTTTGGTGTGTAAAAATCGCGAGTAGCCAAAAAATAACAACCTTAATTGTAAGACCAACGCCTTTACCAGCAACGCTTGAAATTCTCTACGAAAATGTTCGTCTAGAATATTAATAGCAACTACACAAGCATTTTTGAAATTGTATGAATAATTAGCTTTAATCCTATCATTTTGGATTTGGCTTTTTCTTAGTGTGGTGGTATAGGTAGACCCAAATATGCGAAAGGCATTGTTTCGAAATATTTGTTTTAATTGTATATTAAGTATTGATTTGCCTCGAAAATTTATTAACATATTTTGTAAAATAGTTTGCACAAAGCAAAATTTGGATGCAAATACATATGTACGCAGTTCAAGTTTAGAACAAAATTAACCACAATACGGTTATATACTTAAAATCACATTTTTTCAAGTTAAAAATTTTATTACTACAAAAAGATATGGCGTGTACAGGGTATACTATAGTTGAGCACCTCGACTGTTAATCTTTTTTGTTTTCTTTTGAATTTTATATGAACACGACGCCGAACCGAAACAAAAGTAGATGATGACGCCTTTAAGGATTGTGTTGAGGTCAATCGTAGTTTAAAAAGTAATATAAATAAGTATATCATAGTTATCTGTGTTAGGCTCAACTATTTTTATGTCAGTAAGTTGCTCAAGCCACAGAAGAAGTGATAATCAGTTGATTATAGGTCACTGATATGTTGCTGTCATTCCTCAAGATTGCAGTTTTTGATTAGACATTGCCTTGCATCAGTTCAAGAACTCTTTATTATAACATTCACGTATAGCGTGAAATAATATTAATAAAGCATATTCAATTGTAAATCGGCACCTAAACGTCTTTTCACTGTAGTCAAATAGAGTATCCATACTGACACGCTACGTTCACTTTTTTGGGGTAGCCCCCATATAAATTAACGGGCGGTTCAGATATATATCAATGGGTGTGACCCCCCTCTCCACTTTTTAAGTTAGCGACCTTACAAACTACAGGCCCACTTTTAATTGTTGCACGAAAAACTATTTTTTTTGTAGTCAATGTCGACCTAAAAATTGACACGGTGGCTTTTTATGGACAGGTGTTTCACATACCTATTAATTGGTTGGATGGTTCAGATAGATATGAGATATAAAAGATTCTCTTCTCTCGTTTACTATTCGCCATAACTGCAAGGTTGGCCAGGTCTTTTGCATAATGTTTCCATGTAGAAGATGTCACCTCTGCTTGCAGCTAGGTTAAAGCTTTCACCATACCATCCCCCTAATGGGTTGGTTCGCGATACCAAAATCTGCCTAGCTAGATGCCTTTTACCTATGTATCAAATATTTTTCAGCTACGTCTAATAAATAGTTATTAAGAGATAAAGACTTTTGATTTTTCTCTTAAAAAGAGGCACAGCACCGCCCTTTTTTAAAAATGACATATAGCCAGAAACCTTCTCCTGATCGATAGTAACACATTTTTAAATTTTATAACGATCGGTCAAATAAATAGTTACTGAGATACGACGACTTTGAAATTGTTTGTTTATTTTTCGTCATTAGCAATAATGGTAGTCTTCAAACTTATAATACAATCATTGGTTTTGATAAAGCATTAAAAGAGACATGACGCCGCGACAAAAAGTACCTTTGAGAAAGAATATACATATAAATATGTTGTTCAAACCCTAACTATTAAAATAATTGACTTTAGCTCGGATTTTGCAACTTTTAGGCAGCATGATGGTTCAGATATGAGATATCAAAATTTTATGATATTTTTAGGTTAGAGGAGTTTGTGAAAAGTATGGTATGAGCTTTCTCTAGCCAAAGTTCCCAATGAATCTTCCCTACGAATCTTCGTGCGTTTTTGTGTCGTAAATATATAGGTACGTTTATAAGATGGCTCGCTGGGTATACTTGAGAACTTTTCCTTTGCAAGCACGCAGACTTTGTGTCCATTGTGTTTTGCACTTTTTGTGACATAGTGTACGTAGTATACAACGTGCATTTAGTTGCTATTCATTTGATATATTGTGTACAGTGATTTTATAAAATAATTTACAAATATTGTTTATATATATTGGTATTTCTATAGAGTTTTACATGTATCTTGTATGTAATTGTAAATTGTTTAAAAGCATTTCATGCGACATAAACTATTCTTTTTAGCATCTCTCGTTAGATTTGTGGTTTTTTCATATATATATATATATATATATATATATATATATATATATATATATATATATATATATATATATATATATATATATATATATATATATATATATATATATATATATATATATATATATATATATATATATATAAATTATTTTTTTTTTTCGTTTTTAGTTTTTTTAAAAATTATTTACAAACAGGCCGGTTCCGGTGCACACATTCGAAAAGATTTTGTGAAAGTGAATTCGATAAAATGGTAAGTTTCTGACGTTTGGGACGACTTCGCGATTTTAGTTCACTTGAGATTGATCAAGTGTAATTCATATTACTCAAGGCAATTGAATTCAAATCGCAAAATCAGCTCTTATGTAAAACATTTACTAATTTATCGAATTCACTTACGCAAAATTTTATCGAAAGTGAGAATCGGACATACCTAAATTTTTTTTTTTTTTTTGGATTTCAGATGAACTCAAATGGCGCTTTGTAGCTAGTAGTGTGCTGCACTAGAAGTTAAGAGCAAAATTACTTCCAAGTGTTATTATTGTTGTTGTTGTTGTTATATGACTTGGGGTACAGCAAAATCAAACGTTTAACTTAAACGCTGCCGTTCGAAAGCTATAAGCGTACATGATAAATGACAATGACTACAAGCAAACAATCAAATGACTTTTTTCAATACAATTTTCTATACAAAGTTCACTTTCACACTTAAACCGCTTAAGCTGACGGACCCTTTCGCTCTATTAATACAACAGTAAGCTGGCCGGCAGCATTTAATCAATAAATTGTAAGTAGTTTTTCGCACAAGATCAGCAGCAGCAGCCGCAATAACTTTAAGTCTAGCGCATTAGCTGCTGCTCCGTAATCACCATTAACTGATTACATATTTCAGTTGCCGCCGCGTAGCAGGTTAGGCCAGTTAGACTGTCAAAAGCGGCTTATACATAGCTGCCACCCGCTACTTCCTGCAGCAGTTTGCAATTTGCATTTAATGATTTTCCGCACAACGTACAAGTTAGACAAGCTACCAAGCTGTCGCCCACTTTCAGCTCTAAATGCATCTCTCTACTGTTGCACCAACGTTGCCGGCTGCAACTGCATCGGCGACATGACAATGATATTGGCTGTGCCGTTTCCGACGCTGCCGCCGATGCCGCTGCCATCCTGTTTGTGCGTGGCCAATTGCAGTAGCTGCTCCGGTTTATCCAACATGCCGAGCTCATTTCCAATTGCTACACCGCCGCCTCCTGTGCTGCCGGCGCGTGTGATTACGCAATATTGGCTACCATTGTAGGTGACGATCGGTATGCCGGCATTATGGTTGTTGTTATTGTTGATCATGTTGCTGCTGCTGTTGTTGTTGTTGCTGTTGTTGCTGCTGACACTGCCGGCGGCTTGACTGAGCTGTGCTTGCATATATGTTGCTGCTGTCGGTGAATTGGTTATAATATGCGGCATCTGGCGAAGATTAAGGCCAATGATTGTTTGGAGACATCAAGAAAAAGAAGGAAAAGAGACAGGGGTAGAAATTAGAGAAAGTGTTGATTACATATGCCACACAGTGGTCCCAAAATAACAAAATAAAAAAACAAAAGAAGCTGGCGCCCATAAACCAAAACTGAATTTTCCCTTTACTTTTAAAGTTATAAATCGGTGCAGTATGAGTCCTAGAACCGTTTGAGGTTAATATTTCTCGACATATGTTGATCCAAGTATTTTCAGGAAACATAAAATTAAGCGACTTGGATAAAACTCTCGTAAAGGTAATTACTTTTTGGGTATATCAAACATAAATTTTCTTGAGAATAAGAATTAAGGAAAATTCTTGACATTTTTATTTGATTTACCAGGCAGTGATGCATCGGAAAGCTCAGTATTCCCTACAACAGATACTGCAGATGCTGCAAGGAGCAGCACATTCCGGAATCGCTAACGCATTTGCTCTGTAAGTGGCCGCTCTCATAAGCTATTTTTTCGATAAGGGAAGTTCTCTGAACGACTGCTCCTCGATAAGTATTTTGCACATACACTCCAATACAGCTGTATCAGGATGCTTACTTATACGGTACACTACATACAATAAATGGTTTTTCTTCGCACAGATACAACTATCTATCTACTATATATAAATATTTATATACTCTTCAAACGTAGCATGTATGGTTATCTAAATTAATTTTATCACAAAGTTTATCACACCCGGAAGTAGACCGTTTAAATTGTATACTTTTGAGCAGCTCGCTAATGACCGTCTGTCAATCCGTGTTTTTTCATGCCCTTCGAATAATCGAAATGGAGACTCTCTGTGGTCCCGGAAATATTTAAAATCATAAATCGATACTCCACGCTTACTTTAAGTATGGCCCTCTATACAAACCCACCAAGCACTTTCAGGTTATTGTATTCGAAACCTTAAAAATAAAACGAATATCAACTTGAAATAAAAAAGGTGATTCGTATGGAAGAAGGCAATTTGACAAATAATACTATTGCTCTTTGAAAAGTCATACATCTGCCATGGAAAGTCCCGTTTCGTAGGTTAGCCAGGACAAACAGACGTCATGAATGACGTCAACGACGATCTAGATTTATTCAAAAGGGTTATAACTATCGAAACATGGTATAAGGTTATGGTTAAGGTCGAAACCAAACCCCAATCATCCCAATAGACAAGATCTTGCTCGGTCAAATGTGAAGGTTATGCTCACTTTTTTTTTTTTTTGATTACAATGGCGTGATGCATCGTGACTTTTAAGATTTTACCATGAAGTTATGCGCCGTTTGCATGAAAACAATTCATGGGCTTTGCATCACGATAATGCACCTGCAAATTTATCCTGTTGACCAAACTGAAAGGACGGCGTTTTGTCGTGATTGAGGAGAAAAAGACCACATCGCTGGAAGAATTCAAACCCATATTATACCTGAGGGAGATTATTTTGAAGGAGTCAAAGTAGATATTGATGAATAAATAAATATTGTTGGAAAAAAATTAGTCACCTTCTTTGTTTTGAACACCCCTTTACTCAGGGCTGGCCTTCAGACTAACAGATCATCTTTCAATAGGCACCCATGCTCTAGAGCCATTGCATTCTCAATAAAGGACAAAAGAAGGAAACCGAGTTAGAAACGATCGAATTCTTTATATTACAAATATCTAGCGCTAGATAGAACTAGACTCACAATACTATTTAAAAACAAGAACAAACGTTAACATCGGTTGAAAAATTTCTCTACTACTAGTCACACGAAATCTTAAATTGTATTGTATGGCAAGTACCACAGAAAGTGGGCTTGGAGTTATTAATATGGATACTCTATAAACTTGGAACCAAAATAAGCTTAAATAATGGTTTTGAGCTATACAAGTATATTTAAAAAATAGGTACAAAAAAATGGTAGACCTACGGACATGGATAGATCGACTCTTCTCGTCGAGCTGAATATATATTTTATAGGGTCTACGACGTATCCTTTTATGCGTTAAATACTTTCAGACAAACTGTTAAGACAATTTCACACGCTGTGTGAATGATATAATGAATTAGAGTCCCTAATTTGTGCCATCTAGTTAACATGAATATCCTCATCAACTATCGAAACAGCATCTAAATGTTAATTGGGCAATGAGAGATGGCTATCACAATTGTAATCTAAACTAAGCAAAATATGACCAGCTTTTTGCAATTTGGGACCACAATGTGTAAAAAAGAAATAGTGAATGTTTGCTAGTGTGAAATTGTTGTTACCGACTGTTTTGAGTTGATGTTGTTCGTGTGTTTGTTGTTGTTTAATAGTTAGTTACTTCTTGCGTATGACTGTAAACGATTGCCTGTGGCTGCAGCTGATGTTGCTGTTGTTGTTGCTGCTGCTGTTGCTGCAAAGTTGTTGGCTTCTTCTTTTTACTACTACCGCTCAAATGTTGTTGCTGCTGCTGTTGTTGTTGTTGCTGCTGTTGTCCATTGATGATCATATGATTCTGTATAATAATTTTCTCCTTATGTGCTGCATGCGCATCCATTTGGTTCATCATTTCATGTTGTTGTTGTTGCTGCTGCTGTTGTTGTTGTTGCTGTAGCATATTTTGATTGCTGTCGATTTGATAGCTGCGTTGATTTGTTGTTGCTGTTGCATTTTTAACAATTGCTGATGCTGCTGCTGCTACTGCAGCTGCTGCTTGTTGTTTTGTTGTTGTTTCTTCTGCTGCCCGTTCCTGTTGTCAATACTGCAACATCAAAAAAATTACAATAATTAATATTAAAAATTCATTTTTTAAAATTAATCCAACCGCAATCGAGACTCTTTCGTTCTACTTATATATTCAACCGACATTTGCTCACCTCCAGATGACTCTTTGCATGTATGGACCACTCGTCCCGGCTCGAGAACATACGTCCACACAATTCGCATGTCCACGATAATTGTTGCTGATGATGCGGTATTATGATGCCCGGTATGGCGGTTGCTGTAGCCTGTCCGCCACCAACATGTTGCGCAGCAGTTGCTGTCTGTACAATTATATTCTGTGCAGCCACTTGTACCGCCTGTTGCTGCAGCTGTAGCTCAAGATTTTGCTTATTGTCCTCCGGTTCGGGTTCTTTTTTCTTGACCATATTATTCAGACGCTTACCCAGCGGCGCTATATTCGTCGGTGTAACATGTTTGAATTTATTCATATGTATCACGAGTTTGTCGCGACGTGCGAAAGCTTTATTGCACACCTATGTAGTACATAGAGCGAAAATGGTCAAACATTAGTTTTCATTACACAGGTTAACTAATTTAACAACAGCGTTTATACTTCACAAATATATGGTTTCTCGCCCGTATGTATGCGCATGTGTATGGTCAGCTTATCCTTGCGCGCAAGTCCTTTGCCGCAAACGGTGCACTCGAATGCTTTGTTGGTGGCTGTCGTATCGAAGTACATTAGAAATTAATAGTAAAATATTTAATTAAAATATATAATTTTTCAACTCACTTTTCGACGGATTTGTCTTGCGTACGCCCTGCGATGCCTGTTGCACTTGTTGCAATGCCTTCAGTCGGCTCGCAGGATGCATTGAGCCACCTTCGACATAGGGCTCGGTAAAAGGTATAAGATTTGGTTTGGGTATATTATAGGTAATGTTATCCGATGAGGTTGCAGTCCAAGCGCCTAAACTTTGTAAAACACGCACACCGCCCTCAAAGCCCATGCCCTCATCTGGCACTGTGGTGAAAGTGTTCTCACCGCCGCCAGAACTGGAGGAACTTATTTGCGGCACTTTGATGGTGCTTGCGTAGTGTTGTTGTTGCTGTTGTTGTTGTTGTTGTTGCTGCTGCTGTTGTTGTTGCTGTTGCTGCTGTTGTTGCTGCTGCAACTGTTGTTGTTGTTGCTGTTGCTGCTGTTGTTGTTGTTGTTGCTGCTGCTGTTGCTGATTGTTGGCGCCATTATTGTTATTATTATTGCCCGTCGGTGAATTTTGCGCCGCATTGGTCGAGGTCTGTTGCTGTTGTTTGAATTGTATGGCCGCCTGTGCCATTTGTTGTTGCACGGCCATATGCGCCTCGAGATATGCATTCTTTTGGGCAACCGTCATCTTATCCATGTTAACGGTGCCGTCCTGCAAGGAAGTACATAAAACAAAACATATGTTAAAATATATTTTTACACACACACACACACACACACACACACACACACACACGTAGTGTGAATAGTTTAGAACCACAGGACTTCTGATACCAAGAAGGAGGAGGACCCATAAAGCATTGCATATAAATATATTCTTGATTAACGCGACAAGACGAGTTCATCTAGCCATATCCCTCTGTCTTTCTGTATTTGTGTAAATACGTGAATTTTTCTAAAACCAGGTATGGAGACTAAAATCACTTTTTGGTGATTTTAGGTCGTCTGGGCCCTTTTGAGGCTTTTAATTTATTACAGTCAAGTTTATCACTTGAAATGCATAATGGATGCTTTTATGGGCATATGCCTAATATTTGGACAATTGAACGTGGTACGTCTAATATATTGAGAGGCACCACCGCTCATTGTAAGATTTTTATATGAGAAACGATGATATTACAATTGCAACTTGATATTGAATATGGTGGCTTATAATGAGCTTATATATTAATGGTTATTATTGGGCTGACAACTTATATAACGGAAAAGCATTGTAGTTTTGTTTCTATCAAAGTTATCATGTTCTCTTATTTATTTTTTCAATTGGAAGGACAAAAAGAGAAAATAATGGCCCCGACAAATAAAATTAAAAATACACTTGCCATACTTAATAATCTGTGATTTCTTTCATTTCGTTGTAGTACTAAAGCTTCGATAAATGATATGAATATTATAAATACAAGAGAAAACTTTAACTTCGGTGGAACCGAAGCTTTAATACTCCACACGCCCTTTTTGCTAGGGAACTCTACAGTTAACTTAATGTTCAAATGTTTAAAGGGTTGTGGATAATTTTGTTGGGCATGAAATGATTAAAATGTATTAGAAAGAATTGAATTAAAATTTAAAGACAATTTGTATCGAGACGGTCTTGAGCCCAGCTCTTCTGTGATTTTAAGCAGCACGCTAAACAAATGAGCCTTTCCTTTCTCAAATGTGTACTGATACAATTGTACAAAATATAAAATAACAGATATTATTAATTGAATCCATCTTTTGTATGTAGTTGACCTATTTCAAAACAATTATTAATTTAAAAATAAATACAAAGTGGGTAAATCACTTGTATTTATTATCGTTATAAAAACTCTCCATAAAACAGACAAAGACACAAACAGACGGGCATGGTGAGATAGACTCATCTTGTCGTGGTGATCATGAATAAATCTACAATACTTTATGGGATCTCGGACGCTTTCTTCACGGCGTTCAAAAAAATGTGACTAAATTATAATACTATTCCCACTCTGTGTGAAGTGTATACCAAAAAGAAACGACGCTGTTGACGAGTATGCTTGCCGACGAGATACTCTTTACCCTAAGGCTAAGGGTGTTTGTTTAAATCATAAATATAGGAGCTGTAGTAATCCGATATGAAGCTATATAAAATTTTGTATCGATATTCCTTGTACCTAGTGTAAAGATATGTATTTGAAATATATACCTAGGTATATTTTTTATTTGTATAAGTGATATTTTCTATAATGTTGCTAACTTGACCTATAAAGGATATTTTAATAAAATTTATGTGAGACCATTATTTATTTTATTTATTTAGGTGGCTCTACAGCCGTCTATTGGTCCAAATCTATTGGTATATGTCAGATCTATACATACTAAATTTGGTGTTTGTTCTTAGCTCAACAAACAAAACCCAAAAACTTTTCATGTAAGAACTCCAAAATGGGAATATCTTATATGAGACTATTGATTATCGTGCGGTTGCCTTATAAATTGCATATACTTTCTTTTTAAAAACCATTTAGTACAAATTTGAAAGCTTTATCCGCTATTGTCTCCGAAATTTTCTATAATAAATTCGAAAATGGGCGTAGATTTGTATGGAGCTTATAAATATTTAGTAGAGTGTGCTAGTATACTCTGCCTGTATAGGTTTTAGGAGAGTCTTCAAATGTCTTTCAAATGCGAATATAATCATTTCGTAACATTTTCGTGAGTTACACAAATCCCTTAACATTAGAGTACCCTAGAGCCATGTTTCTTTGCTTTGATATTCATCTATTTCCCCCTCTCTTTGGCCAGTATCATGCTTATTTTCTTTGAAATTTTTCAACTTTTGTTTTTATGCCATTCACAACATAGTGCGAAATGGTATTATCAGTTCGTCCGAGAGTCTGTAACACATTATCAAAAATCGCAGACTCCATAAAATAAATAAATGCTTGATCAGCTCTACGAGACGAATCGATCTAGCCCTGTTCGTCTGTCAGATAGTTGCTGTGTACTTCTTTGGTATACATTTTTTAGTCATCTGGCTCAAAGCCGGTATTTAAGTTTTTTTTTCACAAGTTTACGAATTATCTTCACTTTTTGAGGTAGCCCGATTGAAAACTTTTATAATACAACTATACGATTTGAAATTTCGTGTGAATGGTATCATAGCTTCGGTTCAACTGAAGTTCACGTTTTTTTTTTTCTTGTTTCTGTTTTTTTCACTCTGGAGTCATGTGTTTGTTTTCTTTAAAGTTGTTCAACTTTTTTTGTTTCTCGTCACTTTGATCTTGATTAATTAATATAACTATGGGACAAAGGTTGCACAAAATTATTATTGTTATTATTATTGTTTCTACTAAAAGCACAATATTAATATTATAGATTTATTCATAAACAGTCAATTACAACCATAGGAGCAGATTTATAAAACTAGGTCTAACGAATTTGTCATTTCGTTACTGAAGCCTCTTTTGCTTTCTTCGCTCATACGCGATGCGCCATATCATTTTCTAACAAATTTATAACAGCTAGTATCAGATGATTCAAACTATTAAATATAAGAAAGAGATGTACTAAGCCGTCCGGCGCACATCTAACATACAGAAGTGTTTGCTTAACTTGCAATGGTCTCCAAAAACAAGAAAAAAAACTGCAGTCGAGAGGGCTCGATCTCGCTGTACCTCGTTTGAGGCTCCATAAATGAACCATATATTATATTATTGGTCCGATCTGGATATATGCGGTATATTTTATTACATTTGGTGAAAAAATTGTCTTAATCAAAATTAAAACAAATTTCATACAACAATTCAAAAAGCGAAGCTATCCATAAAGTGGTCCGAAGTTGGTATGTTGTGTAATGATTGACGTAAGATATGCCATATTTGGCATTTCTAGTTGTAATTAATAACAAAACCCAAAAAATTTCATACAAAAACTTAAAAATGGAGGGCAAGTTTGTATGGGGGCTGCCCCTGATATGGATGTAAGCGGTATATTTTATTATAATTTACATAAGATACACCAATTACACCGCAATTACGTAATTGACAACAAAATCAAAAAAAATTTTATACATAAACTTATAAATGGGGGCCAGATTTGTATGGGAGTTATCCCTTGAAATGGGGTTGGCAACATCATTTTATACTAGTTATCTGAAGAGACAAATAGAGAGTCTAAATATTCAAAAATCCTCATCTACAGTCTCCTAGAACTGTTTGTTCAAACAGACCGACATATCTATGTATATCGACTCGTCTTCCTGATGTTGATCAAGTATGTATATATGTACTCTGCATGTTACACACATTTGCACAAACTTAATATACCCTGCTAAGCAATGGGCGCATACAGGGTATAATAAATTTATAGCAGCTATTATCAGATGTTTTAAACTATTAAATAAGAGAGCGAGAGAGAGCATCGCTTGGGATGTTCTGTGCTTACAGCACACATAATTTCCTATGGTATGGATACATATGGATCTTGCATGTAGAAGTGCAATGGGCTTTAAAAAACAGTAAGTATGCTCAATTGTTATAAAATCTTAAACTTCTTTTGATTGTATTTCGAAATCGCGCGTGTTTCACTATCACACATTCCGAACACACCAAACAACCCTCATTTCATTTCATGCCACTTTGTTTCATGCTTAACGCATTTGCCGCCACCAGATCAGGCGTAAGGATAGACAGACGCAAGGCAAGTGTTGCGAAATTTCCGTGTTTCTTTAACCCTCACTCAGAATATTATGTCCTTGCGCAAAAATTTACCGCTTGAGCTTTTTATACAACAATATTTTCGCGAAAGCGTTTTATTTATAAAGTCCTCATCGACTTTGACTTCGGCGTAAGCAGCGATTGCGACGGCGCTCTGCTGTCCTTTCCATTACTTCCTTCTTCTACTTTGCGGAAATTTCTATGCCGGCCGCACTTTTTGTCTTGGTTTGAGTAACAAAATTTCTGCTATAACAAAATCTGATTGTCAAGTGTATATATGTATTTATATATGTTCATGTAAACTATTATAGACTATGTATATAATTCTTTTTTTTTATGTTCCGCACAATTTATACTTTTCGTTTAAAATTTGTTTTAAGTTTTGTTTTTGTTTGTTTTTTTGTTTGTTTGTTTTTTTTTTTTTTTTGTTATTATTGCACAATTATTTGCCGCTCTTTTTTAAATTAATTAAATTTTTTTCATTGCTTTTTTGCACTTTTTATTATAGACACAAGTTAATATACATCATTTTCGCCTTATGTCCTTTAACACAAACACACATTTTCATACCAATCTACATTTTCATTGGCAATTATTATATCTATAAATATATGTATATATATTTTGCTTTTTAATTTTAGATATCCATTAATAGAACTCGGAATTACCGTTTAGAGAAAATCAATATTATTTACTTTCGCCGTCTTATTGCACTTTTTCCAATTGTCAAAAAATTGAAGAAGAAAAAGAAAATTTTATATTTTTTTACTTTGCACAGCAGCAAAGTATGCAATGAAAAATTTTCTTGGTAGCCGCCGCTGCCTTCGTCGTCGTCGTTGTTGCCTTAAAACGCCGTCGTTGCCGTCGTCGGTGTCGTCGCCGAGGAGCAGAAAATAACCTTTTGTTTGTGTATGTATTGCGAAACTGATTTGCCACTCATGTCCAATTGGAATTCTCGGTATCAGAAGAGAAACCTCTGCTGCTGCTGCTGATGTTGCTGTCACCGCCGCCAACGTCGTCGACTTCGAGTTGTACTCATTGTCGTTAGTCGTTTCGTTAGCTTTTCTCGATTATTTTCATGCTTTTCTTTCGATTCGATTCGTTTCGTTTTTCTTTCCTTATTCCGCAAACGAATTTACATCTGAGTAATTATTTGTTATTTTGCAACGACGACAAATGAAAAGACGGACAGACGGAAAGACGTACTAGAGCACAAGTAGAGAATCGGAATTGATTGTATGTACCTAGTACATACATATGTATAAGTTATGGAGAATGTATAAGTAGAGAACAATAATTAATACAGTAGCGGATCTCACGAATTTGACAATGCCGTATATGTAGGCAATGAAGGCAACTGCCAACGAGCTCAATGATACATCAAATGGAATATTTTTTGTCAAAATCGGTTATAGCAGCCGTCACAGAAAAGTGGATTGCCTATTAATACATATATAGATAATGTTTTTTCATCTGCGACCAAATAATTTTTGACATATCTTTCAACAGTAATGTTCCGAAAGATGCACCATTTCATCATGGAAAGATAAACGATTCAAAAGTATTCAGAGCTACTACAAAAATTCGTGTTCTATTGTGAACCAAAATATAAAAATTTTTAGCAACGAGGCCAAATGGGTACGAAAACAAACAAAACTATAGCATCTAGGTGAATACTTTGAGATCTTGGAGACTCCATTACATCCGAGGAAATTTATTGTTTATTGTGGATTTTAGATTGGCGGTGAGATTGGTTTGCATTTATGTCGAAACGTAATCGAATAATGTGCCAAAAAGATGAACTCCACCAAGGCCATCGAATTATTAATGATAGCCTTTGACTATACGAGTATCCAAGTCTTGCCTATAAGCAGGATTTTAGTTATTTCATTTCCGAAAAAAAATAACTTTGCTACGCCTCACTCGTCGTATTTAAGCTAGGAGGATGGTAAAAAACTACTGGAAAATTGGTCTTACAAAGTAAAATTGATAGATTTAACTGGATAGTATTTTGTACATATATAAGAAGGGCCCTGGGAGAAATAAGTTCCAATGGAAAAATTTAGTACTCAAACAATATAACAGGTGTTGAAATAAAAGTAAATATTACATATATGGCATATTTTAGCTGGGTTCATGGTCAGTTTAACATTGAGAAATATGTACTTTACCAAAAGTTGTTGTTATTGTTTTCTCTTTCACATTTGTTGCCAGTTATTGATGAGATATTTTATGTTGCCGATTGCTTTTTTGTGACATAAATTCATAGGTATTGAAACCAGCAAAGAGTCCAAGAAAGAATGAATTCGCAAATGCGCTCCTGGCTAAAAATGCAAACGGAACTCAATAAGCGCGCGCACGAACTTTGGCATTGAGTGAGGCCGAGGACGATGGGGCCATTGTCGGCTTGCCGATGACAAGTACGAGCAAGATGGCGCAACCGAGATTCGATTCGCGCTGCGACCGGCACTCTCATTCTCTCTCTCTCTCTCTCTCTCTCTGCGACACACGGTATACTCACATGTGAGAAAAATGCCTGCCTGCCTGCTTGCCTGCCTTTCTTTCTGAGAGTATTTGGGAAGCTTTTTTTTAGCGTTTTACTGCCACGCATGGTGGTTGCACGAAACGTTTTGGTATATGAAACGCAACAATGCGAATCTGACACTGACCCTACTACTCCATGCATGGTTACTGCCTCATCTCACTCCACTCTAGCCCTCTGCAACTTTACTCACCTGAAAGTTAATTGTCGCTGTTACCGCGCGCATTGAGTCCGCATAGTTTCGAAGGGTATTCTCATTTTGCATGCAGTGTTGTCGCCATTCGAACAAGTGTTCCAGCTGCTGCATACAAGGCTCACAAATATTTTTAGGCAGATAGTCGTCCTTGGATATCTACTTATAAATGAAGAAAGTTTGTTAGTCTTAGATTTATTTTCTTCTTTCTTTTCCCTCTCTTGCGATTTCTTTCTTCATACTCACATTAGCCGGCATCAGCGTGCGCAGTTTGTAGAGTATATTTCGCTGTTCGGCCTCCTTCTCGAAAAGATGTATTTTGGCGGGACCATTGCGTATGGCACAGAAACGACAAAGCTCCGCGAAGGTGGTAAAATTTAGATCGCCTTCGTAGATGCTACTTTCACTTAGCGTGAATCCGGTGTGCTGTAGCAGTTGTTGTTGTTGCTGCTGCTGATGATGTGGCGCTGGTGGGGCAGGTGCAGAAGTATGTTGCTGTTGGTTATGTTGATGTATAAGATGCTGTTGTTGTTGCTGTTGAAGCTGTGGCTGCTGTTGTTGCTGTTGTTGATTGCCGGTATTCAACATAACTGGCAGATTTATTTTGAAATTTTAATTTACGTTCGCTTCTTGTTTCGAATAGCATTTGATTACTACATATTGTCCTGATCTAGATTGCTGACTATTAAACTGTAAAAAGATTACCAATATGAGTGATTTTATTTAATATTTTATAAAACTTAAATAACTTAAAGTTTCACTTTTACTAAGAAATACTTTTTTATCAACAACAGAAAATCAGAAGCAGCTACTGGCGCACTAACGAAATCAACTGCAGCTTTTTGACGCAACTGTGCGAAAATAAACATGCATTCATTGCCCTCTCACTCTTTTTTCATTAAATGCACTATGGGACAGAAATTTGAAAAACTCTGTCAAATTAATCCGAAATACTTTGCTATGAAATGAGTTTGAACTTATGAACAAACTAAATTTTGACCATATGAAGCGACAATCTATGAGATGGCACAATATCGAATTTCAAGTTGATATTGACGTTTTTTATACAAAAGCATTAACGTGAGCTGTAGGTTTGTATAGGACTACCTCAAAAAGTAGGCGGAATAGGCGTATGTATACGAGGGCTGCTATTTATATTTCGGGAACTGGCAACACTAATGTCAAAAGCTAAAATCTGGCAACACCATAATAAAGTTTGACATTTTTTGGGATAAACTTACTCACAAAGTTTTGATGTACAATTGCTATTTGTTTTGTTTACAGTGAGTTAAGAAAAGCAATTTGGCCAAAAAATTGAAATTTCAAGAGAAGGTTTTCGTTGGATTATTTTTCACAACTTTCGACTTGGATTATCTCAAAAAGAATGTGTCAATTAACTCAGTTTTTTGTATTGCGATAAAGCACCATCAAAAACCACAGTATATCGCTGGTATAGTGCATTCAATCGTAGTCGTAGTTCGGTCGCCAACGAATTCCGTGAAGTTCGTCCAAAATCGGTTGTTGTGCACAAAACCATCGATGCAGTGCTTGAATTGATAATGCAAGATCGTCATGTGTCATGTCGTGAGACAGAGGCATCCTTGCACATTAGTTCCACTTCAATATATTCGATTTTGCATGAACACTTAGCTGTAAAAAAAATTTGCTCTTGTTGGATAATTTATAATTCATAATTTATCAATCGCTCAAAAATAGGCAAATCCAACAAAAGTTGTTCGTGGAAGAAGCACAGCGAAGCAAATGATCGCCTGTTTCTTCGGCCGAATGGGTCATGTGGCCACTGTTCCGCTTGAGCAACGTAGGACGGTCAATTCTGAGTGGTACACGACCATTTGTTTGCCAGAAGTCTTCGAAGATATTCGTAAAACCAACCGCCAAAGACGAATCATTCTCCATCATGACATGGCGAGCTCTTACACATCTCGTCAAACAAGTGCATTTTTGAGCAGTCAAAACATCGAATTAATGACTCATCCTCCGTACAGTCCTGATTTGGCACGCAATGACTTCTTCTTGTTCCCGAGTATCAAATGTAAACTGCGTGGTCAACGATTTACAAGCGCCGAAGAAGCAGATGAAGCGTTCAAAAACCTTGCGCAACAACATACAGACAGACGGACATGGCTCGTCTTGTCGAACTGATCAAGAATATATTTACTTTATGGGATCTACGATGCCTTCTTTACTGCGTTACAAATTTTCAGACAAACTGATAATACTATTTCAAACTATGTGTGAGTGGTTAAAGAACTAAATCTTCCGTCATCTTCTAAAATATTGGATGTCATTAACAGAAACAAGCGAAAGAATGACCGAAAGAATCACAAAAAAAAAACAACAGTTGATTGATTGAGCAAAACAAAATTGTTTAAGTTTTTGTATGCAATTTTGAGAACTAGAAATTTAAATACTTTTAATTTCTCGTAAAAATAACGGCTAATAAAGTCATGAAAAGAAGATTTTAGAGAAGTATCAAGCCACGTCCGTACGATAGTTGCTGCACCACGTTTTTGAATTAGAATTTTTGATATCTAGCTGAAACCCGGCAGATATACTTATGCAGAGCTTATGGAGTATTCAGCTTGATATGCCCGCTTTTGTATAAAAGCTTCTTTATTTAAGTCAATATCAGCTTGAAGTTCGATCTGATGGCTTATTATGTACTATATATGTTTAAAATTTTGGACCTAACCAACAGAGAGTGCTAATCGGTTCACTTTTTATTATCCATTTCTTGAAGTATTAAAGAAGTTCTTAAATGTTTTGGAACTTTTGGCCCATAGTGCAACACTTCATATATCATTGCAGCCAACATACATCCATACAATGGAAGGTTGTTGGTGATGGCAGAATTCTAGCTAACGAAATATGCAAATGTAAACATTGACAGTGTGTCAGGACATGCAATGGTATGAGTGCAGCACACTGTATGTGTGTGAATGTGAGTGTGCGTGCATGATAGTTGCGCGTAAACGAACCTGACGCTTTCGGGTCGAAATGGAAAATAGTTTTTCGCGCAAAATGACCACCCACTAACCTTGGTGAAAAATCGATAGAATGCACTTTTCAATAGTTTAAACTAAAAACTTTGATTTGTTTTGTTTTTTTTTTATCAATTAATTGCATACAATTGGGCTAATCCTAAAGGATTTTCATGCCTATCAACACATACACACATCCAACAATACATGCTAGTATATATACAAACACTTTACCAACAACACCAACTATTGCTACCACCGAACTGTATGATGTAGGGCTGCAACACAGTTTATCAAACACCCGAGTTTTTGCACTTTTTATTTAGCATATAAATTATTACATTTTAAGTATTTTTTTATTTTTATTTTTTTTGATTACTCACCGAAATTTGTACGCCGAAAATGCGCTTAAAAAATAATACCATCACAAGTGCAGGCGAGTAGGTCACAGTTGTCGTCCACATCCATTGACAGCAAACCTTGCTGAGAGACAGTGGCAATGCACTTTTTGGCGCTGCACTCGCAGCGTCATTGACTCGTGCCAACGGTTCGGGATCGGGTCGGCGAGTGCGCATTGCAGTGGGCAAAGGGAGCACGCAACGTATTGCATTTTCGGCGCCCCACACTGACGTAGGTGTACACTGTACACAATTCATGTAAACTAACAAATTTTTTATTTGCATTAATTTCTATCATACATGGAAATGTTTGAATACGTATTGCAGGCAACAGACAAACGCATTATGCTTCAAATGACTGCATTGGAGGTGGCCAACTACGTATGGCAACAGGTTGACAATTTAAATTGAATTATGTAGCTACAGCAACAACAGCAGCAGCATAAAAAGTGAATGTGTGTGTACGCAGTAGGTGTGTGTGTGTGTGTGAGTGTGTGAAAAATTAAACATAAAAAATTATATAGTTTATTCTTCGCCAGCTCCCTCCTCTGCCAAGTTCTCCTCAGCTGGTGTTTCTTCGACTTCCTCAGCTGCGGCTGCCTCTACAGGTATTTCTTCAGCAGGCTCCTCAGCTGGTTCCGGTGCTACTTCTTTTGGTGGTTCTGGTTCAACTACAGCCGGTGGTGGTGCTGCTGTTGTTTCTTCTGGTGCCACAGGCTCTTCTTCAGCCACATATTCAACATCTCCTACAAGCGGTTCCGAATGCATTTCCACCTCTGATGGCATCAATTCAAGTTTAAATGCAGCATCATCAGCATCACCACCCTCTTCAGCTTCACCTTCGCCCATGCCTTCCAACAGTTTACCCTCCTTATCGATAGCCTCTTCCTCCTCCTCTTCGGGCAGAACTTCTTCGTATACGATTACCTCCTTCCAGACGATCTCTTCATCCACACAGATTTTCTCCTCTCGTGGCGGCTGTAAACGTTTACTGAGATCGAGCTCTGGAAAGCATGGCACACTACGCTCGAAACCGGGACAACTGACGCAAGATGAGGACGAAAGTAACATCGATGAATGCGGCGAACTTGTGGACAATGGTGAAGAACGTGAAGAGCTCGATTTGTATGGTTTACGCGGCACAGCACTCTTTGCTGTCGAATCATATGTAACCACAGTCTGTTGTGCACGCGCCTGTATTTTAACATCTGGCTTGAGCATGCATTGATTCGATATGGCAGGCTCTTTGGCGTTACTGCTTATCAGATATTCGGCCACTTTAGTTTTCCAATTAGTATCGTTGCAGTCCACATTCTGCAATATATCATAGATCTCGGTAATTAGTGGCTTCAGCATAGGACGATTGCAGAAGCTGGTTTGATCGAAGAACGGCGTAGGTTCGTGTATGTCTGAAAGTGTATGACTTGTATAAATTATTCATTAAACTATAGCAGCAGCAGTAGCACACTTACAATTCGGAAATATAAAATTTATCTCACGTGCGACATTTGTCGGGCTCTTGGTTACATGCATAAAGCGATCCATTTCCAGTTCAGTGGTGCTGTAAGCAAAAACCATTAAATTACATTGTTTTATAAAGCAGCGCCTACTTACAAATAACAGATCATGGTGCGTAACAAATCACGTACAGCATTATCCTTAGTCAGTATGAATGCCTCGACAGGACCTTTGGACAGCAATATAACCTCTAACATAAAGCCTTCCTCCTCTGCGTATTCTGCATAAAATTCAGCAGCCAATTCCGGTGAGAAAATCAATTTACGGCTGCCCTGTATCTGAAACTCATCCGCTAGAAGCTTCAATAGCACCTGCTTACGTTTGTGTATATAATCAGTCTTCAGTATCATCAGTGTGTTCTCAAACATTTTGTTAAGTTAATTTGTCTAATAATGTCTTTTTAAATTTGATAAATTAATAATAAGAATTGAATTGTGTCGTAAAATGAGTAGAAATGCCAAGACTCAATTGTTTTTGTGTACTTTTTTTTATTGTGTGACTTCTTTTTGCTTCGCTGCAGTCCTTAACAACTAAATTTAACATTTACATTTCAAGATCTTCCACATTAATTTAAATCAACTAATTGGGTACACATCGCTTCGTTTACTTGTATACTTGTATATAATAGGTATATAAAAATTACTGCTTATATTTTAAGTATGTATTCATTCTTTCGTTCAGCCAATTTTAATTCTCTGCGTTCGTTTTTTATAACCTCTTTTTTTATATCGTATTCTACAATTAAGATCATCACATCGACTTAAGTGCAAAAGCGAAAACAAAAAAAAAATTAAAACCCGGTCCTTTGCATTAGTTCGTTCAGTATAAGTTTCAAAGGAATATTTTTTGTTTATGTTGTTTAAGTTAAAATAAAAGTGAGTTGCTATCCGTACAAATTAAAAGAAAAAAGCTCCAACACATCACAATGCCACATGCCACGCACTCACAACATTTTGCCGCGACACAAATTTCCATACACTTTAGGCTGAAAATAAGAGATATTTATAGCTACATACATCATTATACAAAATGGAGAAACAAACTCACCTGAAATTCTAGCAAAAGCTAGACCAGATTTTTCATTGTCAAAGCATTTGCCAATCTCTGCACAGACATGCGATTCATTCATGTATGACTTTTCGGAGAGATGCATTATGCTGATGCCATAGATGGTTATCATTTCTGAGCACTGTGTAGCGTAAAAAATAATTTAAGTACAGTATTCTATAAACTTATAGGCGCTTAACTTACAATGCCGTAGTACTTGGCGGGCAAATTGTCGCATGCTGCGGTGACAATATCCTGTGCACCCAAAGATTTGGGTTCGGCATGTGTTCGGAAGAAAGGCAGCAGTGCCAGTGAAGCGCCATGGCAAACACCGCATTCGATGACTTCATCTGTAAGGATTTAAGTTATAAATGATTAGATATTGATTAATACTCGTAAACAGTTCAAATCCAATGTGTAATATAAGCTAAATGAATATTTATAAAGTTAAATTAACTATTTGCGTGTAGAATAAGGCGAAAAGTTGGTAAATCGTAAGTTTAGACTGTACGAATGGAACTGTAGTGAGCTAAATGTGTATGTCTGTTAAAATTCGGAAACAGCATTGCAGTTTGATCTTCCAGAAATATTTTAGCACCATATAGAGGATTTTTCTGAATTGTTAGGTGTCTTTGAAAATAATATACAAAATTTATGCTTATATTAATAACTAGCGTACCCGGCGTGCGTTGCTATGTCCACTCATGCTTTTATATTGTGGCAGAACTAATTTTGCCAGTCTTTTCATGTGTCCTTTACATGAGTGCAAAATCTTTTCAGCTACATTAAAAGTTGCTGAGATATATAACGAATTTGGTATTTCTCTTACATGGTGTGGCACCGAGATGTGCCAATTGGAGAGGCTCCAATTCCTTTATGGGGTCTACTACGACTCGGACCATGAAGTGTTTGTTACCTACAACAAGGCAGACTAGTCAGAAATCACGCGCTGTATCGAACAATCGCTCAGTGATCTCTTACCTCCCCAAACCGGCAGGGTGAGCGAGAGAATTTTTTAAGACGCGATCATCCAAAGCTGCAACAAGGCATATTCCTGCTGGAAGAGTTCCTAGTATTAGACCAGGATTTCTAGCGGAAGCTGCTTATTTAGCGACCTTGCGTGATGAAATTTTGGGATAAAGGTTCTAGTCACAGCCGTATAGCCTTGCTATCTCACAACACGAGCAATTTTGTTACGACGCATGGGCTGGCTATCGCAATTATCTAATTTCAGAAAGTTCTGCTTCAAAAGGCGTTGCAGGAATTATCTAATTGCTCCATGGCTTCGCGAGGTCTGTGGAATATTTAAAAAAAAAAAATCTGGTATTTCCCAGAAAAGAGCTCTTTTCTTATCCATCACGTTAGAAGAAACACAAGTGGTATCGTCAAAACCATCCAGAAAGTTCCTGCAACGCCTTTCGAAGCAGAATATGCTACTGCGTAATTAGGTACATGTTAAATCGTTCTATTTCCCAACTAATTGTCCCATGCCTACGGAAGTTTGCAAGGATTGAAGATCTTCAAATAATTGGCTAATACTTATAATAATTGGCAATTGGTTGAACTTTCTGCTTTCAATCATTGCAAAAATTCTGGAATCATTATTGTTACCATCGATGACAGAACATTGTCTTGTAGCGGATCACCAGCATGGTTTCAGAAAAGACCGCAGCATGACTTCAGCATTTAGCGACATCACAAGCCGAGTCCAAACGAACGTACGATAATAGCATTTAATACAGTTGATCATGCAATCTTCCTTTAATAAATGGCCTCCACCTCACTATCCGACAAAACAAATCACTGGCTATTAAACTATATTAACGGTGTGACTGACTGCATACGTTAAATTTAGGTGTGTTGCACGATGAAGTTTTCTCTCAATGCTGTTCAATCTGTTTTAGGGCCAAGATGGCTTTACCTCCTCACTCTATAAAATTGGTGTCCTATGCAGATGATTGTACAATTGAATCCTCGAGTGTAGACTTCGATTAAATTTGTGCGAGAACTAATATCTGTTTGGAGAATTTGTTAAATTTATTCACTGCTCGAAACATCAATCTCTCAGCTTACAAGTCGTCGGCTTGCATCTTTACTTTCTGGACTAAAGAGATTAGGAATAATCCAGACGATTTGCAGGGGGATTGTGTATTTGTGTGGATAGATAGGTCTACTATTTGCTTTTCTTGGTAATGTTTTCAAATACATTTTTTATATCTATTTAACATATTTCTATAATAAGTCAACTCACCATTGATGACCTGATTGAGTCCTGCAAAACACAGCTGCAGTCGCTGACAAATCTCCTTGGGTGGCACATCACCAATTAGCTTCAGTACAGCATCCGCATACTGCTCAACAAACTTGTCGCAGCTCTTAGAAACAGTCTTTGGCATTATATCGCAGATCTTTTCAATGGCACGTTTGATTGCATCCTGTTCGGGTTTGTTCTTCAGTTCCATTTCCAATTTGGTCATAACAAATTCACACAGCACACAAGTTGGTGGCTCCTTGATGGTCATTTCATTAGTGATTAAACGCCCCAGCTTAATGTTGTCCTTGGGCAGCGCAATGACATCGTACTTCATAGCCTCATCGATTTCCACTAAAATTTAAAATATTTTTGACTGAACTTTTCTTACATCTTTTCTGCTACTTTCTATGTACACTTACAATCTTCCAATTCACTGCTCATGCACAAACCAATCTCACGGCAAATAAGTTTCGGTTCCATTTCCTTTAGCAACAATTTTGCAATTACATCACCGTACTTTGCTACATAACGATGGCATTTGGGTTGCAACTGCTTACGTAGTTTATCGCAAGAGTTATCGATTGCCTTCTTAATTTCATCGACTGTCATGTGCTTGTTAATGCGCTTCTCTGCTGTCTTTATAATCTCCTCGCAGAGCAAACAGTTTGGCGTTGCACTCTCAAAATCCTGGCTAAAAGCGATCTGCACAGGCATCTCAGCACTATCGATACTAATTTCATTCTCGTTGCTGCTACTATCGTCATCTTCCTCCATGCTCAAACTCAAACCTAACTCATCGAGCCAGTCTTTGTTCTTGGGACACAATTTCAGCTGAGTGCAAATCTCCTCCGCTTTAAAATCGGTGACAAGCATATCAATCAATTCGTTCGAATAAGTTTCAATAAAGTCAATACATTCGGCTTGTAGATTGGGCGACAGATGCTTGCAGAGTCCATCGAGGACATTCTTGATATTCTCCTGAAATGTTGTATTAAATTTTAATATAATTTATACGAGTAAATTGACAAAAAACAAAACCAGAAAGAATTATTAACACAATAATAAAAAATCCGACTAAATATCGGATAGAAGCGAAGGGTCCACGCAAACAGATAAATGTATATTTTGCTCATTCTATAGCCAAACGGCTTGATGGATTTTAGCATATGTGGTATTATAAGATTCGTCTTCATTGCTTGAAGTGCTATAGGGTATAATATTATTATACAAGGTCTGCCAATTAAGATAAGGAGAGGGTTCTGCAATTTCTTTAATATTACTGTAGCCAAATGGCTTGAGGAATCGTTAGATTTTTCTTAATTGAGGAAGTGACATAGGGTATATATATTTTTTTTTGCATCTGAGAGCATTATAAATTATATATATTCTGGATCAACTCGGCGAGGCGAATTAAACTAGCCATGTCCGTATATCTGTCCCTTGTCTGTGTGAATGAAAACTAGTCCCTCAGTTTTTAAGATATTGATCTGAAAGCGGGTATTAAGACTTTCTAAATTCGTAAGCGGAACATAAGTCATATTGACCAAGTCACGCTCACTTTTAGGAATAGCCGCATTAGAAACACACCGCACACATTTTGGTTTTTATAAAAAAAAACCTTTTTATTAGTCAATATCAACTTGGAACGAAAATGGAATGAAGGCGTTAAACTATCACTAACTAGCATTAAAAGACTTTATAGTAATTTGTTAGATGCTTGTAAAGAGTAATGAAGCTTCGGTTCTACCGAAGTTAACGTTTTCTCTTGTTTTATATAGCGTCTGCGAAAAAAGGATGTTTTTTTTTTATATTACTATAGCCTAAACGGCATACGCTATATAAAAATATTATACCCTTTGACACACCCGCAATCAAGACGAATCTAACCTCTCATATATCAAAATCTATCAAGCCGTTTAGGCCACACATACATACACTTAAAAATCCTAACCCTGCTTAGAGAAGTCGGGTAATATATAAGCATTTATACTTTTCAAATAATACCTTTGATTTGTTGTCTCTAATCTTATCCTGCGCCTGTTTCACAGCAAACAAACAAAGCGGGCATGTTGGTTTCTCCTGATAGTCAATTGGTTTTGGATGTATAACTTCAAAATCATTAAGATGTTCAATATTCTTGGGACACATTTGCATAAGCGGGCAGACGCTACGTGGATTCAGGCTTTGAATGAGCAAGGCAATTACTGCATCACCATACATGTCCACAAAGTTATGACATTCACCGCGCACACCCGATGGCAGCTTATTGCAAACGTTATTCACTGTGTGCTTGATCTCGTCTTCCGTTGCCGGTGTGGCCAGTGTCTCTTGTATGAAGTGCAGCATATATTCACAAAGCGTACAGAATTCACCATTGTTCACCAGCAATTGGGGATTGGCGGCACCCATTAAATGATCAATAGGAATTGTCATAGACATAATTTCATCCTGCGTAAATTTGGGCTCACTTTTGCCCAGCAATTTTCTATGCTCAGTTGGCTTCGGTAGCTTTTCAATGGTCACTTCGATTTTTGCTGGCGGAAAAGCGGGCAACAATGGCATAATTAGTCCCTCGTTTACTTTGCCCTTTGGACAAACGCCAATCATGAAACACATACCATTAGCATCCAGTTTGGTTACTAATGTATCATAGATGAGATGATAGTATTCATCGACAATGCTCAGACATTGATCCTTGAAACTGGTTGTTTGCTTGCACAAGCCCTCGAGCACCAATTTAAATTCGGCCTCCGTGGTATTAGCAACAAGTACATCACGCAAATGTTGCACCAACTGTTGACACAATTCACATGGAATGTCATCATTACCATCAAATGAGATAAGTTCCTCTGTTGGCTGTGCCTTCAAATCTTCCTCATGCTGATGATATTTGGATGAACAGGTGCCAGACAAATGACAAATGCCATCTCTATTTAAATTCTGTTTTAAATGATCGTAGATGTCATTGAAATAGCTCAGAACAATACTTGAGCAGGCATCAGAGAAGGTCGACAGTTCACCGCACAGATATAACATGTTATTTACCATGTCATCGCGATTTGTGGCCTCAAATTTACGCAATAAGTGATCAGATAACTGCTGGCAATGGCCACAAGATAGCTGACGCTTGTCCACGGCATTGCTTACTACTGCAGCTGTTGTGCTTTCCTCGGACTGTTCCTCGGGCAACGTACCATTCAGTGCGCCTGCATATGCTTCCAACATAAGTTGATCAATTTTCGCATTATTACAGAGACCGGCAACCGAACAAACTTGCTGTAAATTGATAAAAAGAATATATATGTATATTTATATAAAAGTACAAATACATCATACTTACATCTGGATTCATTTGCGATGAGAGTGCCTCAACCAGCTCAGGTATAAAATCATCAGCGAGCTTGCAGCATTCCTTACGTACCAGTTTCACGGGTATCAAGTTGCACGAGCCCTCAAAGACCTCCTTCAACTCTTCCTCAGTCTCATTGCTGCGCAGCTGATCGCGTGCCTGCGTTACCATGTCCTTACAAATCTGACAGATCGAGTCATTATCCACGGGTACTTCATGCTTCTCCCAAACTGTTTGTATGCAATGGGAGACTGCTTTGCAGCCCTTGGCGTTACTGTAAGGATGAAAATCAAACGAAATAAAGTAAATTAGTATGTTTGGCCAGCGGTCGACGTAATCGACCGCAATCTTGTTGTCATTGTTAGTTCACCGCTAGCCAATCACAACAACTAAGAAGAGAGTTACCAGTTACCAAAATAATAGCGAAGCGCAAACAAAGTAAAACACGTCAACTGGCTGCTCGCATGGTTCGGTTGTTGTTCGGCTGCCCCGGGGCTACACTAGCGATTCCCCCCAAGACCGGTAGTGAGTACTAACTCTCAGCATAACCACCGTCCATGCATTTGCCTAACGAATTTAACATGGACATATCATAGTCAGGGATCGAGCAGTACGACGTTGCAGCACCTTTCATTATGGAAATTTACTATACGCTAGGACCAAGGAGTTAGTTCTTCGCTAGGCAAACGGGGTTACTCAATAGCATAAAAAACCTTGAAGTTATCAACAGCGCTGAGCGCAAAGTGTCACCATCTTTAGTAGTTCGGCTAACAGACACCTAACACATATGCTTGCCGAATCACAACCAATTGCTCTTCTCATTGACTGTCTCCGCAAAGATAAAAATATATGTTAATTTTTATTTTTAAACTTCTCGAAGCATGACAACAATGCACGAACTGCAACCAGCGAATTATATTGGTATGAATTTGTAGTTATTACTATTTTAATTGGTGCGGCGTTTCAAAGCTAACGACCAGTAGTTAGCGAATGGCTGCTGCATTTGGACCTCGAGGCACCGCCCAAATAACAGGAATGTATGTTTGATTCGTTGTATGAGTGACGATTGTTTTAGCATTTTACACCCACAATATTCAAACACTTTTGATAAAAGATATGGATTGTGCACATCTGCAAATGAATTCATCTCAAATGGTTTCAGTGCAACTGAGATTCACCGAACGATACAGGAAACTACTCCATCGATTAAAGCGTGTGAGTTTTAGTTTAGAAGGTTTTTAACATCACTCACATGCACTTGGTTTGGTGTAAATCCAAGGGATTATCCCATGGGCTTATCTCAGTTATGCATCAACAACGATATCCATGGTTCATGCTCTTTATTTGCTGGAGTCAGCCAAATTGGGTTGATTCATGGATAGCTTTTGAAGAAGAGCCGTTCTATCGACTTGACATTCGTACGCTGCCCGAAAGTTAGGAAAAAGTTGTGGCTACACTATTTTACTTCGGCTGCACTAGTACCCGACTAGTGATTTCACCGGCCACCGCAAGCGGGTTGCAGTCCCCTGCCTATTCATCGGGAACGCATTTGACTGGCGAATTAAACATGGTGATGTCATTGCAAAGGACCGAGCTGTGCGATGTTGCAGCACATTTTTCACGTAAAGACTGGTTACTAAGAAAATAGGATTACCGAAGCGGCGAGTCCATTAGGACTAGCGATTTTGAACTGGGTCCGGGCTAGTCTCATGAAAGTGTTAAGTCTTCACCAGTTCTAACTGAATTTATGCAGTTTATAAAAATATTCTTTGGTGGAAGAAAATTGTATTCGAACTACTACAACCGACGTTGAGCACAAAGTATCAGCATGTTAACTACTGGCTTCACTACCGAGGACTTATGAAGTGGCTAGTCTTTGGGGACTGGTGTGTGGTTGGGAAAAGGGGCTGCACGTCGGTCACAATATCCCTTCAATACTTCTCAATACCAACGCCATGGTACCTGGTAGAACAGGGTAGCAATGGAGAATTTTTGAGTAATTCGTTTGTAACTATATTTTCAGACTGAAACCTTGAAATTGACAAAAATTAAAAAGCACAATATCCCTTCAATACTTCTCAATACCAACGCCATGGTACCTGGTAGAACAGGGTAGCAATGGAGAATTTTTGAGTAATTCGTTTGTAACTATATTTTCAGAATGAAACCTTGAAATTGACAAAAAATAAAATCCCTCATGACAGACTTATTTGCGTTTCCAATATGTTTTTTGCCTAAATCAGTTGTATTCGGTGAGCGTAGCAGCCAGCACAAAAAATCGGCTGGCCTATTCATATATATATATATATACATATTTACAAAGAACTTTTCAACAAGAACAAAAAACAAATGAATGCGTTATACAGATAAGATAAAAACTAATTCCGATTACTAAACAAAGGCAACAAATGTTTTCTATTTTTATATCAACAAAACCCGCGTTCGCCCTGTCTCAGATATCCCGCATGATCATTGTATGCAGCAAATGACTACCCTAATCTTGTCTGCTAGTTTACAATTAGCAAAAATAAAAACGTTTATATTCGAGCAAAGATTCCTCATGGTGGCATCAAATGACCCGCATTCGTAATCGGAAGCGTGGTTGCATAAAAAAAAAAAATAAACAACGTTCTAAAATATCTACTGTCAGCAAGTTCAGAGTCCAAAATCGAAGCATGGAATCGTAAAGCAAATGTGTCACATGGAACCAATGAACGAATGCATTGATTGAAGCTCTGCATGCGGACTTGATACATTCATCAAATCGCTGATAATGCAATAATTTGTTAAATTAAATCAAATAAAGCACCGACAGCATGACTCAAAAATAAGCAAACGTTAATCTACAATATAATTTTTTATTTTTTTCATAAACATTTGTAATGTGTTAATTTTTTTCGCAAAGCAAGATTAAAGTGCAGACCCGTCGATAAAAAATAAAAAAAACAGTCAAAAAGGAAACAATAATCCAAACAAATGTTTTTGCACGATAAGCGATTTTTTTTTTAAATGGCGACGAATTGGACAAAGAATCATTAAAAAAAACAAACAAACTTGGTTATTTCGTCAAATCTATTGATATATTGGTAATTCTGTTTTGAACAATTGTTGATATTTTAAACAAGAACAGACAATAACGCTGCAATCGAGTGTGTTCGACTGCGAGATACTCTACATCAGGTTTGCACAAAAGTTTTAAATGGAAATGCACACACCAATACATACGAAAATTTGTATTGATTTAGTATTCAGTATACACAAACAGATAACAAAGACCAAGAAAATTGTTTGAGTAAATTTCGCTAGTTGATGAAAAGAGCTGAGCGTGTGTGTGTGTGTGTGTTCTGCACTTTGGTATAGCCGCTATGCTCTTTGCTATACGTAAATAGATAATGAAAACGTTGAAATTGTTTGTGCAATTCATATAGTTTATGCAAAGAGATGCATGTGTGTACGGCATTGAAGAGTATTACAAAATGCAGATTTTATGCAGATTTAAGGTTTTTATTTGAAGCCTAGATTTTAATAGAGCCTACATTTAATAGTAATCAGATCTGTAATAACGTGAATTTTTTTTATCCAGATTTAAAAACCAACCACACCAACCAATTTTGTGTTTGTATGAGCAGTTTGTTTGTATGACACCATATAGTTGTATCACCTGATAAATCCACTTTGTCGTATTCGATTGACAATCCTTGGCCAGAGGAGAAACCTAGTCTGAATCAATCCAGGGGCTCAGCCCTTCAATTTTGGTCTAATTGAAGTTGACTTCAGTATAATTAAAATTTGTATAACATTCATACTCGTATAATGTCTACACACTAATAAAATTTCTTACGGTCATATAAGGCATGATATTAGAAATATATCAAATTCGTATCATGTTCAGTCAGTCAGATAATAGGTTTTTTCCACCGGTCACCATACTGCATCTCAATATTCGCGGGATAGTTCAGAATATTAAGAATATTGCCGTATATTATTCCAAAAGAGTCAATAATCTGCATATTGTCGAAGAATGTTGCAATGTTCCCCGAACAAATTACGTGTTTTTCAATGAAATAACCGATTTATTATTATCACCACAAACATCTGATATTTAAATATAGGTCTTTTCAAATGAACAAGCGATGCAAGAAAATCGTGAAACCGCCTACCATGCGACTAAGCTTTTCATCTTGTGGGTGTTCTCGGGTATTCTCGAGCTGGTTTATTTTAAACGAATGACATTTTGTCACTCACATGGTTAACGACAACGAAACTTTTTCGAGTGGAAAGGAGAAATGTTGAGAATGTTGGACCCAATAAAAAACTCAGTCAAAAATTCTGATATGATCAAAATCAACTACAAGTTGCGTTCCAAAGTAAAAAGGACTTTTGGAATAGGCTTACCCAACTTCTAGCCAAATCAAGCGAATATGGGGTGTGGTTAACGGTTGAAGTGTGATTTTTAATAAAGAAAAATTCAGCGTAGATCGATCAGTTCAAGCACACACCTACTCCGTAACCCAAATTTTCGGACAAAATGCGAAAAAATAATGTTTTGGAAATGCTCAATTCAAATTCAATGAATTTCAATGAAGATTTTTGCTGATCTTTGTTGAATTCACACACAGTTTGGTTGGAATTGTGGCAATTACGGATTTCCGTTAATCAACATGTTGATCATCATTTATGTCCTCTGGACCATTTTTAAAACACTCATGAACTCTGCTACGTGATAAACGATGATCGCCATAAATTTGGTTCCTCAATTGAAACGTTTCGGTAAAATATTTACCAAGTTTAAAACAAAACTTGGCTCTTTGTTCGATGTTCTCTCAAGAAATGAAGGGTTTCCCACGCAAATAACTTAAACTAAAGAAATGATGTACAGATGATTGTTATAAATTATATGATAAGATTTCTCCATAACTTATTTGAAAAACCAACATTAAAAAGTAACGCTACAACCGAACTTGCCCAAAAGTTAGAAACTCTTTACCAAAACAACAAAAAAAAAAAAGGAAAGAAGGTTTACTTCAGTGGAATCGAAGATCTTATACCATTAATTCTAAATCGCATAGCCATTATATAGCCAAATCGAAAAAGTGCGGTTCCCCCACAGTTGTATTCCATATACATAAATATAATCTAAATGTTTCAGTTTAGTGGCTCTTATAGTTTCGGAGATCTGTCTTTTTTTCAACCAGTGCAATATCGATTCAACTTCCAATGCTGATGAAGAATATATATACTTTATGGAGCACATATCCTTCTGCCTGTTACATAGTTTCGTATAAGCTTATTTACCGTTGTTTCTTTTGATACAGTATATAAAAATGTACGTGTGCCACTGTTCTAAATTTCGATTACGAATTAGTTGAACGGATTCGTTAAAATTTTCCGCTTTGTCACATTAAGAAATATTTTGCCTTTTGATTTCAATTGACATTGAGAATGTGAATTTCATAGGGTCGATTTTGACATAGATACATAGCTTAATCGTCGAACTAATCAACAACATAACGGGTGTTTCGATTGGTTTGATGCTTTCAAAAAGTAAAAGTCTCCAGACAATGAATCGCGGTGAATTGCAATCGGCAAGTGACAACAAAATTACAAATTGTGAAAAATTAAACAAATAATGGTAAAAAATGCCGCTTGTCAGACTCATTGCGATCGAAGAGTTAAGGAAGACGCAACTCAGGAAGGAGGCAATAGACCGCAAGCGCCTCAGATACGCATCGGACCCATTTTCGCAAGCAGACGCTAATAAATGTTTGCTGCGCTCTTCATAATTTATGGCATTTCTATGGCGACGTTGCCATCTAACCGAACTAAAAGCAAAGTTCGAAAATCTTTTTAAAAAAAGTGGCTGGCAAATTCAATTAGCGTTTTATTAGTTGCTTTAGTAAAATACATATTTATTCACTAAAACATATGAAATAATTAATTATTTTGATGCAGATTAATCAGATATTGTACACCCTATCTGCAGTGATAGGCCTTTTTATTTACAAAATATATTTTAGAATTGCATTTCGCGTTAGTAAATGAGGTCTGTAGCATGGTGACTTGAAATTGAAGTGAAATTCGAGCGAAATGGATTCCTGTGGCACCCCTGATAATCTGTTTTCACATCCGTCATGTGACAACGCACGTTGGATACGACAAAACAGTACAATTTTTACCAATGAGAACTACTACGCACCAAAAGAGTTTAAATCGTAAAACTTTCCAAAAAAAGTGATGGAAAACGGCGAAAAAAAAAGAGTCGATTTATGTTTGGTTGTGGTCATTTGTCAGATATTATTTTCAAAAAGTGACTAAACAAATTGTAAAGTTCGAAATTAAAATAAAATAAAGGAAAGATAAAGAATGCATTGACTTTTATACAAATTATTTAAAAGAAAAATATTTGTTGAATATCTTTCAGTGTTATCAGACGAGCTCAATGCACTGGAATATTTATGCGTTGGCTGGCTGGCTGTAGATTTTGTGGCTAAGCTTGGAAGTGAATTCATCAGAAATGTTTATAAAAGATTAGTTTCATTGAATACACATTATACGGATATATACAGTAGTTTTTATCGAGAATTAGCAAACAACAGCTTGAGTTTCTTGAGTGTTCATCATCAATGTTGTAAAATTTGCTTTACAGCTGTGTTTCTACATAATCTAGTATTTCGTTACTTTTCTTTCGCGCTTATACAAATTTCTACATAAATAGTAATCCAAATACCAGAGTAAATATTGCATTTATTTATAACGTTGCAATCGAAGAATTTGTACAAAAAAAAAACATTTGCTACAACTTTGCTCTGTATCAATATGCAGCCCCCTTCTGCTATAAAATCCATAGAATAGTACGATATAATACAGTATATGAGTGTTTAAATATTTCATTTATGTATGTATTGTTGTAACGAACAAAGCAAAATACACTTAAGTGGTCTGTTAACAGACGAATATACGATCGAACGAGCGGATGCATTAGTCACCCGATGGAGCGGCGTTTTGTTGATGATTACATGATTAAATATGTAGTATTGTACGATATATATTATTAGTTGAAAAAGGCAAATATAGTGGCTAATTTAATTTAAATGTAAGCCGAAGCACGTCTAAAACAAAATAAAAATGCAAAGCAAAAAGAAAATGTATGGGCATTTAACTTAAAAATAGTAATTGTTTATTAGAGCTAGTACACACATTATTATATACCCTTCTCAAGCACTTGTTATAAGTTTTTAGTTAAACTTACGTCTTTGAACTGATTAAATATGTTCCAGAAATATAGCTTTAGAACAAAAAGTACACAGAAACTACTAATTAAAAAGTACCAGGACTTTTCTTAAGGTTTGCACAACTGTCAGTTGTAATATTTTAATTTTAAGCACAATCTGTCAGCAGGTACAAGTGAAACAAACAAACTTGACATATATGATACGCTGAACGGAAAAGTGAAACACAGAAACCATCCAGTTGTGTCATTTGATGATTCATCTATTGATGCAGCTTTTGCTTTACTACATGAACTGCAACACAGTTGCTTCAAGTTGCTCCTAACCAAAATTCAAGTTGGAACCATTGCAGTAAATGCTGAAAAGCCAGTTCACACTTTATTTATCGTATAATTCGAAAGAATTTTTCTTATCGAGTTTGTTTTATCAACATCCAAGTGCAATAAATTTAATTCAATTCTAGGCATGTGGTTCTTGACTTTCAAAGAAGATATTTCTTTATCGGGTCTGTCACTACTGCATCTACATATTACATACACAAACTTAATATACATTTTTACCTTATGGGTAAAGAGTATAAAAAGAGGTTAATACGAGGATACCAGAAAGAAGCGACTATTCTTCGCAAACAAATAGAATGATGAATGCTTCTATATTCTTGGGCACGCTCTGTAGCCTAAACGGCTTGATGAATTTTAACAAATAAGGCATTGTTAGATTCGTATTAATTGTGGGAGCGATGTAGTGCATTTATTCTTATGTAACGTGTACGAATAAACAAGAATAGTAAGGGTTTTGGGAGAAATACTTTTCAAATAGGAAAAAATAATAGTATCCTCAAAATTCCATTAGTGAAGACCAATAAACTTTTTTTTTTTTTTGTAAAAATTGAATCAAATAGAAAAAGAGTTTAGCTGAATTTTATGCCTTTGTGCGGGAACTTTTTGGGAAACAAGAGTAACACTAAATTCGTTGAGGTGCTAAATGAACATATCTATAAAAAAAATCATTTTCTGCATTGGAATTTGCGCAGAGAATCCTGCGCAAGTCAGCTACGAATAGGATAAACGATTTCAGCAAGAAATAGCGATAATAGAAAAGTTCTTTGAAGAAACGACTTACATCAGAAAGTCAGCTAATGACTGCTGATAATTTAAGAGAGACCCTAACGGTTCTTTTTATAAATGTACGAGATCATGAAACATTTTTGACCGTCCCAAATAAAAAGCTAATATAAAATTTGATTCCTTTGTTTAAAAACCAAAGAAAAATTAAAAATTTTCAAACTATTTCGTTCAAACCTATAATTGCTTTCATTTCATTTCTTTCCGAAACCGTTGGTAAGTTTAAAATCAATTAAAACTAAAACTGTTGGTGAAATTGTAGTCGGACGAAGAAAATAAACTTTAACATTGTTTATTTTCTTCATAAAATTCATTATGACATTCCAAAAATGCCTAAATACATAAAAATATAACCTTTATATGAACCTTTTGATCAAAAATAATATTCCAAAATATTATACTAAGATATTGTGAAATAAATCGTTTCTCGTGGTTAATATAACTATCATGTATAAATGTTGGCACAACTGTCAGTCATTGCCAGTTGGTGCGTGTGAAATAACTTGGTAAAGAAGTTAGTATTTGGTGCGTTTGGCAAATTTTGAATTTTTTTTCTATTTGCGAGGTTTGTCTAAAATAGTGTCTTGCCAAGAAAATTTCATGCTTTCAAAATTTTGAAGAGGGCCTACTAGAGTCGACAATGTCAAAGAAAACGCAGTCATAAGAGTGATATAAAGAGTTTAAATCGGGTTGCAGTGTAATTGATGAGATGCCTTAGAGAGGTAAATAGATGTCCACTATTTACCTCTTCAACTGACAAAATCGTTCAAAAAAAAAAAAAACAAAAAATATGTTTGAAAATCGTCAGAGCAGTCAAAATTCGGGTCTCATTTGGAACAATGCAGATCATTATGCACGATATTTCGGCCATAAGACTTGTGCCGAGATTGCTTAAGATTTTGCAGACATACTCATCTAGCACGGGACTATTTAACCAAAAACATAAGTAAGCTTCGTATTGACCTAAAATGGTCTCGTGGGCCATTTTCCTGCTACCACCACTCAATTTATCGTTCCGCGGAAAGCATTTTAAGTCGATTGGGTAAAAAGCATCTAATCGTGCTGAGTTAGTGGAAAAAGTAAGTGAAATAATCGCTAACGATGAAAACATCACTGTGAGAATGCCGGCAGAAGAATTAAATTCATCTTACTATACAATCTACAAAATATCAACTGAAGATTTGGGTAAAAGAAAGGTGTGTGCACGTTTTGTTCCACATCAGGTAAATGATGTTCAAAAAATCGCTCGTAGAGTCAATGAGTTTTTGATGAAAAATAGATTGTTCTCATCGATTACTCTAAAAAGGCACTATATCGCATTTCAACCTAATATTGACTTTTCTTACAAAAACACAAAATTGGGCAGTATGTTTGTATGGGGGCTAATCCCAAAAAGTGGGCGGCCTACTCCCGTTAGTCTATGTATGTTAAGAGGCAGACCAAAAAAAAGCATCACATTGCATTTCAACCTAATATTGACTTTAATAAAGAAGTTTTCCTACAAAAAGTCAAAAGTGGGCAGTAGGTTTGTATGGGGGCTCCCCAAATATTGGGCGTGGCGGGACAATCTTGACACTCTATTAAACTGCAATAAAAAGAAGTGTATGTGCAAAATTTCAACTGCATAGCATTAAAATTGGTCACAAAAAAATGAGCAAAAACATACAGACGGACAGACAGGACATGGCTGGATCGACTCGTCTCGTCGCGCTGATCAAGAATATATGTACTTTATGGGGTCTACGATGCCTCCTTTAATGCGTTACAAACTTTCAGACAAACTGATACCATTTCACACTATCTATGTGTGAATAGTATAAAAATATAATAGAATATCAAACTAGAACGGTATAAACAAAGGTTATCAGCGTTAGCAGCGCTCTATTTCAAATGCAGCGCAAAATACGGTGTTGGTTTCTTGACAGAGGGATAGAGGCGTGGGGGGCAGAGCGCGCGGCAGCAAATATGGCGGCGACGAGGCAAATATCAACTGATAGATTGCTTATCAAATCTCTCTTCTACGTACATACATATACATACATATAAAATGTATTTACCAAAAGTAAAACAATTGCAAAACAATTTTTAAATACAAAAAAGAGCAACAACAAAAATAAAGGGGTTAACAAAAAGCGAAATACTGTATACGATTAAATGTTTTTCATTGTTTCTTTGCGTTTCAATTAAAAGCCTTAAGTATGCGGCGGGCGTTGACGTTTTTAGCCATTCTTGCAGCGCAAAAAAATAAATTGTCTTTTGTTTTTGAAGTCTTCTAGAATATTTTCCATTTTCACACGAACACACACACACACACACCTATTTAAATGCACATTCACGCAGTCAACGAGTGACAAAGCAAAAATAAAACAAAAAATTTGCAGCTGCCTTCTTTTTTTTTGCATTTAAATTTTTTGCTTTTTTCATGATAATTATTTGGGGCGGTAGTCAAGCGCAGTGGGGGTGTGTGTCAGCAGCTGAGGTTATTGAGATAACAGTAACTTAATTTTCGTGTGTATAAGCTCACCTGAGACTACTGCACCAATAACTGGGACCCCAGGTGCATTTGCGGCCACCGAGCAGCTGTTCTTGACCAACTGGAGTTGCACTCGTCAAGCCTGCAAAGAGCGAAAATTATAAATTATTATTACATTGAAATTAATTAAATTAAGCACACAATAATACAGAATAATATAAAGACGCAAAAACAATGCTTACCACAGGCGAGCGCAACAAAAACAATGGCACAGAGGCCAGCGTTAAAGCGCTTCATTTTAAATACGCTGTTTACTTTTGCACCGTTGATATTTGCTTTTGTTTTATTTTTCAGTACACAAGCGAAAATATTCTACTTTAATAAACGTTTTAATTATTGCTGGAACTATTTGCGTCTTTTCTGTTTCGTTCACAAACTGCGAATGACTCTGCGAGTTAGTGGTGGAAAACTATTCACCACTGACTCGGACTCGATTAGTTTTATCGAAATTATTTACATTCCATTTACTGTTATCGATATAATTTTGATTATTTTTCTGGAGTTCGCTAGAGGGCGCTCATTTTGAATTTAAATGTTGCCAATTTTGTTATCGACGATTTAAAGTCGTTTGTTATTGTTATTCAAAAAATAATTAAATTGTAAATGTAATTTACTTTAAACAATATTATGTAAAAGTTATTGGAACTTTATTAGTTAGTTATTTGCTCTCGCCGTTTTGTTTTCAAAATTATTGTTTTCTTATTGTGCATTATCAAACTGTAAGAGGCCTGAAGAGCAAGTTAGTCGTATCAAATCTTACAAGTACTGACGGAAATGCTGATATTATTGGGACTTGGTTAGAACTTGCCGTTTCCATGGATGCCAGTCGCCACAGTAATTCTATATCGAAATTCAATTTCAATTATTCTCGCTCTATTTTTTAATATTAGGTAATTGTTTTGGTTTCGCTATTCCATACTGTTCTTACGCCTAGTTGCATTGTTGTTCATGATTATGTGTACAAAAATAAACGTACTTCAACACTGTAAGAACTGCCACGTAATTTTTCTTTATACACATCAATAAAACTATGAGTGCTTTCTTTTATTATTCATTATCAAAATGGTCTTACAATAGTTATTTGGTTAAAACTAAAATTAATTTTCGTAATTTTAACTCAAAGCAAAACTCGTCTGCTTACCCATCCTTAGAGATTTCACTGCTATCTATATGTGTATAAAAATAAACTTACTTCAACACTGTACGTCTAGTATCGATATCTTGTAAATTTTATTTACTGCTGTCGGTAAACAACCTCCGCTTGCATCAAATAATTCACCTAACGCTATGAATAGATCGCAAATGTCGTGACAGAGCACACATTGTCTTCCGTCTTTTAAAAGTTTATAGTAAGGTACGGCAGCACGATGAACCTACACCTTTAGTCAATAAATGTTGGTCTTTCAAGCGAGATGCAAGTAATTCAAATCATTTAACTCCGTCTACGTCAGAAGTTTAGGCTCTTCTTGATTTTAAGTTTGCAGTCAGGTCTTTTTTTTTGTGACTTCATAGATACAGAATTTCATGTGAATGCAAAACTGGAAGCGTAAATCCGTCTGCTTGTAATATCATCGCGTAGTTTTAAGCAAACGTAGCAATCAGTGGCATGATATTCCCTCCAAATCATTAACCTGTGTCTGCAAAAATCTCTAACAAAAATATATAATTGGAGGTAGGATCCCATTCGGTAAGAATTGATTAACAATCGCGCACACCGTCGATCAAGACTTTCAGGTGCTATTCTAAAGCACTGCGAATCTGTGAAAATATGTTTTTTTTTCTCGATGACATATTATCAATCGATATATAGAAATTCTTATGATATATTGCGTACTTTTCCTGAGAAGCATGTTATAAGTAGCAAAAATGAGCAAACTGCGGCCACCATACTGATGATAGCTTGAGACTAAGTTCGAAATATGTGTATTTGTGGCTAAACACTTTTCTGTGTAACAAAAGTTGTTGTTATTATTCTTTATTCGCATTGAGCAATAAAAAATATGTTGAAATATATTTCTCAATGTAAAATTACCTTGATCCAGCTAAAATTCATACATATATATGTACAATTAATTGAAAATTTTTCTATCTGTAATAACAATTAAAATGCATTTTATGCATTTTTTCCTTATAACAGTTACAGTATCATTTCTGCTTTATCCCAATTGAATTTATCGATAGTTGATAATTTAAATAACTGCACTTAAAAATAATGTGACCGTTTTAAAAAGACATTTGATCGAAGCAGAGTTTACGCTTTTTGTGTATTGCACTCTCAGTCGCACTCACAGTCATATGTTACTGTACAGTTTGCCTTGTACAGCATAACAAATACCAATGCTGCCATTTATTGCTGTTAAATGTTCCTAAATTGGTATACAATATGCTATCTCGCTCTTAGGCACGTTCAAAACCATATATCGCGGCTACTTGTACTTTAGACTAGTACGGCTATAGTGTTTTATTTTTTTAGATTTTAGAGCAATGTAGTCAGTTATTTTCAACATTTAAAACAAATTAATTGCTTAAAATTCGTCCGATTCAGCTTATACCAATATAAATCTATTACATTAGAGCACTACTTAAATTAAGATATATCACTGATTCAATCTTAAAGTGACGAAAATCAATAGGACCTTCAATAGTAAATCAAATTGTTAGAAATTAAAAATTTATTCACTTTATTGGCCAACCTATAAACTGTGTATAAACTGTGAACGTTCCCCCCTAACAGAGTTTTCGGTACAAAAATAATCTTTTTCTCGTCTATTTAAAAAATTGTAATTATCCATATATATCTTCATTTTGACATTAGACTCAATTGAATTGGTCCATTCTCTCTTTAGATATAGCTAAAATAGTGGACCTAAAACGTATCCATTCAAAAATTTTGGTAAGCTATAGTCGAATGCATATTTTTTCTCTTAAATTTTTAAAATTTATAGACTAGTGTAGTTAATTATTCAGAGTTTAGCAACAAAATAAAATACTATTGTAATTTTTTCTTTTTTCTACTACATTTTCAATGATTTTTTGAACGTTCAAACGGTTTCATGTGGGCAACAAAGCAGAGCAAATATTAAAATAAAGATTTTTCTTTCTTTTTAAAGAGATCCTCTCGAAAGCAGAGTTCTGAAACCATGCTTGTTTACTTACTTGCTATTATTATTATTATTATTATTATTATTATAATTTCTTGTTTATACCCCTACTTATGTAATAGTAGATCTGTTCGCGTAATTTCCCATTAAGGTTTACTCAGTAACAAAATTTGAGAGAATACGAAATTTTACTCGATCAAAAAGAAACTTACTAGAGAAAGTATGAGATCGTAATTTAGTCAGATTTTGCTAGTTGGCAGAAACAGCTGCTAATAATAAAAATAATAAAATTTAGTTTAATTTTGTTTAAAAGATAGATAAAGTTACTGTAGCAACCAAGAAAACTGGTAATGTTGATAAATGAAGCTGTTTTCGTCTCACAAATAAAAATTATTTTAGCGAGAACCTAGTCAAAATAATGCAGTAGCTAATAAAACATCGTAAAATAATTATAAACTTATACAACTTAAAATTTTTGAATTTAACTGTTTCGCGTCATCATATGTTTTCAAGTCATAGGTTTTTTATACTGGATAAATCTTACTGGCAAAACTTTCTTCAGTAAAATCCAGTTAACTTTAGTAAACACTGCTCTCTCTTCGCTCTCAAATTCCTCTCTCGTTATTTGGAGCAGACGTACGCTTTTCAGTAAAATTTCGCTAAGTATTGTAGCTAGTATATTACAATAGTGTTGACAAAAAGTTTTTTTGTTTTGGTACAATTATATTTATTATTGTCTATTGTAGGTATCGCTTTTTTTCACTCTTTTTAAATTAAAAATAGATAGAGAGATAGATAGATAGATAAAAACATAAAACATAAAATGAGGTATTCTGAAACAAACACCGAAAAACTGATGCGCTCACAATAACTTACAGACTATTCCATATCAAAGTACAATATATGTACATATATACCTATTTACGATATAACATAAAATTATTTTGGATGTTGATATATTCGTACACATTTCTATGACCCCAAATTTATACTTAATATTTAAATATAAAATTAACTTTTCTACAACTAAGTGTATACAATCCCAATAACAACTTCAGCAATTTCCACCCCTACTTATGTACATCGTATTCCGAATAACACTCAACAAATGTTAACTGCATTGCAGTTTTCGCTGCTTTCTGCTTCTACATTCCCATTATCGTTCAAGGATACAAATTTTACTTATAATTCACAAACAGTTTATTCGCATATCTTGTGTAGTAGTCGCTCGAGAGTTGATGAAAGCATACTTACCTGGCGTAGAGGTTACCATGATCACAAAGGTGGTTCCTCCGGAGCGAGGCTTGGCCATTGCACTTCGGCTGAGTTGACCTCCGCGATTATTCCTAATGCGAATAACTCGTTCGTGTAATTTTTGGTAGCCGGGAATGGCGTTCGCGCCGTCCCGACATAATAAATAAATATAACAAATCAAATTAGTTGAAAAACAAAAATGTTGTATCCTTCATAAATACAATTAAATAATGTATAGATAAAAATATGTTGGTGCGACCCGGTTTCGAACCTGCTAATACAAATCGCATTAAAATATAGTAATAAAATTTTTTTGATTAAATTTTTCATATTATTCTATGAAATCACATTATGAATCAAATTACATGGCAATGATTGAAAGTAAATTGTTTGGAACACCTAAAAAATAATAATGCCATTTTAGCGATAAATATTTCTAAATACATAAATGTAAGCACATTATTAGCTAAAGCCTATCCTGGCCGATGCGTATAACAAGTGTATCATATTTTGTAACTCAATGTTGACAACCTTTCACGTTCATGCACGTCTTGACCTGATTACTATAATAAAATAACTAAATTAATGAATTACATAAGTCAGTATGAAGAAGAACTTATAGAAAATAGATTGAAAATTTAAAATAAAAAAAAAATAAAAAAATATTGGTGAGACCCGCCCAGGGTTCGAACATGCTTCTATCAATCGAAAGAAACATTTTTCCACAAGAAGATAATTTAAAAATGTTGAATTTTTGTAATTTACTTTTAGAATTGTTTTAATCTATGTATTACATAATTTTGATAATGATTATAAATAAAACAAAAATTTCGACCATGTCATTTTATCGATTTTGCTCAAATTAGACTCGAAATATTCACAATCTGTATAATTCCGATGAGGGATTGTAAAAATAATTCGAATTAAAATTTATTCAATTTAAAATTTGAAAAAGGGTAAATAACGGAATAGACTCATTGTAGACGAAAACTGTCTGATACAAATTAATAGGAAATTCAATTACCAATAAATTTATTTAAAAAAATAGAGAAAAAATGAAATTCGTTTGTTTCCCAGTTTTGTATTTTTCGCGTAACAAACTTTTACGATGAAAATGAGATACACAGGAACAAAATGTATGGATAGGTTCCACTGTGATTTTTTAAAAATACTAAGTACTAATATTCAACTTTGTTACGGTTTTTGAACATTAACCTCACACAAAGCGTATAGTACATATATGTATCTTCCGACACACTGACCATTTTCCGATCTGATATATTTTATATATATTTCGATGAGCCCAATAATTAGTTATGCAATGCTACACGATATAACAGGACAACACATCGAAACCAAAGAAATTTTGATATTAAATTCCAAGTCGATGCTAAAAATGGTGATGTGCTCAATATTATGAAAAAAATGTTATGCAACTGGATCTACTGGGTCTTTGAAGCTGCACGAAGAACAAAGTCTTACGAGGATGATCCAAAAATGATTCCAGCATTGAAACGCTTTGCGTTTTATTTTAAGAAAAATACCACCCGTCCTTTTATGTCCGAACATTTTTATTCGAAATAAGAGTAAATATTGCATATTTTAAACTTATTAGAATATATGGAAAAAGTCCATCTTTTTTGGGAAGTTTTATTTTAATATCATTTTAATATATTGCTCTTTCGAGTAGAGAGCGGAATGGAGAAATAACTTTCATCAAATAAAAAATAAATAAAAACCATTGAAGAACGAACACACGAAATTCAAAAGCTTCGACAGTATTGTTGATTGACATTTCAATCGACATTTTCAGTGTCTATATTCTCAACTTTTCAACGCTGATTACATCGATCAATTCTGTGGATTCCGATTTTACAGTTTCATCTCCTGAAATCCCCCGAGTCTTGCCGAAAAAAGTAAATATGCGTTAAATAGTTCCAATAAAGATAATTGCTCGGACATAAAAATTAGATGCGTGAATTCTGTCTGGACCTCTCCTTCTTATGTTTCAGATTCTCTGCTGAACATTTGTTTGGACACCAGCCATATTTGCTGCATTTTCTTATGAATGTCTCTATTCTTTTTTTGGTTCGACCGATCCCGATCCCCCTTTAATTTGTTTTCTTTACAACATTTGTGAACTCTTGCGCTGTCTTTAAATTTAATAGGAAGAAAATCGATTAAAGCAACTATAGTGAATAAATTCCTTTACTTAGAAGTTTCTATTGTTGTGAACAACATACGAATTATTTCGACTTCAATTCGAAATTAGGCTTTGAATTGCATTTATCCAAATATTCTGAAATGTATAAGTTAAATGTTATTAAATAATAATTAGAAATTAAAACAAAGTTTGTTTTTCCTTGAAATAGTCAATAAACTACAACTACGTACATATGTATATACAAACACCATTCACAAATTCAGCAATTTTCCACCCTACACAACCAATAGTTTGTTTATTCAATGTGTAAGCAGCTATTTTTTTCTACATTCGCTTTATCATTCAGTGTCACAAATTTCACTTATAATTCACAATCGGTTCATGTGCATATTTTGTGTAGTAGTCGCTCGAGAGCTGGTGAAAGCATACTTACCTGGCGTAGAGGTTACCATGATCACAAAGGTGGTTCCTCCGGAGCGAGGCTTGGCCATTGCACTTCGGCTGAGTTGACCTCCGCGATTATTCCTAATGCGAATAACTCGTTCGTGTAATTTTTGGTAGCCGGGAATGGCGTTCGCGCCGTCCCGACATAATAAATAAATTCAAAATTGTTTCAGTATGTATGTAAATTAAAAAAGAAATAAACTTTAGTTTTTTTTTTTAATAATATATTATAAAATCATAGCAATATGACGAAACACTCAATCAATCCCAACAATACAGTTACAAAATAAAAATTGTTTGGGAGTTGCAAGCATACACTTAGTTTTTAACTTGTTAAGAGATTTTTTTATTTGATATTATCAGTTATTTTAATAGAGTAGTAATGAATGCAGTGTTTTGCTATAACTTAAATGAACAGATGACAAACAGGGATCAGTATAAGGTTCTGTACCGGTTCCAAATTTATTTCGGTATATGGTACGGTTTTTAGATTTTAGTTTGGTATAGCGGTGCGGTACCGGTCAAAATTAAATTCTCAAAAAAAAAAATTATTATTAGTGCCAACGTTAATAACACGTTATTAACGTTGGCAATAACACGTTAAAGCGTTATTAATTAAATTAATAACACGTTATTTAAATTTTATTTAAAATAATTCTTTATTCAAGAGAAAGTAAATTCATATATTATATTAACAGGTGTGTTTCATTAAATTTTAGAGATTGCCTTCATAAAATGTTTTGGTTCCGGTACGGTTCTATGTTTTTATTTTATTTCGTTAAATGGTTCCAGTTTAAAAAAAAATTAAAATATTGGTTACAATTTAAATCGGATAATTTCGGTTAACGGTTCCGGTTTTATTCACTTGTTTTACAATAGAGTTCTATATTTCGGTTCAGTTAACTGTTAACTTGAATAATTAAGAGTACAAATATTTTCTTTTTAATACCAGCAATTGAAGTCGAATATCAAGCTTATCCTTTTCAATTTGGTTTTAATTTATCTGACCACTTTTAGCTAGAAATTTGATATTACAAAAAGGAAAAAAAATTAATTAGCAAAAGAACGCAGTACTCCATTTCATTGAGCAGTTTGAGAAAAACCCAGTTTTATACAACCCAAGGGACGAAGCATATAGAAAAAAACAAGCATGTTCCACTGCTATTGAAGCTACGACAAAGAGAATGAAGAAGTAAATCCCCCAAATATTGGCGGTTGACATAAAGCACACGCTTCGAGAACAGTTCTCTGCCGAATTAAAGGCCAGAATAATCGTAGTGGCATCAATCAAATCAAATCGTTATAAATATTTACGTCAACAATTATGGCAGTTGCCTCAGTTGAGAATAGGCTGTTAAGGATAAATTATTCAACTTAAATAAACTTACTTCATCTACTATAATTGTAAGAATTAGCGTTAGAGACAATGAGTGAGCATAAGTATATAAAAAAAAGTCCGGTTATATATTTCTTTCCAGCACCTACTACACTTTATATCACTTGATCTGAATGTGAATTATAAGTCAATTTACTCCATCGAATAAAAACGGGAATAGGACAACAAAGAACTACAGCTGGCAGCAGTATTTGTAGATAGCTGTGTGAAGTTAACCCCACAAAGTTGAAACAAACTTTGGGGAGATTGGGGAGATTGTGCCAATAAAATTGCCTTATTGTACGACACATTACGCGCTCAATAATTCAGTCCGAGCTCTTTGTTCTATCTACAATAAGTTTTCAACCTATTTTTCTTATAACACTTCCACTATCACTATTCAATAAACTTGTAAATTTGATTAGGAACTTCTATTTGCTTTATTGTATCTGAGCCCGCTTGGACCACTGCCATACTGTGAGTAGGGCCACAGTAGGTCAGGTCAACCTTGGCGAACCAGCGAAAATTGCAACGAATAAACTTCAAAGTGTGCAGTTAGTTTTGGTCGACTTTTACGCTATTTGGCTTCATTGTAAAATTAAAGGCCGTTGTGCTTATGAAGGCCATCTCTAAAATTTGGTGAGACCCACCTATTAATATAATATTTGATTTTACTTTCTCTTGAATAAAGAATTATTTTACATAAAATTTAAATAACGTGTTATTAATTTGATATATGGTCCTTGGAACTTTAGCAATAGTAATATTTTTTTTTAGTACCATATACCGAAATAAATTTGGAACCGGTACAGAACCTTATACTGATCCCTGTTTGTCATCTGTTCATTTAAGTTATAGCAAAACACTGCATTCATTACTACTCTATTAAAATAACTAATATCAAATAAAAAAATCTCTTAACAAGTTAAAAACTAAGTGTATGCTTGCAACTCCCAAACAATTTTTATTTTGTAACTGTATTGTTGGGATTGATTGAGTGTTTCGTCATATTGCTATGATTTTATAATATATTATTAAAAAAAAAAACTAAAGTTTATTTCTTTTTTAATTTACATACATACTGAAACAATTTTGAATTTATTTATTATGTCGGGACGGCGCGAACGCCATTCCCGGCTACCAAAAATTACACGAACGAGTTATTCGCATTAGGAATAATCGCGGAGGTCAACTCAGCCGAAGTGCAATGGCCAAGCCTCGCTCCGGAGGAACCACCTTTGTGATCATGGTAACCTCTACGCCAGGTAAGTATGCTTTCACCAGCTCTCGAGCGACTACTACACAAAATATGCACATGAACCGATTGTGAATTATAAGTGAAATTTGTGCCACTGAATGATAAAGCGAATGCAGAAAAAAATAGCTGCTTACACATTGAATAAACAAACTATTGGTTGTGTAGGGTGGAAAATTGCTGAATTTGTGAATGGTGTTTGTATATACATATGTACGTAGTTGTAGTTTATTGACTATTTCAAGGAAAAACAAACTTAGTTTTAATTTCTAATTATTATTTAATAACATTTAACTTATACATTTCAGAATATTTGGATAAATGCAATTCAAAGCCTAATTTCGAATTGAAGTCCAAATAATTCGTATGTTGTTCACAACAATAGAAACTTCTAAGTAAAGGAATTTATTCACTATAGTTGCTTTAATCGATTTTCTTCCTATTAAATTTAAAGACAGCGCAAGAGTTCACAAATGTTGTAAAGAAAACAAATTAAAGGGGGATCGGGATCGGTCGAACCAAAAAAAGAATAGAGACATTCATAAGAAAATGCAGCAAATATGGCTGGTGTCCAAACAAATGTTCAGCAGAGAATCTGAAACATAAGAAGGAGAGGTCCAGACAGAATTCACGCATCTAATTTTTATGTCCGAGCAATTATCTTTATTGGAACTATTTAACGCATATTTACTTTTTTCGGCAAGACTCGGGGGATTTCAGGAGATGAAACTGTAAAATCGGAATCCACAGAATTGATCGATGTAATCAGCGTTGAAAAGTTGAGAATATAGACACTGAAAATGTCGATTGAAATGTCAATCAACAATACTGTCGAAGCTTTTGAATTTCGTGTGTTCGTTCTTCAATGGTTTTTATTTATTTTTTATTTGATGAAAGTTATTTCTCCATTCCGCTCTCTACTCGAAAGAGCAATATATTAAAATGATATTAAAATAAAACTTCCCAAAAAAGATGGACTTTTTCCATATATTCTAATAAGTTTAAAATATGCAATATTTACTCTTATTTCGAATAAAAATGTTCGGACATAAAAGGACGGGTGGTATTTTTCTTAAAATAAAACGCAAAGCGTTTCAATGCTGGAATCATTTTTGGATCATCCTCGTAAGACTTTGTTCTTCGTGCAGCTTCAAAGACCCAGTAGATCCAGTTGCATAACATTTTTTTCATAATATTGAGCACATCACCATTTTTAGCATCGACTTGGAATTTAATATCAAAATTTCTTTGGTTTCGATGTGTTGTCCTGTTATATCGTGTAGCATTGCATAACTAATTATTGGGCTCATCGAAATATATATAAAATATATCAGATCGGAAAATGGTCAGTGTGTCGGAAGATACATATATGTACTATACGCTTTGTGTGAGGTTAATGTTCAAAAACCGTAACAAAGTTGAATATTAGTACTTAGTATTTTTAAAAAATCACAGTGGAACCTATCCATACATTTTGTTCCTGTGTATCTCATTTTCATCGTAAAAGTTTGTTACGCGAAAAATACAAAACTGGGAAACAAACGAATTTCATTTTTTCTCTATTTTTTTAAATAAATTTATTGGTAATTGAATTTCCTATTAATTTGTATCAGACAGTTTTCGTCTACAATGAGTCTATTCCGTTATTTACCCTTTTTCAAATTTTAAATTGAATAAATTTTAATTCGAATTATTTTTACAATCCCTCATCGGAATTATACAGATTGTGAATATTTCGAGTCTAATTTGAGCAAAATCGATAAAATGACATGGTCGAAATTTTTGTTTTATTTATAATCATTATCAAAATTATGTAATACATAGATTAAAACAATTCTAAAAGTAAATTACAAAAATTCAACATTTTTAAATTATCTTCTTGTGGAAAAATGTTTCTTTCGATTGATAGAAGCATGTTCGAACCCTGGGCGGGTCTCACCAATATTTTTTTATTTTTTTTTTATTTTAAATTTTCAATCTATTTTCTATAAGTTCTTCTTCATACTGACTTATGTAATTCATTAATTTAGTTATTTTATTATAGTAATCAGGTCAAGACGTGCATGAACGTGAAAGGTTGTCAACATTGAGTTACAAAATATGATACACTTGTTATACGCATCGGCCAGGATAGGCTTTAGCTAATAATGTGCTTACATTTATGTATTTAGAAATATTTATCGCTAAAATGGCATTATTATTTTTTAGGTGTTCCAAACAATTTACTTTCAATCATTGCCATGTAATTTGATTCATAATGTGATTTCATAGAATAATATGAAAAATTTAATCAAAAAGTAAATCTAGCTCTGCAAAACAGCCAAAAATGCACAATTTTTCAAGTCTTGTCGTCATTATTACTATATTTTAATGCGATTTGTATTAGCAGGTTCGAAACCGGGTCGCACCAACATATTTTTATCTATACATTATTTAATTGTATTTATGAAGGATACAACATTTTTGCTTTTCAACTAATTTGATTTGTTATATTTATTTATTATGTCGGGACGGCGCGAACGCCATTCCCGGCTACCAAAAATTACACGAACGAGTTATTCGCATTAGGAATAATCGCGGAGGTCAACTCAGCCGAAGTGCAATGGCCAAGCCTCGCTCCGGAGGAACCACCTTTGTGATCATGGTAACCTCTACGCCAGGTAAGTATGCTTTCACCAGCTCTCGAGCTACTACTACACAAGATATGCGCATAAACTGTTTGTGAATTATAAGTAAAATTTGTGTCACTGAATGACAATGGGAAAATAGAGAGAACTAGCAGCAAACAAAATGAATTAATAATCGACTCTTGTGTGCCTGTTCGGAATGTAACTAGGGGTGAAAAACTGCTGAAGTTATTGTATACTAGTTGTAGTATATGTAGTCTATTCATGTAAAGCAGAAAACCCTGCAATAATATTCAAATTTCACCTTTTGATTATCATTCGTGTTACATTATGGACATTGTGTTACACACATTGTTCGTACTGTAATATATAATGTAAAGTCAATTAAAAGTGTTGATGAGCAAACAAAAATCGGCATAGCTGATGAGAACTTTGTCATGTTCAAGTTACTCTTGTACTATACAAGTGTGGTACCTGTGAGAGTCTAAACCGTGAGTTTAGTTTGTCTAGGTCTTCTTTAGGGGCAGAACTTTTCTCTCAGACAGATATACGGCTCTGGTTTTTAAGCTAATATGGCTTAATTTATTGGCCTATTTGAAACCTTTTGAAAAAGTACTTGCATTGCAAGTGTAATGCCTTACGTAGCTATTCCTCGACGTTTCCTTCTCCAGCTGAGCCTGAAATGTTTCTTTTTATTAAAATATGTATATGTCACAAAATGGTATTATTAGTTTGTCTGACAGTTTGTAACGCAGTGACGGAGGCATCGTAGACCGCATAAAGTATATATATTCTTGATCAGCTCGACGAGACGAGTCGATCTAGCCATGTCCGTCTGTCTCTCTCTGGATGTTGTTGCGCATTTTTTCGGCACCAATTTTTAAGATATTTGGTTGTAATTTGGCACATGGGCTTGTTTTTATTGCAGTTTAATAGAGTATCAAAATTGACATGCCACAAAATGGTAAGGTAACCCCGCATGAAACAGTTACTTCAAAGAAACAATGGCGGTGAGTACGAAAATCTCAATATAAATTTAAAATTCTAAATATTAATTTAAAACTTTATTTGCAGCGTACAATTATCAGCTTCCCATTCAGAAGTGGTGGAAGTTACACTAAGCGCACCCGGACATACAATTACGACATACGCTTTGCCACAAAATCATTGCGCCGCCAAAATACCAGCTATCGCGGTAATTATTATAGAGGACAGCCACGAGGCGGACAGCTTAGTAGAACGGACAGACTGGAACAATGGTTGCTGGCTGCTCCTTTATAATATAAAAAAAAAATTAGTCGAGGACGCCTCCCCAATGTCCGGACCTGATTCCCACAGAGCATTTGTGGGGCTTACTTGAACGCAAAATCCGTCAACCATTACCTTCAAAAATATGAAAAAAGACATAATAATGAGGAATGGGAAAAAATTTCAACTAAAGATACAAAAAAATGTGTGGACTCCATGCCAAGACGTGTTACGGAGGTATACTGACGAGAAAGGGTTATACCAGTTATTAACACATCATTTTCTTCTGTACGCAGACTTTTGCGGTAGTGCTTGTGGTGTACGCAGATTTATTTTATGTTAAAAACCAAGTAAAAATGCAAAATGGCTGATCATGTCAACCTTTTTTTTTTAGAACAATCGAAAATTGAATGTACGTAAATCGTGAAATTTGAAAAATTCTTTTTTTTTTGTACACAACGAAAATAACTTCCATTTGCGTTGATTTTTCTTCGTCATAAAAGGAAGGTAGCAACTTCAGACTCGGTTTGCTATGATTATATAGATTGTTTTGTGTATTGCTATAATAGATATATTCAGATTGGAATAAAAAATAGTTCTGAGAAATAAATGAACACCAATCATTGTCATCTTTAATATTACATCCAATGGCCCTCAAATAGCAACCACTACTGTCAAATCGTCCATTATAATTTGTGGTATAAAAATTCTCCATGGCAGAGTTGACAGACAACAGAAAAGTAAATGTTTGATTTATGCGAGCATTTACAAATACTGCTTTTGCAGTTGTTGCTGTTTTTCAGTCGATCAGATACACATCAGTTACTTTTTGCTGAGATTTGAAGTAGTATTTTCAAATGCTCATGTGAAAATGCATTTTATATGGTTTCGATTTCAAGCTCATTGTCAGATTGCGCTGTGAAAATGCGATACAAAGTATATTTTAATTGTTTCTTTGCGACTAAATTGAAAATAATTGTTTATGCAATGTAATGATGGAATGATGCTTATCAAAATATAATTTTATATTCTGTATTTTCAATGAAAAACAAACAGCTTCGTTGTAATATTTTTGAAAAAGATGCCAAAGATTATGAAGTATATACTGAGAAGCAAGCAAGTAATTAGCGCTGGAATATTAAAAAAAAGAAGATTGGAGTCAAGGTTTCATTTCAGATTCTACGCTTTATCAAAGATTTTAGAGGGTGTAGCACTAATAATGTATTGTAATCCCATCCCATCTCAACTGCAAGCTGCAATTTGAGCATTTAGAACGTGATCAAAAAATTTGCTAAAAGCTGTAATAAAAAACTCAACATAACTTAAATGGAGCCATTCAAAATCAGCTTTAGAACACCATTAAAAGTCGAGGTCATGCGGCATACACCGATGGCCAAGCACAACGTCGGCGGCGGCTATCTGATATCGGTGTCAGACAGTAGTCAATCACACAAACAAACAAACAAACAAACAACATACCAGCAAACAGCAAAACCACAATTTCAGATATTCAAGCTCAGCTAGTCCAAAACTCAATCGTTCGCTCATACGCTTAGAAGGAAACTTGAAACTTGTATTGCAGTTTGGTATTTGGTTCTTTAACAAATTTAATTACAACTTTTGCGATATGTATGATAATTCTCATAGCGATCGTTTTGCAAACTTGACTGTGGCCGTTTGTTGACGTTGACATTGAATGCTGTCGCTGGCCAATTTTCGTGAGTCTGACATTAAACAAACCAAAACGTTCTCTGACTGTGTTTCAAGATCATATTAAATTTCAATCAATTTTTTACCCAAAAAAAAAAAAAAAAAAAACAAAACAAAACAAAATAATTATTTTCCATGACACTGAACCGCATGTAATGGAAATGTAATGGCAGAGTGTTGGAACAGTATAGGCTGCAATCTGGAGCAAATTAAAAACGCACCAGAGATGTGTTAACGAACAGATCCGCTGCTAGTTGATTAACATGCGAAGCCAATCGATCATTGTAACTGCTGCTGTGGAAGTTTAACTGCTCCATGTTTGTTGGTATTCTCAAATCTCAGTGTAAAACTTTATTGCGCATATACCAAGGAGCAACAGTGATTTTACGCAAGATCTTGTTTTGAAGGAGTTGTATTCGGTTGATATTTGATCCAATGCGGCGTATCCCTGAGCGCACATCTTTCACCTCAACGGTTTGTTTGCAAAATTGATTTAATTTTAAAGAGAAGGCCTTCAATCCAGACTTTATCAAAGGCTTGCCGTACATCAAGAAAAACAGCAGAGCCATATTGCATATTCGCATAGGCCTTAAGCATATGTTGGACAACTCGATACACATGTTCTGGGGTACTATGATGGGGTACTAACATTCTACCAAGAAAAATTCTTTCAAATATTTTTGAGAAAGTCGGTAGTAAACTAATTGGTCTATAAGACGCACCAAGGTTTTCTGGTTTGCCAGGTTTCGGTATCATTATAATTACAGCGCAATTCCATTGAGATGGGAAATGGTGGATGCGAACCATGGTATTGAAGAGTTGTACCAAAAACATTATTGCTTTATCAGAAAGAGCCTTCGCTACTCTGCCACCAATTCCGTCATACCCCGGAGCTTTCTTTTCCTTACACATTTTAAACTGCAGATGAACCTCTTGCGGAGAGATATTCTTGATAGACTGCATATTTGTGCAGTTGTCTTAGAAAAAATTAGTTGTGTCTCGCACAGCATCTAATTCAGCTAGATCGAAGGTGTGAAGCTTCCTTCGAGTTGAACGGCAAATGCCTAAGCTTTCTTCTTATCCGTGCGGCACCAGGAGTTGTTGGTAACTTTGATAGACACGTATCTCAAAGGTTGTCTGCTTACGCAACTTTCCATAAGTTAAACCCATAGTTATTGTTGGGGTTTGCATCAGCTGCAGCTCTTTTCCATGCCAAACGATCACGCTCAATACGCTTACGCTTAACTAAGTCCAAGATTTCAGTATTTACAGGAGGCCGATTTAAAACTGAAAGACTTAATAAAGCATGGTTTTGAGTTGCAAATTCAGCCACCTTAAAGATATGTCGAGTGAACAGTTCAGCGGCATCATTCACGTCCGCTGCTGGAAGATCGGCAAAGTAAGCTTGTCTTGGCGAAACGAAACCCTTGGTTCCGGGATATAGATGCACGATGAAAAACTGGCATCTACAATGAGTGGTAAATGATCAAAGTTGAGATCCCTAGAGTCAAAGATGAATGGAATGAAAATAAATGGAACGCTTATATGGTTCACATATACTACTTAGTGTTCCCAAATTGGTCACACGACCAGACCAGTTCACGTACTTTGGGAAACAAAAAATCGTTGAACATGGCTCGATATCGTCTTGCACTAAATGCGACAATTTTTCTTATTGAGGCAGAAGTGAGCCTCAGCGCTGAACAAAAATTTTCAGTAAAAAAGTGCACCGAATTCCAATTGATCAAGCTTCCATTCGCTGAAAACACGACGCAAACCAAGATCCTCTTTAATTCTTACACCAATTGTATGTTGTAGGGACGTAAGAGAATATCTTTGAGCAAAATATTCGACAGCGTTGATGGACGGAGCCAAAGTTCTTGTGAACGATGTCGAATTGATGAATTAGGGTGCTCCTTCATACTGGCAAATTTCGCAACAGTCTTTCGAATAACAGCCTCAGTTGGTCGATTATGTCTGACGAAGCGTTCTGTGCACATTTCTTATTAATCATTGATTTCGGAAGTAAATTTCCATAGTTTGCAATTGTTTCTCGGGTGTAAGGCTTTGCTCCTGAATCGCAAAAGATATTTTGAAAATTTAAACAGCAGCTAACAGAGAATACCCATAACTTTAAAATAAATATATAAATAAATCAGTACATTATGATCATAAAGATGAATAGAAAAACAAATAACTTCATGTTTAACCAAATGGGTAAAGTTACCCAAATTTGATGAGCCGAATTACCTAAATTTTAAAAACCGAATACATATTTAAAATTTGGTATGTTGCGCTTCGACCCATAAATTCAGCGCCATGTTTTATAAACAATTAACACTTTGAATAAATGATTGTGAAATCATTCACTAAACCAAGGCTTTTACACTCTCCATACGAACATTCATCAATACGCAAAAGAAGCAGAAATGTACAGATGCAATCAGAGCTCTAGGCGAATCAAGGAGGAATATATTTGCTGCATGTGTCCGGATTTTTGAGATCTTTGTGATCGGATGAAAAATAACCGATCTAGTGGAATATTTTTTTTATTTTTGTTTTGGTTTTTAAATACAGTTTCTTTTCAAGGACTTTAAATTCGTTCCTCTAACTAACTGAAAGCATATTCTCGAAAGTCAACATGACGAACACTCAATTACACATTACAATCATATATTTGTCACTTGGTTTTTACCTCGTCAATTGCTTTTTTATTTGATATAATATTCATATACATCTAGTTTAACTGTTTTCACTCTAAACCATCGTTTACTCCATAAGTGCCTTCGTATAAACCTCTGTATGGTTGTAATCATATACCTAAAATAATGAATGAGCAAATATAATGAAAATTGATTCAAATATTTTTCAATCCATTTCCAAAAGTTACCTTATAATTCGGTTCATGCTGATATTATGTTAAGTAGGCGCTCGAGATGAGAACAAAGTCGCGTATTTTTGTTCTTTCGTTATTGATCTGTTTGACTGCTTTTTTTTTTATTTTATGTTTGTTTTTTTTTAATTTTTTATTTATAAGATACTCTCGTGGTTGTCATTGTCAACGTTATAATCTTCGTAATCATATATATTTGAAAACATCAACAATCTCTTCCGCTTATTTTTCAGAATCTAAATCCTATTCGCCCCATACGATTTTGGCTGATGAAAGCTGAAAAAACAGCTGTAATTGAGTTCTGTAGCATAGAACTGACAAAAAAAAAAATAAATAAAATCCGCTAATACGCGGTGTTTTTTCCTTTTCTCACTAATGCAAATTTCAATTACCGAACAAGTGAGACAAAAAGTCTTAGAAAAGTAAAAAATTTAACTTGTATCACAACACCTTAACTGGATGGGAATTTTGCTCGCAACAAATTTGTCAACTTTCCTTATTGTCAAAAAAGTAAGTCAGAGTTAAAAGTAAAGAAACATATTCCTTCCATTCCTTCGTCTATGTTTTTATACCATTCACACATAGTGTGAAATGCTATTATCAGTTTAATTTCATTTATTTAATTTCAGTCTGTAAATTCACTTAATATCAGAATGAACTGAATGTGAATTATAAGTTAATTTTAGGTAGTGGAATACAAAATGGAGTTTCTTACACTTTTTGTATGGAAAAAGTGTAAGAAATTCGTACACTTTTTTGTTTCCAGCCCTCAAGTGTGTAACGTCGATAACGTTCAAATAAAAACTACAGGAGTCTTGAGGAGTAAACATAGAAAATCACAAAAAAAAAAAAACGTATGGTTTAGACTCTAAACTTTAGAGAGAAAACAATTAAACTAGCTGCATACGAGTATTATATCATATAAAAAACATATTGACGAGATAAAAACCAAGTAAAGAATGTATGATTTTAATAGCGTTAGTAATAGCGTTAATATAGCGTTAGTCACGTTGACATATAAAGTTGCACTTTCAAGAATATTCTTCAACTATATAGGTAAAAAAACGAATTCAAAGTCCTAGAAAAGAAACTGTAGTTGATAACCTAAAAAAAAGTTACATATTACAAACAATCCCATAACCATATTGAGAGAATAGTTCGCCGACAATATAAACTCCAGAAAAGGACCCAAGAACGTATGATCTGCTACTTTCTGAGGGAATACTTGAAACCGTTGCATCTCTTTCAGCCTTGGAAGCCAATATCGACCGCACTATTCGAGAGATATGGTATCAAATGGTTGAAAAAGTGTTGGAAATTTAGACCTCTACGATGCAGTTCGTCAGGTATTCTCGTGGCGGCCATACGCTCGGAAACATTTTCCATAATTAATGTCATAAAATTATCTACCTAACAAAAGTCAAATTGACTCATTCCAATTAATTGTATGTGTGTGTGTGTTTTTTTTTGTTTTTCAATCTAAAATTCTATAGCTCTTAATAAGACACACTGTATATGTACTCGTATTAAAAGTAGATACTTGAACAAAGTAGAAGCGAAGCTCCGATGTGTCAATTTCTTCACACGGGTCTCTTCGAGTTGGGTTTCGTGACGCATTATGTACTGTAAATGATATAATTGGAGTGAGTGTCTAGTGTGTGTCTGCGATGAGATTACATTACATTAGATTAATTACACTAATTGCATACATAATGAGCTTCAATTTTATGTTAGCTAAGCCACCATTATGGCGTTTACAGATGCAGACTGCTCATTAAGAGAAACTCTTTCTAATTGGTTTTTTGGAAATTTCGACATAAATTATGTAACTGAAACTTCCGTTAGGTACAAACTACTGAATCATGAGATACATTTCTTTGTTTTAAAGCACTTTGAACGCTTTTATGATCTTTCATTCTTATAAAGCGCCACTAAACTTTTATCGAGATGCGGAACTGAACTTGACCTTTATCGGTATAACAGCAGTATATCGTGAGTTATTCAAATCTTCATTCACTGTATGCGAATGAGAAGTAAAATTAATGAATGCGAAAATTACTTCCCCACATCTCAAAGCAAAACAAAAACAAAAATTCAAGAAACTCGAGAAAACAACAAAAGCAAAACAAGATCTTAACCGGTGACCGCTAATCGGTATAATCGAAATTCGACTCGGAAATCGCATAAGAAACAGTTAAAGTTATTAAAATATTTAGCGAGCGCACACATCGAAGGCTCTTCTTGATCGGTAGTAAAGAAGATGTATGTGTTTAGAAGAAGCGGCAAACACTGACCCAATGATCTGCTTCGAGCACAGCGAAGATCAATTCTTCTTGTTCAAGTTCAATGTCAACCGCGTTGATTATATTTAGTAGGTATATTATAATGGTCATATTAGCATTTATAACTTCCTCCATCATTTTAACACAATTCTTTCTTTTTTATTAAAATGTATTTAGTTCATGTCGGAACATCATTCCCGGTTACTGAAAATAACACGAACAAGTAGGAATAATCGCGGAGTATTGGGATAACCAGCTTAATGTAAGCACAAAAAGTCCTTGTTGAATTCTAAAATAATTAGACTTTATATTTTATTATTATTTAGCACGATGCCTAGGTCTAATCACAAAAAAAAAAGACTAACTAAATCTATGGCAGAAAGACTGAATAAATAGTCAAAATAGGACAGCCTACTACAAAATTCTGATTAATTTTCTTTTGTATGCATCTCATATTTCTGAACATTAGTTCCGATAATATGAACAATACTTTATGTGTGTTCAACACGAAGATTAACTCAGCCCACAATACAACGGCCAAGCGCCTCACTTCTTAGGAATCAAGGTTAATTTATCTGTAGTATAAATGCACTATGGGACTAACTCTTGTGCGATCATGGTAAGTATGTATAAAAGGCTTAGAAGTTTGTAACGCACTAAAGGATACATTGTAGGCGAGATGAGTCGATCTAGCCATGGCTGTCTGTCTGGCTGTTTTTGCGCAATCTTTAAGATATTTAGCTGTGTACTTGCTAGGAAGCTTCTGTGGAAAGATAACAACAGAAAGAGTAAAAAAGCAACAAAATAATAGGCAAAAGCTGTGATTTCTCTCCAGTAATTATATACTGACTGTATACTGGCTTAGTGAGACCAATACTCAAGTATTCAATCTTTGGATCTCCACTAATCTTGGGGGGGGGGAGAAGTGTGTGGATGACTCGACTAAATAAAAAAAACCAATTATTTTATGAAAATTAAGCGAACAAAACATATTTTATTTGATGAAAATTTGTACTGAACTGAAATGCTGTTGGGGGACTGTGGAATGTTCCCCAGTTCCTCCCTACCGCCAATGACTGCATAATGGTGGCCAGTGAGCATGGCCAGTGAGCATGCCACAATAGCGACCATAAGGCTTAGAGAATGTGCTTATTGAGCGAACGGAACAACGGGACACACAAGACGCCTAAAAGATGAATGAGACATGCCCGGAAATACAGATTATTGTATAACTATACTGAACATCAATAAGAATTTCGTTGCTCGTATCCCCTCCCGACAAGGTTGGCAGTGACAGCAACATGAAATAGAAAATTCATTGAGGCGCTTCACACAGGCTCTTTCTCGTAAAGCTACAGCCAATTTCCACACCGAAATGCTCATCTACCTATAAATACAGTAGTTATTATGTCTAGAAGCCAATTGTATTTCACAAACTGGCATAAGCAATCGTTTCTTTTAGTTGCTCTCTTGCTACATTGTCATTCAACGACACACATTTCACTTATAATTCACAGTCAGTTCATGTGCGTATCTTGTGTAGTAGTCGCTCGAGAGTTGGTGAAAGCATACTTACCTGGCGTAGAGGTTACCATGATCACAAAGGTGGTTCCTCCGGAGCGAGGCTTGGCCATTGCACTTCGGCTGAGTTGACCTCCGCGATTATTCCTAATGCGAATAACTCGTTCGTGTAATTTTTGGTAGCCGGGAATGGCGTTCGCGCCGTCCCGACATAATAAATAAATTTAATTGTACATACTTTTTTTTGGGTAATGTGTGTGCCATCTACAGGCTGTATGTTTTTAGTATTTTAAATTGAAATAAAACACATACAAGTCACGAAGAAGTAAATTTTATGGGTTTAATGATGAAAAATGGCTGTCGCGTGTACATCTGACGATGATTGCTTCAGAAGTATGTATGGCCTGTGCCGTCACTCTACTATTAAAACTAACAGCCTTCCTGACCATGTTCACGCATTTTTGAAATTGAAAAATCGTTCAACATAGTAGTACCTCGATCGGGCGCAATAGACTTTAACTGTTTAATTTTATTTGTTTTTGAAAAAGTAATCGGGCACATGTCCGTCGCTTTACCGTTCAATTTTCAGAGTGTGTCAGTAGCTGATAGAACACCATGAGATTTTCATCGCTTCAAATAAAAAATTTGCTTATTGATAAGGCCATTGGTATTTGTTAGCATCATCACTGAAAAATATCTTATGGAGAAACAGTGAATTACCTTTGAACAGGGTCGGATCCAATGTGGGTTTTAGGTGTTCGGAACTTTGCTGGCGGAACACGTTGCTGATTTTATATCATATATAAATTTCTTGAAAATATAGCTTAGTCACTGGATCCACTTTCTTTTTGAGCGAAACTTGTTAGGATACACAAAACGAACAAAATTGACTTAACCACAGTTAGTAGCATTCTATCTGAAAAGCTGTTTCTCTGCGCCAGAATATATAATATTTTTTTCAGGAGTCACTTCGAAATCCGTTTGAATGTTCAGCAAAGCCAAGCTATTTAGGCGCTCCAGTTCAGTTGTCCATATAATTTTTTAATCTACATATGTAAATAAGAAAAGGACCGTTCACTACAAGAAACTAAAACTGGCAAAGTTTAAGGGATTAAAACGAACGTAACATTCGTTATAAAATTCGACATCACACAGGCCTGCAGCTTCTATAAAGGATTCATTTGCTAAAATATTTACACAAAATCTTCTCCACATCTTCATTTCATAAGAAAACTCTTCAGTTGCCTCTGAAATATGGTCATCTCGTCATCTCATTAAGATTGGCACATTTTGCAGATATAATATTTTGAATTTTTAACAACGATGTTCGCTGCCTTAAAAACCTGAACCCCAGGCTTTCTTAGGTTCTTGTGAAGGAATTTGGTTGAGCTTGAGTCCTGAGAAAATATCCTTTACGGTATGCCACAACAGCAAATAACATTTATAATGGATTTTTTATGTATTGTTAACGGTACTTATACTTTTACTATGTATCTTGAAACTTCGAACCTGTATACGTAATATTAGGTTTTTTTTTCTCATACACTGGTAGAACATTGACCTACGTAAAACAATTTGAATTTCGTTTTTCTATGAAAAGAAGAAATGAAAACAAAAAAAGAAACAGCGGAAATCTGTAAGCAAACAACATACTCTACATCAATTTGCTTTAAAGGTAAATAAGTTTTGTAACCAATTCAACTTTAAAAAAGACAATCATCTAACAGACGAATGAAAAATATCTAAAATAAACTAAAAACATCACGTAGACTACTCAACAGTTCAAGTTTACGGACATATAGTACTTAATTTGAGCTACCGCCTCTTTGATTTGACGGCACGATCCACTCGGATTAGTTCCACTGAGTATGTCTCTTGTCCATTCATATCAGCGCTATTTCTCCTGTTAATTGTCGAATTATGATGTGAATTTATAGCGTAAAATTGTTTGCTAAACTTGAACAGCAAGCGAAAAGCTGAAACAGAATAAGAAGAATTTGTATTGTATCTTTAAGATTGTCTGTCAATTGCGATCTTAAGTGGAAGTGTTGAAGTATGACGAGCAACTTTTTTGTGTGTTTACGTTTTTGGCAATTAATTTTAGTATAATAATTAAATTATACAATAAGTTTTGTATATGTACTATATTATTTGTACTTCCTAGATACATAAACTGAAGTTATCATCATTTCGCATAGCAAATCGTAGAATGATTTTATTAACAAATTAGCACAAACCTAAAAACAAAATAAATGAAAGTGCTAAAAATTGAATAAGCATTTAGTGGAACTTGTTTGTAAGTGGAGCATGTGATGTAATATTCAGAAGAAACTTTATAGAATAGAATATGTATTTCATAGATACATATGTATACATATAATTTATGTAAATTTATGGGTGCGTTTATTGTCTAAGGTTTTGTTTTTTTTGATTAGTTTTGCTTAGAAAATATTGAAAACTGGTTTGAATTTATATACATAAAGTCAACTTCTTTTCGCTGTGCAGTCTTCAGCTGAAATTTCTCTCATCTGTAAACTTTAAGAATTATGTTTGTATTAAAATTTTAAAAGCCATTTTTTCTTGCATCAATTATAAAGTTATAAGCAGAATATTAAATTAGGCATTCGAATAACGCAAAACAAGATACAAAAAGACTAAATGAAGGTTCTATTCTTCTGGTTCTTTGTTGCTGTTGTCTCTGCACCCTTATCGCCTACTCATAGGCTTTACATAAGAACAAACGCGAGTTTGAAATTAAAATTAATGAACCATTGGGGCTAGCGATCTTTAAATGTTATTCAATAATATTCAAAAAGAACTTGATTTCAAAACTAAATTTATGGCAGCTGTAGTAGCATCGCAACATGAAGTTAACAAGAATAAAAAAATGTTCTTATGTAGAACCGGTAAGAATTGGTATTCAAATGATTTGACTAGAGATAGAAAAAAGTTGAGATACACACAATTCGATTGCGTCCTTGACCATGAAAATGCCATTTAAATTAAAAAAAAAATTGTACTTCAGCATGAAAAGTGAAAAATATTTGTGATCTAGTGAACTAAATTGTGAAATACATGTTTTGCATTGAAAAACAAGTAAGTCATTTGTGATAGTATCTTAAATATATTCAAATAGAATAAGAAACCAAACTATGCACTAGCAATATTTACTTTTATGAATATAAAATGTTGTTGTGATCCAAAAACAACCGAACGTTTTAGTTATAAAATAAAACACAAGCATGGTACAAGCATGGTATTATATTTCAAAGCTAATATTTATACAAAATACGATCCATTTAACTGAATACAACGTTTGTAACGCTCAACCAATTTATTCATAGACCTTTTTAAACAAAAGCACCTGTGTCACGGCTGCTTGTATGGTTGGAATGTCATCGAAAAAAGCTGCTTTCATTGCAGTTTTCATTTTTGGAAAGAGAAAATAATAGTACAGTGATAGGATCAGGCAAATACGGTGGGATGTCGATGAGACAAATCTGTTTTTTTTATTATCAAAAATCCATTGACTTTTTTGGTCGTGTGAGGCGGTGCATTATCATGGAATAATACAAGCTGATTTCCTTGGGAATATTCGGGCCTAACACGTAGAACTCTCGACCACAAACAATGTAAAACTTGTAAATAATATTCTCCATTGACAGTTTGACCTTCTAGAAAAAATTACTTGGAATCATAGAGTGTTATAAATATTGTCTTGATTCTTGACTTCTGGAAACACAATTTTCTAGGGTTTGGCTCACCTTTTGACTTTCATTCTGCAGATTATCGCTTAGTTTCAGTATCATATTTATAACACCATGTTTCATCACCAGCTATGATCAAATCAAGAAAATCTGAATCGTTTTTAGCTGTTTAAATGATGTCTTTGCTCTACACGATCGATTTTTTGATCATTATTTAACTGATGTGGAACAAAACGTGTACACACCTTTTTTATCCAAATATTCATTTATATTTTGTAGATTGTATAGAAAGATGAATTTAATTCTTCTTCCAACATTCTCACAGTTAAATTTGCATCGATATCAATTATTTCACTTACTTTTTCAACTAATTCAGAAGAAAAATTTACGTTTTTAACACTGCCACGTGTTCTATGATTTAAAGTAAAAGTTCATTTATATTAAGATCAACCTTGTATGTAACAGAGCTGTATGGTGTTAGATCTAGAATTGCTTCTAACGCAGTGGTGTGCGCATTGCGCCAGAGATGCATATGCATGCTAGTCTTTGTAGGGAGTTAGTGACTGTGAATTGTTTCGCCCTCTCTCCCCATGCGAATGTATTACTATATGATGCGCACACCACTGCTTTAGAAGCAATTCTAGATCTAACACCATACAGCTCTGTTACATCTCGGCTTTACTACCATGTTATACAGCCAGAGAATGGTTTTTGGATTGCATTCCCACGATTTTCTGGCCAACTTTCTGCACACAAGTATTGCCTTGGTGCATTTTCGTATAGTTTCCTCTACGTGCGTTTTCCATAGAAGTTTATTGTCTAAAGTTAGTCCTAAGTATTTAACCTCCTTGCTAACTTCCACAACTATCCCTCCGAGTATGATTTTCTTTAGTCTAGGCAGCTTGTGCTTTCTAGTAAATGGTACAATGACTGTTTTGGTGGTGTTAATTTTGAGTCCCACTACCTTGCACCAGTCCAGTGTAATTTTGAGACCTCTGTTGATTATGTCACAGAGTGTTTGTTCAAACTTTCCACTTGCCTATTCCATTTTCGGGCTCCATAGTAGGGGCGAGAGAACTCCTCCCTGTGGACAACCTTTGACTGTTTGTATTCTGACGTTGGTGCCCTGTCTCAGCTGTTCTTCTTTTGCTACTGGCTTACACTTTCTTTATTTAGGAGAATGAGCATTTTGGTACTTTTTTTTTTGCCAGAATGTATATAAATTCAAAATGCTTATTAGGTGAATATGTAGAAAAACTTTGTGCTTATCTTTTAATCAGCTGATCTTGATGAAATTTGGAAGATAGCTAAACAACTTAAAACAGACTGCGTGTACCAAAAATTTTAAAAGTGATATCTTTAAAAATATTCGTATAAATGAAAAAAAAAAAGAAAACGATTTGCGGACGGGCAGGACCATATCGTCCAAGAATTCTGATTGGAGAACATTCGCTAGCGCTAATTTCCATACCTTCAAAGTGCAGCTCGAACTAAATCATTCTATATGAAGGTCACGCAGCAACTGTAGCTAAATATTCCACTCGTTAATTCTTTTGCGGACATGACGCAGTGCAAATTTCAGTAAGTTGTATCTACGATAAATTAAATCTCAGCAAAGCAGTATAACATCCTACAAAGCTGCCGTGCTAATTGCACGGTAAGGCCATTCTAAATCATCTAAATTAAAACGACAATAATTCGCTTTATAGTTTATTAATTTAAACGCTATAAAAACAAAAAAAAAACAAAAAAAAACATCGCAGTACTGTTTTAAATGCCACACAAATCATACGGCAACAAGTATCTCAAAAACAGTCTCAAAACTCACTCATAATACGATACAATTAAACGCGAATTTGAATTCAAGTGCAGCATGGCAGCTTATGAAGTAGTAGCAGATACTATACAACAGTAAGAGTTTATGGCTATGTAGCGCAGATACATGTGTCAGCGTGTTTAAAGATACAAGGGCAACAATCGAGTCGCTGCTGTAGTGAAACGTCATAAATAAAATACATAGGAGTACAGTAGAGTCAACCCAGATACAAAGCCGCCAATGCAATTACTAACTAAATAGTGAAAAATCATCTAATGAAACCGCAGACTCATTGCGCGCTACTATAAAGCGTAGTAGATATCTACTACTATTTTTGTTTTGAAAATGGAAAAAAGCGTAGCAGCACGACTTTGAGACCGGCTTGTTAAACGCTCGACGTGACTGCGCAGCTGCCGAGCGCTTCAAACACGAAACAACCGAAAAAATTTAACACTTCTTTTAAATTTTTATGCAATCGCGGGGCTTCTGTTAGTTGACATTCGACCAGCGTCTGTGTCGGAGTTCGGAGGTATCTAAAAAAACTATCTCATTCGATTTAGCGCGTTTACGCCGTACCACTTCAAACGTTCGGATTAAACGGATACAAGTTTTGAAATTCAATGTTTGTGTTTTAGGAAAAAAAAATTTACTTCAAAAACGAATATACGAAAAAACGCATCTGTGTGTGTGAAAAGTCGTGCAGTATTTGAAAAGGATATGCAATAAATTTCTAGTTTTCGTGTGTTTTGAAAAATTAAGACTACCTCAAATAATATTAAAAATTCTTTAAAAAATGTCATCCAAATTAATTACTTCGCTTATGTCGGAAAGCGTGCTGCTCACGAAGACAGTGAAAATGATTTCAGGATATTCGCCCATAACAATATTTCTAATTGCTGCCATTTCAATATTTTTGGTGGTCTATAATAAGCGTCGAGCACGTCTAGTCAAATTGATCGAGAAAATACCCGGCCCGGCTGCAATGCCGTTTATAGGCAATGCCATCGAAATGAATGTGGATCACGATGGTAAATACAAATATGCAAGATCTGATTTAAAAGTTTGTATTGAAGAAAAATATATATATATATATATATATATATGTATATATATGCAGGTGCGTTCCGGTTTTTACTTTTGGCTAGATTTTTCGGAAGTGAATTCGTTAAATTGATGATTTTTTCACGTGTGTGAGAGTTTGGAAATTTGAACTCAAATGGCTTTGAGCAAATGAAACTCAGATGGGTCAAACACATCCCAAACATGAAAGATTTTGTCGAATTTACTTTCGCAAAATCTTACCAAAAGTAAAAATCGGAAGAAGACAAATAGTAAACTGAAATAAAATCATTATAAATGGTGCAATACTCTGAAAAAAATTTTAATTTATGCGAAAATAATATTAAACTTAGAGTGAATAAAATGTTTTCTTTTTGGGTGATTGTTCTTACAAGACATAATTTGTTAATGAATTAGCATTTAAAAAAAATTCACATAGATTGTGAATAGTATTATAATTTAGTCATAATATTTACAACACCTTAAAGCAGCGGTAGGCAAGCCCTTGCTCTCGTTGCTCTGAGTGCTCAAACCGTTACTTTTGCATGCTTGTGATTTTCGACGAGAAAACAACGACAACTTTCGGCACAGCCGAAAACGAAACAACAACCACGTTCGGACCGTCATAAAAGTGTTCATTTTGCTATGATTTATGACGTCTACTGCGTTTTGTACACTGAGTATGAAAGCGAAGTAGGTTTTGATTTCTTACGAATTTTACTAAGTGATTGAATTTAAATGGTTTCAATAATTTTTTTCAGAGTTGAATTTTTTTTACTTTAATAAACCAAACAACAACAATACAGCGAAGGCTGGATTTTCTTTGCGACGCATAGCATCATAAAAGTGTTCATTTTGCTTAGATTTATGACTTCAAAAACTCTGCTTGTTGTAGATGTTGTTGTACTGCTCCCGATTCAAAATTTCGTGCCCAACGCTGCCTTAAAGGAAGCATTGCAGTCGCTATAAATTATATACATGTATTTAGCAACAGCATTACAAGACGATTAGAGCTAGTCATGTCCGTCTGTCTGTCTGTGAGTTTGGCAGATCATTTTAAAACGCAATAGAACCAATTTTATGAATGAGATTTTGTTTTATTTTTTTTGTAATGTAAGTTTAATGTCTAAAGTTTTGTTTTACACAGTTTTGAAAATTATATCAGGTAGCTGATGCACCCCATTGTCCGAACACTGAAGAAGCCGATTTCTGGCGTTTATCATAACCCTTACCAGCATATCAACGGTTATGTTGTCGATTTCTGCCCGAATATTAGCTATCAAGTCTCGGAGGAGATACACCACATCGCCTCTTATTGAAATGAAGCGCTCCGGGAACTGTTTCCTCAAAACAGTCATCGATGCTCTTAAAGCATGAACCGTTACTCCGTCCTGTTGGTACCAAATGTCTCACTAAGACCAATTCATCAAGTCGTGGGAAAAAAATTGAACATGTTCATACACCAGTCTAAATTCACTGTCACGGTGAACTCATTTTCTTCAAAAAACCACAGTGCCATAATCCCAGCTGAGAAAATTGCACACCACAAAGGCCTTTCATGCAATTCTCAGGGATTGGTGTCAGCCCAGTAGCGAATTTTCTGTTTGTTAACGACTCGATTCAAGTGAAAATGTGCTTCATCGCAAAAAATAACAACAATGTAGGCCTTGATGGCATGAGGCCGACTGACCTGGAACGTCACGTCTGTTGATTGGTATTACTCCCGCCACGCTCCGATCCCTACAGCATGAATTTCAAAAAAGGAAGTTGAAGGAAGCTGCCGCTCCCAGTATTATGAGTTTGTCATAAAGACGAGTCGCTATAGACAATAATTTTGTTACATGAATTGTTTAAATGTATGGTCGAAACCCGGTTTATTCTTGTGTAGCAGTTTTGGCTGTTCAAATATCCAATAATTACTTAAGACTTTTATATGAAATGGTTCACATACAAAACTGTGATTCATATAGGCAACAACTTTAACATTGAACCTGTAACTACAATATTAAAAATAAAATATTGATCCCAAATGAACCCCAATATCAACCTTTCATACGGCCAAGATGAAGGTAATAATAAGCTCAATTACTTTTGAATTTCAAGCTAAAGACTACTTATTATAAATACTTAAATCAAGTAAAAAAGGGATTGATTTAGAATGAACACAAAAAATTCTTGAACTTGTACTTAAGTCAAGTAAAAAAGTCTCAGAATATAAAATAAAGCTTAAAGACTGCTATAATTAAGAATTTTGGAGTTTGAAAAAGCTGATCTTGAATCAAGAATTTTGTACTTCGTTCAAGAAAATCAGTACTGAACTACTTATGATACATACTTATGCTACCTGACCGAGGCTTTAATTCTTGCACCAACTGAATTTTGTAGGGGTGCAGCTTTAAATCGTTGTGTAAAATGCGGAACAATGATGATGATCTATGCACTTTTGAAGCAACAGCACGCTTCCGAATCGAAAGGTCCGGGTTGTCACGAACAGACTGAGTAACACTGTCTACGTTTTCGAACGTTCTAGAAGACCTTGGAAGCCCGGATTTCGATTTTTCTGGGGTTGAACCGGTCTCTTCAAAGTTCTCGAACCATTTTTCAATGAGTCGAGGGGTAGGCGCAGTATTTAAATGACGAACATGTCGAATACAGCAGAATTTTCTACGCGTTACAGTCGCTGAATTATCCTACGGTCCGTTCCCGAGAAAAGCTCCATAGCTACTAAATTCCCAAAAGCTAGGCTACCGATTGACATACCCTCCGCGCCCCACGGAATAGTTGCGTTCACGCAATCAGCAAATCAAATGTGAACTTTCTTTTGAGACACCCTGTATAATAACAGTTTCCCAAACTACGTGGTGTTGTTAAATTTTTTGTTGGTTTTCCTTATTGGTAGAACACACACGCGTAGGTCCTTGCAACAACCAGCGAAACTTACACAAACAATTTACTTGTATTTTGTTATCATTCTGCGGATACTGAATCGGAATTGGTGTGTACTTGAAGTTTTTGGGCACTTCTATTGTATATACATGTGTAGATGTTTAGGTTTCACAAGTGCTGGCGCACAGTAGTACCGCATTATTGTTGCAGGAAAAGAAAAAAAGCGCTGGAATTCAAATTTTTTTAAAAATTCTTTTCAAAATCATGGCGGCCTATAAAAAAAACTTTTATTGCACGTTCCATAAACACCCCACATTAGGGTATTTGAAAGGCTGTTCCCATGGACTAGTATCAATGATAATTTTGCGAGCGCAATAAAGAAAAACTATTAAGTAAGAAAAGAATGAATTGTACATCTTAAAAATTCTAGAAATTGTATGCCATGTCGGTTGTGAGCCACATAAAGAATGCAATGATTTTGGTTATAATTGAAAATCGCTCATAAAATAGTTCGATTCAATAAAAGAAAGCTGGCAAAGTGCAATAACTTTTAAGTTGCAAATAAAATGAAATTTTGAAAGTTTTCAATCAAGTCTTGCATATAAAGTGCTCTCAAAACGCTATCAAGAATACTCTGAATAATTTCGATTTCATTGACCATGATTTCGTATCTTAATATATTAGTACACAAATAGTAGTAACAAATAAATCGCGTCTGCTCATAAAACCATATCGAACTTTGTGAGTCAAAATCTTAAAATCGATACTCTCGTAAAAAGGTGTTAATTGATTTACGTGCATCGATTTTAGTTTACCTGAAAAATAATCGTCAGAATTGCTATTCCTACTATTTTCAGTTTCAATTGAAATACTTTTTCTCTCTTACCCCACAATATTACGATGTGAATGAACTTTGGCTGCCATAGGTTTTTACTTTTTACTATAATAAACATGAATTGATTTGCATTTGTAGCTACAATATTTGCTAGCATCGTCAGATTGCACGCATATTGCATGCACACCTACCGAATGCAATCATGGTTAGGGTTAAATAGTTTTTTATTGAGCTTCAACTGTTCAAAGTTTTCAACACTCTTTTTACTGCAGTAAATTATTAACGTACGTTCAAACCTGCACGTCGCTAAAAGAAAAGTGCTAATTATAGATTCATTTCAAGTGTTTGACGTAGAAATTTTCTTATTTGCACAAATCATTTTTATTCTGAAGAATTTTTACCTTTTTTTTTTAATTCTATCTATTAAATCATTTATAACACTTAATTAAATGCTAATTTCTTTGTTTAAACGCGTTTGGGAAAAAGTGTTAAAAAGTCGAAACCGATTGCAGCTGACTGCAACTGAACTTGTGTTCAAAATATGCTGTTTTATATTTTTTGCAATAATTTAATTAACAAATCGTATGTTTACCTAAGCGGTGGCTTTTAAAAACTGCGTCATATAAATAATTTTATAGCATCTTTGTATAATTCACAGCGTGTGAATAGTATTATAATTTAAACACAATGTTTGGAAAGATTTAAAGGAAGCATCGTAGACCCCATAAAGTATATACTATATTCGTGACGGGTGACAATACGACTCAATCTAGTCATGACATTCTGTTTACATCGTTGCCCAGGAATTTATCTTGTGACACAGTTGGGATTATTATCTCGTCAAAAAGTATGTCTACTGAAAGCAGTTTTCCGTGACGTTCGGGATCGCTCCGCATATTTGGTACTACGGTTTGCTACATCTTCCGGTTTCCGGTTTCCGATTTCCGTCCCTCCAAGAGTTTTCCCTTGTTGTCCTGTCTATAAACACTTGAGTTAAAAGTCTCCAATCCTTTTTCCTTCACTTCAAACACTTCACTTCCTTGCAATGGATTTTTGCAAATAAAACAGTTCACCTTAGTAGCCATGGTAGGCTCTAAGAATACTGATGATTCAGCCACAGTCAGAATACTTGAACTACCTGTTTTTAGGCGCCATTTTTCCAAAATGGCGGCGGGAGCGGCAAAAATACGAGGTGGTAAAGTTGAAATTCGGAAAGAATCACCAATTTGCAAAACTCCCCGAAAACACTCCAGGTAACCTCTTATTTGAGCCCCAAATGACTAGACTATAAAGATGCATCAGAAACCGCATAAAGTACACCTGTATGTATTCGTGATCAGCACGACAAGAGACGATGTAGTCGTGTCCATCTGTCTATCGTTTGTGCGTTTGTGAGAGTCTGTCCTCGTCAATATTTGATATTTTTTTTTTTTAAAAGCTTGTTTGGAGTCTTTTTATAATCATAAGCAACACAAGCATTCAACTAAATATAAGATATATCTCACATACACTTAAAACTTGATGGCACTTATAATTCACAGGATACGATTTTACATATTCGCGTGGCGAATATACGTTTATTTTAGAATATAATATTAAAAATTTTTAAATCCAAGAATTCCTTAAAATAATATTAAAGATTCTTAAGCCGCCAAGTTGCATTGCTTTTCGTTAGAGTAAAAACCTTTTGGCATAACAACGACAACATTTTGGTAAAGATTATTTGTTCAAGAGGCCACAATAGATTTTCTAATTAATTTTCATGCGTATAGCCTTTTTATTTAGAAGTTAAATTATTTGTAGGGCTGGTTGTTCGTATGTGGAACTTAGTTTTTACCTAGCTTCCGTTTGAGATGAAATTTTTATTTTACTCTTCACCAATTTCATCACTCTGTTTGCAGCACCACCTCGCTGTCTGCCTTTCCGTCTGACTGTCGAATATCTGTAATAGCGCAACCTAGTAGGTTAATTTTTGATAAGTGTATTAGTTTTAAAGTTCATATAGAGACTCTTATAACCCATAAGCTACATATTAGCAAAAATTGCCTCGATGTGACCACTGGAAGGTGTAGCTCCCATAAATAAACTTTTACATATTTGATTATTGTAAAACATTTCTTAAAATATTAATTGGTGTGAGACATAGAAGTGTATGAAATAAGTTCCACTGATGACATACGTGGCGCTCTTAACGTTATATCTCAGGAGCTACTTTTGATAGGAAACTAGTATTGGGTATATAGGTGCAGGATACGAATCAAAATATGTGTGTTTGCGGCAGAACTCCGGTACGCTAAGTAAACAATACAAACAAACATAAGTAAATAATACAAAGATGCGTAACTTCAACAGTACAGTTTGGAATACTTTATGTGTTAAGAGTATTTTAGTTTTGGTACCACCCAAAGTAAGTGCTCTATAATATATTGCCAACTCAGTAACGAAGTAGCATATCGATAAAATACATTTACCAAAAGAGTTTAATTGTAATTTTCTAAAAAAACACTGATATATGTACTCGAATGGATGATTTTGTTTGTTATTTATTTAACAAACAAACTATATGCTTATTTAATACTATATGCAATAAGCTTACAGATAAAAAGTTTGCAAATAATTTTCGCTTACAAGTAAATATGTACGCAAATAAGTTGTATCTAACAATCTATCATTGTACAATAGTAAATCGCTCCAAAGCAAATATATTCGTATACGTCAAAAAGCCCGCATTAATTTCTTAATTTGCTGTGATTAATTTGCATAAAAATGAATCACAAAATGTGTTTACATATTTATTATTATAAAGTGAAGTTCACGTGTTGCTAAGAAAACTAAAATTAAAATGAAATGAAGTTCAAATCAAGCAGGACGCTTAGGCGTGTCTATAGTTTAACAACGATTACGAAACTCACTAGATACAAGATACTTTCACTGCAATTTTGGGCATAGTATTACGCTGACCCACATTTCAGAATTAGTTTAAAATTAATTGCAGCAAATTAGATTTGAAACAGATGTATTTTAAATAAAAGAAAAAAAAACAACAACAAAAACACAGGAAGTTAATTGCCATAGAATAATTGCTTTATAATTCGCTTAAAGTTTAAATTAGAATGCATAAAGTTAAAAACAAAAACAAAATGTATGCAGATATTGAAAAGCATGGCATGCGCTTTATGCGTCTACAAAAGACCTTAATCTTGACATTCAATACTCAATGAAAACTCCCAGCCGAAAATTGTACGCGTGATAACAAGCAAAAGATACAAAGATACACATTAAAGCATGAATTTTGTATCTGTATCTTTTTTTTATATATATTTTTTTTTTTGGTTTTTTATTTATTGTTTTATTCGTATCTGCGTTGCTTTACCGCTTGATTTCGATACGTTTCGATTGTTGTTCATTGACCGCTAAAAATTTATCTGCGTTTGCCGGCATTGCAATACCTATTCAAATTATTTATTATTAATGAGCTAAACGTCTGCCTATGCGTCTGACTCGCTGTATCTTATGCTTAGGCTGCCCTCGGTTTTTAGCAGTTGAAGTTGGCAATCTTGTACGCTTTCTCAAAGAACGATTAAACAAGATTTAAATACGGAAGTAGCATTAACAAATTAATCGGAAGTATTGCATATGCTGCGTCAATTGACGTGTCTGAAGTAGCTCATTAACGTTCTCCTCTCAAATAAAATAAAATGTTTTGTGCTCAATCAAGTAGGAAATGATTTTGCCAAGTAGCTTAAGAACTTCTTAGATTTAAGTTTATTGTTAAAAATAGCAAAGCCAAAACTTAAATTTTATTTTTATTTCTATTTTTTGTTTAGTTTTTAGTTGGTTTTTTTTCATGGTAGAAACTTGTTCGCTGTTGTTATTGTAAATTATTTTTTGATTATATCTGAAGTTGTGGTTAACTGCGAAGTTTTCAAAGCTGGCTCAACTTTGAGATTTATGCGCATATAATTTGTATTTGAAGAACTCTTATTTTATGTGTCTGCATGGTTGTCTGTTGTTAATTTTTATGATTATGAGTGTTGTTTACTTTGTGGATAGTTTGAGCTAGCCATTCTTTGTCTTAATGCGGAAGTTCTTTTAGTATTCTAAGTAGAATGGAAAGATTTTTGATTTCATGTGTTTGTAACTTTTAAAAGTGTTTCTATATGATTTGAGTTATAATAAATTTTTACACACTTCACATATAATTTAAACGAGGGAACGTAAAATATTTATACGCATTCTTAATTCGTCTAGAGTAGTCTATTCAGTTATGTCCGTCTGTCTGTCTGTCTGAATGTTGTTATGCTAGATACTTGATTTGATTTTTTGTTAGAAACAGTTGAAATTCGACAATTCCAATTTTCGAATATGTTGTTGTATGCAAGTTTTTATTTTTATTTATTATCATTTTAACTAGTTAGCTTTCTTATATCCGCCTTCATAAATGGAAACATTACTTCTTATAGTATACAATGCTATGTGACCAAAGACATCGATAATATTTTAATTATTAAATAAGCTAAACACTCCAAATCTAATGTAGATGTTACTAACATAAGTTCCAATATATGAAAGATTTCATTGAATGTTTCGATCCCAACAAATTTAAGCATTTTTGCCAGTTTCTTTGTAATTTCAAAAACGAATAAATTTTTTGAAAACGTTTCTCACTTGTTTCGGAAGTATATTCATGGAAGCGCTTTGCATTAATTTTGATGAAATATATTGATGAAATATTTGTGTGACACACGCTCAAAATATGAACAAAAAATGAAAAACACCAGTTTTAGGTTGTATCAAACCTTCGTTACTCTACACACTTGCCCTTTGATAAAATATACATATTTGTATATTTGGCACGAATTTCGGATATTCGTAATTCGGTTTACTCGTTTTTTTTTGTTGGAATAGTTCAAATAGTTTGTTGGAATAGTTCAATAGTTTAAAAGTTCCATTGAAATACCACTGTATATGAGACATTAAAAACTATTTGCAAGGTACATTTGGCGAAGTAATTTCTGCATTATACAATTGATGAGTGGTCTCGGGTGCTACAAGGCCTATCTACTTAGGCTCAATCATGAATGCTCGTGGATAACATGCTCACATACTCTGAAAAATGAATACATATCATTGAAATCAGACACCAGACTGCGCTAAGATCAAATTGGAGACCGATTGCAAACAATAGAACAGGGCATTCAACTTTGAAATATGCTTAACTATAGCATTCTTACATATATGTAAGGTACGAGGTGTTTCTGCAAGAATTTTGACCATCTGAACGTATCCGATTGAGATGAAATTTAATTTGTTTTCACCAATAGTAGTAGCGCAACCTAATCGCTAAATGTTTAAAATATTAGTTTTAAAATTGATATAGAGACTTCTATATCCCAGAAGCAACATATAAGCGAAAAGTCTAGGTAAGGTATAGGTAAGGTATGATGTGTTCAAGAAAAAAAAAAAAACGATATATTATCCATTACTACAGATTCATTCACTATAGTATAAATGGTACCCATCCCTATTAAAATACAAAATCTCCAAAAATTAGAGGTTACAAAGGCAGATAGAAAACAAATGGTTGTATATGGCTAGAATATACGATATTTTGAGCTGAGAAATAATACTCGAGTTCTCTCAGTGGTTAAAATTCGACCATTTGCCTTGAAAGTAGCCAATAATAAAAATATCAAAAATACAAGAGAGTCACGGCTAACGCCTTCGCCTCTAAATCAAATCTGTCCAGCCATAGCCCCATGCGGACGAACACTTTCGTGTTTTTACACACGTACAATCGAACGAATGCCGAAGTTGGCTGCTTGATGCCAAAGAGAAATAAAAATTTTAGTTAGTTACGTTGCATTGGTGTTGTATTTTGACATATTGTACAAATTATGACTCAGAAATGATTCACACTTTGGATGCTCTTCTTTTGGACAGCCCTGTTCTAAGAGCAGCACTAAAAGAGAGTGACATGCTCTACAATGTGAATCACCCTTTAGAGTACGACTAGGACAGTACGAAACAAACTAGGAAACGAAAGAAACAAAAAAGATAGCAACTATGCGGAATACGCTACATTATTATATTACTCTAGCGTCTAAGTGCATAGAAAGATGTAAATAAGGAAATGTACAAATCAAATTCCTCTTTTTTCGCCAAACCAAAACAAAAAATTTTCGTCTGTTCTTTATTTTAATGTTGTCGCTCACTTTGATTTTTTTGTGTCTTATTTTTTAACAAATTGAGGGAGCTGAGAGAGAGAAAGAGAGAGAGAGAGAGAGAGAGAGCTCCGGCCCTTGTGATTGGTTACCTGGTTTTTGCCTACCTTAGATGCAATACTTTATAAATAGAATCACATTCGTCCCTGCTCCTCTTCGCAACCTTTCTAACAAAACCAAAGTCAAGCAAATATGTTGTGTGTGAACGTTTTGCTTTTGCCTATTTATATATAAATGTGTGGATTTACCATACTTTTTAAATGCGTTTCAAGCTATAAACGAACTTTGTGGCTAAAGTGTGTAGGTGTCCAAGCCAGCAAAAATCTCCGTCTATCATGTTCTAAACCCTAAAAATTAGAATATTTAGGTAATTTCATTTTAACAGTAATTACTGCCCTATGCAGCGTTCACTTATTAATTGTACTAACTGTTTCTAAACAATCACACTTAAGCGGTACAGCTTGGATTCTTATGCGTAAGTTTTAGGCTAAGAATATCGATAGTTTTATTTATTTATCCAAAAATTACAAAGATTAAGTTTTATACAGGCAGTCTCAAAAACAAGTTCACATTTGATTTGCTGATTGCGTGAACGCAACTATTCCGAGGGGCGCGGGGGGTATGTCAATCGGTAACCTAGCTTTTGGGAATTTAGTCGCAATGGAGCGTTTCTCAGGAGCGGGCCGTGCTTTGTGCGTTCGTGAGTTTTACAAAAACGGTAATTCAGCGACTGTATCGCGTAGAAAATTCCAAACCCTCGACTCTTTGGAAAGTGGGTCGAGAAGTTTGAAGAGACCGGTTCAACGCTGGAAAAATCAAAATCTGGGCGTCCAAGGTCTTCGAGAACGTTCGAAAACGTAGACAGTGTTACTCAGTCTGTTCGTGAGAATCCGGACCTTTCGATTTGGAAGCGTGCTTTTGCTTTAAACGTGCATAGATCATCATTGTTCATCATTGCATTTTTAGCAACTTCACACACGTTCAACAGGTTTCTACCATGCGTTCATGAAATTTTTCCTGGCGAAGTGATCTCCAGGAGAGGTGACATAAATTGGCCTCCACTAAGTCCTGATTTAACCCCTATGGACTTTTTCCTGTGGAGTTAAGTCAAATCTAAATTTTACGGCAACAAACCGACTTCGCTGGCACAATTAAAAGAAAGTATCCGTCATGAAATGGCAGCCATCACGGAGAATACCTGCCGAGGAAATTTTAGTGCTCGATTAAATGAATGCAGTGAACGCAACGGTTTACATTTGGACAAAATTTTTTCAATATACTACTTACTTTTTTTTTATCGAATTTTTAAATGTGAACTTTCTTTTGAGACACTCTGTACAAAGCGTATCCAGGAGTTAGGTGGAACAATTTCCTTTCTACCGCCGCAATAGCCGGGTATAAACTTTGCAAAAAAAGTTATATGATAGAACCATAATCTTAATAATAAGAATGTAGTCGCCCATATACGGAAGCGCCGATACAAGTATGTATGTATGTATCGATAATTTCTTCCAATAAGAGAGTTCTTTTTGGTTTGATCATTCACGATAAATATTGAAAATAGCTATGCTTTAATTCGATATCTAAAAGTACTCATTAGTGAAATACATCTGAGCACACACATGCGTGCTGCAATCGGTTGAAGCTTGACTGTTATCGAAACATAGCAGTTTGGAACCGCTATCACAATCGGCACATATCAGTGATTTATGAAAACTGCTATTTGGCATTATGCGAAAAAAAACTAACATTTTTACATAAAATAAGAGCAAACAGTTTTCACTGTTATCAAAATATAGCAGTTTTGTTCATCACTTTAAGGTGCTGTTCCAGTATTACGTAAAACAACTTTTGATCTCCACCGCAATGTTAGTGTTCCAAAGTACCGAAGTATAACCAAATATTTTTGTTAATTCAATATACCTATATGCTTAATCAGGGTCTCCGTCTTCGTCTTCGGCACTTTGTTACAAATCAAACGACAAGATACGTATACTCTTTCATATCATAAGTATATACATATATGAAGAGTATAAATACAATAGGGTACATAAATATTAGTTTTTGTTATAACAACAAAGCGTATCTTTTGCTTTCATATTCAAATTTTAAGCGAAGATTAGTATTCGATTTAAAAGAAAGAAGCCGGAAATGAGCAAACTATATACTTGTACTAGCTGGTACCCGGCGCGTTTCTGCCTCTCCACCTGCCTCTTCTTCCCTCTGCCACTACTTCCTTTGCCACTCCTTCCCCTGTCCCTCCTTCCTCATGCACCCGTACCCTACCACCCATTCTCCTACCCATCTTTCCCTTCCACCTTTGACCCCATCGTTTACTACCCTTTACCCTGCACCCATTCACCAGCCCCTTCCCATACCTCCCCTTCCCATACCACCCCATCTACCTACCCCCTTCGATCCCCATAACATGTATACAACATTTCATCGCTCTATCTTTCACCCTACCTCACTTACCTCTACCAATCCTTCAGAATGCCCCTTAGCCTACCATTCATTTTCCTAACCTTCTTCCCCCTGCCTTTTTTCCCTACCACGCCATCCCTTACCTCCCATTCCCATTCCCCTTACCCTATATCCCTGCCCCTATTCCCCCTTCCATCTCTTTCTCAACACTCCCCCTTCCCTTCCCCTTCGCCCGTCGATACCATATACAATATTTCATTCCTCTATCTTAAATTTTTTGGGCCAGGAACACTAGAGGGCATTCACAGTGGATCGAATTGTGAATCAAAACCATTCTCGAATACCCATAAACGCACACAAAAATGTTCATCAAAATTGGTCCAATATATATAAAGTATATATATAAAGATTAAGGGATTACGTGTTAAAACCACCCTGGGAATCAAATTGAATGCAGCTTAACGATCCGATAACACTTTTATTGACTTCAATTAGCTTTTATTTTGGCAAATGGTAAATGTTGCCAAGAAAAAAAAACAACAGCTCAAGTATTTCACACAATTGTATAAAAACGATGCTGTTAAGTGTTTTATAAACTCATGTAGCTCTTGCGATCTTTCTGCCATACACGTATTCATATGGTAAGTGTTTAACTCTTCAGTTGCGAAGCCAAAGGCAGCAGTTAAAATTTAAATAAAAAAACCTTCATAAATATGCAAATTTTGCAGTCAAGAATATTCTTGCCGATTTATTTCGTATTTTCTACTTAATTATTATTTTTGAGCTCGCACAATTCAAGGCAATCTAGCAGAAACGTGGCCGCAGCAGCAGACGTAATAGTAATCAGTGGTCGAAACACAGAACTTGCAAACTTGTTAGATAAAGTAACAAAAAAAAAAAAAAAACAAAAAACTGCAAATTATATAAAACTCACATGCTCATATACAGTGAAAAATTTAGAGGGCGCAATGGGACCAGGGCCCTATATCTCCCTACAGGCTACTTTTTAAGTAGGATAGATGGGACAAATGACCACTTAGTGATCTAAAGTAGTTATTGCGTAATTACGTTGTAATAACAATCTGGCCACAAAAGATCTTTAAAAATAGATGATCAAAAATCCGCGAAAATTGTATCTAAATTTTTCAACATTTTTAATTTTCTTCACAATGGTATCAACTGATATCCAATGATGGATTTTATTAGCTCTACTGATGGATATTATTATTTAAATTTTTTAAATAAAATGTATTGAATTATGCAGTCAAAAATGAGTTCAGAACGCGAGCGCCGAGCGATGTATGAATATTATTCATTAACGTACAGAATTTATGGTACAAGTAACAACTACAATCAGAAAGTATTATTTTCCGAGTTGCCTCTTTTTATTGCAAAAATTTAAATGGTTTGTTATTAATCAATTTTTCCAATCACGAAGTGCATGTGAAAGCGAGCAATGAAATAAAATTACAAATCAGAATTTTTTTGGGAAAATTTCTTGTTCAAATCTCTTCTTGAGTACAAAGTGAAATCTGGTGCGCCTCTCCTTCTTGCGAAGAAACTCTGCTACAGCTGGCCTAGGATTATATAAAGCTGTAACCACTCCATTGAGTGCCATAAAAATCTTCGAATTCATGGTCTCATCTAAGTTGACGATCGGTGGTTCGATTTAATTTGATTATAATGAGAAATCACTTTCTCAACAGTTGTAGAATGAGGCGAAGTAATCAGTAATGAATACAGAAGTTTCTGCAAAGTGTCACATGTGACTATTATCAGCCGACGCAGTTTATGAGACAGCAGTATGGAGTTTCAATGTTAAGTGGACTATCTTGAACATTGATAAACGCTGAAATAATTTCTTTTTACAAGGTTGCTATATTTTCGATATACCAATTTACATATATCAGTCTAAATTGACAACATTAATTAATACTACGAGTATTACAGTAAAGCTACTCAGAGTACTACATTTAAGTTCATCTTCACAGTTCAAATGCGAGAGCAGCGCCGTCTAGTGACGCTTTTCGATTAGTAAGAAGGGGGGAAGGGTTGGTTGGGTGTGATCTTCCGTTTGGCCACCTATGGCCTGACTCCATAATGTGTCTTTTGTTTGTGCCGTTTGTTATGAAGTCTTTGCAAAACGTGGACTTCAATAATCCAATGACAACATTAACTCACCAAATAATGGAAAAGCCTTGGAATGCTCGAATTAATTTAAGAATATGATCCAATTCATGCAAACGATTTCAAAGTGAAATGAAACATGTTAATTATTTGTCTTCTACAATTTGCGAAGAGTTCAAAGCATGTTAAAAAAAGTATTGCTCGAGATCTGTACTCGAATGAGAAAATCAAATTTTTTTTTAGTATCAGTTGGCTCTACTCCTGATGAAGGATATAATAAATAACTGACAGTGGTTGTCAGTTACATGCGAAAAATTGTACCAGTCAGTGTCCCATAGACATTCAAAATTGCCGAAGGTAATCGTACGAAAATGCGTCTAATATGATTTGATAATACTGCTTAGCGCTTTCACAGTTTCTGTTCCTTGCTGTGTGGACATTTTATTAAACAATTTTTTTCACTGCATCCACTGCCCGATAATAGATTTTTAATGAGAAAGTATGCAAGCTGAGTTTAACTAGCTAGTCATACAGCTATGAACCAGTTCTTTCTTAGACTCAAGAAACATTGACTGAGATCCACATTGTCGAAGAGTAAATTGTCGAAGAAAAATTGTACCAGTCAGTGTCCCATAGACATTCAAAATTGCCGAAGGTAATCGTACGAAAATGCGTCTAATATGATTTGATAATACTGCTTAGCGCTTTCACAGTTTCTGTTCCTTGCTGTGTGGACATTTTATTAAACAATTTTTTTCACTGCATCCACTGCCCGATAATAGATTTTTAATGAGAAAGTATGCAAGCTGAGTTTAACTAGCTAGTCATACAGCTATGAACCAGTTCTTTCTTAGACTCAAGAAACATTGACTGAGATCCACATTGTCGAAGAGTAAATTGTCGAAGAAAAATTGTACCAGTCAGTGTCCCATAGACATTCAAAATTGCCGAAGGTAATCGTACGAAAATGCGTCTAATATGATTTGATAATACTGCTTAGCGCTTTCACAGTTTCTGTTCCTTGCTGTGTGGACATTTTATTAAACAATTTTTTTCACTGCATCCACTGCCCGATAATAGATTTTTAATGAGAAAGTATGCAAGCTGAGTTTAACTAGCTAGTCATACAGCTATGAACCAGTTCTTTCTTAGACTCAAGAAACATTGACTGAGATCCACATTGTCGAAGAGCAAAAGGCAATTCTGAAAAATGAAGTTTTCGAACTTCATAAAAAAATGGACCATCTGGAACCTGCAGTTTACACAAAAGTCCAAATCTTTCAAGAATATCGTGCCTCCAGCAAATATTTGCAAAGTTCCAAAGCTCTAGTAATCAGTATTGCCATCATATCAATAAAATCTTTAAAATCTTTTGTTGCATCGAATAGAAATTCTTTAAAAATCTATGAAAATAAAATGAAAATTTGGTTGAAACTGATGAGTGTGACACAAGTTCGAGAATTCCAGAAGAAAACATAAGACTATAGCTACTTGCTATTGGAGATTATCTTGCTGATCCGCTGTCGCCAGGAGATAGATTTTCCATTGAAGCTTTTCTAACAGTTTTGGACTATATAATCACGTTGTTATTACATAAGTACTTAGTATGTATATGGTTATTTGACACGTGAGAAGATGTATGCAGAAGAGAAAAACCCCGTCGATTCTTACCCAGTTGATTTGGAATGAAATCTTTGGTAAGAAATTGTATTTTTTTTACCGAATTAGCGAAGTACTACGAACCGCTTGGCTTACAATCAATGTTAAAATTTCTTCATCGCTTATTCATATAATAGTACTTCAATAATAATACTTCTCATTTACTTCTCCATGATGTTAATTGCAGTGGAGAAAGATTTTGTTCAAAAAGAAAACTGATCAAAATGATATTACTCATGTGTACAGCACTGGGTAGTCTAACCAATCTGATGATTTTTTAGTATTGAGAGTAACATTTACTTCACAATTTATCATTCAATGATGTTTTGATGTATTTGCTTCAAAAAAACGAAAAATTGTATTTCTTTATCTCGAATATATTACACAACAAATATAAATGATTATTATAATCACTTAACTTTTGAAAAGAGGCCCGCACAAACCTAAATCCGACCCAGCTCATATGTGTTATTTTAAAAGCGCTGAGTTAGTTTTTGGTCTATAAAAAACAGCAGCAATAAAATTATTCCTGCGCTAAATTCAGCTTGAAATCTTTTTTATTTCTCTGGTTAAGATACAAATATTCATATTGTTGTTTGGCACATGCTGCTGCAATAAATTTAAGCTTTCGAGTTCTTTTACGAGTAACTATGAATTTAAAAATGTTATACCTGATGACTACATCATCAAGGTTGCACCTCGCATTCAAATCAATGCACCAAATAAATGCCAATGTTGCCAATAAACGTTGAATATGCTCGTTCGGCGATGCTTTTAGCCATTTGCTGGCTGTGGCTAAGAAAACCTGCTCCACAGCAGCAGCACCAGCACTAGCGGCAGCCTTGCGCGGTTAAGAACATTTTAAACTTAATCAGTAACACCGCCATCAAAACACCATAGACCAAAAGGCACCCGCGCAAATCTATTCATTGCCAGCCAAATGAACATTTTCATATTTGAGGTTTTTCAATTTGGCATTGAGGCTTAACTATTTTGTTGTTGTTGTTTGTAGATTTACTCAAGTGTTTTGTTGGATGCTAACAACTTTTTAATGTTCTTAAAGCGATGTAATTACTAAATAAAACTTCATTTGTTAATTTGTAAAATTTAACTATTCATGCTTCATAATTTATCCATGTTGATGGTTTTATTGCAAATAAATCTCAGAACAGAAGTATTTGTACATAAGTTTGGAGTGTTTGTAACATTTGATTTTAATTTTACATATAGTAGACCAGTGACCAAATTTTCACTTTACGTCAAATCCTGGAAAAGACCCATGAGTACAATAAAGACACACACCACCTATTTGTCGATTATAAGTTCTTCAATGCCCTATCTGAACTTGGTATCCCAGCAAAGATCGTTCGACTTTGCATGATGATATCACACACCCACACCCACAGCGTCGTCAGAGTAGGAAAGAGAATCTTCGAACCCTTTGATACCAAGAGAGGTTTCAGGCAGGGTGATGCTTTATCGTGCGACTTTTTTAATCTCCTGATGGAGTATATTCTACGCCAATGCCCATACGTAGAACGTTCGGGCACGATGTACCATAAGGAAGTGTTGCCACTCGCATATGCTGATGACATAGACATCATAGCAGGGCATTCTCGGAGATTGAGAAACAGTCACGTCTCATGGGCCTTGCGGTGAACGAGGACAAGACGAAGTACTTGGTGTCCACTATGGAGAATTTCAATTTCATTGTTGTAGAAAACTTCGTCTATCTGGGAACAGCTGAGAGATCAGACGAAGAATCACGCTTGGTAATCCCTGCTACTTTGAACTCAGCAAGCAACTTAGAAGTATAGCCCTCTCTCGAAGTACGCAAATAAAAATCTATAAGACACTGATAATCCCGGTCCTGCTGACTGACATCAACGGATACAGCGTCTTTAGGAGTGTTCGAGAGAAAGATTCTTCGTGTGATTTTTGGTCCCCTTAGAGTTGGCGTCGAGTTTAGGACCCGTATGAACCATGAGCTGTATGATGAGGTTGACATCGTCCAACGCATTAAATTCCAGCGGCTGCACTGTGCTGTTCACCTCATCCGGATGAACCCCGAAGCTGCAGCACTAAAGGTTTACGACGGAAACCTGAACTTGATTGGTCCGAGCTTAAGATGGCAAGATCAGGTCTATGATGACCTGAAGAAGCTCCGGATTGCACTAAACTACACCGAATGGTGCGCTTTCCTACGTGCGGCCTTGACCGATAGACGGTTGTAGATCCACCTAAGTAAGTAAGTAAGTAAATATATAGTAGAACAGTGATGTAATTCTCAGAAATCTTTAATTTGTTGAGCTTTTTGTATAAAAATGAAATAAAATATACAATTAAGCATAATAATGGAGTTATAATGCAATGATAACACTGAATCATTTAGGTTTGTTCCGGCATTCTAAAGAACAACCCGGTCGACGGCAATAACTTCACTTCCGGTGGACCAAATGTCGTGAATTATTTTACTGGAAGTTTGTAAAGCAAGTACCTTTACAACACATTAAATCACATACATAATGGTGGCACCAGCAGAAAATGGGCTATTCTAAAAATTCTGTTTGCTTTAGAACGCACCTTGAATTTTAAGAACGAACTTCTCGATATCTATGTAGGTATCTAATGCGTTTATTGCAACTGAATTAAATTAAACAGTAATTAATTATAGTATATCACATCAATTGGAACGTTTGATTACTCAGACCAGTTGGAGCAGTGTTAAGAGTACATTGGTATTTTATACGTATGGCATTATAATACTATTGTAGTTCTGATCTGAACTTATACTTATGTCGGAAGTTTTATTACGATTGATACGCTCAATTAAGCTCAATACTGAGATCAATTAAAATTTTTGATACCGAAAAAACCTCATATAATAATCGCTTTCAAACAACAATCGACAATTTTCGCCACGAACTGTTTTTCATTGAGTACTCAGATAACAAAAATGTTTGCTAACGAAAATACTTTATATACTAAAAAAAAAAAAAAAAACAGTTAACGAAGAGTGTGACTTTTTGCATTTCCGTCAAAAACAACTAAAGAATAATCAATATGTGAAGACTTTTCAGTTAATAAATATCTGATTTTAGTATTTCATATTGATTTGGGAACACTCCATTTTAGTGGGTTGGCATACAAATAACAATTTACAATTTTGGGAGCAAATATTTTTATCGATCTCAGTATTGGACTTTAATTACAAATGAAAATTATAAAGTTTTTGAAACATAATTTCAAAATGAGGTAGGTTTGTATGGGGCTACAACTTATAGTGAGGTATATACTTTAATTTAAAACATTCTTTCTGAAAATAGAATATTACTACACTCTAAATATTTAACTTTGGTGGTTCTTTCTCGAATAGTCTGTTAGAGCTCGGCGTTCATACAGACAGAGAGGCAAAGAGAAAGACAGACACTCGATTTTTAATGTTGATCAAACAAGGAACCATGTAGATATTGTATAGAGTAGTCATATCTGCTTTTGGCTGTTACATAAATAAATAATAATCATAATCATAGTCGTAACCCCTATAGACTTTTTCCTTTGGGGTTACGTCAAATCTAAAGTTTACGGCAACAAACCGACTTCGCTGGCACAATTAAAAGAAAATATCCGTCACGAAATGGCAGCCATCACGGAGAATATCTGAATGCCGTGAACGCAACGGTTTACATTTGGACAACATCATTTTTAAGAAATAAATTCTCAAAGTGTGTATTTTAATATGTAATAAACATTTTTTCAATAAACTACTTACTTTTTTTTTATCGATTTATTAAATGTGAACTTTCTTTTGAGACACCTTGTATTTAAATTGATCGAATAAATAATATATCATTAATTCTGAGTCTCAAATATGTGTCAAAACTCAAGTATCAAGAAAGGTCATATCAATCATCAATATGAATATTATTATAATTACAATGGTGGCTCCAACTATTACCAGATTTTTCGGTATAAACTTTTTATATTATTGTCACACATGCGCAAAATCACGTTTTGCAGTCGAGCGCGGTCAACCCAACCCAATGCGAACTGACCAAGCATAGCAAACTGTGTTAAGCGCGTAATTTCTCAGCGATTCCAAGCACCTGTGCCGGTTCAAATGCTGCGTCAGCGTATTAATTAAAAAGATAGCCCTCAACAGTCCAACGATCCACAACAGATGATGATGACGAAGTCAATGATGAGATTGCTTTTGCCAAGCGTAGTCCCCATTTACACATCATGTTCAACAGCTCGCATCATGACTTTTATGTAATAGACAAATTGAAGAAACACTGACATACAAAATCAGCGTCAACTTCAGCGTTTCGTGGTTTCATCGGAAGTGACGGAGTCACAGATGGAGGCTGTATCTGCAACAAAAATTTTGGAGAAGATAGCAAACATCGAAATGGAAATGCCTCAACAATCAAATATAATAATCAGATTCGTTGCGATCTATTCAGTTATTCAGCTAACTATTTATTTTTGTAGTTGTTGTTATATGCCGGTCTTCTATAACATATTTGTTCATATTGTTATAAAATTGTTTACAAAGGTGACAACAAAATATGTTTTTCGCTTTTTATACCCTATATACGCATATGTTTATTGTGAGTTGGAGGGTTGATCAGCTTGTACAAAATCACAACGGAACAACAAATGTAAAAGACTTCTATTTTAGGCATGCAGATATGTGTGTACTTAGTTTTTAGATTAACAAGATAAAACTTCCACAGAATGTTGAAGGCCTTCGGTTCAAAACAGTGGAAGAATTGAGCCATTGAACACAGAAGTCTCCTCGTAGACAATCAGCAGCATTGGCATCTGTTCACTTATCTTCTAAGTATTTGACGAAGATTTTAACAAGAAAGTACGTAAACCTTAAAGCTACTTGTCTTCAGAATAGACCAGCCTACATGCCAAAAAGAGCCATACAAAAAGAAATCATAGCTGCTCGAATTTCTTGGACACCGTTGGTTTTACAGCACATAACAAAGTACTAATCCGAAAGTTTAATAGGCTTCTATGCTCCACTAGTAGTCATTCGAAACATTAAAAATTGGTTTAGTATGAGCTTTTCAAACCTTCCAATTATGAAATTATTCATTACTAGAAGGCTTTCCAGTCGACAAATTCGACAACAAACTAGGGTTAAATAAAAGCTTGTAAATTTCATTATTTTTTTGTTTTTAACGAGCGTAGTTTTAGAAGTACCTGAACCGACCCGGATGACACTTGCAGTTTTAAACAAGTTGGTTTTTGACAAGTTTCATTTACTTTTGTACTACTTCAAATTTTGAGCAATCTGCATCATTAAGATTGTGTTAAACACAAATAATGTGACAACTTCAATGTAGTTTTTGGCGTTGGTTAACCTCAAGATGATGAAGTTTTTGCTGTGTTTCATGATTGTGGATAAAACATGAATCCATCTCAACACATCAGAAGCTATGAAATTGGATTGGCGCGGCCACCTTCCAAAATGTGGCTATATGTATTTCAAGTGTTTTTTTTTTCGATGAGTGGATTCTTTTCTCACCCAAGATATATAACGGATTTCGATCAAGAAATGTAGTGCAGTTTTGGAATGGGAAAAAATTCAAATGATATACATTTTTTTATCGAAATTGGTTCTGTAGTATAAACGTAAAAGCGAGGCAAAAACATCGCTTAACTATTTATACATACGAGTAAATCTGTAAATTGATGTTGAACAAACGATGAATACACCTTCCGAAAACTAGTTTGATTTTCAGCACAATTTCAATTGAATTTGTTTTATTTAGTCAAGTACATTTTCAATATTTCTTAGTTGATCATTTTATTTGGTCAACCTGGTTGTTCCATATCGCTAGCAACCCCTTCATATTCTTTGAATCTCTAGATATGTATAAACGTTTAAATGGCTGTTTATAATTAATTTACACCTTATAAACTGATCAACTTTTGGTGAATTTGACGATGTTCAACAACGAATGATTATGCAGTAGGCGGTTGGTCGTCTCACAGACATGATCAGTAATTGGAGTTTTTCGAAATTGTAGGATTTGAGTTTAAGCTAAAATTTTGCTATCAATTGAAACATTTTGCGATTGATACCAGTGTCGCCAGTTACTTTTGTCATGGACATCGTTTAATATAGATCAATATTCAAGCGTTTTCATATCCTTTCCTAAAGGGCCAAGCGTATACTCGTACTAAGTTTATGCAAATGCATGTAACTGGCAGAAAGAGGCGTGACAAACCATATAAACTATACATATATGTTTTATGTTCTTGATCAGCATCAAAAGTCAAGTCATATGTCCGTCTGTCCGTCTTTTGTATGTATGAAAAACGAGATCTCGGAAACTATAAAAGACAGACTCAACTAACTTGGTTTTTTTTTGTTTCATCTGATAAATACGCTGATTGAATTTGGTAAATATTTGGAATACCAAGCCTACCACCACAGTAGACCTATTTGCATACTTTTTAATATTGGCGCCATCTAGATGGCGTATATTAGAACTAGTACGATTTCATTGCTCATCGTTGGTCACGAACGTCATAGAGCGCTATTAGCGCCATCTAGTTTATTTTTTGTTTTATAAAATTTTAAAGACGGCAAAAGAAGCATAGTTTGCATGATAAAACTGGCAGGGTATTTCGAAGCTGTGAACTTACGACTGCGGCATTCTTTTTTGTGAGCTTACCGGCGCTTGTTGGATGGTAACTTCTATAGTCAAGTAATTCAACAGAACAAATCGCAACTATTGTATTTAAGCTGAGATACATTTGAATAAAGCGTATCAAAGCTTCGGTTTGAATCAAGTTAACATTCTCTTTTATTTTGTTTTCTTCTTCGCTTTGCTCAAAGAAAGGGAAAACGTTAAAAAATTTCAGCAACAATTTAAAATAATTTACGTTCGCATAATTATAATCTCGACAATTATTATTATTATTATTATTAATATTATTTTGTATAAGTTACTTAAGTATGCGTATGTAACTAAATTTTTTTTTTGCATTTTTATTACCACCAAAATTCATGCAAACTTCAAAGTCAAAAGCGCGTCTTGTGCGTATTTATTATGTGTCTGACTAACGCTCGAATTTCATGTGGTTTGTTTCAGATACGTAGTATCTTTAAAATGTTTAATTTTAGCACTTTCTTGCTTAAGTTTTACAACTGTTTTTACTAAATATCACAATTCGTTTAGCTACTATAATAAAAATTAACACGGCTACCGCCTATAAAATTGTTTAACGATCAGTTAAAAACTTTTGTTTTATATTTTGTAAGTATAATTTTAAATTTAATTATTAACTCTTTTATGCATCTTTTAATTTACGCAGAGCTCTTCAATCGCGTAACCGGCATGCAACAGCTCTGGGGCACACGTATTGGTCTGAATCGCGTCTGGCAGGGCACTAGTCCCTATGTGCTGCTCTTTCATCCGGAAACCGTTGAGGTGAGTTATGCGTGGATATATATAGCTCTTAAATGTCAGAATTTAATTTTCTTTATTTTTAACATATAGCCCATACTAAATAGCCAGAAATATGTGAACAAGAGCCATGACTATGATTATTTGCGTCCCTGGCTGGGCACAGGATTGCTGACCAGTTTCGATCGCAAGTGGCATTCACGCAGAAAGGTAATGTGCAATCACTGTGTGAATAATTCGCTCAGCGAATGATAATAAAATTTGAAACTAAGTCTTATTAAAAGCAATTTGTGAGGTGGTGAACCAGATAGGTTTAAGGAGTTCAAGAACTCGAAAGGTTTGTGTTTTCTCGTTGGACAGATCTAGCACTGAGGTAAAGCTTTTCTTCTTTAGGTAACAAATTGGAAATGTTAATTTTTAGGAAATAAAGTTGTCGTTAAGTTTAATTGGGAATCATTTTTTATTGATTACTCTGACTTTGACAATCGGAAATAATGGAAATAATGCTATAGTAATTGTAATAACATTGTTTCAGAATCTTGATGCCTGCCCTACTGGCTTGTCTAAGGAAACCTCCTCCTAAATGATAGTAAAACACTATTTGACCTTTTGTTCTTTCTTCAGCCAGTCGCAGTCGCTTGCTGAATAGACTTCGTTACTCCAACAATGGCCTTGGATGGAGCCTTGGGGGACAGCGCTGGAGACGCTGTAGCTCTCGTCACCATCGTTAGTAGTGTACAGTAATTCACACTGTTGAGGAGTGTGGCACCGCACAATTGTTATAAACGTCATATAGACAGAAATCTTCTCCCGAACGATAGTAACACATTCTTTGAATTTCATAACGATCGGTCAAATAGTTGCTGAGATGTAACGAACTTGAGATTTCTATTTACGAGTATGGGAGGGCGTGATACTCGCAACTATTCCAAATAATCTTTATTTTTAGTTATTAGCGGTTAAGTTAACCTTCAAAATGAGATTAGGGGAGGTATGGCGTAGTGAAACCTTTGAAAACTAGATCGTTTACATTGTATATTCGCTTATTAAAGTTTAATTACTTTTTTTTCTAGATTCTGACACCCGCATTTCATTTCAAGATCTTGGATGACTTTATCGATGTTTTTAATGAGCAGAGTGTGGTGCTGGTGCGTAAACTGGAAAAGGAAGTGGGCACAGATGCATTCAATATCTTTCCCTATGTAACACTGTGTACTCTGGATATCGTGTGTGGTTGGTTTGATAGTAAATTAATTTAGAAAGCCTTAATTAATTATTTTCTATTCTGTTTTGAAGAAACTGCCATGGGACGTCGCATTTATGCGCAAAGCAACAGTGATTCGGAGTATGTGAAGGCAGTCTATGGGTGTGTATATTATAACTGTATTTGATCCTTAAACACCCAACAACAAACTCAAATATGCTGCTAAAGTGTGTATGCCATACAATTGAACTGAAAATTGAGTGAAGCTTGCGAAATAAGTTGTCAAGTGTAGCAGAAATTTAATATCGAAAGCTGTCAGCAGCGCTTTCAATGTTCAGCTGGAATGGGGAGGGTTGAGTCGAAAGGCATAATGCGCTTCGTTGCGTTTTGAGCGCTATACACAGTGGCTTGGGTTGGGTTGGTATATGGGGTGCTGTGGATTCATGTGCGAAATATGCGAGATTAAGATGTCAGTAGAGCAGCAAATGAAAATGTATAACGAATATAACTGATAAGAGACACAGAGACAGACAGACAGACAGACACACAACAGACAGACATAGATACAGATACAAGCAACAACATGAACATAATAAATATACTAACTCATAATTTACACTGTTCTTTCAATATTCCCAGCATTGGTTCGATTGTACAGAGTCGTCAAGCGAAAATCTGGCTGCAATATGATTCCATCTTTCGTCTGACCGAGGATTATAAACTGCATCAGAGCTATATAAATACGTTGCATGGTTTCTCTAATATGGTTATACGTGAACGTAAATCGGAGTTGGCTATGAATAATAATAATAATAATAACAACAACGATAGTACACCCGATGCCTATGATGATCTGGGCAAAAAGAAACGTCTTGCATTTCTGGATCTGCTCATTAATGCATCCAAGGAGGGCACTGTGCTCTCAAATGAGGATATACGCGAAGAGGTTGATACTTTTATGTTCGAAGGACACGATACTACTTCTGCAGCCATATCATGGACACTCTTCTTGCTTGGTTCACATCCAGAGTATCAGGAACGTGTTATCGAAGAATTGGATGCCATATTTGGTGATGATAAAGAAACACCGGCAACCATGAAGAATCTCTTGGATATGCGATATTTAGAGTGTTGTATTAAGGATGCGCTGCGTCTGTTTCCCAGTGTGCCAATGATGGCGCGCATGGTGGGCGAGGATATTAATATTGGTAAAAATTTTGTAGCAATTGCTTAAAATATTTTTAGCGTTATTAAATTTTTTAATTTTTCTTACAGGTGGCAAACTTGTACCCGCCGGCACTCAGGCTATTATCATGACCTATGTACTACATCGCAATCCGGATGTTTTTCCCAAACCGGAACAATTCAATCCGGATAATTTTCTGCCCGAAAACTGTGCTGGACGTCATCCTTTTGCCTATATACCCTTCAGTGCTGGTCCACGTAATTGCATTGGACAGAAATTTGCCATACTAGAGGAGAAGGCTGTCATTTCGACTGTCTTGCGCAAATATAAAATTGAAGCAGTTGATCGACGCGAAGATTTAACGCTGCTGGGTGAACTGATATTGCGTCCGAAGGATGGACTACGCGTGAAGATTACAAAGCGCGTTTAGTAATGTGAAATAAGAATGATTTGTAGTAGCTTCTTGTATAAGTTAAATGTCTATTTTCTGTGCATAGCATTGGATTTATTAACACGCGAGGGATGAGTTAATATTTCGTTTTTATCCAAAGTATTTAAATGTATGTAAATCATTTTCTACATAGTTTTAAGTGTTAAACATTAATTTAAGCTTAAAGTTTAACATACTCGTACAATTTGCGTTAGTTGTAAATAATTAAGAATAAGTTTATTTTTAAGTTTAAATCATGCTTAAATAAATTCGATTATATTACTTTACTTTGGACCTCATCTCGATAGTTCGTTTTCTATGTATTTTGGAATCGAAAATTCTAATAAAATGTTACTTTTTAGGAATTGTTTTCAAGATATCCTCAATAAAAGCGTATTCTGACACTATTTTCAGTTTTTGACTCATATCTCCATTAATTACGTATTACAATCGATTCCAACTATACAAATTCAAAATACAAATATTTCGTTACAAAATTGATATCAGAAGTTTTGTGAGTTGCTTTCGTTAGTTGGTTTTCACGTCGTCAAGAGGTTTTTATAAATTTCATTATAGGACATAAATCTTTAATTTGAAAAGTTCTACAATTATTTTTTTTAAAGATCGTAAGTGCGACATGGTTTGTAACCGTGAATCGTATTTTTAATTGTGTTTTTAGACACGTTGTAAAATGAAGAAAAAAGTTCAATGTTTTAAAACGTTCCAGTTACAATATGCTTCTTGTATATAGTAGAGTTAAAAAAAAGCGTTAAATTTTTCTAATTTTGATTATTTGTATCATTTATAACGTTTATTATGTCGGATTCTTGTAGATTGTGTTGATTGAAATATAACATTCTAAATTCTATTATGATGGGGCACCTTCACAAGAACTGGCGGTATCAATGGTATTTGGCACCTACTGTATGGTTCAAATCCTTGAATATTCGGGTTTTTTGATAATCATTTCCTCGAATCTTCTCCTTTTTAAATTTTCCATAAGCATCAAACTGTTTTGGTTCCATTGTTAAGGAGGTAAACTTGCATTGTACCAGGTAATACCATTGCTTATCGCTCTGGCCAAAAAGTATTTTTTCCAATAATTATGTAAGTGAAGAAGTTTGGTAGCCGTTGGTTATCATACATAAATAAAGTTCTAAAAATGTATTTTAAGTGAAGAACCAGCATGTATAAACTACTGCTTTCTAAGTTTGTGTCCAGCTCCAACGCATAACTTGGAGTGTTCCTCGGAAGATTGCGTATCGACCTTTTCAAAGTTGCTATAGCTCCAAATCTGTGCCCCATATGATTGAATGGAAGTAGATATACTCTCGACTCTATTGTTATTGGACTTCCTTCGAAGACCCTCTTCTCGTTACTACTCTATTTTCCACCTCGTCTGAACACCTGTGACTTTGTTAAATAGATCTCCATATTCAGAGTTCAGTATTAGCTTTCGAGCCGATTGATCATTTGCTGAAGCACAGACAGCTCGTCCGCTAATATGATTATATTATCAGCATAAAGTAGAACACGGGTATCTTTTTTCTTCAATATTTGTCCCGCCTTCCAAATAGTTATACAGATAACAGCTCTGCAACATATCGTTGTATATGCCCACTTAGCAGTTGATTAAATTCGTCGTGTAGAACTCATAAGTTATAAATCTCGGTATATTGTTTTCGATATCGTGTTCTTTGCAAACCTTGATAACAGTTTGTAAAATTGTACCAAAATTTTTGTCTGCGTTTTCTCTTCTATCTACTAATTTGTCCTCCGACACATGTCAATGGCTTCAATCTTGATTCTTAGTGAAGGACTTGACCCAATGAGAGAGCTAAATAATGAATTGAATGGAGAAAGTGTAATGATACTTGGAATCACAATTCCAAGTGCGAGAAATAACCTCCATAACTGCTGGTTATAGATGAAAATAGATTCCAACTGACTCGCATTGTTGCACCCATCTTGTTGCACATGATTGTTTCAGTTATTTTTTTTTTTTTATCGAGAAGGTTGTTCTTATCAACTGCTGCCCGAAGAGCAAGGCGCCGTTTTGGATGATTATGTTGACTCGGCAAATGGAATACTCACAATGTGAATACAAGGCAAAAGAGTATTTTACGTTTAATGCTCGAGCTCCATGAAGAACCGTCGACCTTTTACATATATCGAATATTCTGCACTTCTGTAATTCTTAGAGTAATTTTATTGAATCGCCTGAAATTCCATCTTATCCGATACGTATACATAGCATATATTTTTAATGAGAAAAAATATTACCTTTGGACCATATATGCAAACCGGATTGGAAAATTGATGGAGATATGAGCACATAGCCAAAAAAACCTGTTTTTTGAGAATATTTCGTTAATGGGTCTTAAGAAAACATTTTTTTTTTTTTGTGTGTTTGGGAATGTACACCCAAAAAAATATAAACATAATTTAAGAGAAACCAGCTCTTTTTTGGTGTAAACTAGTATTATATTTTGTGTGTATTTTTATGTGATTACTGTTACGTTTGTACAGTGGCGCCATCTAGTGCAGTGGCCGTCAGATGGCGCACGCTGCTTTTGAAAACCCAAACCCCTCAAAGATTTTATACAAAATTGAAACTTTATAAACTTCTGACATACTTTTCTCAACTAATAATTAAAATTTCGGTTAGCTTATCAACTAAGAACGCCTTCCGCTGTCATTGGTTGGCATTATCTAAAATATTTTTGCAAATTTCGAAGGCACTCAATCAATACAAATCGATTAGAATGGCGTTGCAAACATGCTAGGACCAACGGCGCCGTCGGGTATATTTTTATTTTTTTATTTTTACGGTGCTGTGACGATTGTAAATGAGAACTTCAGATACAAAGTTGATTGCGGCCTCTGCTGCCGTTTGCCTCATTGGCATTTTGCAAATTGAACGGCGCCAGCGCATTAAAAACGGACTACAGGCCTTAAGTGCTGAGCAAATGTAATGCGTAAATAGAAAACATACTTCGATACAAAAAAAAAAAAAAAAACGTGTATCTTATAGATACAAAACAGCGCACAATGAGTTACGTGCATAACGAAAAAGAATTCAAAATTAGAATCAGAATCGGCGCAGCAATCAATTAGAACATTGAAAACTTTGCGCAAATGCAGGCAAAATCCTCAAAGTACAAAATGAGCTTAAAAAGTAATTCCACGATTAGGTAAAGCTAAATATATAGGGAAAAGTAAATAATTATGAATAAAAATTCTTACATTTTTTAATATCTAAAAATAAAAAAAAAGCAACCAGATAGAAAGCAAATTCAGAAATTGCCATTTGTTTGCTTTTCTAGTTTCTTAGAATGAATAAAATGCATTGCAAATGCATTCACCTGATTGATCCTGAAAGAAATCACAAGATACTTGTAAATAGTTCTATTACAATGACTCTATATACAAATATCATATATAAAGTTGTATATGTGTAGATAGACAGGTAGTATTTATCTGCAGTTAGTCAATTAGGGACACTCAGCTCAGCGCACTCGACTACGTTCACTTCGACGTGCCACTTTTCGTATACGTAATAAAAGAAGGTGACTACTGCAGCTACCATTTTTATTTTATTTTTTTAACTTTATTAATTTATGATATTCATAATTATATTTTGCTTTTATTGCATGACTTTAAATTCAATCGATCAATCGATTGATTGCTTAGTTCTTATATTTGTTTGACTTGGCATTTTGTATTTATAAAATATATCTATGAATGGCATTGGAAACACTACTCATAGATAGTACTGTACTGAGAAAATGTACTTGAAAACAAAAAATATCGAATAAGTGGAGCCCACACTATAGATCTAACAAAGAAAGTTGGTATTTGCATACCGTTTTCCTGATTCACGTCACCATTGATATATATACCTAGAAGTCAAAATCATCGATCCTCACAGCAATCTGATAGGAGAAAATATATACGAAAACACATTTGCAGTTGTTTGGGGTGTATATTCTTCGACAAGGTCAGGTGTCAAGCAGTGCTGCCTGCTGTCAGCTAAGCTTTTTGCACTATATTTAAATGGCCTGCATGATGGATGGTTTATATAGACGAAGTTAATATAAAAGTGTTGTTGACTATTGAAGATTGTTGAAGTTGACATATAGGTTAATAATGGTGTTTAGGCAAGGAGGAGAAATCTCTAATAAAGAAAAATACTGTTTCATAGTAGTTTCACAATTTTGCTACCTCGGCTTAGTAGCTATGTCCATAATGGTTTTTAACAAGCAGATTGCTTTAAATATTATATAACGGGTGATTCATTTAGTGGTTTTTTTACTTGTTTTTTTTTTCACAGATTATGCATGACTGGTGTCATACTATCATCTTATTGTCTGACAATTCATCATGGAAAGAATCACACCACAACAACTTCTCCAAATTATTCACCTGTATTACGAAAATCAGCGTGGCTTGAAAAATGTTTTTCGTGCAGTTCGAGCAACATGTGGTGTGCATCATCGATCTGCCGAGCTCACTATTGACAATATCATACGCAAATTTGAGTCTCAGTGTTTGTTATTGGATAATATGCGGCCGAATAGATCACATCCATCCAGTAATGAGGAGAATATTGACCAATCGATTCGATGCCGCGCGCATCATCTTGGCCTCTCGAATGGAACAACTTGGCGTGTTTTACGCCGGGATCTTGGTTTAAAGGCTAACTGAGTCTAACTCGTTTGACAATTGAAGCTGCCAGACTTGAATTTACGTTTTAATTTTAGTTAATAGCGAGCGCTACCGCACCATGATAGCGAACTTTTTGTTGCCCGAATTTGAAGCCTGTGATGTCCGTAGACGGTGCTATGGCACACACAGCGCGCGATACAATGGCATTATTGAGACATCATTTTGGTGAGCACCAAATTTCGCGTTTCGGACTTGTCCTTTGGCCGCCTAGATATCACACCTCTCTATTTTTTTCTTTGGTCTTGATATGAAGTCAAAAGTCTTCTTCAAGACTTGGAAGCCAACATTACTCGCGTGAATTACGCGAGATACCGGAAGCAATGCTGGAAAGAGTGATCGAAAATTGGGTCTTACGAATGAACCAATTGCAGCGTAGTCGCGGCCAGCATTTGAATGAAGTAAATGTCAGAGATTGTTCATTCAGCTCATAATAGAGATCCAATTCTATTTTAAGTATTTTATATACAATTATAATAAGCTCTAAATTAATCACCCGTTATAAAGCTAGTTGTTATTATACTCATATTAATTGTAATTTATTTAAATTTAAGAAATCAATATAGAAAACAGTCAATTTCTGAGATTGCTCACTGTCTTGCAGTTTTTTTGGCACTACAGGAAAGTATTTTAAGGAAATTGTTATACAGAAGAACTCATCATAAACTCAAGCATTGGTGGTGTAAACAAAATGTGTGCAGCAATGAAATACATTGAGGGATGGGGTCGTTTGCAGAAGTTCATATTAGTGTGGAAAATTATTGATAGCCATTCACTTGGAAACGACCAAAAACATTTATTTTGCAAACGGCGCAATCAGCCGCAATAGCCATCCGTATCCCCTGTATAGCCACCGAATATCGACTCTGGGGTGTGCAAATTGTGAGAAGCCAACACTCCATAATTAATACATGGTGCGATGTGTTTGGTTCACGAAACTCAAAAAAAAAGAAAGAAAAAATATCGTTGAATACACAGAGGAAGCCTCGGATATGATCTCCCTGTTATGACGACCTCCACAAATGTTTTAAGGATCCTGATTTACGAATATGCATCTGGAATGACCGAACCTTCTATGGGAAATGTGTAACAAACCAGCTGGATCCTAACAACGTGTTATCAATGGGTGACGGAGCATAATAAAGTGAATGCCGTTTTTTTCGAAACAAATCATGGATGTGAGCGTGCATCTAAATTTGGAACTTGATAAATGAGAAACAACTGTCTGGTGCGGATTATGGTCAGGCGGCGTGTTTCGGCCTTATTTCATTGAAAATGAGACCGAAAATGCAGTAAATGGAGTTCTTAAAATTAACTTGTGCACACTTGTTGGGACATCCTATAAAAGGCTGACGTCACAACAATATAGAAAATGCGGTAGTTGGACAATATCGAAAAGCATCCTGTGACATCTACTATAGTGGTCATGCGAGGAAGCACAAATTTGAATGCGATTTTGGGGTTAGTAGGAAACCTGTTGATACTGAAAGCTAAACGTGGGAAATCTGCAATCACAACATACCACCGCAGACTTTTCAGCCTGACTCTCTCAACTGTTCCGGCAATCATCTCCGACATCTGAAGTTATATGTAAGTAGATATATGTAAGAAGCATTACTCTGACTCCACGGATTAACCTGCCAAGGAAGTTACATTGGTTACACCACGTACTTGACGCACTCTTGGTATTGCGAGAAATATTGCAGAGCTACGGCAGAGCTACAAAAAGACGACACCTATAAAAAAAACGCTCACATCCATATCATCCAATTTGGGCCATAAGAAATTGGTTATCATCGATCGGTAGCGCACTCCTCTGATAGTGATGGCAATGACATTGTTGTTTTCGAAAAAGTACGGACCGTTCATCCTACCAGCTCGTAATCCACTCCATTCAGTGACTTTATGTCGATTCATTACCACTTGGTGGACTTCATCATTCATCTTATTCGGCAATTTTGCTTGTTCACGAAGCCATTTTTTGTTGTTGATGAAATCATGGTTCGCTTCAAATTGCTCCAGAGTCCAGTCAATTTTATTATTTGCACGTGTTGCTCGACGCTAGTAATTTCTCTTTCTGAAATCGGAAAAATAAACAGGAATATTAATAACAGATAAAAAAAACATGTCCGCCATGAACTTTAAAAATCTACCTTTTTTGGAAAGCCCTGTAGAATGATAATGTTGGACAATAAAATAAAACAACTCTTAATGATACAGTTTATGATAACATGTTTTTTTTTATACCATTGCTACTGAACACTTAGATCATATAAAATAATCATTTCGGGTCAATTAAATCTAATTTTTAGTCATACATATTTAACTTCAAAATGGGTACATGACATTTATTAAGTTAAATTTAGCTATAAATGAAACTCTGGCTGAGCAGCCCAGTCTCTTGCAGAATATACCCCAAATATACCTGCAACAGGTACTTCGAGAGCGTTGCGTATTATTGCGTATCAGAACATTGACGTTCACGTACTTTCACCGGAATCATGTCCTTAATGCAATCAGCGTTCTTGCGCTGTTTTCCTTGACGAAATCTTACATTGAAATAGGCAGCTTGTTCGGCGTTGCACTCAATAGTATCTGCAATATTCTGCATGAGTTTTGTAGGGCACTTTTTGCTGAGTTCAGAGAGGAGTACATGACACCCAGTTTTTTTAAGCCATTGGATTTCCACAGTACCTATGTGCAATTGGTAAGCAAACAATACTATCGACCACAATGTATGTATTTTTAATAATTTAATCTCAATTGTTTTAATTAGATGGATGCCACATTGAGAGAGAGAGATAAAAACATTGGCTGCGGAGCCAATCGATCAACACAATTACAAAGTCTGGTACTCTGACCTCGGGGAACAGCCACATCGAAGCAATACTTCTTCAGATTATAATCAAGAAATTAGATCTGATATAGTTAAATTTCTTAATTATTGAAACGTAGAATAAAAAACACATTTAAAGGCACAAGGATTTTTATTTTTAATTAAATTCTAATTGTTAGATCCGCGTAGGATCCAGCAATTCGGATTGAAAGGCGGCTTTGCTGGATGCTATCTCCTCTCTTGTTGCGCTTTTTAGTGCTCATCTGCTGTTTTTGTACTTCAAGCCTTAACGAGCTAAATTCAGCAGCTGCATTTGTTTATCGGCCTTGAAACGTTTCGATGAAAGGCCACCAGTGCTTACGTTTTCAGCCATGGTGTTGGTGCTGCAGCATAATGATTCTTGGTCAAATTCAATCGGGTCATCATTAAATAAGTATACACTTAATGATTAAAATGTACTATGATTATCCAGCATTGGCTGCTCAGCATTGTAAATCCGAAAAGAGCCCAAAATGGAGTGCACCTTTTCGTAGTGAGGCCATGCAGATGGAGCTTCTACACTCGGTCGAATTTTTTCTTTTCTTGTCAGAAAAATATGCATATAACCGTTTACAACTGAACTTTTTCTTAAGTTTTCGTTGTGAATGACAAATTATTTGTGATGTACTTGAAAAGTATCGAGTGGAACCGTATGAGATGTAACATCCCACAGAGATGTTGGAATGGATGAACATTATGCAACATCTTGTTTTAAGATGGTAGATGTTGCCGACGTGTGAATAGCCTATAAAGTATTTAACGTTTGGTAGCAACTAAGTTAAAAGGAATTACGAGTATTTAAAACAAATCATTTTTTTTAAATAGTCCCTTGAGTATCGGTAGACCACGTCCAACATTGTCGCCACTGCACAATTTAGCAAGATTGTAAAGCCGGACTGCTTTTTTAATGGCGTATATTGGAATTTGTGTTGGCTGGCTTTATAGTATACTAAATATATAGATTTCGAATACTTAAATATAATTATAAACGAAATAAAATCTTCAAAGTATATCTCATCTATAGTATAATATGCATATTATTCAATTAGCTGACATTTCCATATGTTTTCGATTCTTTTGAGAATGAGTGAAGATTTCCCGTGGGACATTGGCACACGTTCATATACAAACACTTGAGTAATTATGCGCTCAATCCGATATAAAATGACAAAAAGAGGCAAACACAAGTACTAGATACATGTAGCCAAAAAAAAAAAAGCAACCACCCTGCAGTTATTTGTTCTGTATATTTGTTGGTTTGTTTTCACAAGGCAAAAATCTGATTAGAACAGTTTACACGAGCAGTGACAGAAAACCAAACAGCTTTCAACACCAAGCGACAGTGGTCCATCCGTCCGTCCGTCCGTACATCCAACCATCCGTCAGTCCATACAACCCTGTTGGGTGTATACAATGAGTGCTCATATGAAACCATGATTGACGTCGGCTGGGAAATTGGAAAATGTGTATAATGTGGCGATGCTTTAAAATTCCTGCTACTTTCATGTTGGTTGACTTTAATTTTGATGTTTTTGCTCTTGTCAAAATGCTTATTGGATTCAGTGTGTGTACGGATGTGGTAGCTGTGTGTGTTTGGATACAAATTTGAACTCCGGCAGTGGTTGCCGTTTTTGATAGATTAGCAACGTAAACGAATGAGGCGCGAGTTGGCACGTGACCCGTCTGTCCCGGCTGAAATATTTTGTAGAAAGAAAATTCACAAAGCAATGTCAAATTCGTTTGCATTCAGCAGCAGTGAACAAGATGCTCTAGCAGTTTGGTATGAAATTGATTTGACTGGTGTAACGCAATTGCAGCTACATAGATAGATATATACATTTCGCTCAGTGTTTCTGTGAGATACATCAGCTAGAAAAATATTTGCCAACTGCGTTCAAAGGACACGTGCTGCACTTGCGCTGCAGCATTTGTCACGTGACAGAAACTGTCTGACTGACACTCACTCCGACGAACTGTACGCCCTCCTATGGAAATTATGCCAAAGGAATTAAACGGCAGCATATTTAATAATGCAGAAAATTGAAAAACAATCATTGCCGAAAGAGGCGTTGTATCTATAGTGTACGAAAGCAAGGGCAGGCAGGAAGTGTTTTTATATTGACTCTGCACTCTACTTACTTTCGTTGAAAGTTCTTTCCTCCTGGATGCTTTATCATTATCATTATCCTCGTACGTGTGTTTCATTTCGTTGCGCCTTATTTGGCCATAATTAGCTTAATGCGCAAGGCAAACAAGTGCAATGATATACAGCTCCACATCGCTTCCGCAGCATTCGTATCTGTATCTTGCTTCGACATGCTTGCAACATTTCTTTTACTGATTTTTCTGCTTTTCCTGCAACATTCAACGACAAAGTAAACAAACAAATGAATCAGGACGAAGTATGAGGCAAACAAACACTTCGCAAAGTGCCGAACAACGTGTTGCAGGACTCGTAAGACTAAAAAAAAACAGAGTGAAAAAAAATTTTTGGTGCAAAAAAAAAAATATAAAAATCATTAATCCCCTTAAAAGGTTCTTAATCTGTGGTTGCCTCCGTTGCATGCTGTTTGCCTCATTTCATTGGCGCAAGCGAACAAAAAATCAGAGTATTACAATTTAGTTCAAGTACATTAGAAGTACTTTGTACTAGATTTTTACTGAAATTGTAAAGAAAGTGTAGTATATATTCGAAGAGAAAATCGAATGAATCAAAATGAAACTTAACAATTGATTGATAGTTAAGTAATCTTCAGACTATCTTATATATAGTGCCTTCTTTGAAATGTAATAATTTACTTACATATATGGCGTTAATCGGACACAAGACGCTATAGTCTATAGTACGCGCTGGTTCCAGTTGTGTGCAGAGGTCGTTACACACTTAGTCTTTCTAACGCATGCTTGGTCGTCCTCCTGGATATTGTCCACCCATGAATTTTAGGTTCCACACGCTGTCCATCCGGAAAAAATGACTACCACAGTGCAGCATATAGTTCATATAGCTTATGATTCATACTGATCCGAAAATTATCGCCAACTCATAGGTCAAAAAATACTACGAAGAATCTTTCTCTCGAATACTCCCAAAGACGCTGTATCCGAAGTTGTCAGGGTCTACGTTTCTGTACCATAGAGGAGACTGGTATTATCAACATCTTATGCAGGGTACGTAAATTCGTGGTTACCTATGAAAACTTGCCATAAAATTTATATTTGTTGGAATTTTTGACATATTTGAGTGCTCATTGGAAGCATCATTTCGGTACATATTTAGCTATGGAGCACTATACACTGAAACAACGCGCAGAAATTGTTAAATTGTATTTTACGAGAAACTCCTGAATTGCCAATGCCTCATCATGACGCATAAGGCCTACTTCACGCAGTGTGAAAGCGTTAATATGCAGAATATTCGGTACTGGGGGACTGAAAACCCACAACTGATTGATGATGTGCCTCTATACGCACCAAAAGTCACCGTTTGATGTTGTGTATGCGGTGACAGTGTCATCGGACAGTATTTCTTTGAAGACGACGCGTCGTCAGGACCACCGTTACGATCAATGGAGAGCACTATCGGGCCATGATACGTGATTATGTGGCACCAATACGCGGAGAAAATAATATGCACGATTACTGGTTTCAACAGGACAGCGTGATAAGCCACACTGCACCCGAAACAATGGCTTTTCTGCCACCAAAGTTCGATCCACAAATCCAGGCGTTTTCTTCGTAGTAATTGAGTCTACTGTCATACAAATGCACAGTGAAAATGTGAAGAAATGTGATATAAACAAAATAGTTACAAATGCTTCCAACTCTAGCAGCCAAACAGCTGTTTGGCGGCAAAACTTTTATCAGTGGCAAAGATGTACTAAGTATTCAATTTCTAATAAGTGTTTATAAAATAGTTATATCCGTTTTTATTTTAAGGGGAAAACATAAGACAGCACAGCAGGACGAGATTTTACTTCAGTTCATACAGGCAAATCCGGAGTTGGCTAAAGGCTACGCCAAAGGGGATCGAGTGGCAGTCGATGCCAAGTGGTTGGACCTTGCGGCATTGGTGAATACAGCTGGTCCCCCTGTAAATCACGCAGCTGGAAGAAGGTATGAGTTCATACTGTATGGGTATTTATATGTATTAATCTCGAATTATAATAGGTTTGGTCTGACTGGAAGGGAGATGCCAATAAAGAGCAAATTGGCCAAAAATAAGCTGGAGGCAAAAGCGACTGGCGGTGGGCCATTCAACCAGCAGGTTGTGTTGCCAACGGAGGAGGCAATAGCCATATTGTGTAGGCTGTGCGTGTCGGCGGGAGCAGTGGACGCTCCCAGATACGTTAGACCGGCAAGTCAGCTACCAACACTGCCCGCAACCGAGCCCATGCAAGTGGAAATGGATGCAGTATTGGAGGAGCTGCTGTTTGGCGACTGCAGTCTTGGTGACGAGGAGCCCAGCGCAAAGCGCCCACGCAATTCTGGGCAGCAAAAGAGCACTCCATCTGGATTGGAGAGCATGTGTTCGTCACAAGTGGACCTCTTGGGCGACATTGCCAACACTTTGAGCACCCTGACCACACAGCAGTCGGACCAGTTCCTGCAATTGAAAAAAATGCAGATGAATTTGAAAATATAATTATTTATAGGCTTTTATTTATTTTTATTATGTTTTCAAATCTATCATTTCGATGTTGCTAAAAAATTATTTCGCTGATGAAGCGGCCTTATCAACAGATGACCACGGCAACGTATTATTCGTTAAAAAAAAAAAAAAATTGTAAATAAAAATATAAAAAAATTCAAAAAAGAAACAGAACAATAATAAAAAACTCGAGCGGCTTCTTCACTTGATATCAGCATGAAGTGAATGCGTATAAGTAAACTTTATACATTGGATTGAAAAATATTTCAATCAAATTTAATTATAATTGTTCATTCATTATTTTAGGTATATAAAGTTTTTGAAAATCATTATCTACAACTTTCCTGTAAGTAATTTTATCATTGAATTACTCTAAATATAGGCTCAAACTGGAGATTCTTTTTATAAATTTTTATAAAGTATTAACCAATAGGTTAGATCGGTTGTATTTTACCTGATTACACAGATCTCAGAAAGCCGGATTGATGCAGCAACTAAATCCTTCCTTTATGTGCTTGTGACTTTTTGAAACCTTGGTGCTAGAGGTCTGGTTACATCTGAAGTATTCTGCCTTTTTTCATATTTATGAGTGGTAGTACAGAGAGTGTAAAAGTCTTGGTTTAATGAATGGTTTCCAGATCATATTTGGAAAGCTTAAACAAATTTTTATTTCTAATAAAAAACTTTCTTGACTGGGTTACTTGTTTATTGTTTCCAGCTCTATCTCGATCTGATAAGTATGCCAAGAATTCAGTTTTTTCATCTTCAGCTGATTTACCCCAAAAATATGATCGCTTTCGGTTGGATTTAGAAAATGTTGGGTCGATAAATTCATTATCACTTGAAAAGTCAATTTAATTAATTTTGGATATAACTACAAATCTAAAGGCGCCAGATCTGGAGAATATGGAGCGAATTAATTCTTTCTGCCAGCAGTGTAAGTTGAAGTAGCGACGCAGTTCCTCCTTATTTGCAGTTTTCCAACAATTATACAATAACTCTTGGTAAGCAGTGTTTAGTATACCATTTTGGAGTTACTGTTTGGCCAGTATCGCAAAAGAAACAGGACCGATGCCCAAAAGATACTGTCACCGATTTAGCGCGATAACTCCGCTTGTAGTAGTCCGATTATCATAACATTTTTACAAGATATCAGTGAAGGATTTACCTTTCCACATGTACCTACCAATAGGTGGCGCCACCAGAAAAAGATATTTTTAAAAAGTTCTGTTTCTTTTTGCGACACACCTTGTATGAGACAACAGATCTCAGGAACTATAAGAGCTACTGACTCCAACCTGGATTCTCAAGATTCTCTTTTATTATATGCAAATTGAATTTCTAAAATTTGTGTAGATGTCAATGTTCAAGGTTTGTTTTCTATTTTTGTGTTTCGTTTTTCTTTTATATTTGTATATTTTTAACTTTTCTTTAAATTAAATAAAAACCATTTTTATCGTTTCGGCATTAGCAAGGGTGTAGGGTATTTCGTAGATATGAATACACGATGCATGATGACCCTATCACACACCCAAAGCGTCGTCAGAGTGGGAAAGAACCTCTCCGAACCCTTTTGAAACCAAGAGAGGTTTCAGACAGGGTGATGCTTTATCGTGCGACTTTTTTAATCTCCTGATGGAGTACATCCTACGCCAATGCTCATGCGTAGAACGATCGGGCACGATCTTCCATAAGGAAGTGATGCTACTCGTATATGCTGGTGACATAGAGATCATAGGCATCAACGAACGGCGAGTAAGCGTTCTCGGGCGTTCTCGGAGATTGAGAAACAGTCACGTCTCATGGGCCTAGCTGTGAATCTATAATACACTGATAATCCCAGTCCTGCGGTATGGCGCAGAAGCATGGACACTGACATCAACGGATACAGCCTCTTTAGGAGTGTTCGAGAGAATGATTCTTCGTAGGATTTTTGGTCCCCTTAGAGTTGGCGTCGAGTTTAGGACCCGTATGAACCATGAGCTTTATGAGCTTTATGATGAGGTTGACATAGTCCAGCGCTGGTCACCTCATCCGGATGAACCCCGAAGCTCCAGTACTAAAGGTATACGACGGAAACCTGAACTTGATTGGTGGACGGCGTCAGAGAGGACGTCCGAACTTAAGATGGCAAGATCAGGCCTATGATTACCTGAAGAAGTTCCGGATTGGCAGCGACCTACGTGCGACCGATAGACGGTTGTACGGTTCCACGATGACATCTTTAAAAATTCGATAGTTTTCCTAGTTACTATCTGACTAGAAACTAGTTTTTCTTTATAAATAAAATTATAGCGTGAAACAAGCTGTACGAAGTTCATTAGTTACATAGCTAAATGCTGTCAAAAATTCATATTGACAGACGCTGTCGAAGTCCAAAAGGCTTTTCATTGTAAATTATAAACGCAATGCAATATCATATGACGAACTCTGAATCATCAACGTCATCAATGATATCGATATGATAGTTTAGTGAGTAGATTTAGTGCGACAAGAGCAATAAAAACAATATGAAAAGATGTATCTGATTGGCAGCAGACATCCGACAACCAACTACCAACAGACAGGCAGACGGACGGACACAGACAGATGTTGACAATCACAAGTGACAGAAATGATTTGTAATGCGAATGCGAATCTTGCTAAAAATAAAAATAAACCATTTCAATTGGAAATATATAATACTCGTATAATATGAGTTCGTGTATCTTTGTATTTTTTGTATCTTTATGTAGTTGTATGTGTGGTAGCTTGAGCTGAGTAATAAATTTTATAAATATTAACAACAATTTCAGTTGAGACCATTCGCTGTGCATTCGTTGCAAGTTTTATGGCACTTTTATTTTGTATGATAAGAGTGGCAACAACAACGACAACAATAATTACAACAAATTGTTCAGAAGCAAAGCAAATAGCAATTTTTATGATATTTTCGCAGTGTAAACATTTATCGATATTGTTAAAGTGCAACTGGCAGCAACAGCAGCAGAAATGGTAGAGACATAATGAAAACTCATATAAAGAAAACTCCAGTGGAGAACAATTTGAGTAGCAGTACCTATAGTCCATTTGACCGATTGTACGATACCCTAGAAAGATATATGAAAGTTATTTGGTTGTTTGAAATGTATAAACAACCAATTGAAATCCGGGGCTCATAAGATTTTAATAATTATAGAATAAAAGCAATAAATAAAGAATTATTTGGCTAGAACCTTTCGAATTGAAGATTTCTACATGGAACTAACTACTTATAAAACTAACCATAAACAATGTTTTCAACACTATAACAAAAATCTGGAAACAAGACGAAAATTTTAAAATTCATATGTAGATTAAAGAATCATTTTTATATGCCCACACTAAACTCCTATATAAAATATTCTAAGTTCGAAATACAGTGCTAAGGAAACATAGGAGAAGCTTAAATGGATATAAACCAAACTCCTAATCCCAGAAGGAAATATAAAAAATTCCTAATGTGTAAAGTATAGTAATAATAAGTAAGCTAATATAAAAATCATCAAATATGGAGTCTTGAAGAACTTCTATTTATGTCAAACATGGCTGAGACCGAATATATGGAGCAAGGAGTTTGCTTTTCTATTCAAAAATCATAGAATAGATACAAAGAAAGTTCCGTCATCTTGAAAGAAAAGCATTACTATTTTAATCTCCAATAAAATTAATCAAGAACTTTATTACATAGGAGCAAGAATTCAGCTATAACAGATCATAACAGATCGATGTGATATTTGTTGACCGCCATATAGCTGAAAATGGTATCGAAACATACTAACATTCGCTTCTCCAAACTCACGGTGATTGAGTTAGATTAAACGACTTTATCGAAGTACTTACAAAACGTAATTTAAAATTTTAGCTGTAATTGAACTTCGTAGTTCAGTTAAACAAACCTTCTTCAAAGTTAATAATAAACTTTATTTATTTATTTTTTATACCATTCACACATAGTGTGAAATGGTATTATCAGTTTGTCTGAAAGTTTGTAATGCATTAAAGTAGGCATCGTAGACCCCATAAAGTAACTATATATATTCTTGATCAGATCGACGAGATGAGTCGATCTAGCCATGTCCGTCTGGCTGTTCGTCTGTATGTCTGTCTGTCTGTATGTTGTTGCGCATTTTTTGGGCACCAATTTTTATGCTATTCAGTTGAAATTGTGCACATACACTTGATCTTCTCGATCCCATACAAACCCACCGGGCACTTTTGACTTTTTGTATGAAAAGCTTTTTTATTGTAGTCAATAGCAACTTAATAATAATAATTTTGTGTTTTTGTAAGGAAAACTTCTTTATTAATGTCAATATAAGGTTGAAATGCGATATGGTGCCTTTTTATGGACAGCCGCTTAACATACATAGACTTTTTGGGGTAGACCACATACAAATCCACTGTGCAATTTTGTGTTTTTTTGACAAATTACTGTTTTGTGGACAAATACTTCATATACATATGGGCGTGTCCCGCCTACTTTTTGAGGTAGTTCCATATAAACCCACAGCTCACTTTTATGCATTTGTATGGAAAAGTCAATAGCAACTTGAAATTCGATATGGCGGCATCTTACACATCATCTTACTACATCACTTCATACACATCTACTAGTGAACGTGCACCGTACACTTTTTGGGGTAGCCCCTATTTAAACCCCCATTTTTATGTTTTACAATACTATTCAAAATTTCGTGTTAATGGTATTAGAGCTTTGGTTCAACCGAAGTTAACGTTTTTTCTTGTCTTTTTTTGTTTGTTTTGTAGTTCCATTTTTATAAAATATTGTGTGAATTTAATTTCATTTAACTTTTTTTATAAAGTGTGTTACGTAACCACCACTTCATGAAAAACTTCATTGGTTCAAGAAGCTCCGATTCGAACTATGATTGACGACGCTGAAGCGCAAAGTCTAAGGTCCCAATGTGATATCTGAATGGAAGCTTTAAAACCATTCACACGAAGTTCCGTATTGATTAATATTTGTAAAACATAATAACTTAAACATGAGAGGTAAGTTTGTGTGGGAGTACTCCTAGAAGTGGGCGTCCCCTTGATATTTACGTAAAGCGTCTATTCAAAATAAACTACCATATCAAATTTCAAGTTGATATTGCTTGTAACGAAAAATTTTTCCGAACAAAAATACAAAAGAGTGTTTATACGGGACCACATTTAAAAGTGGGGAAATCAAACTTATCTGAAGCGTAAGTTTGATAAGAAGCCAACATATTAAATTTCAAGTTGATTTTACCTGTAATAAAAGTTTTTCATAAAAAAGTGCGAGGGAAATTTGTTTGCGATATTGGCATATGGATATTCTATTTGACTGCAATAAAAATTTCTGGGTACCGGGTTACAGCTGTGTATCTTAAAAATTTATCAAAAAATGCACAACAACAGACAGACAGACAGACGGACATGGCTAGTTCGACTCGTCTCGACAAACTGATGAAGAATATATGTATCTACTTTATGGGGTGTACGAAGCATCTTTTAACGCATTACAATCTGACATCTGATAATACCATATTTGTGAATGATATAAACTTCGTAAACTTCGGTAGAACCGAAGCTTTGATTCCGTTCACATGAAATTTCAAATCATAAAGCAGTTTTATATTTAAACCATGGAATTAAATATTATTTGTAAAACCAAAAAAATGTTTGAAAGTGGATGGTACACGTCGTTGATATATGTATATTTTAATCGTCTGTTCGCAAGATTCACCAAATGAATTTTAATGTTCGTATTGACCATAATGTTTTTTTTTTTGCATACAAAAACGCAAAAGTGGGTCAGTAGTTTGTATAAGAGCTATTCCTGAAAGTGTGCGACGTGCTTGTATGTAGGTTACTTCCAAAAGTGGGCGGGGCACGCTCAATAAAGTATGTGTGTTGCCTTCATCTATAAGAAGCCATCTTATCCAATTTCAAGTTGATATTGATTGATATTATTATAAATCGATTTAAATTCAAACATCCAAAAACCAGTTTCACTACCGGATTATATACAGTCAGATGAACATGTTGATACTTTATAGGGTCTACGGTGTCTGCTTTAGGGCCATTTTCACGACTTGCCCATATCTTTAGAGTTAATTTTTTTCACATTATATCCTAGTTTTCAATGTCATATCTGTCATATCTCCCAAACTAGTTTAGCAATGTAACGGTTTCGATTCGTATCTTGCGAGTTTTAGGTTAAAACTAATTCATAAATGATATTTTATCATAAAATTTGGAAACATAATTAATTAACTCGAAACTGTAGGTTAGCTTTTAAAATCGGTGAAGGTGAAAGGCATTAAATTCAATGTCCTTGAAGTATTCACAAATGTATGCGCAGTGTAATAAAATGGTTTGATAGTTGGTATGGAGACTATAAACAAAATAAAATAACAACGTTTTTTCCACCAGAAGTGGGTACAAAGTGTGAAGAGTTTCGATTTCACTGAAGTCTGACTTTTCTCTTGTTTTCTAACTAAATTAAAGAAGTTGAAAAACATTCAGGAGTTGTTTGCTTTTTTTATCTCAGACTATTTTTGCAGACAGATGCCTGAATGGTCACTAATATTGTATGTATTGAATACTAACTATCCGACGACTTCATAAACACCTTAAAATTTTCAATCATACATTTGATGCAGGGTATCGATATCGCGGAAAAAAAGAGTGTATCATCAACAATACACATACATAATAATGTAAATAGTGCAAACTGACGCAAATAAAATAATAAATTTCAAAAATTGACAGTTGCGCATTAGAGCAGGGAATTGATATCAGATACAGCTACTGCGGAGCGGCAAAGAGTGCCAAGCGGAATCATATGGAAAATGTTCGCAAATCGTCAACAGTAGCCAAATTGGTAATCGCTAAACGGCTTAGGTGTAGCTATAAAAGTTAAGCGTTTAATTGTGAAATTAGTTCAAGATACAAAAGGCTGAATTGAATGGTTAAAGAAGTAGCAGCAACTGCAGGCGGCAGCATTTATGACGGTCATAGATCGAACACCCTCTGGTATAATGATAATAATGAATTCCCACGCAACAAATCGCTGGCAAATAGGCATACAAAGAGAAGCGTTAAACAAAATAAAACAAGCTACATATACTTCATATTGTGCAGATACATTCTTCCTATCATTATTATTTTAAAATCATAGTAGCCTTATTGTTCTTGCAATTGTTTTTCCAATTTGAATTGTGTTCACGGTATTTAAATTGAAATTATTTATTTTTGCATTTTGAAAAGCGTTTGCGCGTGTCAAGGATTTTCAATGCTCACGCGCTTCGATACAAAAACAATAAAAATATCGAGAGTGAAGCGGAATAACCGGAAGAAAATAATACAAAAAAAAAAAAAAAAGAATAACAAAGCCTTTTGCAGCGTCGCATTTTTAATTTAAAAACATAAAAATAACATTTCGATTTTAAAATGTCAACCCTCTTTGTTTGTTCTTGCAGAAACAAGGTTAGGTTAGTGCGTGACTTGCCAATTTGAAACTGTTTCAATTTGAAATATTTTTCCTCCAACTTGTGCATAATTCAAGTACAAATTCACTTGAGGCGCTAAGCATTCAAGTAATTTCTGTCAAACCAAAAACAAAAACAAACAAAAAAAATATCTCAAATTTGTTTACTCTTGCATATAGACCTGTAGATGATTCCAATTGGTAATCATATCTACACTTTTTTTGAGTTATATCAAATTTCATTTATCTGTTCTGTTTGTTTGGCAAAAGATTGTAAATCATTTAGACTTTCCTCTTTTCTTATCATGCATATACTAGAAGTTGACAGATGAGACAGTAAAAATCTTAATGTCTCGGTACAATTGTATCTGGTAATGTGTATTTCACAATCTTTTGTTTTTAAAATGCGCACATTTAGTTGATTCAATCAAATCATGTCTAACTTCTTGTTTTTTTTCTGAATTGTTGACAAATAAAAAATTGCAATGTACTGATTAACTAGCATTTTCTCGATCAAGGGTTCGGTATATACTAAATTTCCAAAAAAAAGAAGAAGATAGTAACTAAAGTATTTTTGCTACTGTGAAGATGGTATCTCCTAGATGTGTGTTATTTGAAAATATTGACTGCCTCTTCTTGCATAGAACATTGTTGATCATGCTGTTTGTCTGTCTTCTGGAAACAAAAAGAAATCATTAAATATCAAATCAGCGGCTGAAACATCAATTCCACGTGTTGAGTGCTTAAAAAGTCACTTGTTTGAGCAGATGTGTGAGTGCGATTTTTTATATTAAATTCATCGAAAAGTTCAGGCCAACATATAGCTGTATACCGTTCGAAATTGACCATTTACGAATTTCTAAGTACACGATTACGACATGCGCTGTTTTTCCAAAATAAAAAAACTTTGAATTATATAAATTTGTTCGTTTGGTTGGTCTTGGAAGCCCCATACGGTCAACTGATATTTACTTTAGATAAAAATAACGTTCGTTTGATGTCAAACTATATGAAGAATTCGAGAAATGTCAAATCCTCTAAAAACCTCTAAATTATCCAGCGAATACGCCCAGTTAATATCGAAATTTGGTAAATGTTATCACCAGAGTATTTGTAAGTAATTATCTTCCCTTTGCTTACTCTTACAAACGAGTACCACTTCGAACGATTTTCTTTGAATGTGTCGTAAACGTAAAACGAGCATAGACGGCTTAACTAACGGTACTTTAGTTAAGTTTTGTTACATCCCTAACTATAAGACACATTTTGGTCTATGTGTGACCTCTATCAAGGGGTCAGCCGGCGTAATCTATATTATATTTATTGCGGTTCGAAGTGGTCACTACCAGTTGCTTTTCCAGATTTATTCGATCCCATTCTTACTCATGGCCTCCAAATTTTGATAGTGCTGACAAAGGCCTTAGCTCACAAATTGAAGTAAACTTTTGAAAGGAAAAAGTTAGAAAAATTCTAGAAACAAGCGTGGTATCTTGCTAGAATTTCCATCCTTTCCATCCTTTACTTCCAACATGGAACTTATATACTTATGGAAGAAACAAGACTTGCATTGTTTATGGTAATAAAAAGTTTCTTTACCAACTTTCAACTAATATTTCAATTGAGATTGAGGGAATAGGGCGGTCAGAAACGTACAGACAGACTGAAGGACATGGTTAAATCTACCAGTTTTGTCATGCGGATGACAAATATATATTTGTCTCTGATATTTCATTTATTGAATGGCGAACATTGTGACTAAATTGTAATACTACTCACACTCTGTATGAAGCAGCGGGCATTGGGCTCTGAGAGAAAATTTAAACTTATCTGAAAATATTTGCGCTTCACAAGAATTTCCTTATCAGGCCACTATACACTCGTATGTACATATATATACACATAATCAAATCGTCTAGCCGATCTCACGCTGCTTAATAAACTATTTACGTTTTCTTTACAACTAGAATCAATCATAGATGAATTTTATTAGTTCTACTGCAAAGGTCTTAGTACACATTAAAAAATATAATATACAACTATGGGCATTTCCTTGAGTAAGACAAATCAAAACAGTAGCTGAAACACCTACAACAACGACTTATCTCTTAACTAACAACGTCAGTGTCTCCGTCTTCTAATGCCTCTTTATATATTAGATTGGATTAGAAATGCAGCGCAGTCCATAATCTTCATGGGAAAATCGAAAAACGCCCTCTCAACAAAATAAAGAATGCGATATGGGCAGCTAAAAAGGGGATTTATTTGACTTACAATTAGGAGCAATAAAATATATGTTCATATCTTGAGCAGCTGGTCTGGTACGATTTGCTCGTATGTGAAATTCCTCAAATTTTCATTCATCAACTACATATGTTCGTCATTCATAGTACGCTCCGCTGCGGATCCTCGAAGTGACAAGGCGGTTAATGTTTACAAAAGCTCTGCAGATTTTCTATCAAATGCTGTTTGATCGGTGAAAAGCTTCGCAGACTTACTACTAGAAGTACTTAATCCAATCACGTTTCGCATACGTTTGTCAATTTTTTTACAAGTGGCGGTGACGGCGGCGTCAATGAGTCCAAAGAACTAAATTCCCTAAAAAAAAAAAAAAAGAAAGAACGAAAAAGCATTGATTCATAATAAATAGAATATGGAACTCGTCATCATCGCCGCCATATCATAACGAAGAAGTAGAAGTCATCGCCATATGATTCAAAAAAGATACACTGCAACTATTTCGGCAGAGCACAGCGCTAGGAGGAAGTTGCACTCGTTCGATGTCTCTCAATTCAATAAATCATAAGCAAACATTTTGATATTTTTGTAATCCCTGATTTTAATCCACGCGCATAAAAAGCCGAAAATCAAACTTTTCGACATCGACGGTTGGCGGCGGCACCTTTTATGTGGCGACTTTTTGGGCTCGTTGGAAAGTTGATGGATTACACTATACTACACTCAGTTGGCCGCCGACGTTCACTGAAGCCACCAACACCACAATCGATTTGCTGCTATCGGCTTCCGACCACCGACCACCCCCTTTGTACGTGTATTAGCTATGTCGTATAGATGTGTCTGGTTATTGTTGTTGTTGTTGTTATTGTCATTGTTGTCAGAACTTTAATGATAAGCATTTTTTGATACCCTGCATATAAAATGTATAAAATAATATTTTCAGTTTATTGAAAAGTTCATAGCACATTGAAGAAGTCTTGGAAGATCTTATAGAGAAATGTGTATATTCCAGTTTAATGTACGTAGGGTGTATCCATGCCTTAGTTTTCCCATTTAGAAATCATGCGAATTTGTTACAGTTTCTCGGAAAATTTTCTATAAAATTGTAGAATCCCGTTCTCCCAGTCAAAAATAAGCGAGAACACTGAGAAATGACTAAGGAGTCTGCAGTTCCATTTAACTGTAATTCAATACCATTGAATTCAATGTGTGTTAGAATTTCTGCATAGCTCCTACAACTTGAATGTTATGAGCTTAACTAACTTACACAGTTTTGCTCTTTTGTAGAAATTTTATCGGCAATATTTCTGAAACGAGTCGACCTATTTCGACGTTCTTGATGTTGTTTAAAAGATGCAAATACGATTTTAGCTAAAGGATTTAATAAATCAAGTCATATCAAGCAAGGCTTGCGAGTTAGAGTTGTATTTCAAAGAAGCTTTCGACTTAAAATATTCAGTCTCAAATATTTTAATTATTTCGGCTATTTATATTTTGGAGTAGCACATGATTATTATATATATTTTGGAGTTGCACATGATAGTATATATTGAATATTTTGTAAGGATTGACATAATATACGCAAAATTTGGCATTTCCAGATCAATTTAAACAAAAATTTTATACAAGAACATAAAAATAGAGCTCAAGTTTGTATGGAGATTACCCCATATAGTGGTCTGATCTGGAACTATGCTACACCAAATTTGCCATTTGAAGCGAAATTTATAATCAAAGAAAACAATTAACGTTGGGTTGGCGTATTCGTTTTAGTTATCTGAAGAGGGGAAAGAAGAATATAAATGTCCAAACTTTAAGTATCTCTTATGGTCTCCAAAATCTGTTCATTCTAACATACGGACAGACGGACAGTTCCCTGGCGAGAAGAAATATTTTTCTCTCATAACTTACTCGATATTGATTTTGATACTTTTCAGAACAATTGTAAAGCGTATTCAAGTTTTGGTTTTACCGAAATGAATAAACTCTCGCTTTATTTGCTTTCGAAATACGTTTTTTCTCTCTTGCCACTTTTTCACTTTGTCGCATTTTTTGCTTTGATTTATTAAATAATTATAGTTCAGATGAAGTTCCATGTTTACTTTTCTACTTTTTTTGTTTTTGTTTTTTGTTTAGCCGTCATTTTGTATCTCAATCATTTGCAACAATAACAGCAGGAACAACATAATGAAAGATTTTTGATGAGGCGATAAAACTTTTCAGTTCAATTGAAATGAATGAATTGAAAGCAATGTATTTTTAAGGTTTATCTATCGCCTCATAGTTTATTTAGCCCAAAAGCAACCTCAGATCAGATCTATTGAGATGAGCGTTGGTTTTTGGGTATATAGGACGGGTTAGTAGCTTGGCCTGCCGTAGACCAGTATATTGTAAATAGTACCGGGATACGGGCAGTGCTTTTAAACCGATCTACTATGAAAGATTTTGACTTAGCCCAGCTAAGTCCGCAAAAAGGCTCCGGTCCTTACAAGGAAGCTGCCGAACCAGTCCTGGCTAGTTCATCAGCAGTTTCGTTGCCCTCGATTCCCTTATGGCCAGGTACCCAAAAAGTCGCGATTTTTCGGCCGATTGACAGTTGTTGGAGGAGGTCGTAACATCGAAGAACCAGTTTCGAATTCCAAGAGGATAATGCTTTAATAGCCGCTTGGCTATCTGAAAGAATGGTTATATTGGCCCCTTTGGGGATTTTATTGAAGATAAAAAAAAACCGAGGGCCAGGCACCCACGGCAATAGAGATCCTGGTATTGGATCCGAAGACACCCTCACCTGCTTCCCCGTATCGGTAATTGAACCATCAGTGAACCAATTGGTCGTAGATAGTCCAGTACCAGGGATGCGAAGCGTCTGCCGAAACGCAGTTCCATGCAGATTTCGATGCCAGGGATAAGTTTTAGGATACTAGAGTGACCCAGTTCACCTAGCGTCCGACTGTCTACAGTCTGAAGTCTACAGTCTACAGTCTGAAGTCTCAGAGCCTCTGTTGCTGCTGAGGATTGAATAAAAATGTGCAGCGGGAGTAGACCGACGATCGCCTCCATTGCAGCAGTGGGACATGTTCGCATGGCACCCGTCATGTTCAGGCAGGTAAGCCGTTGCAGTTTGTCGCACTGCCTTATTGCACATGTCTGCAGCAGTTTATGCCACCATACAAGAGCGGCTTAAGTTACCACCATTGAAGTATAGATCCACAGGATCATCTTTGGCGAGAGACCCCACTTTCGGCCAAACACGCTTTTGCAAAACCATAGAGCCATTGTTGCCCTGTTGAGTACATTTTTGAGATGGGTATTCTTTTATCAAGGGTGACTTCCAAGAATTTTACCTCATCGGAAGGTCTCAAAAGAGAGCTTTGGATGTACACTGGACCCAGATTCAATTTGCACTTCCTTGAGAAGGGTACCAAGACCGTTTTTTGTGGGTTAATCCTGACGCCCTCCTTGGAACACCAGGTGGTCACAGTCCGAAGAGCTGAACACATTATGTTCGAGGCCATATCCCCAAATCTCCCTGAGACCAGGATCGCAAGGTCATCGGCATATCCAATGACGTTGTACCCTTGTGAACTGAGCTCGATTAGGAGCTCGTCTATCACTAGGGACCAAAGAAGTGGCGAGAGGACTCCTCCTTGAGGACACCCCTTGATTTCCCTAATACTGACAGTCACATTACCAAGAGAAGAAGATATGTCACGTTGATTTAACATGGCTTCAACTCAGGCAATGGTGAGGCTATCTATACCCCTCTGCATAAGTGCTTGAGTGATGGAGCCATAGCCCGTATTATCGAAAGCACCCTCAACATCAAGAAAAACACCTAGCGCTATTTCTTTTGAACGATAGTTTCTTTCGATCATACCTACCAGATTATGCAGTGCGCCTACCGTTGATTTACCCTTCATATAGGCGAATTGGTTTTCATGAAGGGAGTGTGAATATACATATGTATATAATGTATCGATCAATTCGATGAGACCATTCGATGTAGACATGTCCGTCCGTCTGTTTGTACTCCCTCAACGCCTAGATCGGATACTATAAATTATAGAGGCACCTCATATGCTCAAAATTTCTGTGGTTGATCTTATTTATTATATGATACACAGGGTTGTATTCCTGAGGAGCATTATATCTTATAAATTCCAAAAATTTGGATGGTTCGGTTACTATTGTAATTATTATTTATGAAACTCCATGGCAATTAATTGGATTCACCTTTTGTGTGTAGTGGATCAATTTCAAAACAATTATTGTTTTAAAAATAATTGCTTGGATTGCAACATGTTCGATAGAACAAAATAAATGCAAAGTTTTATTATTTGGCAGGTTCATCATGTTGATAAGTATATTTTTTATGGTTATAAAGAGCCTCCTTACTAACTTTGAAACCAATTATTCGAAGTTTGAGGAAATATAGTATACACAAACTCACAGATAGATACACGGCAGACAGATGGACATGACTAAATCAACTGTGGTCATCGTGCTTTTTTTTGGCGTTGCAAACATTCACACTCTGTGTGAAGAGTATAACAAGTAGGAGCTATATTTGTTGTGCTCGACTATATTATAACCGGCACACTCTATATTTTTTCATAGTTGGCCTGTATTTTTTGCCTCCAAATTTTGCTTTTCACAAACTGTTCTACAAAACGGGCTAAATAATTTTTGAGATAAGCCATTTCAAATTATAAAATTATAAAAAAAATATTTTATTTTAAAACTGTGAACTGATTAAAGGTGTTCGAGGTGTTGTGTAGCGATGCAGAAATGCAAACTTACAAGCACAATTTTTTGAAAAACTATGTGAAAAAATAAATCTTTCATATCACATTTGACAATGCGGCTATTTAGGTTTTTATTTCTGTGAGTAAAATAGAAGAGCAAACTTAAATTTAGGTTGTTAACAATGTCTTGCAATAGTGCACAAGCGGCGTTACGTACACATTTGCTCAAAATACAGTGGTTCAACTCGGCACAGTCATCTGTTTGAGACTTTGGTTTATTTGTGAATAATTATATTTTCAGCCTCATTGTTTTTTTGCAGCACTGTTTTTGCACCGATGCACAGTGGTCTGAAAGCCACGAAAAACTGCCAAAATTCAAAATATAATCAGATTAAGAGAAATGTGTTCATAATAAGGTTGTGAATCCAAATTTGTGGTCATAATTTTAAAATTCATGATGGCGGTTTGAATATGGCGAACTTAAAATTAAAACGCTTGTTAATATGAGTTAACAAATCATTTCTTTGGGGTATCTAAATTTATGGCCAGAATTTCCAAATTAAAAATGGTGGAGTTAATATAGTGATTAACATTTTTCGAAACTTTATCAGCGCTTAGAAAATTTTGGATATACTTAATCTGTTTTCAGCATTTTCATACCGCAAATGATTTGAATACTTCATAAAAGAATGAAAGTATTAAATAATATGAAAGTATAAAATATTAAATAATTTGGGATAATAAATAATGAGTAGGATATGAAAAAAATAAAAAGTTCAACATAATAGAGCTAAATATGGATTCTAGGTAAAGTTAATTTAATTTTGTTGAAACGAATTTCGAGGAAAGTTTAATTCGAAGGATTTGAAATTGATTATTATAAATTTCTTTTTATTATAACAATTTTTAAGGCTCAATTTAATGCAGGGTGTGTCAAAAGAAAGATCACATTTAAAAAATCGATAAAAAAAAGTAAGTAGTTTATTGAAAAAATTTTTATTACATATAAAAATACACACTTTAGGAATTTATTTCTTAAAAATGATATTGTCCAAATGTAAACCGTTTCGTTCACAGCATTCATTTAATCTGGATATTTCCTTTTAACTGTGCCAGGGAAGTCAGTTTGTTGCCGTAAACTTTAGATTTTATGTAACCCCACAGGAAAAAGTAAATATTGGTTAAATCGGGACTTCGTGGAGGCCAATTTATGTCACCTCTCCTGGAGTTCAATTTGCCAGGAAAAATTTCATGAACTCGTGGTAGAGACCTGTTGGACTTGTGTGAAGTTGCTAAAAATGCGGAACAATGATGATCTATGCACGTTTGAAGCAACAGCGCGCTTCCAAATCGAAAGGTCCGGGTTGTCACGAACAGACTGAGTAACACTGTCTACGTTTTCGAACGTTCTCGAAGACCTTGGACGCCCGGATTTTGATTTTTCCAGCGTTGAACCGGTCTCTTCAAACTTCTCGACCCATTTTCCAAAGAGTCGAGGGTTTGGCGCATCATTTAAATAACGAACATGTCGAATACAATGTAAAACTCACGTACGCACAACGCACGGTCCGCTCCCGAGAAACGCTCCATAGCGACTAAATTCCCAAAAGCCTGGCTACCGATTGACATACCCCCCGCGCCCCACGGAATAGTTGCGTTCACGTAATCAGCAAATCAAATGTGGACTTTCTTTTGAGACACTCTGTATATAATAATATAGATGTTTTAAATTTTATATATATATTAAGATATATCAGTATTTAAATATTTCTAAATGTCTGCATTTTTTACAAGTTTAGATGTATTTGAAAAAATTTTGATATTATATTATACTGATTCTTCATCTTCAGACAGTTCTACTTCTTCTAGCTGTTTATAAAATTCCGAAAGTTCGAATGAAGCAATTTCTCTTCTGCTTGCGTTCCTTCTTTTTCATTTTTTTTAGAGAAAGCATATTTCTGACTTCTGGAAGTGACAATTTCTTTCTATTTTTAATTTTTGAAGTTAAGTTAAAATCATTAACTATGGGATCTGATATATCCATAACTCGGTAATATAAATCCTTCATAGTTAAAAGAGAACTACATCCTCTCTGTAATGCTTAAAATGTTTATTTGCGATTAGAGTTAAAATTTAAAATTTTTTTGTGGTGTACCCAGACTTTTTCGAGCAAGTGTATGTATGTATGTATAGATACATAATTTATAGATATATATGCATAGTTTAATAATAAACAACAATAAATGTCAAAATTAAATACACAATCAATAAAAGGAAAGAAAACAAAAGAAGTCTCTAACATATCTGCTCCAAAATGTATCAACAGTAATACTTACCTTAAGCAATCTAAATAATGATAACTTTGTGTAAAAATAAAAGTAGCAGCATGTAGCAGCATATTTGAAAATAGAAATATTCACGTGTTAAATGGTGTATACAAATTGTTATTTGAATGGTGAACGGCGGGGAACGACGAATCGGAAAAATGTCTTTATTCATTCAGTAAGGAAAGGCTTACGAATAAACTTGTTTTTCACATAAAATTGTTAATTTAATGTACAATTTAATACTTAAAATAATTTTACAACTTATTAAAAATATTTAAAAACTGAAAACATTGAAAATCATACATTTTTTTATAAATAATCTAGCTTTCTTTCAGAGGATCATTCATGTTTGTTTTAAACTACTTTGAACTTTCAAATTGTCATAAGCCCGTTTTCGTTTCATAAGACCACTTAAAAATTTCATTTAACAGTACTATTACTTATTTAGAAAATATTAGCCTTAAATTTAGATTGCATCTTTAACCTTAAATTTTGGCAATTTTATAAGACTTTCAGACCACTGTGCGATGCAATGAAATTATTTGGTCAATGGTCTGGGTTGAGTATGGTAATGCAAGATTGTTTAGTAGAAATTGTTCTTAGCAATTTTGCACTGTCGCAAGGCCTTGTGAATAATAATCTATATTATTTGTTGCAAGTTTGCATTTTTGTACCAAATCACAAAGTCCTGTATTTATATACGATTGAAGATAAACTTGTCACTTTACGACACCTAGAGAGTCTATACCGTGAGTTGAGTTTGTCTTAGTTTTCTCTAGTCAGAGAACTTTTCTCTCAGACAGCCATACAGACGGACGGACATGTATAGGTCGACTCGTCTTACACAGCGTCGATTGCTGTGTCACAGATTGTGTTTGTCACAGATTATTAAGTAAGCAAATATTAACAAAATAAAGATTGTGCTGAAAGTCTGGATAAATTAGGAACGAATATAAATCCATGACATGACACAAGTATTCGGGACTATCCCGACTAAGCACGCATGGATGTTACACTAGTTGTAAAGACACTTATTTTTTTCCACCATATCTCATGATTTTCCCATGCGGATTTCTCGACTTCTAAGAGACTGAATTGGACAAACAATCGATCAAATTGAAGATAATTGAGTCTTATACAATTTATATCGTTTTGAGATATCGTTCAATTGCTATCTATTTTAATAAGTTGAATAATTTTATTTTTAACTCTTAATCGACTTCAAAATACGCATATCGTTCTGGAAATAATAGATATCTCAAAAAAGTCCAGTTTGGAAATATACTTGAAAGACACTTTCACCGAAAAAACAAGATACTAAAGATGAAAATTCATGGATACATGGGACGAAGTTAATTTTTCAATGGTAGGCCAAATTGGTCAATTAGAACTCGAACTTACAAAAGCTGGGGCAACTCGAAAAATTTTTCAAAAATAAATTTCATATCGCGAAATTTCATATCGTTAGTGGCCCAAAACGCATGGGAAAATCATAGTGAGATATGGTGGGCAGACAAATTTTTCGATACTCTACGCCCGTATTACACACGAATAATATGCTAATTTATTTAATACATCATTTTGGGCGGTAAGTTAAAATATGACAGCGTGTGCGAGATAGATAGTTCCATATATGGATATACTAAAATGACGTATTCCAACCAGAAATGCAGTGCAATTCAGTCTCAAAAGATAAAACACTTGAACCACTATTTTTTCCAAAATTGTTGGTCTTTAATTTACATTGATTCTTTTCTGACTGCTGACAAAATGAAGCAGCAAATAAATTAACGCATATTATACGTGTGTAGTACGGCCTTAACATTATTCCGCTACTGTCTCAATTAAAGAAAATGAATTTATTGTATACAGAGCATTTTAAATATAATGTTGTTGTAAGGAAACAGCTGAGAATTTCACAGAATATTTTGGGATAACTGAAATTGTGACAAAACAAAAAACTACAATGCTGCACTTTTGCCAAAGGAGAAATTTGACATTTACAACGCATGAATACAATGAAAACGCATCCTTGCCATACAAATACAAATAGAAATACACACACATACACATACCCTCTCCCACTTACATACATACATACATACAAAGATTTGCTCTCGTAAGGGGAAATCTGTGGCACAATTGAAGCAAACATTTGCGCATAGCCACCCACCCTAAAAACAAATTTCAAAAACCTCAAATGAAGTCACATTTACTCTTGCCGTCGCAGAGTGTAAGCAGAGAGTAGGCGTGACTAAAGCAAAACAACGAGTAAAACGCTGACAGCCAATCAGCATAAAGCACAAAAGTAACGAGTAGCGTTTTATATATACTCGTATGTAATGAAAAAGAGTGAAATAAAATACTTTTGTGCGTGAGAAAAAAAAACACACACACAAAAATAAAGAAAAATAGAAATGATTTTCTCGAATTATTTTTGCTCTTTCCGGAGGGAAAATGAAAATGATAAACTTGTCGCGCATATTCCTGTTGCCTGCGAGAATTTCGCTATTCCAGACCACGTGCCGTATGCATAAATCCAATGGCAATCGATGCGCCAGCCTGGACGACGAAAGTTGCTTCAATTTTATGTTGTCACAAAAGGAAATGCTGCGAAATTATGCGTTGCCACAAGCACCAAAGCAGTTCGAGGAGTAAGGGCAGTTCATGCAGCATACGTCGCTGTGTTCGCGCTTAATTTGTTTGGCCGCGCTCTGCTCTGGACTCTTCCTATACTTCATTATTATTATTATTTATTTTTTTTTTTTTTTATAAAGCGCTCATGTTGTGTACTGTCCTCTATCCTGTTGTCCAAGTGCGCTTCTTCCACTCCATTCGAATTCGATGCGTCGTCGTCCTGACACGAGCGACTTTGTTACAAGTACTTTACGGTAATGGAGGATTTTCGCTTGAGCATCCTCTAACAAAAATTAATTTAAATCGATATTCTGTAGCTGCCTTTTTTGCTTTTGGACATTGGACGCTGCTGATAGAAATATTTTTTCTTTTATTTTTTGACGCATTTATTTCTTTTATTTCTGGTATTGTCTCCATTTGAGTCTGTGTGTGTGTGTGTGTCTGTGTGTTTGTTGGTTTTTGTGTCTAGTTTGGGTTTGTCCTTGTGTGTCTGTATATTTGAACATTATTCCTTTGGCTGTTATAATTCATTAATTAGTATCCTTGTCAATGTTAACGTATGCCAGAACGTCTGAGTTGTATTTGCGCTTGAGTAGCGTCAGATGATGGCGCACTTTAAAGAAGATTTATTTAGCAAGACGTTGAAAACAGAACTAGAACTGGTTAATAAGTTAGATCTCTAATATAAACATTGTTATTCACTTACTTTTGATTTAACACAATCTTAATATGTCCTATTCACCTTCGATTATACTTGTAAGAACTAGAAATGGGACTGGTTCTATTGTAAGTTCTAAGAATGCACATTGAAACAAAGATTCCTGCCTATTCGACTTGTGAGTTTCCCTGAGACACATTGAGTGGTTTCAGGAAAATAAACTATACGAACATAATAAATCTTATCGAGTAAATGCGTTTCTTCATAAAATTTCTGTAATTTAATATTGAACGGCAAAAAAGCGCCTCGGCATTGAAGAAACCAATTTTTGGGTTAGTTCTGGACCAATGTTGTGCCATTCTTGGACCAATACCTCCTTCAGTTGTGCTTTTGTTGTTATTGAGCGCTTCTTCACGCGCCTATCCAATTCATCCCACAAATGTTCAATGGGGTTGAGGTCTGGAGATTGAGGCGGATGCGGCAATGTGTGTTTCAGATGATGTTCGTGCCACTTACGAACAATATGAGCTGTGTGTTTTGGGCCATTGTCGTGCTGGAAGCTGAATATGGCTGGCAAATTTAATTTTTCTGCAGTTTTTTAACATTTCTCTGGAGGATGTCCAAGTATTTCTTTTTGTCAATTATTCCATCAATGAATTCCAACTCACCGACACCTCCAAACAAGCACTCCTCCACCACCATGCTTTACAGATGAAGCAATGTTTTCCTTTTGGAATTCTGTGTTGGGCTTTCTCCAAAACCTTTGGCGGCCATCAGATCGAAAAATATTAAATTTACTTTCAGTACTGCCTGGCATAGGCTAAACGCTTCTGTTTGTTCTCTTTTGTAATAAGTGGCTTGCGTCTAGCAACACGAGAGTTGAAATTTGCCTCTTGCACTGCCCTGCGGACTGTTATTGGATGAATATCCTTGTCAAACTCCTGCTTGATCTCAGCTGCTATCTGGCTTGAGGAAATTTTTGGATTGACATTCACCTTTTTAATTTTTTGGATGCTTTCGCGGTCAGTTTAAGATTTGGAGCGACCTGTGTGCTTTGCACTCTTCAACGATGAGGCCCCTTTGAAACGCTGCACGGTGCTTCGAATGGTATACCGACTTCGATTTAATATTTCCCCAATCTCTGCATAAGATTTGCCTTGATTGTGCAAATATAAAATGATTTTCCTCAGAGTCGATGTATACTCGTACATGTACATCTTTCCGTTTTTCCGACTGACCGTCTGTTTAAACAATGAGGTCTTGGACACTATAACAGGTAGTGATTTCAAGTTTGAATATTAAGCATATCACATTCCATCTTCAGAGAAAATGCATAAAATGAACATGCCAACCTCATTTGTTTTTGTTGTTAATTAAACTAGAAGTGCGAAATTCTATCTTACGTCAATATCCCACATATCGGACTACTATTAGGGATAGCCCCATAAAAGCCTGACACCATTTTTGGGTTTTTGTGTGAACATTTTTTTTTATTTGCTTTAGTTGTTAATGAAGCTAGAAACATATATAGAATAAATGTGGAAAACTAAATAAGAAAAAAAGTTAAAAATCCAACTAATATTATAAACGCGTAAGTTTGTATGGATGTGGGGATGTTTGTTACTCTTTCACGCAAAAACTACTGAATGAATTTTAATGAAATTTTACAATAATATAGCTCATATATTAGAATAACAAATAGGCTATAATTGTTTGTATTGATATTGTTGATATTGTTTAAATTGGCCAAAATAAAACAATAAGTGTAACGTAAGTCGGAAAAAATTTTGCCATCTGCGAGCTATTCTGGCGTGCGCTACAAAAACGTAAGAGTTGCACGAATATAATGTATGGTGGAAATGTATCTCTTAAATACTTCTACACAAAAAAGTCCGCGACAGCATATATCTATCCTACAAATATTATAAACGCGAAAGTTTGTACGGATGTCTGGATGTTTATACAATAATATAAAAAGAAAAAGTGGCATTTATTCGAAAATATGTCGTAAACATATAAAGAATATAAAATGTTTTGAAAAATATCTCCAAAAACTTTTCTTGAGTCTAATTCTGGCGATTTTTATTATTACACAGGGCGTTTCTTTGTGATCTAGGTTTTTTTTATAAATAATTTTATTAAAAGTCAAACTTTCTTTATGCTCTTCTATAATTTATTTAAACACTTTTTGAAATCCTAATTTGGCAAATGTATGTACTCTTACAGCGACACATAAATTAGCCCTTTTTGGTCGTTTTCATCACTTTTTGGAAAGTATCTGTTAAAATTACTACTTACTTCCTGCGTATGTTGGCCTAAAGTTGCACTTGAGAATCAGGTTTGTTGCTTTTCAAATATGCCCATAAGAGAAAGTCAGGCGAAGTCAAATCTAGTGAAGGAGCTGATCAGTCGCAATCAATACTTTAAGGAATCAATTAACATCCACTTCAATAAATTGTTTGTTTCGCCAGAAGTATGGCATGTTGTGCCATCCTGTGGAAACCCTATATAGCTCTACTTCAACGGAACGGGTCAATGACCCTTTCCGAGCATACAACGCACCAGGCAGTAGCTTTCGGTGAATGTAAATGCGTTTCGTCAATTAGTTGAAGATTTTGAGTCCCCCAATCGCGAATATTCTGTGTATTAATAATAAAAATAATAATAATGATCACACGAGTCCGAACCGAAGACTGATTTTGGAAATAAAATTTCACGTTGTCAGCTCTTGCTTTTGGTGTCTAATTCTGCATGGTACAAATATTACTATTTTGACGATTTTACTTTGTATGAGGTTGATTTTTTTTTCTTTCTTCACATTGCGGCACCAGTTGTATTATTGTTTATTGATTTAGAATTATGCTCGAATGAATGACATTCAATATCATGGATCTGGCATCAATAACACAGTTCAACATGGTTTAGTTGTAGGAAAGCTAAGAGTCATTTTCGAAGTAATTTACTGCGTAGAATCCGAATCCATGGTCAGAATTGGAATAAATCCACGGCAAAGGTCTAAAAAGGATATGAAAGTATGCAAAGGCCTCCCTCAATATACCATTGTAATACAACGCATTCATTGAATTTGACAAAAATTGCAATATGCAGGTGCTATAAAACGAAATGACCTCACACACCATCGCAGCTTTAACTCTGTTAGGCAGCGAGTCCAAATGATGAGCTTTTTTTGCGGAGGTCAGGGAAATAGTAGCTATATCGGGGGCCTTTCAAATTAAATTTATTTTGTCTTAGATACCACTTAGAAGTCCAGACCAAATGGCGCGACAAAAGTGAGGCGTTGCGTTTATCGAACCTGATGAGGAGGTGGTTTTTTATAAGCTTTAATTTGTCCTTTTCTGCCTTGCAAAAGGCTTTTCCTCGAATTTTGTTACGGTTTTGGTGAAAATTGGCTCAAAATTAGGACCCCGCATTTTGCCGATTTTTGGTTAATAATTTTCTGTAATAACTTAAGGCTTTAGCATTAAATCTTCCTTCTGGTCAAATTACAACAATTAAATGAACTTTAATTAAAAATATTAAGACTCTAGTATGCTTGGTTTGGGAGCAGTGGGCGATAGAAATCAGACTTAAGGGGTGTCATATTCAAGTGTTGTGGAGTGTATATACATATATGTGTATATACATATATACTTCAGGACATACAAGCGAAATAAATACAATTTGATAATTGAACTTAATATATATACGTATACAATATTTAGCTCCCTTGACATAATCTCTAGAGAACAACCCAACGAGATACATGCATATGTATTTACAACAAGTCATTTTGGAACTTTTTCTTTTTCATTCCACTTCGATTTGCGACTTCTTCTATTATTAGAGCGCCATTTTTTATTTGATTTTCGTTTTAGTATTTTTTGTAGCAGAAAAAAAGAAGAATTGGATGAAGCGCGCGCAGCATAGCAAATACAATGTCAACAAGGACGAAGACGCACACAAATACATGTACATACATACACATACTTCTATCTCCTTCTGGCAGCTACAAAGTGCGTATGTATTTGTGTGTGTGTGTCAGTGTGTAGTTTATTGACTCCTTTTGGAAGTGGTTTTCATAGAGATTTCCGCTAAAGAATGTATGGCATGCAACTAAAGCCGCTAGCAAATCCTGAAAATTGACTTCGATGTTCGAGGATACGAACGGACGTTGGACGAAGGCATGCGACAGACGTAAATAGCTGACACGCACAAGGACATCAAGGAAACAAATTCAAAGCAGCAGTTTCCAATAAAAACAAAAAAGAGTTGAATTGTCTTGAAGTAATTTGATGATGCTGCATGCGACTTCCATTGCTGAAATTAGTTATACTCGCTGGCTGCCAAAAATATACATAATCACGCAAGCAAGCACGCAGGCTGCATGGCATACTCAGTCAGTCCTCTCATACACACACACAATGGCATTGGCGACATGCTGAAACACTTCCCAATCTTGTAATATTCGTTCTTTCGAAATAAAACGATGCCACTTACCAGATACCCTCCATTTTTCCTAGTGTAACGCAACGACATCGTATTTCATTTCGTCATGTTTCGGGATTAGGTGGATTAGCGGAGACGGCAGCATGGCATGCAAAGAGCAATGTGGAGGAGCTGCCACTGAACTTTGGCGACGCCGCTTGAACTCTATGCCACTTCATGAGGCAAATGTTCCACAGCTGCTGGCGACTATTGGGAACGGGAGTAGCGAGGCATCCATCGTTATCGTTGTCGTTGTCGTTGCCGTTGAATTGGAAATTGGAGACTATGAAATGTATCTTTTTAGATGATTTCGTGCGCCAGTTTTTGAAATTCATGCGAATGTGGCACTTTGCATATGAGTGGCTCCTTCTTTACTTTGCATCGTTGCTGCTTTTAGCTGCGTACGTGCGACTTTTCGAATGTTTGGCATTAAGTTTCTTTATTTGGTGCATCAAAGGATGCATGTGCGTTTTCGATGCCTTGCTCTGTGAATTGTATATTTTTTTTTTGGTTGATTTGTGTGCGTGAGTGGGTGGGTGTATGTACTTGACATATAATGCATTCTAAAATAGCTGCTGTGACAATTGTTGGATGACATATTGCTCATAAGTGTGAAGCGATTTTAAATAAGGCCAACATAAGTTTTAAGCTTACAAATCAAACTGAAGCAAGGATGTATGAATAAAATACTTGTGTACCGAATTGTTTTGGCATTATAGAGAGATTGGTAGGATTGTAATACTCCATGGAGAAGAACCACACCATTAAAACATAGCGTTCCAAATATAAAGATTCAAATTTACAGAAACTTATAAAAAAAACATTTAATCGTCTTTTAAACAAGGGTTTATCAAATTCTGAAAATTGCACTTCAAGAGAATTGATAATTTTACAAGGTTAAATTCGGGGACAAATTGGAAAATCGTAAATCTTTGTAAAGAAACATCAACAAATCCACCTCTCACTTATGAGTTTTTGTATCTATTATTATTTAATATAGGTAATTTCAACTTTTTATGTTGGATTTGTATCTAGCTATGCTTCGCATATACTGTAAAAGCTTCATGAGTGAACAAATATCATAGACAAAAGTTAATACTTACTTTTTCCAATAGAAATTCATTTCAATAAGCGGGCTCTCCAATATCGTTGGTAAACTACTAAAAGTAAGACTCACTATTTTATCATAATCCTCTATAAATCTTCTTTATAAAGATATACAAAGGAATGAGCAACAGAAAACCGTGAATAACACAAGTCTTAATATTTGAATGGTTACAGAAATCAGACAGGAAAATTGACATTTGCAAGAAGAAAAATCTATTATTTTTGGACTCTCTCCTCCAAGAGAGTTAAATTAAAAAAAAACATGTTTTCTCCAATTACAGAATGTTAACTCTTGGATCCAAGCATCAAAAGTGTAAAAGTAATGCATACAAAGCAAGAAACCTTTTCTTGCAGTGGAACCAATGGAATCAGTGGTTGTATGCACTTCTGGAAGCTTTCACTGTAGTATATCAAATGCACCATTCACGATTTAGTTTTACATTTTTTAAATACAATATAAATGTATATACATACCTGCAACACTATATTGTTTTTCAACGCAAGTGACGACAAACCACTTCAGCGTGACTACACAACGAGGACTAGTTATATTACGTTGGCTGCTACTTACATTTGAGGAATCTGCATTCGGGATTTGGACGACCTTTCCGAAATTCGTTTTTGATTGACGATTGTATGACAAGTTCCGCCGATATATGGGTTCTTTATGCTGCATCATCATTATATATAAAATTAACTCTCCTGTTGCGAAAAGCAAATGTTTAGGATTTAATTTTGATTTTTTCGACGGGATAAAATTTTTAGTTTATACGAAGGGAGCTATTTTTATACTTGCCATTCGCAAAAGTGTAAGCCAGCTGACATTTGCCTTGGAATTTTTTTATCGTAAACATACTCAGAACGTTTTGATGTACGCGCAATAAATCTGTTGTTTAGTGTAGCATGAACAAATCATCTCAATCAAAAATGGAATTACATCGTGAACATTTTCGAGCGATCATTTTTCATAATCTTTCGACGTGGACTATCAAGGCAGGAGTACTTCAATGAAATAAAATCTTTTGACGGCGATAAGCACCACTCTTAAGCACCTTAAAAAACTGGTACAACGAGTTCAGTCCTAGTCATGCTCGCTCCAAGACGAACTCCGTGAAGCTTGTCCAAAATAGGTTGTGGTGCCAGAGAACATCGATGCTGTGAGCGAACTGATAAAGTAAGTTCGTCAGATAGAGACGTCCTTGTTCATTAGTATGACAAGAATTGGTAAGATTTTATATGATTTGGCCGTGAAAAAGTTCTGCTTGCATTGGATCCCGTGTAATCTGACGAACGCTCAAAAAAGTGCTCGTGTCGATTGGTGCAAGGAAATGTGAAAAAAATATAAACGCGGTGCATGAAACGCTGTGTCTAACATCTACACAGGGGACGAATTATGGATCTATGCATATGTTCTAAAAAAATTAAAATCGACTGTTTGGGTGTTCCAATAGGAGCCAAATTCAAGAAAAGTAGTTCGCGCGCGAAGCACTTTTACAAATAGTTGTCTGTTTCTTCGGCATAAATGGTCATGTAGCTGCAGTGGCGTTAGAGCAACGTAAGACGATCAATTCTGTATGGTAACAACAATTTGTTTGCCCCAAGTCTGCGATGAAATAAAGCAAGCAAACCGCCGAAGTAGAATCATTCTGCATCACTATAAAGCGAGCAGCCATCCGTGCCAATTTTTGAGCACTGAAAACATCGAATTGATGGGTCATCCGTCGTACAGTCCTGAATTGGCACCCAATGACTTCTTTTTATTCCTGAACAACAAACAAAACATACGTGGACATCGAATCTCTACTCCAAAAGAAACTGTTGAAGCCTTCAGAATGCCACATCATGCGTTTCTTTTGGAGTAGAGATTCGATGTCTTATTCGGACTTGAAAAAGTGCTTCGAAAATTGGTTTGCGCGCATGCAAAAGAGTATTGCCGCACAGATAAAGAGAAAGCTGAGGCATTTGCCGCTGAACTCGAAGTACGCTTTACACCTTTCGATCTAGCTGAATTAGATGATGTGCGAGACACCGCTAATTTTCTGGAAGAGAGCTGCACAAATATGCAGTCTATCAAGCCTATCTCTCCGCAAGAGGTTCGTCTGCAGATTAAAACGCTTAAGAAAAAGAAAGCCCCGGGGTATGACGGAATTGATGGCAGAGTGGCAAAGGCGCTTCCTGATAAAGCAATAATGTTTTTGGTACTACTCTTCAATACCATGATTCGCATCCACCACTTCCCATCTCAATGGAAGTGCGCTGTAATTATAATGATACCGAAACCTGGCAAACCAGAAAACCTTGTTGCGTCTTATAGACCAATTAGTTTACTACCGACTTTCTCAAAAATATTTGAAAGAATCTTTCTTGGTAGAATTTTACCTGCTTTGGACGTCCAGAGTGCTATTCCTGATCATCAGTTTGACTTTAGGCATCACCATGGGACCCCTGAACAAGTACACAGAGTTTTACAACATATTCTTAAGGCCTATGAGAATATGCAATATAGCTGTGCTGTTTTTCTTGATGTGCAGCAAGCTTTTGATAGAGTCTGGATTGAAGGCCTTCTCTTCAAAATTAAATCAATTTTGCCTACATCGCAATTCCTTCTTTTGAAGTCGTATTTGCTTAACCGTGCCTTCATAGTCGAGGTGAAAGATGAGCGCTCAGGGATCCGCCGCATTGCTGCTGTTGTACCACAATGAAGTGTGCTTGGTCCTGTCCTTTATACTTTGTATACTGCTGATATGCCAGATCCAGTAACTGAGAACATGCTTCTGGCTACATATGCTGACGATGCGTCCATACTTGCAAACTCAAACTGTCCACACGAAGCTTCCTCTAACATTCAAAACTATCTTGTAGATTTCCAACGTTAAGCAAATACAAATATGCAGTCTATCAAGCCTATCTCTCCGCAAGAGGTTCGTCTGCAGATTAAAACGCTTAAGAAAAAGAAAGCCCCGGGGTATGACGGAATTGATGGCAGAGTGGCAAAGGCGCTTCCTGATAAAGCAATAATGTTTTTGGTACTACTCTTCAATACCATGATTCGCATCCACCACTTCCCATCTCAATGGAAGTGCGCTGTAATTATAATGATACCGAAACCTGGCAAACCAGAAAACCTTGTTGCGTCTTATAGACCAATTAGTTTACTACCGACTTTCTCAAAAATATTTGAAAGAATCTTTCTTGGTAGAATTTTACCTGCTTTGGACGTCCAGAGTGCTATTCCTGATCATCAGTTTGACTTTAGGCATCACCATGGGACCCCTGAACAAGTACACAGAGTTTTACAACATATTCTTAAGGCCTATGAGAATATGCAATATAGCTGTGCTGTTTTTCTTGATGTGCAGCAAGCTTTTGATAGAGTCTGGATTGAAGGCCTTCTCTTCAAAATTAAATCAATTTTGCCTACATCGCAATTCCTTCTTTTGAAGTCGTATTTGCTTAACCGTGCCTTCATAGTCGAGGTGAAAGATGAGCGCTCAGGGATCCGCCGCATTGCTGCTGTTGTACCACAATGAAGTGTGCTTGGTCCTGTCCTTTATACTTTGTATACTGCTGATATGCCAGATCCAGTAACTGAGAACATGCTTCTGGCTACATATGCTGACGATGCGTCCATACTTGCAAACTCAAACTGTCCACACGAAGCTTCCTCTAACATTCAAAACTATCTTGTAGATTTCCAACGTTAAGCAAATACAAATATGCAGTCTATCAAGCCTATCTCTCCGCAAGAGGTTCGTCTGCAGATTAAAACGCTTAAGAAAAAGAAAGCCCCGGGGTATGACGGAATTGATGGCAGAGTGGCAAAGGCGCTTCCTGATAAAGCAATAATGTTTTTGGTACTACTCTTCAATACCATGATTCGCATCCACCACTTCCCATCTCAATGGAAGTGCGCTGTAATTATAATGATACCGAAACCTGGCAAACCAGAAAACCTTGTTGCGTCTTATAGACCAATTAGTTTACTACCGACTTTCTCAAAAATATTTGAAAGAATCTTTCTTGGTAGAATTTTACCTGCTTTGGACGTCCAGAGTGCTATTCCTGATCATCAGTTTGACTTTAGGCATCACCATGGGACCCCTGAACAAGTACACAGAGTTTTACAACATATTCTTAAGGCCTATGAGAATATGCAATATAGCTGTGCTGTTTTTCTTGATGTGCAGCAAGCTTTTGATAGAGTCTGGATTGAAGGCCTTCTCTTCAAAATTAAATCAATTTTGCCTACATCGCAATTCCTTCTTTTGAAGTCGTATTTGCTTAACCGTGCCTTCATAGTCGAGGTGAAAGATGAGCGCTCAGGGATCCGCCGCATTGCTGCTGTTGTACCACAATGAAGTGTGCTTGGTCCTGTCCTTTATACTTTGTATACTGCTGATATGCCAGATCCAGTAACTGAGAACATGCTTCTGGCTACATATGCTGACGATGCGTCCATACTTGCAAACTCAAACTGTCCACACGAAGCTTCCTCTAACATTCAAAACTATCTTGTAGATTTCCAACGTTAAGCAAATCGCTGGCAAGTGAATTGCCCGCCCGTTTTGCTCAACAATTTGGTAATACCTCATGTTGATCATGTATGCTACTTAGGTTTTAACTTTGAAAGACGTGGCACCTGGCGTAAGCATATTCAAAAAACCACAGCAGTTTGCTACGCTAAACTCAAAAAGTTAAACTGGATACTTCGCCCAAGTAGTAAACTCAGCCTCGAAAATAAACTGCTTATTTACAAATCAATCATTATGCCTACCTGGATGTATGGAATACAATTATAAGGCACTGCTGCTGCCACAAATATAAACCGTATACAAGTACTTCAAAACAAGGTCTTGCGTAAAATAACAGATGCTCCTTGGTATATGTGCAATAAAGTTTTACATCGAGATTTGAATGATATAATGATCGACTGGCTTCTCATGTTAATCATTTAGCAGCGGCTCTGGTCGTTAATACATGTCGTAGACGGCTCCAAAGATTTCATCCAAATGATATACAAAATTGGCATTAATCCTTATTTTTTTTTTTTTGTCATGTTAATGTAAATACTCTAAGCTAAATGCCTTAATGTCACTTTTTTTAACATACAAATGTGTTATAGTTTTTAAGTAAACTGATCGACATTCACTTAAGATAATAAAAAAAAAAAAAAAGAAACTTACACGGTAGGATCTAAAAATAACCGAACTTTTAATTTAAATCATAGAACAAGTTGTGCCATCTATTAAATGTTGGCAGTGTTAGCAAGGTACATTTTTCTTCTTTGGAAAGCAACTAAGTTCATGCTAATCGTTTGACAGGTTACAAAACGACACACGTTTTAAGTTTGTATTTATGACGTAAAAACAAAAGAGCAAATATTAAATTATGTTTTAAACTCGGTAAAAAAATTGCTGAGACTAACGATTTGTTAAAAAAAAAGTTTATGATGATGATTGCATGAGTCGTACTCAAGTTTACAATTTAATTGATGATCCAAGACCTAGACGACCCGAAGCATCTAATCGTGCTGAGTTAGTGGAAAAAATAAGTGAAATAATAGCTGTCGATGCAAATTTCACTGTGCGAATGCTGGCAGAAGAATTAAATTCATCTTACTGTACAATCTACAAAATATTAACTGAAGATTTGGATAAAATAAAGGTGTGACCAAGGTTTGCTCCACATCCGTTAAATGATGTTCAAAAAATCGAAAGTGTAGACCATTGCAAAGACATCATTTCAATAGCTGAAAACGATCCAGATCATCTTGATTCGATCATTGCTGAAACTGAGCGACAATCTGCAGAATGGAAGTCAAAAGACGAGCCAATATCTAAAAATTTGCTTTTTCAGAAGTCAAGAATCAAGACAATGTTGATAACTTTCTATGATTCCAAGGGTTATGTTCACAAGGAATTTGTTCCAGAAGGCCAAACTGTCAATGGAGAATATTATTTACAAGTTTTACATTGTTTGTGGTCGAGAGTTCCATGTATTAGGCCCGAATATTCCAAAGGAAAACAGTTGTTTTTATTGCATGATAATGCAGCACCTCACAAGACCAAAAAATTCAATGAATTTTTGATAAAAAAAAAGATTTGTCTCGTCGACACCCTCCATATTCGCATAATCTATCACCTTGCGATTATTTTCTCTTCCCAAAAATTAAAACTGCAATGAAAGGTGCTTTATACGATGACATTCCAGCCATACAAGCAACCGTGATAAAGAACATTCCAAAAACGAGTTTAAAATGTCTATGGATAAATTGGTTGAGTGTTCCAAACGTTGTATTGAGTTAAATGGATCGTATTTTGTATAAATATTATCATTGAAACATGCTTGTTTTATTTTTTAACTAAAAAGTTAAGTTATTTTCAGATCAAACCATGGATGTTCGAAAAATTATCAAATCAATATAATTCGCAAATAGTTCTAAAATTGTTTGCTATCTGTAAAATCTGTGTAGTCGATTTCAATAAACAACAAAAATACCAACACTTCTACCAGGGTTGAAGAAAACTATACAATTCTGATTTTTTCGTTTCGAGACCTGGGTAAAGTGCCTCAAAAACAGTTTTTACCAATAACTCTAAACTTTGTGGATGTCAGAAATGTTTGAAAAAATGCAGAAATATTGTACTCTAAACTTTAAAAGTGTAGCACCACGCAATCTTTCTTGAAGGACCTGTTGGTTCTTTCCACTGCTCGTTACAGTGTTATCCACATACAGGCACATGACATCTATTTTCAGATCGAGTTATGACAGCCAACGTTCGAAGTGTCAAACCATGCGAATTTGTGGCATGCAACAGTATACGCCACCACAATGCGCTGTTATAGTGTAGCATGTAATATGTTCTCAATTATGCAATGGAGACGTAAACAAGCAATTATGAAACTTAAAACCCTTAAGAAATTTACGAGTAATATTTTTACAACCAACGAGTCTCAGGGTAGACCGGAATTTGTGCGGACAGATTTATCAGACCGTTTTTCTTCGAAGAAGCTGCAGGAGCGACCGTCGCTGTCAATGGAGATCGTTATATTGGGCCATACTAATATAATTCTTACACATTTCTGGCTTAAATTGACGGTTCCAGGCTTTTTCCTATAGAGTTTTTCAGAGTTTATGTCAACAAACTACGGACTCTGCAAGCCTTGAAGAACAATATTCGACACGAATTGACTGATATATAGTCTAAAAACTTCAAAAATTAATGGAAAATACCGCCAAACGAGCACATTGTGCCATTCATTCTGGCGGCTACCATTCACATGATATCGTATTCAAATAGCGAACAGAACAAATTTACAAGTTTCAAAATAAATGAAAATCACTTGACAACAAATAATTTGTTTCTTCTTTTAAATCATCTCCAAAAAAAACATCCTGAAGATATAAATGGTACACCCTGTAGTAGTTTATAGTGATCCATTGCAAATGGTGTAATACGCACAGTGCTGGAGCGCGATCTGAAATTAATTTTAATTGCAATTTTCACATCAAATATATAAAGCGCAACATTTACTGATGCTTATTAAAAAGCACACACAAATTGTCACATAACATTAAAAGAAGCATTAAAAGTGTATATTACTGTTTGCATATTTTCAAAGGGGTTGTTCCCGAAGCGCTATTGAATAATATTTAATTATAGGTATATGCTTACCATAGACGCGCTGTTATTGTAGATTGGGGAAGTTTTTGATGCTCACACACAAATCATAACTTAAAAATAAAACAAACATTCACAATTATGGACGCCATTTTAATAATTAACTGATAAGAACTGGCCTATCGAAAAAAGTAGTAAACAAAAGTCCAAATTGTGTCGGTTTTGTGTCATTTGTGAAGCGAAAAATGTACGCAACCAATTGCAAATTGAAATGAAAAAAAATTTATTTAGACAAACGCAAGTAGTACATACAAGTATGTACGACTGAGTTAATATGAGTAATAAAATTTTGCACTGGGGACTCTGAGCAACCCTTTCTGTCTGTTTGTTGAAACCTAATTTAGTCTCATATGTTCGAAAAAAAATAAATTTATGAGCAATCAAAAGAACATCATAAATGCGCATCAGAGCGAGTAAACAGTTTTGTGGCGCCAGGTTTCCATGCATTTACGAGTATATATGTATGCACATAGATTGTATGGCGTCTATGGAAGTATGGCAGATGGTTGGCCGACTTAATGGCTGGATCACAATATCAACCAACTAACAAATAGCGGATGCGGTCTTATCGCAGTCATTTTGGCACATGCAAGACTGCACCGGTTGGCGTCACATAGCAAACCAATTTCACATTAACTACTGAGCTACATTTACGAATTAGCACCTGAAGCTGCTTCTATACGAGTATGTGCCACATGGATACATAAATTCTCTGCTGCTAGTCAATTTATGTAACCAAGCTGCGTATCTGCGGCAACCAACGAACACTCAAATCAAGTGTCACAAGTGGATACTTTTGAATTATTATCTTGTAATTGTTCTTATCACAATGAGTCTCTGATTTAGCAAGTTGATTTTGTTGTTCTTGTTGTTTTATTTAATATTTTGTTTTGTGCAATATGAAGAGTGTCGTCGCGCTTCAAAGTAAATTTTACCGCCCTCAAATTGAATGACTAAAATATGTACATATGAATATAATATAAGTTGTGAACTATCGATCAAATTAATACATACACGTATGCAGGTATGCATACAAAATAATATAGGGCGGCACATTCACTTAGATAGTTGAGTACTTAAATAGATATATTTACTAATTTACGAGCTGTTTTATTTTTTGTGATAAGTGCGGCACATGTAAAGCAAGAATTGTGAAATCTCTGCGTACTTTGAAATACAATAGTATCTATAATGTGTATTTCATAAACTCTCTATGCATATTTTTTTGTTTCTATTTCTGTTTTTTTTTAAGCTTCAATCTTATATAAATAAAAGAAAATTACAAGCGAATAAATATGAACTCCACGAGTGTCTGCTGTGCATTTTAATAAATTTTATTGGCATCTTGAGCATGTTCCAGAAGGATGCGCAGCCAGTGAACAAATCAAATTGCGTATACGCAGCGTAAGAGTGAATGAGATGAATAATAAAATTTGAACAAGCAACGGCGAGATAGACACTGACACAGAAAGAGAGTGAGAGAGAGAGAGAATGAGAAAGGGAGGCAGAGGAGGCGACACACAGCATAAGAGTCAAATATTTTGAAATAAGCAGGAGAATACGTCAAAATATAACAGTTATTTATTTATTTCATGCTGCTCCTCCGAACAAACAGCATAAGGACGACTCCTCAAGTTTTTCTAAATAACAATAACAAAACATGTTAAATTTTTGTTCGCTCAAACCGAAACTTTTACACACTTCCTGGGATTGTCAAATGAGCATAATGTTGCTTAGGAGATAAAGCCAATGCATTTTAATTGGCGAGGGATAGCAATTTCACAGTTGATTACGGAAAATCAGCTGCTATTCAGATGTGACGAGGAGATACATTTCTTATAGAAGCTTTTCTCCTAGTTATGGTCGAAAATCACAGAAAAATAGACATTCTAAATATAGGTTTGATATTCTATCAGAATTCTAACAGATCAGTACCTGTTACAGGTATGCATGGGGCATACGCTGCAAGAGACTGGAGTGCATTTAAATGTAACAAAATAAGTGGAACTGATTACATAAGCCATGCATTTCACATCTTTAAGAAACACAGTCTTGTAAAGACTCGTCTCGTTAAGACTTTTCAAGAAAACGCGTGGTGTTATTTTATCGCACAGGGATTATAGGGCTTGATGTGTTCATTATTGAGTGGTCTTTTACATTCTGTGGTTTTTTGTTAAAATTCTTCATATATTTTGACAGCCTTTCCAGGTTCATTGGTATATTGGAATTATACAAATGTTTGATTAATCAACAAATATTTCACGATGTCGAAAATTTCCAGGAAAAAGTAACATTTTAAAAGTGGTGAAAAATGAAAATACTTACAAATTTCAATATAGCAGCCCAAAAATATCTACATTCGATATCATAATTGAATGTATCGCAGCAATAGTATCGTACCGGAAATTAAAAATATCGATATATCGACGTAAGATGAACAATCCTAATCTTGATTCTCAACATTTTCCCATCTTTTTGGCAGCATATGGATTCCGGCTCGTCTTTTGAGGCAATCCACGAATCGACCCATTTTTTGGTATCCTCGTAAGAAGTTTAGCGCTGCTCAGCCAGGCCGTGGGTCATCGATCTGAACAGGTGGTAGGCAGAAGGGGCCATGTCTGGGATATAAGGCGGAGCTTTCAATATGTGGCCGAGCGTTGTCATGTTGAAAAACCACCTTGTCGTGTCTTTTGGCATATTCCGGCCATTTTTGCTTCAATGCTCGGCTCAATTGCATCAATTGTTGTTGGTAACTTTCACCAGAGATGGTTTGGTTAGGTTGCAACAGCTCATAGTAGACAACACCCTTCTGAGCCCACCAAATAGAGAGCATGAGCTTGGCACCATGAATATTCGGCTTGGCCGTCGATGTTGATGCATGGCCGGGTTTTCCCCATGATTTTTTTCGCTTTAGGTTGTCGTAATGGATCTACTTTTCATCGCCAATAACAATACGTTGCAAAAAACTCTTCCGATTATGGCGTTGAAGTTGCGGTTCGCAAGTGAAAAACCTCCTTCGACGTCTCTTGGCTTCAATTCGTACGGCACCCAATTTCCTTGCTTTTGAATCATTCCCATTTAACAAGTCAACTCCCAATGATTCTGACAATTCTTGAAGGGTTTTCGTCGAGTAATGGTTCCAATTCTTCATCTTCAAACTTTTTGGGCTGGCCCGGATGTTCTTTGTCCTCCGTATCAAAATCACCACTTTTAAACCGACGAAACCAGTACTCACAAGTTGAAATCATGCATATGGAGCATAGTCCCCGTAAGCCTCAAAACGCGTACGATGGGTTTCAGCTGCTTTTTTCTTCAAATGAAAGCACAAAAGCAAATCTTCCCGCAAAATGCGTTTTGTTGGAACAAAAGTCGACATGTTCACAGAGCAAAAAAAAAAAAGTGTTGTTTACACTTCAGTGGAATAAGACATACTGAAAATTGAAGCTTCTGAAGTAGGCTTTCACATGAACATCCAATAATTAATTGAATATTGGTTCATATACTAGTTTCGGCCTCTTGTGTGAAACAGTCATCATTAATTCAAGGACCCAATAATATATCAAATAACACTTCACTATCATTTTACCTGCCTTTAAAGCAACTTGTTCGGAAAGGCTGTGAAGAGGGATATAGCACAATCTTTATTTTATTTCAATACTTTGGATGGAAAACACTTTAACCATTTTTACCCACAAAGGGTATGTTATAATTTGCAAACAGTTTATTCAGTTAAGTACAGAGTTAAGTAAAGATACTCTTCTTTCAAATTAATCGAGGTGACACTTTAGCAATGAAAACGATACCGTTGCACTATTATATTTTACAATTGGTTACTTTTAAGACAAAAGGTCAACCACTGAAAGAACTCTATTAGTCATAAACAGTTTACGCTATTATTGAAGAAAAGCGAATATGCAATTATTCAGGAGTGAATTTTTTTCCGGATTAATGATTAGAGAGAGTTTGCTACGTAAGTAAAATAAATAGGAGAGTTCGCCGAACGTAGATACCAAGGTGGATTTATTTATAAGATGACTTTCTTAAATGTTTTGAGCATGAAACAAAAATCGAAATGCACAATCCGCAACAAACGAAAAAGAGTAAGACAAAATATACATAAAAATTGATAAACAGCGCAGCTGAGGGAAATACGTCACCTTTAGTATAAATTCACCATGGTAGCTACCACGATGGAACAAAATAAGTTGCCACTTTACTCAATTTTATGTTGTGCCAACTGAAAACTAAAAAACTGAAAGGAACAGAAAAGGAGCAGCTAAGTGGAAAACGATACCTTACATTATTTTACCATATTAGATAAAATGCATCACAAATTTTTTTTTTTTTTTGGCTAGTTAACCTTGAAAAACTTGAATTATAAGAATATGTAGCCGTATTGAGGGTCTACCTCTTATAGTCTCCGAGATCTCGTTATTGAAACATACAGAAGGATGGACGGACATGGCAAGATCGACTTAGCTTACGATGCAGATCAAGAATATATACATATATTGTACATTATGGGTATGCCACGCTTCCTTCTGACTGTTACATACATTAGCACAAACTTAGTATACCCTCGAATATAATTTTTTTACTTTTTATATGTTTGGTTTTTTATTGTTGCGAATGTTTAGACGTACAAGTGCTACATTATAAAATCAAGAAAATGGTCTTCAAATCAAAACTATCCGGTGACGAAAGTGTGTTGGTCTCAAAACAAGCATAATGGTCTCGATTTAAGACCACTTATAATAAGTCGAAAATTATTGATTTTAGATAATAAAAAATTAATACAAGACTTGGTATTCTTCGTGTAACGTTCGTGAAGGTCGTCCCATTGCGTACACATTTGACCGTAAAATTTTTTTTACTCTAGATTCCACGTAATTTGACAATTTCTATACAGAAGAAGAAAAGAGAACATTCATTACTTTTCGGACATCATTCGGACATAATGATTAATATGTTAATTTTCATATCAATATCATGAAATGATATAAAAACGTTTCATACTAATATGGAAAGTGTAATATTGATCTGAATTCATATCTATTGCCATTTCCAAAATAAGCCAACCAAAAGTGACGAAGTTAAAACAAAAAAATTAGCTAAAGAGATGGCATGTGTCGAATCCAAAAATAGAAAAGAAAAAAAATATATTTTCTGTATTGAACGTTATGTATAAAACGTATAATGTTTACAAGAATTAACTTTAAGGCATTAAAATAAGAGATCTTTATATTCGTACAAACGATGTTATTATTCATCTGTGCATTCCCTTTTGCTGGCGATTGTGTTGTCGTTCAGGAGCCATTAGGCTACGGATCGGTGATACACACAGTTGTACAAAAAGTTACAAACTTTGCGTCCAAATACTAATACCCTCTTCAGTGCTATGTGTAGAGACTATAAAAACGAGAACAACAAAAGCACCGTGTTACAACACAGAGAATAATGGGATAACAAAACGCCCTTGACACCCAGTAAAAAGGCAGCAGCATTCACAGTGGAACCAATATAGTAATAGCTGCTGCATTAGCGGCAGGCGGGTGTATACACGGAAGCTCTCGAAAAATGGCAAGAAGTAGCCTTATTATTATGAACATGGATTGCGCCTGCCACGACTTGCCATTTTGCAAACACACACGCATACACAAACAATCGCGTCAACATTCGCAGGCGGCACGGCACGTACACAAAAGCAAAAACAAAAAGAACAAAAAAAAAAATCAAACAAAACAAAACAACAACAACAAAGAGTACAATGGCAATCGAGTGGCTGCTCGCATGGCGCATTTGTACGAGTGCTGTGCTTGTTATTGTTGTTGTTGTTGTTTGTAAATTGTAGGCAAAAAAACGAACACAGCGTAGAAGGGAGTCAACGCAAAAGACAAGACAAACGAATTTACAAAACCAACAAACAATACGTACAGAGCACAAAACGCACAAAGAGCGAACAAATCAAACCATAAAACGCAAGTGCGAATGAGCGCACAAACCAGAGTGTGAGTGAGTAGGCAAGCATACGTACAAGAAGTGTGTAGCGTACAAAAAGGAAGCAGCAGACAAACATACATACATAAATATATAACTGCAAATAACAGAGTATACAGCATGGCGCAGTGCAAACACATACATACATGCATACATACAAATATCTCTCTTTCTCATCTCATTCTGCTCATGCGTGTGAGTGAGCAGCATGCTGTTTGTCAGCCACTTTCACACTTGCCTTTGACCGCTCTCATTCACACTACACACACTGCGCTTGTGATAAAAGAAAAGCAAACATGTCGTCGGCTGCCGATGTTCGTGGGTGTGGCTACATAACATGCTATTGCATTTACACATATTGCAGTTCATGCTACTCGTTATAAGTTACACGCTGAAATTGTGCGCATGCACATATGAGTGAGCTGGAAAGCATTAGTTCTGAAAGTTTCTTATCAGCAAATTATAGAAAATCGTGTGGCTGAGCTGAGCTGAGGGTGTTTGTATGGTAAGGTATGCCGTCGCGTCGTTCAAAATTTTCGTGGAGTATGGAAAAACCAACAATTTCGTTATTCAGTCAGTTGAACATCGTTTAACGTTGCGTTCAGGCTGTTGTTTCGTTTGCTCGCTCGCTTCGCTCGTTTGTTCTTATATTATTAACGTTAACGTTACGCGACGCGTTTCGTTCTTTGTGTGCGTGTGTAAAGTTCTTTCATGTTGCACGCACCACGGTAACGCAACTCGTTGTTATTGTTGTTCTTTGTACTGCTGCGCTGCTGTAATACTCGCTACTCGCATTTGTAGTGACGTTTTTTTATTGTTGGTTTTGTATCTCCTTACAAAAATATTGCAGTCAATTCGTCGCAGCCGCCGCAAATATTTTTGTATTTCAATTTGATTTCAATTCGAATACGTCCTGTTACGGGTGCAGACGCGTTTCAATATTATTCTCGTTGCCATAAATACCAGCAAAACAAAAAAAAAAAAAAGAATTAAGAGAGCCATTTAATGCACTAACTGAAGTGACTGACTTGGCATTATATTTACCCTAATTACGCGCTGGATTAAATTATTAAAACAACTAAAGCCGTCGCGGATTTAGAGACGCTTAACCCAGCAGTCATTCATTCGAACTCCGTCTGACTGTGTGTGTGTATTTGTTTGTGTATACAATTGCAATTTGTGTATAGTATGTATCTGTGTATCTGTGTAGTTTGTGCAAAATCAAAGCTCACATAAAAAATATATATATATAGAGTAGTAAATCCAATACCAACAACAACAACAACAACAGCAACAACAAAGCATCAAAGGCGCATTAAAAACGTATCTACGAGTTACTTAAAATTAATCACTAACATAATCGCTGTAGTTTCGCATACGGAATTGTGTTTGCTCTTGAAAAAAATATACATATTGTACAACGACAACAGTGTGCTCATACAAAAAAATACAAAAAAATACATAGTGTGTATCATCTAAACTATAAAAGTAGAAATTAACGACAAATTATTGAATTAACACATAAAAATTAAAGTGTAATTAAAACATAATCTTGCATTGTATGCTATCTAAAGATTTATTGCCAACATCGACCCACACAGCAACGCATCATTTCATCAACACATAATTAAGCTAATAAATAGTACAAACGCTCTTTGATTTATCGCAAAGTGCACACAAAACGCGATCAACTTTTGTGTCGAATTAGCATTAGCAGCACAAATAAATAAATGATTTATTAAAGATTCTGAACGATCTCTCACAGCGCACTTTGACCGCAATTAATTTGCGTGCGCTTTTATTGTATTTTTACATCGAAAAGAAAACAAAATATTCAACGTGATTTAAATGTCTGCAGCACAAGTGGATTAAACTTGCGAACTTAAACAACTTTCAGGTGAGTTTGAAAGATATGATAGAGGAGACATATGCATATATGTAAATAGGAGAGATAGGAGAGATTTGCCAAATAGTATATAACAGTTGTAGTATTAATATAATAGCACTCGCATTTAAGCCTATTAGTAATATATGATTGCACTTCATATAAAAATTTACATTGATATTATATTATATTTAAGTGAAACACTGTTCAGACGGACGGTCATATATATCTGATAAATTTAGCAAAAAAAAATTCTGAAAATTTCAACTAAAAGGTACAGCAAACTCAATGAAATTTGTTAAAAATTTAGATGCCTGCATTATCTTGTATTGTCTGAACTTACCTTTACAAAATAGTTTCAATGCGAGCTTAATTTATATTTAACTCATCCAGATAATATAATATAGAACCAGACGAATAGAAACTTCTTCGTATAAAATAAAAACAAAAGAAGAACACATTCTTATTTTGGAGTAAGTATCACACAGCTTCAAATATTCTGCATTGCAATGAAAATAGTCTAAACTCCAGCAATTTTACAATACTATAATAAATTGAAACACATTTTTATATGAAAGTTATACCTAAAGCTAGTGACCATATCAAAACGTCTCTATACTAACGATGAGGTAGCCAGTGATTTATGAGTAGCAGCAATTCTTGTGACTACTACTTTGAAATCTCAACGATTTTTAACTGCTACTGCGTTCACTGCCAAAGCATTCAACTTTGAAAATGCATTACAAAAAATTAATACTTGGTATATGACTTCTATCTACGCCTAACTATGCTGGTAACACTAAATTCATTTTGATTGCTAGTTTTTGTGCTTGCTAGTTTTTTGTGCTATGAACCATGCTTTGTGGTATAACACAGAAACTTGTTGCTATTGTTTGCGTTACTTTTCACACTGTACTTAATCACAGCAACTGCTAGCAGTGAATTTTAAGTCGCTGTGAAAAAATCAATGGTAGCTAATTAACGCACAACACTACTCTTTACCAAATTTCAATACCGATATTTAAAAAAAAGAGGTACATATTCGTTTGTAATGTTAGCGGCAGTAAACAAACTGACAAGCAGGCAGACATAAGCATATGGTTAGTAGGACTTGTCTCTTCTATCTGCTTAAGAATATACAATGGTATATACTTTATGAGACCTTCGATACAAACATATTTACTAAATTATATTACTATTTAAGTGTATATATAAAAGAAAACTTTCGCAGATAGAGTATTGATAGAGCACTACAAATAAAGATTATTTCAGTGAAGTTTATTTAAATCTATTACGGTTTTCACTTTCGAGAATATTTTTGATAATTTGAGTTTATTTGTAGTTGAAAATTGAACTCTTCGCTTGTTTAAATCGCGCAATCTTTGCAAAGGTGGATCTGTTTAACGAATTCAACTACTTTTTTGAATAGAAATTTATATTTTCAAGATTTTAGATGTTTAAGTTGAGAGTGAAAAATAAAAAAGTTGTGTAAGAAATGAAAGCAATATAGCATTCATATATAAAATATAATTTGAAAGGCAATGACCGCTGACTGATTTTTGATTACTCATTAGTATTTTTGCAATAAATCAATTTTTGCAAATAAATATATTACGAAAGCATGAAGGAAAACTATTCAAACCTAATGGTTTTTCAGGGAAACAAATTCAAAACAAATGTATAGGACCGTAAGTCAGTCACTGCTAAATGCGACCAATGTCTTAGTAATTCTTTGACAGCTATCAACCACGAACGCACTCATTGAATTTTATATTTTATCGGTACAATACACTACATCACAAATCATTTATTAAAGTGGTCAAATTAAAAAGGGATAAGCTCTACTTACAATCAATTCTACAGTCTAAGCCTATTCAAAGTTATTCTTATAGTATTCACACATATTATTTCAGGTTATTGAAAAGTTTGCAATGCATTAAACATTGTATGTGTATCTTAATAAAACCAGGTACATGCCTGTCGCTTGCTTTTGGTCCGTCTGTAATATACGCGCTGAATGGCTGTCAACACATAAAATTAATGATGCAGATTGCTCAAAATTTTACTATAGTCTAAAGCTAGATGACCAGAAATAAACTTGTCTAAAAACTATAAACGACATCCGACGTCAGCACGTTTACTTCTGGCATCGTCCACCTATCTACCCATACAAACTTCTAACTGCCCGCCTTGCAATCCATGCGTGGTCTTCACTTTTTGAGATGTTTACGGAATTCTTTTTTAATTCTAAATCTTCAGGCAGCAATTTGATAGATAGTATTACAGATGGTCACGGTACAAAATGTTCGATTCCATTCGCAATCATCTCGATGTAATTTCTTTATCGCAACATAACTTGAATTTGTAACTTGGGAGTCGCGCGGGCTGACTAGCATATTAAATATATTTAAAAGTATTAGTATGATACATTTTAAAAGTATTCCATAACCATTGGTGTGGTTTACAGAGCCTAACAGCAAAACATATAGTTTAGAAAAAAAGCCGTACTTGCAAAAAATGGCAGCAGATAGCATGCTTGGAGGGAAAATTAATTTATCTTTGGATACATATACATACATATATAGTACACAGTGCGCTATTCCAGCATGTAGCAAAATTTAAAATATTCGGCCAGTGGACTGAAGAGGGTTCTTAACTGTGTCCCAAAACAATTGTCTCGGTGGCTTTATGCAACAAAAACTTTGCACTCTCTTACTTACTCTTACTCTATTTAAAAATATTTCTCAATGTAAGAATGCCATTTAGCCAGCTAAAATTCATATACTGACAATCATTACCTATTGCGCCCATTCCGGTTAAACTTCAAATTTGTACCGATATTTTGTATGTCAACATCCATAAAATTTCTTTTATAAACTCACATCAGTCACTTATATGTGCACAGAAGATGGATACATTGTTCCAGTTCGGGATGATGTAGAACCTCTTAAACATCGTTAGAAAAAGGTGTAAAGAACTTTACATTCATTTCAGTTTCGAGTTTTCGAAATCATTCGTACTGCTCTATACTATATTGTACATACTACATACATATATTCTTTAAAACGTTATGTAGTATGAAATATATACATGAATATATAAGTCTATAGTTTTCATAATAAAAAATTTAGCTTAAAATACTTATAACATCCTTTAGGTGAGTCGCAGGTATGTATAGGGACAATGCATTTTAATTGAATAGACAAGCACTTTTCATAAAATTGATTAACTTTAGTTGCAGCACAAAGTTTCAGTTTAATATGAGGTACGAACTTAAGATTAAATATATGAAACATTTAAGTCGATTAACAGCTTAGGTCATGATAAATTAAACACTAATAACACAGATCAACATGGTTTAGTTGTTGGAAAGCTGAGGATCATTTCCGAAGTAATGTGCTGCGTAGAATCCGAATCCGGGAATAGAATTGGTCCATCACGTCAGGTTTTTGAGATATTTGAGGTTGTTTAGCCGAAAAACAGCGTTTTCTTTTCTAATTTTTAGGTTATGTACAGTGTGTGGTCTGTCTCCCCAGTTACATCATTTAGTACCACTCTTACCCTTTAATTTAAGTGTTTAAGAGATCAAATGGTTATGGCTATTCGAAGTTACGAAATATATCAATTCGACGTCATTAGCATTATCTCAAAATCCTGACGTGATGGGTCAATTCTGACCCTGGATTCGGATTCTAAGCAGCAAATTATTACGGATATTACCCTCAGGTTTCCAACAACTGACATGACCCCGGTATTTGTAGACCTGTGTAATTTGAACGAAAATCGACAAAACGTTTGGTATTTATTACGACGGAACAATGGCATCGGAACTAAAGTCACAGTCAGACGTTGAGCAATCGAAGCGTATGTAAAAATGATCATAATTGATACTTAAATGCTTGCCTGTAAAGTCGGTTTACGGGCGATAATTTTACGTGATAACGTCATAAGAAAACATAATATATGCATGTATAATATATTGTAATATATACATATTTATTCTGCCTGTTACATACATTCGAACAAACTTCTTATACGCTTGTCCCACAGCGTGCAATTAACTAAAACTTAATGACAGGAGCCAACATCAAGACAACGCTACTGTTATTTTCATATATGTATGTACATATGTATGTGTATATTCTACCATGCGCGTATATTCTACCATGTGCATATTATGCATATACAAAGAGACTGGCAACTTTGCTTTCATCAACATACACAGCGCCGCAACCCACCGCGTGCTAGTTAACACTGATACGCAAACACACACACACACACACACACACACACACATTACTATAGCTTTCACAAGCCAATGCTTCATAAGCCGAACGATTTTAACGATCGTGCCTCTCTATCGCTTGTTCCGCGCTCTCGCTTGCACGCACGGCTGAGGTGTACGTAACAACTTTTCGTATGTGGCGGCGTTCATCGATTTAATAGACGTTATCACGTCAAAATTTACTTAAGTTTTCACTGAAAATCAGGAAGTTAGATTCACGGGCGTTCTTTTTGCATTATCATTAACAATAGATTCAAGTGTTCGATTCAAGTTGCTAAACCCACAGCATAAAATAATGTAAAAAACCACTTAAAGTTTTTATGTTTCTAATCAAGAACAATAGCCGCAACATCTGTCTGCCCATATGAACGCTGTTAACTCGGAAACTACCAACCAGATATGCATGTACGAGTATATATATGACAGTTCGACTGTATTAAATAAGTCACCATAAAAATCGAACTACTTTTGTATATAGTTAAAAGATTTAATAGCTCATATTCTATTCTGTATAGTCATTTTAGCTATTACCGACGGAAAGCAAACGTAGACAGTTTTTCATGATTCAATAAAATGCATTAAAATTCAAGATTATTCTAGGGATAGCCCAACTAATATTACTTTGCTCAACATTTTGGCATATTTAGTTTAGATTTCTTTCAAGCTTTAAACATGTCTCAAATTGCTGTTCTAACATGCGCTATCTACACTTAAGTTTTATGTATCTTTTTTTTGGCTGCTGCTGCTTCTTGCTTCATACTATTTGCTACAGTTTAATATACCAAAATAAAAACTGTTGCCATTTATTTGCTTAAGAATAATTGCGCGTTCATTGACGTCATCAACAAAAGCGTTTTTTTTTTATTTCAATTATTTTTGGCAAACAGAAATGAAAATCATTTTTTAACAATGGAAAAAACCAAAAAGTAAAAAAGTAAAAAAAAATGTAAAGCGAAATAACTTTAAATTTAAATAAAATTAAACAAATTTAAATAAGTTAGCAAAATAAACTTGGCACCTTTGTATTAATTTGCACTGCGAGTTAGATGGGATGCTGTTCGAGACCCAAAAGATACACAGATAAGCAGACAATAAAATAATATAGCTGAGCATAATTATGTTATAAAAAACTGGAATCTAAGTTGAAATTAGATTAAAAGACAAATAAAAACAATGCGACACAAAGAGCGACCAAAAAACAAAAAAAAGATACATTTTTGTTGTTTTCGTTAGAAATATAATTTATAGGAGCAAGGGCTTCGCACACACACACATACACACGATGTGCATCAAAGTCAAATGAAAATTTGAGTGAAAAAAAAGTATAATATGTATCTACAAATGCAAAAAAATATTTATAAATCTACTTAAAGTTGAATTATGTTTATTTTTGTTATTAAAATAATTCGCGACGCGCCGCAAAACGATTTAAAATTACAGCCGCACTAATCCACTGGGGGATCAAATGCAGATCAAGCGGGATTTACGTGTATAAATTTTGATTTGATTTGAGTCACTCGGGGTGTGCTCCACTTGAAATAGAAACAGGTGTCAGTGGAGCGTTTACTATAATTGTATCTAGATACTTAATGAATGAAAGTGAAAATCAGCTGATTTTCATATAAAATATTTTAATTTTCAGTTTAAAAAAAAAAACGTTTACTGGTTTTTTGCTTTTTAAATTTATGAATCAAATGCTGACAATAATTTTTTTTGTTTTTAAATAATTTTTTGCGCTTGCCGCTTTTTATTTAATTTATTAATTTGTTTATTTTTTTTTTTATATGATTTCAATTTTGTTTGATTTCGCCTGCGATCGCGATTAGATATAAACATATTTTTTATTGCAACAATGATTGCTGCCCGTTTTTATTGGAATTGTATCTGCGAATTTATGCCACAGACGTGGCTACTGCCGGGGTAGCCCGAAACGTATGAGTACATAAAAACGTTTGCATGCCTTCGAATATGAATTGATTTATGGAGTTTTATGACTATTTTTAGGTCACTGACAATTTTATTTTTAAGACATTTTTTTTTTCTTTTCTTTTTCTTTATTTGCCGCAAATAAACTAACAACAAAAAGTTTTTAGTGAAGTAGTATCTGCTAAATACAAAAGTATCTAACGATAATCGTTTATATTCGGCTGAGTTTTAGAGGCGCGTGTGTGTGGAAACCTCGGTTCAGATGAGTCTACAAGCGAAGCTGTTTAGAATAGTAATAGCATGTAGTGTAGCTATTGTAGATAAGAAGCGTTGAAGTACTTAGTGTAAATATTTTCACATAGATAAGTTGCAGCGTACTGAGTGCTACCAACAATTGTTAAATGGAATTGAGCTGGAAGGTAAAGTGGGGGCGTTTGCGCTTATCTGCAAGCAGAGAGCTTATCAGCAAAAAACGACTATAGAGAAAATGAAGCACAAGAATGAGCTTGTACTAGTATAATAACAGACGGCGGCGGCGACAATGTTCGCAACTGAGCATCATGGTTAACCCCTTAACGTCTTGGGTGTTAATTTGCCTGGTGTTTGGGTTAAGCTGCGTAAATAAAAAATGAGACACGCAAAATGAGATAAATCTTGACAGAAAAGTTGAAAACAGCAACAATTTTTTGGTGCCCCAAAAATAAATATAAAAATCAAATTTCATTTGTTTAATCTGACAACACATTAAAACAAATTTTTGTTGTTGTTGTTTTTTTTTTTTTTTTTTGGTGATTTTAATGTGCGTGTATTTTAACTGCTAAATTTACCTACAAAAAATATATATTAGGTAATTGGAAGCTAAACACTCAAGCTTGCTAAAATAATTGCATATAACTACATATTTATGTAGAATAGAATAAGAATTTTTTGTATGTAAATTTGACTGGTGTTACTTCAATGTAATGTCAAAAATTTATTAAACTGTGATAATTATCAACTGCAACAACAAAATACATACATGTTAAACAAGAGAAAACATTATTTTCGGTATAATCACAGCTTTGAACTTCGTTACTCTATAAACTTGCCATGAAAATAAGTAGTATATGTATCAGGTTTCAACTGTCTATCGAATACAGCAATCAAGAAGAAGACAAAACGTTAATTTTAGTTGAACCGTAGCTGGACACGTCCATTAGTATATGTATGTGAAGCAGCCGTCCAAAAGAAGCCATAATAATTTCAAGCTGATATTGATTTATATGATAAGTTTTACATACAAAAACACATAAGTGCCTGCTGGGTTTATATATAAGCTACACCAAAAATTGGGTGCACACACCCGTTATAATATGTGTTGAGCTTAGCAAGCTATCAAAATAAATTTCAAGCTAATATTGACTTAAATAAAATACAAAAACTTAAAAATAGAGCTGGGTTTGTTTGGGGGAAACCCCAAATAGTAGTCGCGGCATATCAATATGGATGCTCTTTATATAGTTGGCATCAACATTAACTTAAATACAGTATTTGAAACACATATCTAAAAAATTTATTAAAAAAAAAACTATCAGACAGACGGACAAATGAACACAAGAACATTGCTAAATCGAATCGTTGAATCTGTCTACGATATCTCCTTCAATGCATTACAAACTTGCAGCAAAATTGATAATACTATTGTATAAAAAAGAATAATTAAATAGTTGAGAATTAAAATTTTTTGTTAGAGTTCACAAACGGAACTTTATAATTCGTAAACAGTTTTAGTCAAATAAAAACAGCGCTTTTTTGCTATGTACCCAGTGAAAATAGAATAATACATTATTTCAACTTTAATAAACCCTTCCCGACAAGACTGGCAGAGACAGGAACAGGAAAGAGAAAAATCATTACAGACCTTCACACAAAACTGGAAATTAGAGTCGGTAACATATTTGTTTGTCAAAGTCTCTTTTAAACTACCTGATTACTGTGGTGTTTATCGAGAAATCACTGCCATACGAGAGGCAATGTTTTACTCATATTCGACAGAATAAAGAGTCGATTGGCATACCGCTGTTAGCTTGCAAGCTGTACATCAAAACCATCAAACTATTAGGACCGCAAACAATAGGTGGTCTAGACTTACCACGTGTAGCACTTCAAGGCAGGCTTGGCCTAATTGTGGCTGAAAGAGTACTCAATCCCTACTTAGGGTGAGTAGAACAGATGTATCAATCTTAATAGGAGTAGTAATAGGACACTCTCTCATAAGCCAGCATGCCATGAGACTGGGGGCCTATTCACAAGAATTCTGTAGAAGCTGTGGGAATTGTGAGGAACCCGAAACTGTTCATCACCTTCTATGTCACTGACCCGGAATATTCAAGAAAAGATTCAGGCACATGGGGGAATACTTCCTAATTTACATATCTGAAACTTTCAAGCAAGTGGTCAGAAATGTATTGAAGTATATAAAAGCTTCCCCTTATTTTTATCAAATTACTCTCGATTTAAATTTTGACTTTAAAAAGACTATCATTGGTGAAAATTGAGATAGGCAGCACAACAAATGATACTGCGAGCAACAATTTAGCGTCTTAGCTAGCTTAGCTAACAAATACAGAACACGTCGACATGCTAAATCGTAGGCTTTTCATTCTTTTTCGTGCTGCAAGAAAAATAGACAGAAAAGTAGTTAATTGTTTATGGGCTTGAAAACAGAACAGAAAAATCACTACTGCCTTAAGAACTAGTGAAATAACTAGTGCAAAGGGGACAATTGATTACTGGTCGAACTGCAGAGATGTACGCTGTTTATTAAATCTATTATTGGCTCCAATCAGCTATGTTTTTTGTACTCTGTGTACATAGCGGAAAAAAGTATATTACATTTGTGCAAATATATGCAACAGTTAAAAGAAAGAATGGAATATTCTTGTTCAGCATCAAAAATCGAGTCGATATAGAAATGTCCGTCTGTCTGATCGTCTGTATGAATGTCGAGCTATCGAAGACTGTAAGTGATAGAGTCTTCAATTTTGTTTTGTTACATTTTTGTTATGTAAATTTGCATAAATTATTTATAAGTTCAAATTAATTTTAAACGTTTTGTTTTCACTTTATCTAATTAAATATTATCCTATTTTCTTTCAGCTCATTCGCCTTTGCACAGTACCACTTGCTACTCTACTTGTCTCTGAAGAAAAAAGAAGAAAACAGCCGCAAAGATTCTCTCGCCAACTACGCTGTACGATACCGGCCTCAAGACGACGACGACTTTTCTGCAACATTTTAAGGACGTCGTCACGACGAAGTTCAACGGGCGCGATCATCATCTGCCGCCGCTACATCACACGCCTCATACGCCGCCCGCGCATTCACCACAGTCCGCGCTGCATCATCACACATCAGCAGCAGCGGCGGCGGCCGCCGTGCATCATCCGCTACAGACGCATCATCACGCGGCAGCGGCGGCCCATCACGCTGCACACCATCAGTCGCATCATCACCAGGCTGCCGTAGCGCAGAGCTTTTCCACCATTTTTCCAACATATCTGGGCATGGACCGCGCCGCCGGCGGCATAGGCGGTGGCTTGGGCAACAGCATGAATGGCAACAGCATGTCGGGTGGTGGCCTCGGCGGACTGGGCGTTGTCACAAGTTCCGCTAGCGGTGCACTCAATGGCTTAGAGGCTATGTCTGCCGAATCGACTGGTCTCTGTCTGCAGGATCTCGTGAGTGCTGGTGCGGCAAATGGCGCTGGTTCAGCGGGTTCGGCAGAGAGCGCTGCCACCACAAGCACAGCACTGAGCAGCGGCAGCACTGGCAGTGGCAGCACAGTAAATGGTGGCGGTAGCAGCAACTCTGAACATAATCTGCATGGAAATCATAGTCATGCTGGTAGTCTACATGATTCTAGTTCTTCGGTTAGCATCTCACCCGCCATCTCGAGCCTGATGCCCATCAGTAGTCTGAGTCATTTACATCATTCGGCGGCAGCTGGACAGGATCTGATCGGTAGTTATGCAGCACAGCATCCGCATCATGGAGTGGTTCCGCCGCCACATACACCAAAGCATGAACCGCTTGAGAAGCTCAGAAGTAAGTAGTCTGAAGAGTGTACATATAAAGTTTAAATAAGTATGTGCGACTGTGTGTGTGTTTGACCTCTTTCAAGCGGTTGAAATTAATTTTGCAGCAGATTTGTTTTGGAATTTATGCGCGCTTCCTTCTACATGCTGCACTGTGTAGTGGGTCAGATATAGAAATTTTGGTCCAAAATTGGATATCATCGTTTATGGGTGGGGACACTTAAATCACTTTCGCTTTAAAATCTCCAAATTTCATTCATACAATTTAAATTTAGTTTATGTTTTCACAAAATTCGGAGATTTTGAGGCGAAAGAGGTTTTTGTATCTCACCCGAATGTAATGCATATTTTGAACATATTTCTCAAACATGAAGCGCTGGACTTCCGGAATATTAAACAAAAAACGTTTTGCTCGAAGCTTGGTTCTCTGGAACTCACCCAAAAACTTTGCCCTAAATTTCTGTGAGCGAAAGTTTACTGCTAGCAACCTACTTAAAAAAATTGAAAGTCTTGCATACACTGGGTAGAGTCCATTACTTAAAGATCACACGTCTTATCTGTACATTCTTAAATACTTCGCTTCATATCGTACTTTCATTTATTTTTGAAACTAATGCTTTAAGATCCGATTGATTGATTTGTTAGTATCTGGTATGTTCCTGATTTCACTTTCGAAAATATTTTGCGAAATTGAATTCAACCAAATTGTATTTATTTCACATTTGGAAGGACTTACGGTTTGAACTCACTGAGTATTAGGAAATTCACATGTTCAATCTCAAGTGAATTCAAATCACAAGTCCTTCCAAATGTGAAAAAATCCAATTTTGTCGAATTCACTTTCTCAAGCGTGAAAGATTACAATTTTAACGAGTTCACTTTTCCAAAAGCTTCCCGAAATAGACCTGCATATGTTTTCCGTTTATCAGGCCTGTTCCAGTTCCCATTTTCGGGAATATTTTGCGAAACTGAATACGGTTAATAGATAAATTTATCACGTATGGAACGATTTAGCGATTTAAATTCACTTGGCAAGTCTAATTCATATTACTACAGACAAGTAAATTTATATTGAAAAATCATTTATAGCACTTTTGGTCAAAATTGTTGCTACTCTAGCCCACTGTGCATTGACGCGTTTGTATCTGCAGCTGTGCATGGCGACTTCAACGCCTCCAACGCCTTCACGCGCGCATTCTGACATCTTACAAATTTACAAGTAATTAATTAGCTCATAATTCACATGCCTCTGCTCTCACTCGCACTCGGCTGTCTGCCAAATTAGTGTGAACATGCTGCTTAATTATTATCTTGTATCGCCAATGCCGCTAATAGCTCGATTAGTACGCCTACAGATACAATAAAAATAAAATAATGCGCTTCTGCATGATCTTTTCAATACTTAATCAAACTATTTGTCTAGTATACATGTGCATAGTTCATATAGTTCAAATATATTTTAATTTTTGTAGCCACCGTCGGCGCTGCCATCAACAAGTGTCAGCATTCTCAGCGCTCAATTATGCATGCATGTATCTGTATCTGAGTATCTGCGTATCTTTGTATCTGAAACTGTCAGCGACAGCTGTCGTCATTTCAATATTCATTCGTTACACTTTCATGCTTCGCTTTTGTGTTATACAATCATAAAATTATTTGCCAAATATTATATTCAAAATGTTGAAACGCTCAGCGGCGAGTGCTGAAATTCGCGCGATACTTCTCACTCCTTACACAGCCATCCATCCATCCATCCATCTATTCACTTGTCCTGAACGCTGCTGCAGTACAACATCTCATTGTGTAATCATTATACGACGACGACGACGACGACGACGACAGAGTGAAAAACAAATTTTCATTTTGTTCCATGAGTCACGGCTAATTGAGCACCCTTCTATGCCTCTTTTTGGTAAAATCAACTCAGCTGGGCACGCTGCGCTCCAATTCGTCTGCATGACTTTGTTCTACATAATAATATTCAGTATACAAATATAGAGATGCATAGTGTATGGCTATAATGAAGGGTGGTCTATGTATCGGATATGTATCTGGAGTGTTGTGTCAAGTGCGTTTCTCATTCTTTCCACTTTTTTTTTTATATTTTATTTTGAGCATATGAAATTCGATACGTTCTCGAGTTTGAAGAGTACAGGATGTGCTGCTGCTGCTATTGCAAGTCAAGTGTTTGTTGTTTTATCCCCGGTAGAGGTAATTATTGTTCTGGGAATTGACTCTGAAGTGCGGCGCACAAAATGAGCGAATAATAGACGTAATTGTGTTCGTAATTTGTTTATGTTTGTAGCATATTATAGCCGAGCGATTTTTATTTGATTGGTATATAACTAAGTGTGAAAAGAGTTGAAAACTGAATTAGCTTAGAATATCTAAAATAAAATCAACTAATAGTGTATTATATTTGAGATTAAGCTACATATTTGTAAATACTACAGAGCATTGTGCCTGTTAATCGAACGAAATGATCCAACTAACAGTTTAAGTAATTTATATATTGTTGGTAGAATTTGAGCCTATACTCTCCGTTTTAAAACCGACAAAAGAGAACAGACGAAATTGTGTGCTATTCTCCATTCACAACTGAGCAACCACAAACTGAACGATAAACTTCAACTAGCGATGGCTTCATATGTGTGTAAAAACCCAAAGGTGCTCTGCCGGTACGGACTCTAACCGAACAACGCCGACGTAAAGTCGTACAGACGTAAAGTTATTCTAATCTCTGCGAATTGGGCACAAAACATCTTTCTTTCCATACACCTATTCTGTGAATAATTAACTTTGGCCATATTTAGAGAGGACCATAGTATAAGCTCTCAAATAATGTTTGCTACTTCAAAATGCTTCATCAAGTGAGCTGAGAAAATTATGTTCCAAATAATCTAATTCACTGAACAAGAGTATTAGAAATTCTATATCTGGTAATGCCTGCCATATTCATCGTTGACTACTGATTCTAAGGTAAGCTTATACGGTTTCATTATTTAGTTTTCAGGTGGCCAGTGTATGTTTTCAGTGACTGTAGTCTAGGCATTACACCATGTCTTCACAATATTTATGGGTATCCAGTGAAGTTTTAGATAAGTTTGAATAGATCAATACACTCAGCTAATCGCACCATATATAAAACATGAGGTGGACCATATATACCCACACATACTACTGATTTATTTTCGTCACGATACAAAAAAATTTGTCTGCTAGGTCGTTACTGCTTTTTATAGAAATTAAGGATGCCTGAAGGATACCTGAAAGTGTCGCTAGTTGTACTCATAACAAAATTTTGGAAAGCATCGATGTTTTACTGGTATGTATCGACATAAAGCATCTATGTTTTAAGTTAGTATGCGTAGTTTTCATAAAGTGTTATAAAAAACGTTGTTCTTTACTTAGTTATACCTAGCACAGTTTTGTTTTTGACCTGTTTATTTGAATCTAGCTAAAATATTTCTAATTAGCAATACTAAATATATTATTCAGGACAAAATAAAATATATAAATGTACCAATAGTGACATCCTCATCCAATTTTTGCTGGTTGATATATTCGTTTGTATACCAATGAGATGATGAGAGTTATTCCATCTTATTCGTCGACGTAATCGAATATGGTCGCCTCATCATTTATCTGTTTTATCCGAAAGAAGCTTCTTACATAAAGAGTTCAAAGGGTTTTAGTATATCTAGTAGCTTCACTAACAATTTAGAATGGAAGATGTTTGGCATGTCTGGATCAGTCGAAGTATCCAATAGCAACCGATCTATCATAGCATAAACAGACTTTTACTTTGCTTTTGTGCTTGTATAACAATAAAATATATATAATAACTGCAGCAAGAAATTTCTTGATGCTCTAAAAGTGGCAGACACAGCAGCTTTCATTGATGCTCTATAACAGTCTGAATCTTACTCTTGCCAGTAGATGTAAAGTGATTCCACTCCGGAACTTTAAGACACGGAAGCCTTTCCTTAATCATGTTCAAAAGATTATTTTCCTTACATCTATCTGATTTATACAAATTTGAAAAGTGCGAGCTGCGCGCCACGAATAACGTTAGCTTTTTTCTCCTCAATTCTATCTTCGTTCAATTGTTTCATTACATTTGATGTTTGCTGAAAGTTTCACTTGTCGTGAAATATTCTACAAATGTTGGAAATTTGACCTGCGGATAAGGTAAGTATCTTAAGTTATCGAACAACAGCATCTATATTTTCGATATTTATAGGGGACAAGCATCGATACAAATAGTTCTCACATAATGCCTAAAAGTATCACTACGTATCGAGTACATACTTGTACCGCTACATTTCTAGTTACTCCCTGCAACTCTCTACAAACGATAGAAACTCAGATACAATTTTATTTTCGTATATCTAGATCCATAGTATACCATGATATGTATTTAACCAAATAGTTTGACTCAAGTAAACACAAACTATATGGTTTGGTTTGTTTATTTTCTAGTATAATATACATTGTTAAAGCAATTGTAGCACAGTCTACTTCCATATAAATTTAAGAACTACCATACTAAAGGTTATTGTGCTGCAGCAAACTCTTTAACTGACTCCAGCATCAAAACTACCATGTAACCCCAAAACAATTTGCCAAAAACTGTTGCAGCAGATTGCCATATCTCGCTCCGAACTTCTTTCCATCTATATATATACATAGTTATATTCCAGACCATTTTGCATAATGCTGTTGAAGCTGTTGCTGCTCTTGCTGGCGAGCATATTTATTTGCGTAGCAAAACAATTTAACACAAAAATTGTGCGCATTTAAAAAATATATTTGTTTGGAGTTATCCTTTTGACACATGCACATGTTGCTACATATATAGATACATACATAGTCGTATAAGGACACACATTGAGCTACAAACCTCACAGTACTACAGCAAATTGCATGCAGAGGACACGAACGCAATGCAGGATAAATTCAGATTTGTCGCATTGTCTATGCTTATACTCTCGTATGTATCTATGCGTCAATGTGTGCTTATAGATACATTTGTATATGTATGTAGTATATATCTGTGTTGATTTTGTTTGCAAAGTGTTTGCTGTTCTCGCTGCGAGGTGTTGCAGGTGCGCAAATATGTTGCCAACAAATTTCAATATTGCTACCTTGCCTCTTGTTGTTGTTGCTGTCATTGCATTTGTTTTTGTTTTTATTGTTTAAATAATGGCTTTGCAACGTGCTCAAATTGCTGCTGCAGTCCATATGCAATTGGATTTTCAATTATTGGCAATTTAATGGTCAGCAGTTAGTCGTAGCTTTCTAGACCCAAACTCGATACATATAATTTCCTATTATTTGCTTTTTATAAATTTATATTTTATTGTGCAGAATTTGGCTTTGTCTACTGAATTTCATGGCTCATTTTATGGTTTTTGTGCGTGCTTTGCGCTGCGTTTTTTCAACGTAATTACCATTGAGGAAAGCCTTTCAAGTTCATGTGTTTTTATTAGTTTAAACGAGTAGTTTGTGTTTTATTTTTTTACTAGCAGACAAAAAAATTGTTTTAGTGCCTTGTAAAACAATAAAAAGTTAATACACTTTAATACCAGCAGCAGCAACAGCCTCACCATGAGCAGCCGCAGCAACTCTTTAATGTCGCCAACCGACGCCATTATTCCAGCCTCTCACTTGCACACAAACGCTCCTACTCACTCCTTTGCATACGCTGGCTATGTGTGCCCTTTCTCCAGTTTTGTAAGCACGCGGAGCCTTTTGAATTATGTTGTCAGCAGCTGTTTTATATCGCATTTTAATCACACATGAATTATCTTCCATCCGCCCTCGCTGCTTATGTACTTTTTTCGTTAAATTTCTGCCGAACTTGGCGCAGCATCGCCGCATTTTACTCATTCCCATTAAAGTGTTTTTAAAGCCCATTTGTCATATATGTGTTGTGCCCTTCACATACGTGTATAATTTATAAATTCCTATAGGAAAGCGTATACAAATTTTTGTTAATAGTTTGTAATGCACTACAGGGCATTACGCGACGACCATATACAGTACACTTATACATACCTATATATATTCTTCGCATGATCAATAACTCTAGCCAATATTATTACAAGCTGCCATTTTTTATGAGCATTCTGTACCCATAAGATACGAGACTATATTGAATGTGTGAAAATATACGTAATATTTAATGTAATATTTACATTCTCCTATGATCTCTTCAAATAGAGTACATATATAAAATGAACCTACCAATCCATCTATGGTTCAAATAAAGTTCTTTAAATTGGGTACAGGATATTTCGTTGTGGATCACATTTTCTTGTTTCTGTTTTAAATTCGTCACCTTAAAACCAAAATCTCAATAAAAAAGTGTCGTTGGTTAGAATCATACGAAGTTTAGAATAAATATGAAAAAATCTGTGTATATAAGTAGATATAGGTATATCCAAATATACTAACGTTTAACGCTCCATATGGTTCTTTTCTCATATGGTGACGTGGCACCGAGCAGCCAACCCGCCAATTTTACTGTCAATTCGCAGTGTTATTGCTAATTTTTTTCATATTATGCCATGATGCGGTGTGCCAACTGTTCTTTTTACAAACTACGAGTATATTACAAATTAGGTTAAGAAAATATGACAAAACAGTTTATGAAACAAATAAACTCATACTACTATAATCTCAGTATGTAAAATAATTGTTCGCACATATCCTACATATTGATTGCAACCATACCTTACAAGATAGATAGAAGAAATATCGTTGATTCTTTTGAATTGGATGGATTGATTCGGTGGGTTTTGTTTAAGACGTAATTCACACCTGCTTGAAGACTGCCTAAAAATTTGAGCGCCATCTGTTGCACGGTTTTGGTATCTAGAGCTATCATACATAATTTTTATATAAATATGAATTAGGCACTTTCCCTCAACTGTCTATAACCTGACTGTTTATACATAGATCCATCTCTGCATACTCTAAATTATTTCAAAACTTTACTTTACAACAGGGCAAATCAAAAGAAATAGGTATCCAAACAAATGATTTATCTACTTGCAGAGATACTTATACAGTCAAGTAGAATAAACTACATGCGATTCACTAAGCCGATATATTGGTACTTGTTAGTTGAGGTAACTAAAATTCTCAAATTGTGTGCGGTAGCATCGTTGGTCGTGGTTCCAAACTTACTTTCTTCCACAAATGAAAGTTTGTTAAAAATAACCAAATTAAGTTAAAAAATTTGATAAACTGCAACAAAATGAAACGAAAAATCGAGAAGGCATCGGGATGTAGCCTAAATGGTTAAATCAATGGGATTTAATATATGAGATAACCTTCAATTTGTTGTCATTATGGCAGTACTATAGGGCATGACATATTTACAGGGTGTGTCGCAAAAGAAACAGGAATTTTTAAAAAGTAGCTGTTACTGGCGACGCCACCTATTGGTAGGTACATGCGTTTGAAATGTACATCTTTTACTGATATCTGTTATGACAATCGGAACACTACAAACGAAGTTATCGCGCTAAATCGGTGGCAGTATCTTTTGGGCATCGGTCGAAAAATGAATCCTCCTCAATGTCCTCAAAGCGGTATCCTTCCATCGGCAAATGAAGTTTTCCAAATAGATAAAAGTCACACGGAGCCAAATCAAGCGAGTACGGTGAATGGTTGATGGTTAAAATGCCATTTTTGGTGAGAAAAACAGTGATAAGTGTCGACCGATGAGACGGCGCATTATCGCAAACTGTGAACACGTCTTCCGTAGACCCAATTTCTTCGTCAAAGTGCGATGAATCGAATCTGTGGGAATATTTAATTCCATTTGCATATAACGCAACGAAGATTTCGGCTCATTTTGTATGAATTCACGCACTTTTTCAATCTTCTTTTCGATCACCACTGATTTTGGTCGGCCCAATAGGTGGCGCCACCAGTAACAGCTATTTTTAAAAAGTTCTGTTTCTTTTGCGACAGACCTTGTATATATCTATGTATCTGCCAATAAAGAAAATGGGAGGTTTTATTTTAATTTTTTTTAAACATTACTGTAGCCTAAACGGCTTGATCGATTTTGATATATGAAGTATTGTAAGATCTGACTGGATATTGAGGGAAGTTGAGGGCATAGTAGCTAACGACAACAGATATATGCGATTGATGTAGGTCCATATGGTTCTTTCTCTTTCTCTCTCTCTCTCTCTCTCTCTCTATCTCCCTGTTAAAATCCATTCATTGTATTTGAGTATACAGTGATTTACATAGAAAGGTAGAAGCGTGGTGCAAGGAGTAACATGCTACACTGTTAGATCAGAGCGTGTTATACATATTAGAGGTACTCATGAGTATTTTATATTTGTTTCTTTTTCGTTTGTCTTTCTTTTGCTTATTCGAATAGCAAATAATAACAAGCATTTTAAAATGAAAATGGCTTTATTGTTTTTTCAAAATATTCCCCTTGATGATCAATACACTTTTTCATTCGTTCAATCCATTTGTCCTAGCAGTTTCTCCATTCCTCTTGAGACACCACCAAAACATGGTTTTTGAACGGCGCTCGTAAATCGTTGACCACGCAGTTTACCTTTGATACTCGGGAACAAGAAGAAGTCACTGGGTGCCAAATCAGGACTGTACGGAGGATGAGTCAATAATTCGATGTTTTGACTGCTCAAAAATGCACTTGTTTGACGAGATGTGTGAGAGCTCGCATTGTCATGATGGAGAATGATTCGACTTTGGCAGTTGGTTTTACGAATTTCTCCGAAGACTTCCGGAAAACAAATGGTCGTGTACCACTCAGAATTGACCGTCCTACGTTGCTCAAGCGGAACAGTGGCCACATGACCCATTCGGCCGAAGAAACAGGCGATCCTTTGCTTCGCTGTGCTTCTTCAAAATTTTTTTTACAGCTATGTGTTTTTGCAAAATCGAATGTATTGAAGTGGAACTAATGTGCAAGGATGCCTCTATCTCACGATATGTCACATGACGATCTTGACTAATGAAAATAAGTTTTTAAGATAAAGGATAAAGCACAGACGTTGTTTCAGTTCCAAGTTGTACGACCAGGCGTGGTCCAATAAGCTCGAAGTGTAAATCTCTTTAAGACACTTCATCAAAGCTTATTTAATTTTATTCACAGTATTGAATTGTTATCCTTTTAGGCTTCTTCATATACTAAAAAGTCGAAAACAAACGTGTGTGATTTAGTTTGGATAGTAAAACTGAATAAAATATATTATTTCTGATCTTTTTTAGATAGTTTTCTCTTTATGCCATATTTAATGGGTGTGATGGCGTCTTTAATATATTTTACGTCATCATTTCAATCTGCAATATTACTTTATCTTATTTATATAAATATTATACAAAAAGCCTGCCAACTACTGACATTTAACTTCGAAGTGATGAAATTCAATACGCTGCTGTTGATATACGGAAATATAATTTATATAAATTAAAACTTTTATGAGATGTTTTTAACTACAACTTTAGTTTCATGCTCATTGCTGAGCATTTAAAGATCATCAACATCTGTGATTGTTGCTAATGTATTTCTTATCTCCGTGCTGGCCTTGCTTAAATATTTTGGTTTGGCTTGCGCCGCACAAATGAAAATCAAACAAAACTAAAAAACAAATAAATGCTGCTCTTATTACCTTTCTTTGTTTTGTACTATTCCAGAACTAAAATCTTGAGATTTACCTCTCTACAACTGAAAATTATAAATGCAAATAGACATTTATTACCATTTGTTTGCTGTCTTTGGTTTGTTGTGCTGTGGTATTTTTTTTTTCTTGCGATGTTTTTTTACTGTGTAATTGTTTTGAGATACATTTTTTTCCAGAATTTGTATACAAAACTGCGTGACGATTATCTTTTGATAAAATTATGAAATTAGCCGCTAAACAGTGCTACAAAGTTCATATTTAGCTGCAGCAAATAGAGAGAAAAAAAAACTATCTTCTTTTACTTTCTGTTGAAATCTGCTTATCATGCTCGATTCCTGTTGAGTTTAGTTTGTGGTATTTGCTCTGTGCAACAAAGTGTTAATGGCACGTGCAGTGAAACTGCATTAGATATGGAGTACATCTTCGAAACAACGAATTGTGAGCGGAATACAATTATGAGACGAGAATACAAGTTATATAGGTTGTTCGTGTAGACACAGATCAGTCTGTAAAATTTCCAAAAGATACTAACAAAATAAGACACTAGAAAATTCTCCCATTTCTTTAACCCGTCAAAAAAGATACAATTTTTAAAACTTTTCCAAACCCCACGTTTGAGCTGATTTTTTCTTCCCAGATCATGTTTTTATGTTGGGCAATAGAAAGAAGTCGCTGGAAGCCTGTTCGGGCGAGTACGGTGGGTAAGTCAGCAATACAGTTCATGGGATTGGGCTGCAATAATTCCGTTTCCGCTTGTTCTGCACAGTGATAAAACATCTTTCTCAAATTTAACTTACCATTTTAATTATTGATTGCTGTTCCGTACGAAAATTATATAACGTATGAATAACTCTGAAATTTATTTTTATTTATGTCAACTTCCCTCAGCAAGGCCAGCTGTCTTTACACATGGCTACTTCTTGATCCATTTATGTTTCATAGTAACAAAATATAAAATTTTCATCAGAATCAGCTCAGGATAACTGGAAGTTTCAGTACATATTTTCTTTATTGGCAAAGGGTCCCAATAAAGTCATTCAACACTATGATTTTGATACTATTCTTCTCAACTTCTTCCACTTACTTTAATAATCTCCTCGATGGTCCAATAGAATTAAAAAGAAACCTTGACCTTATATTTATTTAGAGGAGATCAGTTCCACACATGGTTTAAGAACTTGAATGCCTTAATTTACTGTATCCAGAGTGCTTCGGTATGTATCAGTATAGGATGTTTATTATGTAGTTGCAGACCGATACGTTTTCTATGTTAGCATTATTCTTGAATATAAAGTTAATTTGAATCGTGTGACTGGTTTGGGTCGCTTAACGAACACTACAAATGGTTCTTGAGTGGCATGCCAGACAAAAGGAAACTATAGCAGATTCATTCATGGATATATTCATGCAGTTTCACGAAACAATGAATCTGCTATAGTCTAAAAATTCATGTGTGCAAAAATAGTAGGCTCTGAACTTTTTCTAGCTACTTTGATGTGTGGTTTTTCCTTAAGGTGGTGGTATATAATTGCTATTCACATGTCTTGCCATTAAAATTTAAAAACCACATGATTAATGAGTAGTACAGGGTGACTCACGAATGGTGAAAATAATATCGTTAGATAAAATAGTGCACCTACGATAATAATAAGGTACCTTAGCTAACAATGGCTGCAAAAAGTGGAAGATAACATTTGTTCTTTCCCTGGCGGCGGTTCTTTCCTAAGTCAGCAGGTCACTTCTTTTTCAGATTTATATATATTGCCTGGCCTCCTCGATTTCCAGATATCATTATATACATTTTTTTGACGTGCTATAGTTGGATCATACTGTGATCGTTGAAAAAAAAAAAAAAATCAAACGGTGAAAATTTATTCATGCTGAACTGCTTAACATAGAACGGTTAAAATTTTACTGTCTATTATTTCTCTGGCATTATTTTGTGTACATACACGTATGTTGTGTAATAGATTTAGTTATTTCGAGCTGTGATGCCTGTCGTCTTGGTTTTTATTACAGCGGTTGGTTTCGTCTGGAGTTCTGTGCCTTTGGAAACATTCCGTAGAGGTAAAGATCCAGAGTGCCAGATTCTCCAGCGGCAGGTGTACCAGACTGTCCAAGTCTTCAAAGAATGGTTTCCTTCTAAATTGGGTAAATTTTCTAAGAAGTGCAGCGCAATCACGTAGGAGATGTTGGATACTTTCAATCTTCCTTTCATCACAACAACTACGAGAAACTTTCTGATAGGGGGGCATTTGATCAATGGTACAATACAATGCCTAAAACTTCTGTGCACATCTTGATCCTGCTCTTGTTAAAGTGATGTGCGCTTCGGTTGATATTCAGGCCAGATTGCCTTTCAGACAGCCCGGTGCAGTTGTCCACTGTTTACTCGCTACTTCTCTGATTTTTTGTATACTAACTGACAGTAAAATTTTAACTGGATATATTGGAAAAATCGGCTTTGAAGCGCTTCTCTCAGTTTTATAATTAAGAAAGTAGAATATAAACGTTCTAATTTTTGTGCGGCATGATGAAGAAAGTTTACTATAAGCAGGAACTGGATTTAGGATAAAGTTGTGCCTATCACTTGTATCCTGGTATTATTGTTTGGATTGCGCTTTTACATTTAGTGCTTCAGGAGACTATTTAAAATCAAAGTTTTCTGCTAGAATTTTTATCTTTAAGATATAATATTAAGTAACACAAAATTTTCGCCACGTTTGCTTCAAGACTTTCATCAATGCAAGAAGGTAAGACAACTTTATTGTTTCTTTAACTTTTCTCTAGTCTGCTCATTAAATCAACTGAAAAAGGCTAAAAGAAACAACAACAACAAAAATCGATGGAGCATCTGTGCGTCTGTTGCTCCATACATCCAAGCGTTATGCCTGCCAGAGTGCATTGTAAAGCGATTCGCTAGGAATTATGAGGCTTATTAAAAGCTGCGCGTAAAGCACTCACGTTCCAAACGTTCCAAAAAAAAAAATATCTATAAAATGAAATGCTACCAAAGCGTCCAAGTGTCTGGCAGCGAAACGACATAAAAAAAAAAGAAAACCGATTTCAGAGAAGAAAGCAATTTTCAACGAAGTTTTACACAGACAAGCGGAAAATCTGAGTTTCTATGCATCTGTAACTATGTGTAACGTTGAGTGGTGAGTGTGTGTGTGTGTGTGTGTGTTTAATAAATGGGCTGGGCTCAAGTGTTTCATATCCTTGCATGCGTCTGCGTCTTAGTTTAAGTTGGAATAGGGCGGAAGATGTTGCGCTACACGGCCGACACGGGAATATGACAATTCTGGCGCTGGCGGAGCAAAACCCAAAAGCAGATACTTCCGTTGCCGAGACTACTTTAAATTCAACGTGTGCTATTTCGAGACTGGCAGCGCTTAAATGCGTGTATAATTTGCTGTATGCGTTTTCTTTTTTCATATTTTTTTTCGTTGTCTTTCGTGGCTAGAAATATGTTTTTATCGATTTTCACGTTTTTTTTTTGTTTTCAGTTAAAGTATCTTTTAGCTGAAACTTTAATGCAGCACCTTTCTAACGCAATTTAAGGCATACAAATTCCAATTGACTTGCTGCCAAATATACACTTCAAGCGTAAATCTCTAGAAAATTGCACACATATGTCTTCTTCTGTACTATCTGCACGTAATTTCAAACAAAACCGCAAACAGGCGACAGACAGCAACCAATTGCAATTGCATTGGCTTGGTTCGGTTTGGTTTGGTTTGGTTTGGCAATAAATTTTGTTTGTTGTCGAAAAACCAACAAGAGCAGCAAACGATGATTATTATTATCATCATCATCAGAGAAACATCAAGTAACCACAGTCGCCCTCAGCCGACTATACTCAGTGTCAAACAGGCTTTGAACTTTGGGTTCAGCAGAGTCGCCAAACAATTGAAGCCAACTCGTACATCTTTTAGGACGACAGTGCACAGATACATCAATCCAAAGGCAACATATGTGTGTGCGTGTGTGTGTGGGTGGGTGTGCAACTGATTTCATTTATAAATTATAATGTCATTATAGTCGAAATAAGCGAAAGAGCTCTAGATCTGGATAAATCTATCTCTAAAATTCTCTATCACTTTTTGCTTTGCAATTATAGAAACTTTTTAGCCACTGCCAGAAGCCCTTTTACCTCTTGCTGGCTGATCTATATACTAGTATCCTATGTATCTGTGTACATAAATGTATCCGCTGCTGCCATTTCGTCGTTTTCTCATTATCCGTAACGTGCAATTTTCGTAAAAATGTCGCATTAGAGATTATCTTTGAAGAGACAAAACTTGTACGCTGCCAAAGTAGCAAAAGAGGCATTGGACAGTTTTGGTTGGACTGGCTGGACCTTGTCGCATTTTGGCTATGGTTTGGTTTACTTTTCCTGAACATCATCATCAACAACAACGACAACGACAATGACAAAAACGCAGCCAATGCGGCAAATTCGAGCTGACAGTAGAAAATTACTAAAAATGCCAGAGACAAAGGAAAATCACTGCCAGGCGGCCCCCAATCCACCCATAAAGCATTACATGCGCCGCCCCACAACTGCTAACTTTCTTTACACATTTTGCTTTCGCTTGGCAGGCGCTTATCGCAAACTAATGAGTTCAAGTCTGACTGACTTTCTTGTTGGCTGGTTTTTTTTTTTTTTTTTTTTTGCACGGTTGTCCTGTCCCATCGTCTACTCAGCTGCTGTCCGCCCACCACGTCTGCTTCTGGTCTGGCAACATACACATTGTTATTTCTTTTAGCAGTTTTTCTTTTTGGCTTGTTGCAAGCTCATTATAAGGCCATAAAGTGCATATGTGTGTTTGCTGTACAAGCAACTTGAATGACTTGGCTTCTGGCAGCCTGCTCTCACTTCTTCGCTTTGTTTGCCCACTAAATGCCATAAAGGATTAAGTGCTGCTGGTGTTTGAGCATAAAAATTAACTTTTTCTCTCTTGGACACAATTTGGCTAACATTCGTTGTCGTTAGGATATTCTAATAAAATTAAGCAAATTTTTATGGTACACAGATTTTTATACCCTTCAAACTAGCATGTATATGTTGTGAAAAGGATATTATCCGAAATGCTGTGAAATAGAAGTACTTATCAAGAATTTTAATTTATGATTTGCGTAATGATGCAATTGATCTAATGATATACGTACATCTAATCATATACGTACATCATCTGTCTGTCTACTGGCAATGTATGCTAATGTACTCTCATTCGCTTTCTCTCCACATCATCGATCGTGGCACGCACTAATTTAACAATGGCACATGCATCTGCCTGCGAACCATCTCTTCCAAGCAAGAAAAGAAACAGACACAGAGAATTATGCAAAAGACATTCGCACATATTTACTGTTCTGCTATATATTTGATGTGCCCTTTCTTTTCCTTTCTCAACTCATCATATTTTTTAAAAGCTTTTATTAAGCTGCATTTCGTATATTTATTTGTTTCGAATGCTGTGAAGTATAACCGTTCACTTAAAACTTAATATCACTTATTTTTCACAAATAGTTTTTACATATTTGATAACGATTCGAGAATTTTTTTAATTTTTGACGTGATAACGTCTTATAAATCGATTTACGCGAAAAGGTCATGCCAATTTCTCTCGCAAAATACGATAGACAGGCACGACCGCCCTAATCGTTCGGCTTGCATTGGCTTGTGAAAGCTATAGTTATGTGTGTGTGTGTTTGCATATTAGTGTTATCTAGCGCGCGGTGCGGTGCGGTATGTACATGGTAGAATATATGAAAACATTGTAAGCGTATAATAAGTTTGTTTCAATAAAATCTTTGTTCTTAGTTCGTCCGTGGTTTGAACTCGCAAAATAGAAAACTGCTTACTGCTATACGAATTAACGCAGCCGCACATTAGCAAGCAATGTCAAAAACGTATTACAGAGTTAAAGAACTAAGAACCAATGTAAGCAACACAAAGCAGAAATAAAAAAATACTTGCTGCGCACACACAGACACAAACACGTATACGAGCCGAACATTAAGAGCGTGACAGTGAGAGAGTGTTTGAGTAGGAGCTCACTAATGTAAATTCAAGCGTGAGGGGGTGAGATAGAGCCATTAAATATGCATGAGTAATATTTATTTGTAGTTGTATTTAATTGAAATATTTAAAAATTAAATGTTTTTGTGTTTGATGCCGGCAACGCCAAACTATATAGAAACGCGTTTTATCTCTTTCTCTCGCAAAATACATTTATTGTAGTAGAGATAGGGGGAGGAGTGGCAGGGAAAGGAGAGGCAAGGGAAAGGGCAGAACGACGTCTGCCAGGGTACAGCTAGGCAAATAAATATAAAAAATACACAAAGAGTGAGAATTGTGATCGAAGCAGACATCAACAGGCACGAAGTCAAAACGAACAAGCGAAATAATAGAATCAATACGAAGGCAGCAGCTTATTTGAACCTAGTCTATTGTAATCAGTTTTCATCAATGTTTTCGTTACCATGTAAAATGATCGTCCGTAAACCGACACCATTTTTTTCATTGGCTATACCGCGAAAACCGTGCTAGAAAAACTGTTGAGGGATTTGAATTCAGTGACACTCAATTCACCGAATAAAGTAATTTTTGCCGTTGCCTAGATGAAACGGGGTAAAAATTATATGGGGCAATTGTCTAGATTTGTAACTGGAAAATTTATAAATTATAAGGCCATAAAGCGCAATGTGTGTTTACTGTACAAGCAACTAGAATGACTTGGCTTCTTGCAGCCTGCTCTCACTTGTTCGCTTCAACCCCGAATAAATCCGGATATGCCTTTTTACCTTAAACAAGCTGCCTTTCATTCTATCAGAGGCTTAAAAATGTTACAAAATTAAAGGAATATTTCAATTAAAACGTACTCCATTTCACCCGTTTTCTGTACCTACAGATTCCACACTCACATACTTAATGTATCTAGATACACGCGTACTTACTCGCTGCCAAAATTTTTGAATTTCATTACAGTGTACGAACTTAAATTTATTTTATTGATAAAATACGCACATATGTTGCTAATTTAAGCGATGACAACTCGAATAAAACTAAAGTCACTCAAAGGGTTAAATGAGAAACCACTAAAAGATTTCGCATTTGTGCAGCAAATGTAGTGTGAAATTAGAGAAGAATTGCTAATATAACCCTTTCGACTGGTTACCTTTAAACGAATTCAACCGCACGATTTGCAATTTGTATTGTTGCAATCATAAAATGTTATAGCACTACTAACTTGTCACAAAACACATAGTAGTTGAGACAAAGTTCTACATATCTATGAAGACTTGTGTCCTTTTACGAAATCGATATGCTGTTTTTTTTTTTATATCTTGTCTTTTTTGTTTTTTTTTTAGATTTCTGCCAACTCATGCCATAGTCGTTGTCCTTTCATACAGGCGCTTTAAGGGCAACACCTATGGCTTGGCTTGTTTGCCTTTCTATGTATCTAAACAAACAGACAACTGTCACATTAATCGTTTGTTAGTTTGCTTTGTATCTTTAGACTTGTCTCCTTTTATTTTTTTTTTGCTGTATATATTGTGTGAGGCTGGCATCTGTCAGAGAAGGGCACTCGCCTTGATATCACTCCCTTTTATTTCCTTTTTGCTTACTGTTTGTTTGCACATTGTGGCTGTTGGCTGACGTTTAGTAATTTATGGTTACAGCCCTCCTCTAGAGCAACGTTCTCGTGTCAAAGTTCTTCTATGCTGACAATTTTTATGAATGAATGCATCAAATTTCCTCACTGTGTTTTATTCTCTATAAAAATCAAATTCATTGCTCGCACAAACAAACAAACAAAATTTATATCCAATTTTTCTGAATTTGCACTTTTTGGCCAAAATTTCATGATTAATAGTGCGGTGTTGTGTGCTGTGTGTTACGGCGCATGTGTAGGGGAGTGGCCTCAGTAGGCTTATTGTAGTATTATAAGTTTTATTTACTTTTGACTTTTGTTTGCTTGAGGCTTTTTCGATTTACGATTTTAATTTTTTTTCTCAAATGCAGTTTCATTTGAGGCGTTGCTTTGGTATTTCATATTTTGCCTGCTTTAAATAATTTTCACATATTCTTTCGTAAGAAAATTTTTAGTTAAGCACTTGCTCAGCCAAAATAATAAAAATAAAACGAAAGACGTATCTTAAGCATTGACAAACACAGCAGCTACTCAAACTTGACACTTGTTGTCATAGCAGCTGACAATGCTAATTTGCCTTAAAGTAGACTTCGACAATTGTCCGCCCACACAAGCCAAGTACCGCCTTCATTGTTGTCAGCTGTCTGTCCGTCTGTCTGTCCAATTGTATATCTGTCAGCTTTTCAAATTGACACTTGCTGCTGCAAAAACACACAAAACGCGGCCGCAAAATGTCGCCATTGTCTTTTGTATCAGCACAATAAAAATAAAGATGGAAAAAAACCTTGAAAAATCTATTCTACAGAAGAAAAACTTGTCAAATTGGACAGCAAAATATTTTAGGCACAACTGTGCCAACAACAACAACAACAACAAAAACTTGGAACGCAACTGAGCTGTCAAAAAAAAACAACGAAACGCGCGAACGGAAAAACTTTCTGACATGGAACATTGTTGAACTGCTAAAACAGAACAGATCGTTTCCTCTTTTACACCAACGCCGCAAAAAAAAAGATATTAAGTATATCGAAATTTAGTATTGACAAAAGACAACAGAACGCATCCAAAAGATACTCGTAGCATAGACAGAAATACATTCCTACTAAATAAATAAATACTTAGGTGCGTATAAAAAATAGCAGCTAAGAAAAATCTTTTTGGAACGTGATTTTCTTCGAGTTTGTGTTTTGGAAAAAAAATGTTTTTATTGTTGACATTTGCCGCTTGCAATGTAGCAGAACCAAAGTCGCATAAAATGAAAATTGTTTCGAATTTTTATAGAAGTCTGCGCCTATATAGGCCACGCTTTTCAGGTTGACACAGTTTCTGGTGCGGAGTGGCAAATGGATCGTAAAATTCCGAATGATTGCAAATAAAAATTTTTCATTTTGGAAATTTCAAAATGTGTGGAACAAAACTTTACAAGTTGTGTGTAAACATCTTAAGAAAGTATTTTCTATGTATATACACACTGCAAGTCACTAGAATAGCACACACCCAAAATACTAATTTAGAGCTTCATATCTCACAAACAAGTGATGAGTGTTTTATTCTCTAAAGCTCCATACTGAGATCGATGAACATTTTTGATATCAAATAAACTTCATACAAAAAAAAAACGTTGTCAAACAACAATCAAAAAATTTCGCCACGAACTGCTTTTCAACGAGTACTCGGATAACAAAAATGTTTGCTACCGAAAATACTTTATAGTATACTCAAAAAACAGTGAACGAAGAGTGTGATCTTTTGCATTTCCGTCAGAAAAACACAAAGAAAATTTAAAATGTTTGGACTTTTCACCTAATAAATATCTGATTTTAGTATTTCATGTTGATTTGGAAACACTGTTTTTCGTTTGTTTGACATAGCAGTAATAATTAACAATTTCGGCATCAACAATTTTCATCGATCTCAGTATTGGGCTTTAAAAAAGAAATATATAATGGTTTCAATATATTTAACGATTTAGTCTTTATCAATATTAAAGTAAAAACTTAACAAAATTACCACTTCTGTTTTTGTTCCACTTGAATACCACACCCTTCCCCTTCCACAAAACCAATTAATAATTGAGCTAAATTTATGTTTTGAGCACATTTTTGGAAGGAAATTATACAATATCTTAATATAATTAATCAATAAATGACTACTATTTGCCTCGATATACATACATACATGAGTATATTTCGACTCCTAATTCTTATATCATATCTTAAGATGATATTTTGGCTTGGCGTTTAAGAATTTACCCACCTGGTAGACTGGAGGGCTGCCTTATCATATTGAAATGTGAATGAAATACTCCGAAATGGTCCTCAACAAATACAAAACGCCTTTATAGATGTGATTTGTACAAGTTTTACTTATTGTCTGTATCAAATTTTGCGTTTTCAATGACCTCACTCGTTTGGGAGACATGGTGTTTTAAATACCATAAACTGTTGAACTCTTAAAGCTTCAGAGTTCTATGCAATTTGAAATGTTTGACAAATAGTCAAGAACACGAATATGGTTCTAAGAAGAATATATTTGTATACAATTTTACTGTACGTATAATACGAGGGAAATTCGATAAGTCAGTGACTTTTTGAATAAAAGATATTTTTTTCGGTCAAATAGTGTTTTATTTCGCAACATAGTCTCCTTTTAGCTCGATATATTTAGTCTCGATATATCAGCGTTTTCCAATTTGTTAATCCTTACCAAATAATTGCATTTCTCAAGAACATCCAAATAGGCGTTTGTTGCAGTGATCACCTCTTCATTCGACTCAAATCTCGCAGGGAGAATTTACTGGTTGGGGTAACAGTTCGTAGCCCAATTTGTGGTTTTTTGCCATGGCGTCTGCACAAGTGTGCATCCGGCTTGGTGCAAGAGCACTTTTTTCCAACATCGATTTGAACACTTAATATAAATATAAAAAAAAGTTTCTTAAACACAATTAAACGTCGCTATTAATGTCTTAAAAAATGTGTATGAATCTTTCTTTAAGAAACCAAGTAAATTTTGGAAGTTTAAAAAAATTCACTTAAATCTATGTCGTATTATATCTTCCAATAAACTAAGCGCTGGTTATTTGTCAAACACTTTACATATACCGATCTTCATTTCTCAAACTCTCATTGCTTCCGATTTTCCCATATCCATTGCTCATTCACATTTCCACGAAACAGCATGTGTCCATGTTGTGAACGGCATAAATTATGCTAGAAAATGCAACAGTCTACTTGAGCAGCCTCTGGAAAATCAAGCAGCGTAAAACTTAGTACCAAAACACTTCACACGGAGCATACTCCGTAGAAGTGTTTAGCGGCAATTAAGCGAAAATGTTCGAAGTACTTGAAGAATGTGTGGTTAATTTTTATGACACATGCCAAAGTGACACTAATGACACCATAGCAAACCTGTAATGTTCACGGAGCACCAAATTTGTCGTAAGAAAAATTTAAAAACCACATAAAACTGACAACATGTGAAAATGTCATAAATTATATGGGCTTCGTGATGCTCTCTATATAGTATGTACATTTCCAAAGAAACTAAAACAGATGCAAACAGGCGCACAAATTGAAGTTTGTAAAATATTTTGTAGCTATTTGAAACAAATCAATTCATATAAATTCAAAACATAAATCTCATTTTGAAGGCAATAATTAAAATCAAATTAAACGTGACGTCGCAAGCAATATAATTTGTGAGCAAATTAAATTAAATGCCTCATTTGCAGCAGCAAGTTTTATTAAAAGATACAACATTTTAGAATTTATGACAATGCTGTAGATACAAATTTAATTAACTTGTTATTGTAGATTTATAGCTCAGCAAGCTCAGTCTTACAAAAAAAAATGCAGTTAAAGCAATTATAATTAAGTTTACGCTTCAGCTTCATTAAAAACTACTTCCGGCGGCCAGAGTTACCCTGCAATTGCGGCTCCTAATAGCCTTAAGCAAAAGCCCATTGAGCAGTCACGGCTTAAATAGGCCATAAATCCTTTTATGTGCTGCCATTTTATGACTGTTTAAGTAGAATGCACTTAAGCTGCAAGCCGCATTAAATTGAGGCATATTGAAAAGTGTTCAAGGTGCTGTAAAATGTGGTAATAAGAGTTCCTATTGTGTGTGTGTTACTATTAAACTTAAACTACATAAGATGAAAAACTCTGTTCGTAAAACATTAATTTTGTTTGCATACTTTTTTCCTCTACTCTGGTTTATTTTTTTCAGTTTGGGCAGAGACCGGTGATTTTCGTGATAGTCATAGTTCCATGACCGCTGTAGCAAATAGTTTGGATAGCTCAACACATTTGAATAATTTTCAAACGTCAACCAGTTCATCGTTGTCAAACCGAAGTCGAGATCGAAAAGATGGTGAGTACAAGCTAAAAGAAGCGTATTATAATATATATGTATATATAATATATATATAATATATATATATATATATATATATATATATATATATATATTATAAATGACTTTATAGAGTAAAAGTCTTAAATAATTGTTACTCATATAGCGAAACAAACACACATAGGCTTAACATGAAATACAAACGCACACATACAAATTTTAAGCAATAGCATGCGAGCAGCCAGTTACAAGTGGATAAGACTCTACGCGCGCAAAAGAGATGGGAGATTTTAGATTCTATGCGTTTCGCTACTATTTTGATGGCTGCCTTTCTGTTTGTAGTTGTTGTAATTGTCGCGCGGTGAAACAGCAATAACAACAAACGCATAAACACAGTAATATACAAAATTATTCCTACATTGCGCTCGATTAATTCGACCATACATACTAGTAGTTAATTGAATCATAGATTTGTATGTGAGCTATATTATTTAGCGATCTAAACATATGTGAAATATTTTATTATTGACGTAAGATACTTCAAATTTAGCAGCATTTGTGGGGGGTTTTAATTTTCTGCTTAAATTTGAATTAAAGTGCAGCTGAAGCGCATCGAGTGCCCATGGAAGTTTATGGTGATAATGCTCCAACTGATAAATCATGTAGGGAATGGTTTCGACGTTTCAAAAATGGAAGACAAGCTTCGCTCTGGACAGCAAAAACAATTCGAAGACAATGAATTGGAGGCATTGCTCGTTGAAGATCCGAGTCGAAAGCAAGAGGTGTCTGCAGAAGCGTTGGGAGTGACTCAACAAGCAGTTTGTATACGTTTGAAATCCATGAAGCAAGCCAATTGTGTGCCTTATTGACTGAAACCGAGAGACTTTTAAAAACGATATTCAACTTGGGAGCAGCTGATTCTAAGGCAACAAAGAAAGGGTTTTCTACATTGAATTGTGACCGGCGATGAGGAATGGATATTCTTTGATAGCCCCAAGAAACAAAAATACTAAGCTATGCCCGGTCAATCGTTGCCTTCAACACCAAAACCGAATATTCATGGTTCAAACGCCATGTTGTGTATCTGGTGGAACCAAAAGGGTGTTTTGTACTATGAGCTGCTACAACCTGGCAATTACATTACGGGCGATTGATATTGGCTACAATTGATTCGTTAAAGCCGAAGAAAAGAAAAACGGCCGGAATGCGAGCAAGGACATGACAAAGTTATTCTTTTGCATGACAACGCCAAAATGGTGAACAAATATTTGGAAAAGCTCAACTGGCATATTTTGCCGCACCCGACGTATTCTTAGAACATTGCTCCTTCTGGTTACTAATAGTTCAGATGGTTAAAAACAGAAGAATCACTACGATATGTTCATATATGAACTTCTTTGTCGCAAAGAGAGAGAGAGAGAGAAAGAGAGAGAGAGAGAAAGAGAGAGAGAGAGAGAGAGAAAAGGAACTGAATTTGTCCAAACTATTCGTTTGTAGTTTGTTGCAAAAGAGAGAAAGAGAGAGAAAGAGAAACAAAATATGTTAATGACTGTGCGTGTTTTCTCTTTTTTTTTTTTTGTTTCGTTGTGTGAGTGCGGAATGTTAATTCTTTTTATGTATAATAAAATTAAAGTCATTCTAATGGTATATTTTCAAAATCGGTTATATTGCATACTTTAAACTGATAGGTATAAAAGTACCGACTTTAATTGGAGCATAGTTCGAAAAAAATATCAACTGGTTTGCAAAAGTAATGCACTTAGTTATTAATAAATATGCTTAGATACAAATATAAATATACATTCCAATTATATACCAGATCATATAGCTGACCCTGACAACTCTACAGGCATACAAATCAAAATTCAGTTTAGATAACATTCTATGAACAATAGTTTTATTATACGTTTAAATTTTATAAATTTATACAATTGATACTACACATATACAATTACCTATATTCTTACATACATATATAACTATAGTTATAAAAAAAATCGCCGACGGCATTTGCACAATTTTCAAAGTCAATGGCGAAGGAGAACTTGAATTATGGATGTAAACTTATTTTGGACATAAAACCGACGGACATAGAGAACGGGGCGGAGGTGAGACAAACTCCGTGGCACTTTTTCTTTATCAAATAATTTCATTTAGATAAAGCGTGTAATTTATAACAATTTCGTGAGGCAAAACGACAAAAAAAAAAGAAAAAAAAAACTAGACGAAAAATTAAAGCTCTGCACTCGAATACTCGTGGTAAAAAAAGAACGAACGAGCTATCTAAACGAATCAGATCGGATTGGATAGATTCTTTGAGCACTGAAATTGGAGTGTATTTGTATTTGGGGGTAATTTTTTTTTTTTTTGGGTTGTATTGTGTGTTGTTGTTGGCGGCGCTTTTTATGCGATTCGATTTCGATGTTTTTGATTTGCGACGATGTGACGACAAACAACAAACGTTCTACAACCGAAATGAAAACTAATTTAGTTTATTTGATTAAGTTGAGTGTACGAGTGTGTGAGAGTATCTATATGTTTGCTTAAAGGCACGCCGCCATGATCGATGACATTTCGAACATACATTAACGGGTTGTAAATCTGGTAGCCGTTGGCAGGCGAAATTAGGCTAAACGCCAGCGGTACGCTTTTGAAGTTTTGCCTGCCGTCCCACAGTTGAAGGTTGTACGCTGAAGCTTTGGTAATTAGTAACGATGGCAATTGATAATCAAACATTTTGTGCGTTCAAAGCAGTGGCTAACATATTCCAACAAACAACTGGGATAGCATGCACGCGCCAACAAATGACTTTGGCATGAGGAAGTATCTCGATATGTGTACTTGCATGCGTTGTAAGGCGCCAAGCGCAAAAATTCTCGTACCATATTTATTTGTAATCACTTCAGCAGTAGCAGACAACGTACCATTCGCAGAGTGTATAATATTTGCGAAAGATACAACAGATACGTCTCGAACTTACATTGTAGATACTCGTACAATATCTAGATACACACTAGTGCTAAGTGCTGTTTATCAATTGTGTTTAGATAAAAAAATAAATAAAAAAGAAAGTACAACTGCTATGCACACAAATTACATGTGTTCTTCTATGTATTTTCTAGTAGTATTTATTCTTGTGGCTGTTTCTTATATTTCTTTTTTTTTTCTTTCTTGCAGGTAATCGCAGCGTCAATGAGACGACCACAATCAAAACGGAGAACATATCAAATTCCGGTCATGACGAACCGATGACAACCACCACCACCACCGATGAGCCGAAGAACGATAAGAAAAATAAACGTCAACGCCGCCAGCGAACACACTTCACGTCGCAACAATTGCAGGAGCTAGAGCACACGTTCAGCCGTAATCGATATCCGGATATGTCGACGCGTGAGGAGATCGCCATGTGGACGAATCTGACAGAGGCTAGAGTCAGGGTGAGTGTTTTGAGTATATATAGTAGATGCAACTAGTTTTAATAGTCGCGATCGTGTGTAAATTTGTACTAGCTGTTAAGTTTAGCAAGCGTTTAATGATGATTGATGGTTACTAAATGGATGGTGGGAAGAGAATTTGAAGTTAAAAAGTTACACGGTAGTTATATAAAATAGTAACAGATATGTTTATTTAGGAATTTATAAGCTTCAAACATACTTCTCAAAGCCACTGTAACTTGATGAAAGCCAACGATTCATAAACTGAGAACACGTATAATCACAACATAATAATAACATATAGGGTATTCATACCTAGTCGATTAGCCGCTTAGTTGATGAGAAAATGAAAAAATATATAATTTCCAACTACAATATGTAAAAGTAAACAAAACGCATGAACCTCACCTCTTCTTAAGAAAATTACTCTAAGTAAATTACTTTTAAGTGCTTTGAAACACAATGTGAACTAAAATCGACTATCAGTATGGTATTTAATAGGACATTTATTAGAGAACAATTCAACCGGTACTAAGGCCACTGTCAGACGTGCAAAATTTATCGGATTAGCTTTGTATATCACCTCAGTACTAAATAAATTTCTACTGAAACTGATTGGGAGAAACTAAGTATTTAAGCACTAAACTCTGTGATGACTTTTAAATTTTAATCTTTAACCGACTAGGTGTGAATATCCATTAACAATTTAAGCAAAATTAGTCACATGTAATGTCACTTGTCATAAATATAAAACAAGAAAAAAGTTTTACTCCACTAAAGCAAATGATATGGCTTGATTAACTCGTCTCAGCAACCTCATCAAGAATATCTTTACTTGAAGTGATCTCCGATAGTTCCTTCAATGTGTTACAAACTTTCAGATAAACACATATCTTTTTCACACTATGTGTGTAGGGTACAAACTTATATTTACAATAGAATGGATCATTTATTCGCTAATCTTGTCCTGGATAGATCGATTGTGTTTCTTGGAATAGTTATACATACACTGGCTGCTCTTATCGATAAAGCGTTCGCTTTTAAGAAAGCTACCATAGAAGTTACTACTAGAGCTTTAACAAGTCTGAGGGTTCACAGTCTAATCTATGAATGGTAGAGATTAGAGATTTATTCGAATTCAATCAGTTTTTTTCAATAATTACTAATTAACAAATCAATATAGTATATTACAATTATAATTTGTGACATATAATATTGAATTTCCAAAGTGAAAAGTTATTTTTTTCTACTTCAGTTTGTAGTTTGCAGCAGTAAAACCAGAACTTAGAAGTATGCTGCATTAAAGATTTTGCTTGATATGTTTATTTGGAATTGTTAGACATAATCTCGATTAATTGTAAATAATCGACCAACCAAACTAATTACTCCAAAACTTTATCTGGGTCGGGATTTGGAATCCGAGTCTTAACATGATAATTCACATACAAATAAATAAAGTACAACACCCGAACTTATGCTCTAAAAGAGATGCTCCATATATTTTCTCTGAAGATGATAATATAGAGAAAAACTCCCATATTATCATTGTTTTACAGATAAAGGTATCAACCAGCAAAAATTGGACGAGAATGTCACTTTTGTCATATTTATATATTTGATTTTATTCTTAATAGGAACACGTCTTCTACGTATTCTACAAAGTTCCCTCAAATAATAAATTGTGTCGGGTATAATAAAATAGAGTACACAACTTTTAAAACTTTTACATTAAAACTACTTATACATACACATAGCATCGATGCTCTTTTTTATTTTTGTCGTAAAACATTTTGTACATTTATTTAGTTATTGTTTTTTTAACCAACCACAAAGTAGCGACAAATTGATACATTTAAATTATTTACCAATTACTGCAGCGCCAAATACGGCACAGCCCAAAAATTATTATATTGGCAAACAGTTGACCACATTTAAGTAAATCTGCTTTCCTGTGTATTCAAGTTGCACCGCAAAACGCGTCGAACATTGACCGCAATAATTTGCAGTTGACCACACAGAGAGAGGGTTACATATTACAGCCCCCAGCTCCATGCTTCATTTGGCAAAGCATAAACCAGTCTGGTAACTCGTAAATATGCGCAAGTTTTTGCAACTTTTTTGCGCCCTAACTCCTAGTGGTGCGAGTAAGAGTGGTCCTTCGCACACTGCTGCCACGCCCCATTGCAGCAAAACGCGCATTAAAAACGTTTAAGCTCAAGCGCCATTGTTGTGCCCGAAGCGAAGTGTTTGTTGTGCCACAGTTTTGGTTTGGTGGCACGGAAATTTATTTGTTGTCAGTGTTGCCAACCGCAATGCTGTTGAATGAAAAACAACAAAAAATATTGCATTGAAACATACCAGTGTAAAAATTCGCATTGCAGTTGATCCAAGTCGCGTTGAGTCGACACGAAACGCGGAGTTTTATGTGGCGATTTGTTGTTGTTGTTGTTTTTTTTGCTGTTGTCGTCGTTGCGGTTAGCTTACCGCGTTGCCAATGCAACACTGCAATGTGTTGCTGGGTGGATGGAGCATGAGGCAGAGGCTCGCGGGTTTGCATTGTGTAAAGTTGCCATAAATTCGTTGGTGACCCTCTTCGTGCCATTGGCGTTTTTTGTTTTTCATTCTCCCAAAGCGCTTACGAAATTTTTGTGTGCAGTCTCGTGTAGTGAAAGAAGCAATGTAGAAGGAGTTTATGCGGCCCATAATTTAGCATTAGCTTATGGCGCAAAACGATTTTTCTGCAATTTTTTATATTTTTTTTATCCGCTAGCCAAGCAGCAAAGCCCTTGGTGCTGTTTTTAGAGCGCTTTGCAACAGCAATATCGATCGCAGACTTACAACTGACTAGAACGCATACATACATAGGTATATATATATGTATCTGCATGTAATTCTTCTTGTAATATATACTAGTTATACAAATAACAATCTCAAGGCACATTTAGTGGCGCCAAGCGGCAAATAATATTTTATGATATTTGTTTTGACAGCGCTGCGCAGCGCATAACTAGAACTGATCAAACAAATAGAAAACACCAGTGAGGTATCATACGATCGATGATCGACAGTCTGACATACCGACAGAAAGGCATACTGTAGAACGTTTAGACGAACCGTAAAAGATATGTGAACGAACGTCAGCCAGTCAGTCATACTGGCTTGCAGACAGTCAATCCTCTAGGCGGGTAGGCTGTTTTGAACTCATGACAGCAAAGGCAGCAGCGCCAGCAGCGCCAGCAACAGCAGCAAAGAATCGATTGTTGTGTATGCAATGATCGATGATTACTCTTATCTTGATCGTTATGTGCATTTTGATAATAATGTTAATTGCATTTATCGCTATTATCAAACAAATTGGCAGCGTACTAGAATCAAAGTAATAATGGAATCTTTGAAATACTTTTTTATGCATACGCATTGTATTCAAAATGGCGACCCGGTCTAAATCGTAATGCGAAAATTTTCATTACTGAGTTGTGAATCACGTTTGGCTATTGTTCCATATTTCTCATTCTCCAACAACGATTCGCCGTTAGTTTCTGCCGATGATGTCAATTTTATCAGCATACGCGAATTGCATCACTTCCTTATGGAAGATCGTGCCTGACCGTTCTACGTATGGGCAGTGGCAAAGGATGTACTCCATCAAGAGATTAAAAAAGTCGCACGATAAAGCGTCACACTGCCTAAAACCTCTCTTGGTATCAAAGGGTTCGGAGTGGTTCTTTCCTACTCTGACGTCGCTTTGGGTGTAAGATAGCGTCATCATGCAAAGACGAATGATCTTTGCTGTCATACCAAGTTCAGATAGAGCATTGAAGAACTTCGTTCTTATCGGCGTGTCGAAAGCGGCATTATTCTCGACAAATAGTTCGTTGTGGCTTAAAGCTAAAACTAAAGGTCTTTGCTCAACGCAAAGTTCTAGAATTACTGAAAGGAGGAATTCAACATAATATATTATTATACTCTTTATATACTTTTAACCTCTTCAGACGTAGTGAGACTAGTTTGTCATTGAGTTTGTAGCAAATTAAGAGAAGCAGCGGAGAGCCAATAAAGCATATGTGTGCTTGATCAGCTTGACGAGGCGAATCGAACTATCTATGTCTGTCCGTCTGTTTACCAGTATATTACAACCAACATGCCACGCTCAGTTTTAGTGGTAACCCTCATGCAAAGCACAATTAATTACGAAAATTTTCATTAATCGACCAATCTTATTTAAAGTAAGATTCATTAAAAATTTGAACACTTTTTAGCAAGAAAAAATTCAACTTTGCAAAAGCAAAAAGGAAAAGCAAAAAGGGAGGAAAGCTAACAACTTGACACAATTGTTTGTCATAAAAATGCAATTAGCAGACAAATAAAAAACATCTGTGCAACCAAAAAGTGCTAAAATTGTTGCTGACAAATTGTGCGCTTCATGCATTTCGTGATGCCAATGAGTTCTTTATGCAAATTACTTCAAACGCTATCAACTTCTTTGACAAATAGTTCTACAAATTTGTAGCAGCGCATATGCCAGAATTTCAGCTATACTGAATTACACTTGACTCTGACTAGATATTAAAGAGCAGCCAACCCCATTTCGTTGCAGCTCCTTCGGCATAATCAACCAACCGCAAATCACACAATTCATGGCGCTGCGAAATTATGTCAATTTAAACATGTGTCGCAAACAACAAATCCAGAAAAATGCAAAAATGAAAACATATTCTTATAAAATTCGAACCTCGAAGGGTAAAATATTGTTACAGTTTGTTTTATGTGCCCATTATAGGGCAATGATGCGCTTCCTTTACACCCATTGTTTGACTGGTTTATGATGGCCAACCGATTTTGAGACTGTGCATAGACTACTGAGTGTATAGGTATAGTAGATATAATAATAACCATATAACACAATAGATGCGCATCTATAAAATGCAAAAACAATGCAGGGTAATTTGTCAACACAAACGTCGAGCAGTGTAGAACGAGGGACGCTGTTTATGTCTGTCCGTCGGTCTGTCTGTCTGTCTGTCTGTCTGTCTGTCTGTCTTACTGTCTATTTGCTACTGAATAGTTTAATGAATTAGAAACCGCACCGAAATTAATGATCATTCATTTGGGGGTTGACTTGACTGTATGTCTAACTCCTGCCAGAGTCGCATTTGACTGCAATAATAGCAGCAATAAAATTTATCAAATATACAAAAGGATTAACTCGCCTTTCTTTTTTTCCTATTCAAGTCGAAACAGCGAACAGAGGGTTTATAAACTGTATACAAAAGATATAGAAAAAATATACAAAGCAACGCAAAGTTTGTTTGAAAAGTCTGCATAGTTTTTTTTTCGATACCACTTGCAGGGGATGGATGCTTTATTGCTTCTAGTCCTACTAATCTAGCGATTTACATTTGTAGGCAATTATGGCAATATGTTATACTGAGTTTATAAAAAAGAAATCGAAATGATATGAAAAGCGCGCTGTTATAAAATAATATCAATTCTATTAGAACAATTGAAACAAGTTAATAGGCAAATAAAAAGATTTGTTGCTTTTATTTTTCCACAATACTCGGAGTAAAATGTGCCACGGAAGTTCATATAAAAAAATGTACTCGTGTCTGCAAATATTTTTTTTTTTTTTTGTAATCACGTCAGGTGTCGTCAATTGAGTGGAAATGCGCCAGTTGTGTATAGAAAAGCCATTAGGTAGCATCTTTTTTTTACGTTTTTGATTTGAAACTGTTGCACGGCAATTGGAAGCCAAACGATGTGTATGACCATAAAGTCACCATTTGTGGTAGCCGCAAAGTATCGCAATGGGTGGTGGTCAGTTAAGCGATACTTTCAAATTCAATTGGAACTTTTAAATTTGCTGGATAGCTTGAAGTTTGAAAAGCATAAACAAATTGTTAAGCACTTAAAAGTAATACTTTTTACTCTAATTCTATCAACATTAACGCGGCGGTAGATTTATACTTAGAAGAAGACTCCATTTTGGCTGGTCTGAACCTTCGATCTCAAAATTTTTGCTTCGATTGGAAATTGTTGAGGAGGAGGAGTTCAGTTGGGACAGTCTAAAAACTCTACGACCTGAAAATGACTACTTTTGGGAAGTATTGAAGTGTACTGTTTTAAACAGTGAAAATATTATTTAATACAATAAAATCTTTTATATCAACAGTGAAAACTTAGGTAGTACTTCGTTCACCTACTCGACACTAGTGACCAGAAGCTCACAAAAAGTTGATAGTGTTCATGGATTCGTTTATTACTTACAGCTAATAGTTTAGGTTAGATAAACATCGATTGACAGCTGGTCAGCTAATATCACGAGAGTTTTGCTCTTTTCTATTAATTCAACCAGTTTGTAGAGTCGATGAACTTAAGTAATACTCAAATTTTCAGAGTTGGTTCTTCGATTAAGTTCTCGAGAAACCCAACTGCCAATAGTCTCATTCTTCTCCTATAGAGGGCGGCATAGTTACACAGCAAGTGCCTGATATTCTATGGCTCTTCCACGTCTTGTCAGTTCCTGCAGCCTGCGTACTTAAACCTATAGAGACCCATTGTTATTCGCACCAGAGACAATGTTACTATGGACGATGAGGAGCCACTACATTCATTACTGAGACCAGCATCTTTCATCTAAGTGGTAGGAGTATCTTTGTTCTATTAATAATCTATTTCAGCCACATTAGCTTTGTTGTGCTATAGATGGTGAGTTGGTTCTACCTCCTGTTGACCTCAGTTACGAAGTACATACTACCTAACAGCTAGCTTACACATTACGTTTGTTCGTAACTTTTTTAGACATATGGGTAAATAATTTATAGCTTTTAGGGACGCTTGGTTGTCCAAATAGATGTATGTAGATGGTCTACTCAGTGATAAACTCTGGCTCGAAGAGGGAGCTATTTTATTGCCAGCATTTTCACTTAGAACTGCCATCGGAAGCATTCTTTAATCTCCAGAAGTTCTGAGCGAACACTCCCGAATTTGTAATCAGTACCAGCTAGTAATTAGCTTGCAATTTAAACTAACTGAGCTAATGCAGATGATGAATAAAAACATTGCTTACACTTGACAATGACAATGATTGACTAGTGAGAGATAACACATAGATCGCACTTAGTAGTCAATGATACCGAAGAATTTTACTCGTTAAGAAGTTTATGTGAATGTTTGGTAACATTCACTGATATATTGAATAATGCCGTGATATTTACATAATATGTATTGATGCTTCAGATACTCAATGACACTTGGTTCCTTCATTCGTGCAGTATTTGTTGATAGGCACAGCTTCCTACTCTTGAGGTAGTAACCGATTAACATACTTGCCAGTCTCCAGCAATTCTTTTAAATACATGATAAGTCGAAGAGAGCTTATTACGGATATCAATTTTTGCACATGGCTTTGAATATTATCTTGCGTGGATCGTGGATATATTGAAATTGTATTGGAATAGTCATATTCACGATGCGTACTGTCAGCAGTATGTCTTCATTTATAGCACGTTATCCAAAAAAACTGCAGAGGTATATGTATTATATATGTTTCCCCTGAAATATATATGTTGTTGCGAAAGATACAAATGCGATGCTTGTAGTATATATTGTATTATGCCAGCAATATCGCTTTTCTATCACATTCTTAAATTCGGAAAGAAGTGAGCACAGAAAGCGTGTCATCTGGAGATAAGAAAACGAGTCGATGTTGCTTATTCTTGTCGAATAAATTCTATCGCCAAATTCAGGATTGGAAGTTAAAACGGCGATACTAAAATATTTCGATTTTGTAAATCGCTAAACTGTCTTGATATTCTCTTCTATAATTTCACCAAACTTTCTTCCTTGAGTGCTGATCAGCTGATTTGTTGCACTGTCATATGTTTCTGTGCTTTAAGTTCGAATATCAAGTTAGCGCATGATGGATCATTTTTTATCTGTGGGTGCTTCAATAAAAATACCGTCGCTAAAATAGCCAGTGGTATAAAGGTTTAATGTTTGTAATATTATCGTAGTGTAACCGTAAAGAATAAGTGGGATCACTGCGCTGAAAGACGTAAAGAAATACTTCTTTAGACTAGTTTGGCGTATTTTGTTAAGGTGATCGAAACTTAAGATGATTTCAAGAACTATCTCTAGAATTAACCTTTAAGTTATTGTGCTGTTAATATCCAGCTTAGTAGTAGCTTAGTTGTAATGCAGGTCGTCATCAAACGGGATCGTATGCAAGGCTTCGTCTGTGTCTTCACTGGTAACAGTTTTGCGATGGCGGAAACCAAAGCCAGCGCACCAACCTCCAATTAAAAGTGTTTGTCTTCTCATAATTTGCTTAACTCGGAATGGTTGTTTAGAGGTTAAAGAGGCGCTACGTATCCGAACGGATGCTTGTGAGTTGCTTGGGCCGATTGCAAGAGAATCGTTCTTAGCTATTTTCAAGTGAATTACACTCAATAACTTTCCCCACTAATGTAGACTTCTGCCACCAAATTCTTTACATTCCCATTGAGTTTTTATATAAACTAACCCTCCAATAAGAATCCTGAAAATTTGACTCAAGATTTTTATAGCAGATTCATTTTATTGCTTTCGAGCTTTCGAGGTTTTCTGCTTGTTAGTATTGAGCTCTTCATATGTAGTAAGGCCTACTCTTCAGAGTTATGTAACATGTTTGCTTTACTAGCCCTTTGCCTAAAAAATATTCCAAAATAATTCCAAATCTCTGTAAGAATACACAATGTCTTTATCAAATCAATTTCAACAACAAAAGAGCAATTAATCATGTCAATTGAAAACATATTTGCGTCAATATGACAAAAATTTAGACAGACTTCAATAGTAGTAGTCAAAGTAACCAGCAGTTTCTTGAACAGATCAAAGCAAAACTTCATTTAGCTGAAGTAAAAAAAAAAAGTAGCAAAATAAAAAACCTATTTAACAACAATTTGCAGCAATCAATCAAAATTGACTAAGACAACGCGTCATCCCTTCTATATATTTTTTACAAATTTGCTGCTCCTGTAACACTTCAGAGTGTTTGGTCTGGTAGCACAACTCATACCATAATTTAAGAATTTTTTTTGTTTTTTCGAAAATATTCCTGCAAACTCGTTGGCTACCTGATGAAGCGTTGCAGCAAAGTCAAATCGAATGGCAACAGCGGCAGTAGCGAAAAAAGATACATTGAGGGCAAACAAGAAAAAAAAAGAAAAAAGGTGTCATCATTGCTTTCATCAAAACCAATTAGAATTTTCTGCTTGAGTCAGCAGTTGAGTGGAAGCGCAACAGCAGTCATAGGAGCAGCAATCCTTGCTGGTCCTTTGCTCAGTGCTCCCTTCATACGAGGTTATTTTTGCCTTGGTAGCGCTTGAGTGTCTGTGTTAGACTAGCTGGCCTTAGCTATGAGTATGTTTTTTTTTCTGCTTCTGCTGCTGCTGCATCAATTTCCAATCATGCAACGTTTCGATTTTTGCGCAAATATCTTTTTTATCTTTCAACTAAGTTGTTAAATGATACGTGAAAATGACAGTTGACGAGATCGATGACGTTAGTTTTGCATGGCGTTGATGATGATGGTGATGATGATGTACTTGCTGATTTTTTAAATTTGTTGAATAGTATAAAAAAGTTGGCAAAGAGCGATGTAGCTCGACAAATTGACACATTGACAAAGGATTTGCTGCTTTAATTTTGATTTAAAAAGCAAGCTAATGAAATGAAAAAAATTGAAGAAGAATATGCTTACAAAAACATGAAGAATTTAAAGCTTAATTTTAAAAAATGTAAACGCAATATTGTTGTTTTTATATATAAATAAATTAACATATTTATATACCTAAATATTCCATACACATGGTGGCCTGCATGAAGTGCATCTTTTGAGGCGTTGTTTATTTGTAACTTATTTGAAGTTGATTTTTATGGAGCTAAAGTAAGTAAAATCAAGAAAAAAAAATATTCTAGGTGCTCGAGTATATTATACCCTGTATTTTTTTCGTAGTAAGCTTTCAAAGTGCGGTACCTAGAGATCCTATACCGTGAGTTTAGTCTTCTGTAGACGGAGAACTTTTCTCCCAGACAGACGTGCGGAGGACGGACATGGCTATGTCAGCCGATGACCATTACATATAATTTATGGTATCTCCGATATTTAAAATTTTTCATATGGCTAAGTTTAGCGCAAACTATGGCCCTGAGAGGGTCGATGAGCTGCTTGTATTTTGCTCCTTTCACGACGTAGGGCTGCCTTGGGCACATCCACACTCTGGTATTTTTTAGTGTTGATTTTGGTCTGAAAAATTAGCCATATGGAGTCTCCAACGATGTCGCATCCGGTATTTTCAACCAATCTTCATAGCGAATGCTTTATGCGGCGGTGCTGAGTCTTGCTGGGTGGTCCTTTCTCCTTTACCGAAATATTTGCATGCCCACAGCTTCAGCGCATCCTCCAGAATACTTTAACGATACACATTTTCATTCAACTGGACGCCACGTTTGAAAATCACTAGCGGAGACCAGCCATCCAACGACATATTAGTTCAAACCGTCACATACGGTGGTTTTTAACTGCTGATGGCCAATCAAATATCCAAATTATCTTATGACTTTTGGCATCGGCGAAATTGATTTTGACATTGTTTTTTAATATTTGTTGAATATTTGCTTTCGAAATTTTCAGCTCAGCAGACATTTTTCTGCAACTCTAACATTAATTTCGTTGCATTCGAGCCTTCACTTGATGGAGTTGATGGTGTAATTTTTAGCCCACAACCATAGTGCTGTTATTATTATTACGTTTGGACTCCCTTACACTTCTGAGAAGCAAAAGCTTCTGGTAGCCTGTAAACAATAAAGTGAACCATCATTAGACGTGATTTGAGCGCCCTGTTACCAATGGTTCTCAAGTTACAGTAATCTGAAATTGGATGCAATTCATTTCGCCACCCTGTAAAAAGTGCATGCAAAATTTTTGGCCAACACTTTCATTCAATGTATTTTCCATGCCGCAGGTTTTCCCATGAAAATTTCACATTTTTCGCTAGTTATACACTGACAACTCAATTTTCTTTCAACTTTCAACGCACAATTTCACGGCTAATACTAAAACTAACATCAGCACACATTCACTCATGCAATTCTTTGCTCATACATTTCTCATGCGATTTCAATTAACTAGGCGAAACTAATTAAATTAGTGCAATTTAGCGTCGCTTGAGATGAGTTGCCCCTGTGACTTCTTTTCGCATATTAGGCACACGAGTTGTAACCCGAAAGTATCATGCTTAAATATTGTATCTACAATTCCCACAAAACAAACAGAATATCAACTCCTTTTTGGTATTTTTTTTGCATACGTTCTCGACGCGTGCGAACATTTAGACACGCCAACCGACAGGCCACCAGTCAGGCCTACAGTTTATTTTACAATTTCGGCTTGCACATAAATTTTCAACCCCGCAAATGTGCGTTGATTTAAGTACACGTTGCCAAACAACGGATTAAAATGATAGCCGGCAACAAAACAGATACAAGATATATACATACATATGCGCATGCTGCAGGCGGCATTGAGATATAAGTAGAAAGGTGTTGCATTGTAATCTGTGATTTACACGCGTGCGCTGGCGTTAAATTTGTAATTTTATAGTAGTAAAATACACAATTCGACCAATGCGTTGCGGTAATTAACCAAAATGTAATTGTTCAATTGGCATTTGTGAGAATTACGTAGCGGAATTGGTGCACCATGATTTTGTGGTTGGATACCAACTACAATGTAATGCGCATATCTTTTCTAAGTTTAAAATTGTAATTGTATAAAACCCAAATTTGGCTATCCTTAGTTAAACTGATTTGTCTTACTACAAATATAAACCTAACAAACAAAATCGTAATCTGGTTGTTGAACAAAGTTTAAGAATCTGGTTGATTTGACGAGCTGAACTAACCATATTTGGTTTTCCACCCATTCTGCTCGCCAAAAAATAGCGAAATCTATTTTGTTTTAAAACCTTACTATCAAATAGGTTTTTCAAGAGGGAAGTTCTCTTAATAGACTGAAAAAAATTCGATGAGAAATTACCGAAATATGTATTATCAAGATCTAAAAAACGAAGGCTTATAAGCTAAATCGATAGTGAAGAGATAGTTTGATAGTTTAAAATGGTTGACAAAATAATCCAAATAATGCTCAATTGTTCCTAGAATTACAAATACATTATTTAAAACCAAATTTCTAGTGGTCAAATGATTATTTGGCACTGTTGACAGGATTTATTGAAGCATTTACTGTATTATATTCGTACTATTTATTCGAAATCAATATCCAAAATCATGCTAGCGATTGTTTCACAATAAAGATCTTTATCATGATACATTAAAAGAGAAAAATAAATTAAATTGATCAACTAACTTGGTTCGCTGTCGCCATTATCAACTCTCAAAACTTTGTTTGAAGATTAAACGAATTGTTTTAGAGTCGACAGAAGGTACTCAACGTTCTAGAACCTCAAGTTTTAAATCAATGTTCACTAATTTATATTATTTAAGGTAAATACATTTTCCGCCTTATACTCCTGTGCTATAAGTGTCAAGAAATTAAAAAAAAAAAACAGTTGCCCAAATACTACGCTTTCAAAGTGTATTAAATAAAATATTAGTACAATATTTAGGCTTTCTAATAATGCGTCATATATTCTGAATAATTTTTGTTTGTTTAATTAAAATTCTTGGGGAATATTATATGTATATAAGTTTAAGATGATGTGCTAGAAGGAAAAAGTGAACTTCTCCTTTACGAACACTCAGAATTTTGAAAAATCTTACTTTCCAAGTGAATAAGTAGTTTTGTAATATGCAAGAGACTGGTATGACTTCTCAACTACTTCATTTACTAATTAAGAATAAAATTGAGGATTATATGAAACATGCTACACATGCTTTTCGGTGAAAAGCAAATAAATACTCTTTAAACAAACTATGATTGTAAAGGCAGGTTCACAAGCTGCCATCTTTCTCTGGTAACTTTGAAAAACTTCGTTGAGTTTGCGTCACTTTTAGTTGAAATTTGTAGATATTTGACACTATTTTCAATGCAATGCAATGAAGGTATCGGATATATTCGACCGTCTGAACATAGCTTAAACATTTTAAAACACGTAAAAAATGGCATCTTAAAATTAAAGCGACGCCATCGAAAAAATGAAGAAGACAAAATATGCTAAATAAGTTAAAAGATGTAGCAGCAAAGCACTACGCTAATCAAAATTCTACAGAAATAATGAGAGTGAGAGAGAAAGATACAGAACGAAAGTTATGCAGATACAAAAGCAACAACGAAATTATGTTAATACATATATACAGAGATACGTATATATATATATATATATATATACATATATCTATGTAAAAGCAGCGCCCTCTGTCATTCTCATTCTCATTTGTAGCGCAAACTTTTTGCAGCCATAAATTGCAAAGTTGCCATTTTGTTTCTTTTGATTGTAGCATTGTTGTTGTTGTTGTTGTTGATGTTGTTGTCGCTGTTCTTATTGTTTTTGTTGTTGCAGCTACTGCTTTTTATCTACTCTGCTGCTCTGTTACGTTCCGTAACCGCTTTCCCCCACCATTTTTAACATTTTGTTTGCAAAATAATTTTGATTTATTTTACTTTACTTCTTTTTTGCTTTTTTTTTTGTCGTCATTGCTGTTACTTTTGTGCTTGAGCCCCCATCCTCGCGCACTTCTTTATCAACGCATACTTGCTATCTCTTTTCATTACTATTTGTTCAGAATGGCGTCGTTCACTCTTGTGTACTTGTGATTGTGTAATTTGTGCAGCATACTTTTGGGGGGTGCCTGACAGACGGAGCTATGGAAACTGACTGCGTGAAGCTTATATTTATATAAAGCTCTCCATTAAAAAAGAAGCAAAAAGAAAAAAAAAAGCCAATGCGCATAAAGTATTTATGTGTATTTGTATTTATAATTACTGCACATGCGTACTGTATGAAGGGGTGCTGATGTCGTGTAGTGTAGGTGTGCGCTTTAGCAGCACAAAATGGAGCCAGTTCGAATTGAAGACGGTATACATAAATTTTTGGTAAGAACTCTTAATTTAAATTTATTGGATGTATTAAACAATTTTCGGTTTTTTTTAATTTTAATAAAGAAGTATGAAATGTTCTATATAAATTAAAGTATGGGTCGTGTGACATTTTACCATCTAACAGATGGTGTGAAAGCTTCGACGACGAAAAACTTCGATATTCTTACCTCCAGTCAGTAGTCCAGTTTTTTCACCTTAATGCCTTTGGGCAAGTCCGTGAGCCATCGGTTGAAAAAGGTGCTAATCAGATGTGATACATTCTACTGAATAAATGGTGTGGTGTAACATTTCCCAGTGAAGCTTTTTTATTATATTCTGCATCTGTTTAGTAAGATGAGTCGGCTCTTTGTCTTTGCTGCAAAACGACTTTGCTATGCTTCACATCATATTATGATCATTTTTATACAATGCATGGTTTAAATTGATTATTTGTTATACGTTGGAACTCTCCTGTGATTCATTCTCAAAAGTTTATCTTTAAAGTGCCTTTCTTGTATACCTGTCCAATAGCTTTCAAACGATTGAAAATATAACTTTAAAGATTCAAGAGATTCTGCGAATTTTTCTTTTCGTTAGCAGTGTTGTTCAATTAACCAATCCTTTAAATTTATGCTCCTCGAATGTTTATTTAAGTTGCCTAAATAGTTCATTATCATTTACATTTATTACACAACTCTAGAAGCGTCGTAGCCATTCCGATAAAACATGTTTACTATAAGCTTCTACAAATATTCCAAATGTTTCATCAATAATTTTAAATATTCCATACATAAAAGATGAAATACGTAGAATAAGCACAAGGTATGTTGGGAGACTACATGATCATTTAAATGTTTTGGCAATAGGCCTACTAGATTATAGCGATACAACTCGAAGACTTAAAAGAAATCATGTGTTATCAATCATGTAAGTATCAAATCTGATCAAAATCGGGAGACTATATCACATATCAAGTTATTTAATTATTCTGTATGTATAACCCAAACGATAATGGATTTACGTTTTCGGAATCGAAATCAGAATCGGACTCGATTCCTTCGGTATGAATCGGATATGGTACGGCTGAAAGTATGGTTCAACAACTTTTATACGAGCAAAGAAGTATTATGCCCTAGTTCGGTGTACAGTGCATGTACCTCCTTCATTATATGACATCCTGAGCATAAAAGTGAAATAACTTTATATCTTTTCAGTGTTCAATGTTTTATCTTCACGCTCATCGTGTCCAGCACAACATGTTTTAATAAGTCTTTTCCTCAATATTTATACTCAATTTTGATTTTGGCTTTTCTTTTGCAAATTTCTTTCAGTCAGAAAAAGTAACAGGATTGCATCTATCGACAAACCACAATTCAGTAGATCTAAACTCTAAGTTGTCTGTAAATAATACATTTCAAGGAACAAAATAGCATTAATACTTTCGAGTAGCAGCAAGTAGATTGCAAACTGTTATTGCACGAAACACCATGTTATTCTAATTAAGATCGTCCTACATAAAACACAACAAAAACACTTAAAACAAAAACATAGTATAGAGTCAAGTTTAATAATATAGGGTGTTTTTCTTATAAGCTCCATTTTCCGACAGGAACTAAACTGTCATAAATTGGTCAGATCTGGCAATGTTATTGTCAATCGTGCTCAGTTTGGTTATTTTATCATGAATCGACTAAAGCCAGAACAAAACTTGCAAATTGTGCAAAATATACTTCAAAAATCGTGATTCAGTTCGGGAATGTTACCATAAGCTAAGTCCCTTTTACGGTCGCTATAATATTCCATTCGGGCGACTAATTCAATTAGCCATGTATCGTTTTAATACCACGCATACTCTAAATGAAAAGAGATCGAAGAATGTACTTCTACAATCCTCCACATCCATGATGACAGGTTAATTCATATAAAAGAAGTACCTGTTTTCCATATAGGAAACGTTCATATACAATTGTATGAGAAGAAGGATAAATGACGATAACGAACTGTGTGCGCTTAAATTAACTGTGTTTCACGTATATTATTTTGTGTAAGCTTCATACTGTACATTGTCGAAGTTCTTTTATTTATAATCAGACTATCAGCATATTGAACTATGTTGCCAGATTTCTTCCGTTTTTTGTAAAGTTGCAGATATTAATATAAATAAAAATCATAGTGCTTAAAATGTTTAAACTAATAAAGTATATTTTTCTCTTCATTGCAGGTCTGGTTCAAAAATCGTCGCGCCAAGTGGCGTAAACGTGAACGCAATGCCATGAATGCTGCAGTTGCTGCTGCTGACTTTAAATCCGGCTTTGGCACACAATTTATGCAGCCATTTGCCGATGAGTCACTGTATACATCATATCCGTATAACAATTGGACAAAAGTACCCTCCCCGCTTGGCACCAAACCCTTTCCATGGCCTGTCAATCCGCTCGGCTCAATGGTCACCACAAATCATCATCAGAATTCGGTGAATTGTTTCAACACAGGCGCTAGCAGTGTTGCGGTTAGCATGAATAATTCAATGCTGCAGGGTACAATGGGTTCAACGCTTACGAATTCGGCAAATGCCGTAGGTGCAGCGCCCTGTCCGTATACGACACCCGCAAATCCGTATATGTATCGTGCTGCCGCTGAACCCTGCATGACCTCGAGCATGTCATCAAGCATTGCGACATTACGTCTGAAGGCGAAGCAACATACAACCGGCTTCACCAGTCCCTATTCGGCACCATCGCCCGTCTCACGCTCCAACTCGGCTGGTTTATCGGCATGTCAGTATACGGGCGTCACTGATGTTGTCTGAGAAAACGCGCTCGGTGCGCTGCTCAATCAGCATCAGCACCATTTACATCACTTCGGTGGCGGCGGCGGCGGTAGTAATACTAATAATGGCGGCGGCATTGGAGGAGGTGGACTAGGCTTCGGCAATAATAACAACAATAGTCTGCTGCATAATAACAATCTGTCACTATTGGAACATGATCATGATTTAAGTGGCGGCGGCGGTGGCGGTGGCGTTGTAGGAAATGGCGCTGATAGTGACAACAACAAATCACCGCTTGATCATCATCAAACAGATGTGAACGGTAGTGCTGGTAGCGCTAATGGGTTAATGGGCGGTGCAAATGGCAACAATGACACCGGTGACGATATGGATGAAGAGGTCATTGACTAAGCATCATCGGCAGCATAGACGCTTCAGAAAAACATATGAAAATAATATATAACAAAACAAAACAAAAGAAAACATGGTGAAATATTAAAAAATATATTCAGGCCTGTTCTGGTACTCATTTTCGATAAGATTTTGTTAAAGTGAATTCGTTAAAATGATAATTATTTCACGCTTGGCAGCATATCACGATTTGAATTCACTTGAGATTGAGCATTTGAATTTCAGAATACTCAATGGAAATGACTTCAAATCCTGTTAAACGTGAAGTATTTTGTTGAATTCACTGTGGCAAAATCTTGCCAAAAGTGTGAACCGGAACAGACCAGATTTAATAAAATTATTTGTTATTGTAAAAAGCAAAAATATTTACTAGGTAAAACAAAAAAAAAACAACAAATAAAATAAACAAATAAAAATAAAAACCACAAATTGAAAATCGGTTTAGCACTTAAGCTTAAGCAATTTCATTAATTTTTTAAATGTAAAATACGATGCAGAATTTGCAAGCTGCATTTTGTATTTCTAAAATCCAAACAAAGAACAATAATTAATTTATAATTCAAATTGCATTTTGTAAAATTTCGTATTTAGTTTAATTGGCAAAAAGTCTTAGGTTTTCTACTTCTTCTACTACTACTCTATTCACTCATTTTGTGTGTGTTATTGTGGTGCATGCAAATTTCACTGACATGGCATGCGCAACAGTTACTTACGCTAAATTAGTAAGTCTAAATAATTGTATTTAAGTGTTTTTGTACATACATACTACATACATACATACATACATACATACATAATAGAAAGTGTGCTAGCAAACTAACTAAATAATTAATACTTAATATGGAAATTACTATAATATAATAAAATCATCAATTAATTCAACACAAAATCTAAGTGAATAATTGTAAAATGTCTCAACAGCGATTAAAACCAAAACCAAAAAAATACAACAAAAAAATATCAAATCAAATCATGAAAAACCAAATATTTATTGTAATTACAATAAAATTTACTGCATAGTTGTTTTTAATTAATAAATCTATGTATATTTTAGGCGCTGTTTTAGTTGCACAACTTTTCTGTTTTCTTAATTTAATAGTAACTTTTTTTAAAATTAAATTTAAATTTATAATTAACTAATTAAAGAGAAATGTATTGCATAATTATTGGAATTGTAAACAAAAATGTATGAAAACAAAAATTATATATCACGATCGATCAGTTTTAAGCAGTTGTCTAGTCGTATAAACAACAAGAAAGAAAAAAAAAAACACAAAAAGTGAAAAAAATTATTACCAAAAATAATAAAAACAAAAGAAAAAAAAATTAAAAATTATAAAAAAACTAACTGTACACATATTATTAGTTATAGAAATTGAATCAAAAAGAACAATAAAAATTATGAAAAAAAAAACATTATTTTGTTTTATAAAAATGATTTCAGAAAACAGCGCGTTCAATTGTGAATTTAGAGCAGAGATGGGCTCGGTTGCACGCCATGGCACAAAACACTTTTCGCGTACTCACATGTAATACAAGTGCTGCTATTTATGTTTCGGGAACTGGCAACACTAATGTCAAAAGCTAAAATCTGGCAACACCATAATAAAGTTTGACATTTTTGGCATAAACGAACTCACAAAGTTTTGATGTACAATTTCTATTTGTTTCGTTTACAGTCAAGAGAAGGTTTTCGTTGGATTATTTTTCACAACTTTCGACGTGGATTATCTCAACAAGAATGTGTCAATGAACTCAGTTCTTTGTATGGCAATAAAGCACCATCAAAAACCACAGTATATCGCTGGTATAGTGAATACAATCGTGGTTGTAGTTCGGTCGCCGACGAATTTAGTGAAGGTCGTCCAAAGTCGGTTGTTGTGCCCAAAAACATCGATGCAGTGTGTGAACTGATAATGCAAGATTGTCATATGACATATCGTGAGATAGAGGCATCCTTGCACATGAGTTCCACTTCAATACATTCGCTTTTGAATGAAGTTTTAGAGCTGTAAAAAAAATTTGATCTCGTTGGTTACTCCATAATTTATCAATCGCTCAAAAAAAGGCTTGCGTCGATTGGTGTAAGGAAATGATTAAAAAGTTCGACCGTGGTGCTTCAAAAGACGTGTATAAAATCGTGACAGGTGACGAATCATGGATATATGCGTATGAGCCGGAAACAAAGCAGCAATCAACCGTGTGTGTATTCCAAGACGAGCCAAATCCAACAAAAGTGGTTCGTGTAAGAAGCTCAGCTAAGCAAATGATTGCCTGTTTCTTCGGCCGAATGGGTCATGTGACCACTGCTCCGCTTGAGCAACGTAGGAGGGAAATTCTGAGTGGTACACGACGAGAAATTCGTAGAACCAATCGCCAAAGACGAATCATTCTCCATCATGACAATGCGAGCTCTCACACATCTCGTCAAACCAGTGCGCTTTTGAGCAGTCAAAACATCGAATTAATGACTCATCCTCATCACCCAATGACTTCTTTTTGTTCCCGAGTAACAAAGGTTAACTGCGTAGTCAACGATTTACGAGCGCCGAAAAAGCAGTTGAAACGTTCAAAAACCATGTTTTGGAGGTGTCTCAAGAGGAATGGAAAAACTGCTATGACAAATGTTTTGAACTTATGCAAAAGTGTATTGATCATCAAGGGGAATATTTTGAAAAACAATAAAGCCATTTTCATTTAAAAATTTTTGTTATTATTTGCTATTCCCGAAATATAAATAGTACCCCTCGTATTAGAGTGTCTAAGTTAGGTATGAGATATGATTTTTACATTAAAAACTTTTGTTTTTTGAAAATTTGTGAAACTTTTATTGAAACATAAAGTAGACACCATGAGGTTATGTATGGAATAACACTTCGAGTAAATAACACGCGCTCTTTTCGTGAAATTTTCATCATCAAAAAATCATCCTTAGTGACAAGGCTCATTTTCATCTCAACGGCTTCATTGACAAGAAAAATTGTCGCGTTTGGGGCTCAGAAAATCCACGAGTAATTTATGAGATACAAATGCATCCACAGCATGCACAACTGTTTGGTGTGAATTTTTTGCTGGAGGCATCATCGATGCAGTTTTCTTCGAAAATGAGGCATTTCAAACACAAACCGTAAATGGTGTTCGTTATTGTGAAATGTTAACCAGTTTTTTTTTTTTTTACGAAACTTGAAAATATTGATGTGTAGGACATGTGGTTTCAACAAGACGGTGCCACATGCCATACAGCACGAGAAACCATTCAATTACTGCATCAGTCATTTCCCGCTCGTATCCTCTCTCGTTTTGGTGTCCAGAATTGGCCGCCTAGATCGTGTGTTCTGACGCCTCTGGACTTTTTTTTTGGGGGGTTTTTTGAAGTCACAGGTTTATGGGAACAAGCCCACGACACTTCAAGCATTGAAAGAAGAAATTATACGCTGCATCAATGAAATATCGCAACATTTATGCAAAACGGTTATGAAAAATTTCACGAAAAGAGCGCGTATATGCGCATATATCATGGTGTCTACTTTATGTTTCAATAAAAGTTTCATAAATTTTCAAAAAAACAAAAGTTTTTCATTTAAAAATCAAATCCGGCGCTCTAACTGCGACACCCTATACATACACTAATTTCTGCTTTCAGCTCAAAAACAAGAAAATACGTTATCTTCGCTAGAACTGAAGCTCCAATACTCTACACACTTGCCTATTTTTCTCGGCAACGCTGATGTTTTACTTCAGTTTTTTTAATTTTTGAGGTGATGTTTAGATTTCAAAACTTGGAATATAATAACATTTATTCTGGCATGAATTTTGCATTTTTGACGGTTGTAGATGGCATAGATTGTGGTGAAAATGTGTGTCTCCTTCTGATCAATTTAAAATCAATTATTATTTTAACATTATTAACACAGGTCAACATGGTTTAGTTGTGGGAAAGCTAAGGGTCATTTCCGAAGTAATTTGCTGCGTAAAATCCGAATCCAGAATTGGTCAGAATTGGCTCATCACGTCAGGATTTTGAGTTATTTGAGGTAAATTTTTGTGGTCTGTCTCTCCAGTTACACCATTTAGTACCACTTTTATCCTTTAATTTAAGATATCAAGCGCGTATAAAGGCACAGACAGACAGACGTACAAACAGATATTACTAACTAGACTCGTATCTGTCAAAAAGGTATCAGAAATTGGTTAATTAAACACAAAATGATTATTTTTTATCCAAATTTAATGTATCTTCTTTTAAGTAAGTCCCTTCCGAAATAATACGCTTATGCTAACCAATAATTGAAACATCAAACATTTTTTAAACGCATTTGTCTGAATCGAATTCAGTTCTCACCGCGAATTCACTTTATTGTCTTCCATCGACTGAAAATGCGTACCTCAAGTGGTATTTTCAGTTTTGGAAAGAGGAAAAAGTGGGCCGTTTATATATTAGGTGAATACGGTGCTTGTTCGATGGTATTTGTTGATTTGTTGGTCAGAAATACGTTCACAATGAGAACCTTGTGAGATGGTGCGTTGTCGTGGCACAAATTTTAAGAATTTTCTTTTCACAAAACGAGCCACGAATTTGCTCACTCAAACGTCTCATAACGCTGAGATAATATTCTTCATTTACCGCCTGACCTTTTGGCAGGAATTCCGAGTGCATAACACCGCGATGATAAAGGAAAACAGTGAACATTAGCTTAAATTTTGTTCGACTTTGACGTGGTTTTTATTTTGGGTTACGACTCACTAGAAAGGCGGCTCATGTCTCATCACCAGTTGCAATGCGTTTTATGAATATGAAGTCGTAAAAATTTCTAAAAATCGCAAACACAATCTAGATGAACTAACAAAATGGTGCACTATAAACAAACTAAATGACAAATGGCGATCAAACTCTGCATCAGTATAGAGGAAAGTTGTATCAATTTTGTGACAATGTCTTTTAACGCGCTTGTTAAATGATCAATTCCCGGTACTTCTTTTACAGAAATTATACTTCATGCGGCCTCCGATATTTCCTTCAAGGTGTTGCAAACATTGTAGCAAAATTGTAATATGATTTACACTGTGTATAAATAGTATAAAAAATTAAATCAGTATGCTGAATGATTTCACTGAAATAGAAACCGCTCCTAGAAAAGAACGCAGACATGCAGAGCGAACACATAAGCTTACACCTAGGTAGCTCTCTTAGACTGTAAGTAAATGAAGTTTTACAAATCTTAAGAGTATATTAATAAATACGACATCATTGTTAAAGTTGCCGGATTATGAAAAAAATATATTGAAATATTACACATTCAGAAGAATTCGTATTCATACCAGGAGTTGAAACTTAAAATGCTATAGAAATTTTCACTTCGTTTTCTAAAAACTATTGCAATCGAACCAAACTAGTTCAAACAAGTTGTAAGTTGTGGTGAACTTGGTTCGATACAAGAAATAATCTAACTGAATGAAAAGACAAGGAAACTAAGCAAAACAAATAGAAAGGTCTTTCGATTCACTTACTCTTCAATATTGCTTGAATCGTTGAATCGAAAACATGCAGAAATGCCTTCTTTGTATTTTCGAATGCATTTTTTCAAGGCATTAATTGTAACTACAAATGTTCCGTGTTTGAATCCCGGTTAGCGCATGGTAGTTAAGTTTTTATTTACAAGAGTATTTTGTGAAAACTCCGACGGCAAAATGGCATGTTAAATGTTTGTATCGTATCGTAAAGATAAAGATAAAGGTACCACCAAGTAAGATTCGATAGAATTCAAATCAAAACTGCGTGTCTGCCTATTGTACTCAATATTGTAAATAATTTTTATGAATAGTTCACTAATACATATTTGATTTATGGTTCAAGGTACAACTCCAATAGTCTGCTCAATACATTTGATTTAACATTAATAGTTACATAGTTACATGCCAGCTAATGAACAAAATGAACAGAAGTATTGCGATCTGTTTACACATAGTTGTACTGATATCTTTTGAACTATTTGAAAGATTTTATTATTGTATAAGAGAAATAAATTTAAGTCAACAAATCAAGAAGAGTAAGGCAGTTTCATAAACATTAGTTGTAAAATTATTGATTCTGAAACAACTGCATTTCGAGAATCCGCGAAAGAAAGTCAGCTGCGTTCATATTAAGTGCATATTTTCGAGCCATAACCGCAAAAAAGGTATACGCGACCAAATTTGTGATTTTCGTTTTTTTTTTTATAGGAATCTAAAATAAAAACAAAGAAATATTAAAAAAAGGGTTCTGTAAATTTTATTTATTGTCGCTTACGTCTTTTTGGCAGTTATGACACGTTTTATCAGTGTTTTGCTGACCGAAATCTAGGCAAGTAAGTTTTCATTTAATTATTGAAGTTTTTGAGGAACTACTACTAATGGCGTATAATCATAAAACGACATATACTCATACTCCGTTGCTGCATTTTACATTTATTCTCTATTTGAAATATGCAGCTTTCCCACCATAAAATAATTTCTTGTGGTTTATTTTGTTGTTATGTTAATAGATAAAGAGCAGGTGTAGATCCAGAACGCTCTCTTGGGGAGGGAACTCTACTAAACAAAAAAAAAAAACATTATTTCTTAAAAATGTTGTTGGGGAGGAATATTCCCCAGTTTACCTCTTGGATCCGCCAAAGATAAAGGGGCAAAGTAGAAATCTTTATTCGAAGAAAACATTTACGTAGATAAAGTCGAGTTAAAAACGCATAGAAATCTTTACTCGGGTGGTTATTTTTCTAGCGGAAAAACATTATATTATTATATATAATTTGTTGAATACTCGTAAGGCAATTCTTAGTTTAAATTGTTAATATAGGTACTTATGCAAATGTATGTAACAGGCAGAATGAGGCGTGGCTACCACATAAAGTATATCTCTTCTTGATAAGCATCGAAAGCTGAGTCGATGTAGCCATGTCCGTCCGTCTGAACAACGTGATCTCGGAGTCTATAACCTCAAAAGTAGGAATAAATGAAGTTTTTCAGGTACATAACCTCAAATATCTCAAAATCCTGACGTGATGGGCCAATTCTGACTCCGGATTCGGATTCTATGCAATAAATTACTTCGGAAATTACCCTTAGCTTTCCAACAACAGACATGACCACGGTATTTGTAGACCTGTGTTATTGTAGTAATACAAAAATTAAATGAATTGCATAAGTACCCACATTAATTTTCAATATATAGAATAAACACTATTCCTTATTAAATAAGAGTCCATTAAAGTAGTTGATTTTTGAAGGAATAATTTCGTGCCTTTTTCTCATTGTGATTTTCGACTGATTTTTAGACTATAGTATATTCTTTTAAATGGTGTAGTCCCTCTTCAAAATTGTACCAAATGTTTCGCTTACTAGACTTGTACATATCGAAAAATTCCACACGATTTGAAGGTGAAAGGAGCCACAGTTGGAACAATAATTGTTTATAATATCTTTAATGTGGAACATTTAAATTGATACTATTCAAGCGAAGTATCCATTTTTCTACTCAATTACAATACAATATTTTACTCGTTCATCGTTGTCATTTGAGAAAGAAAGGCTATACTTATTAAAAACTAAAGTTTTGTTATACTACGAATATATAAGATGATTGATAAATTTTTGAAACAATCGATTATTCATAATTGGGAGAAAAAATATCGATTATTTTTTATGTCCAACGATATCAAATCAAATTGGGAGTGCTGCTTCACAAAAAATAATAACTTTTTCGAAGCTAATATTCTTCTTTAATATTTTTGGTGAATGGGCAAACGAAGTTCAACATTGGACAATCATGGACTAACGTTGGACTTTCGAACTGAATTTACAAGAATTAAAATTTCCGACTGCCAGGATCAGCAGGACCAGGATTTTTTTATTTTTTTTGTTTTTTACTATTTTTTGAAATTAGAGAAGCGAAGTTCTAACTTGAACAAATCTGGTCTCATGTTGGACAAACGCACTGCATACTTAAGAAATCTACATTTTATGCTTCGGGGTACCAAAAGTACAAAACTTTTAATTGAAATTCCAAAAATTAAACCATTGATTTAAAATTTGTGGTGGCTAGACAAACGAAGTGATATCTTCAAACTTCGGGATCCAACTTCACACGACTCAAACGGACTAACACAATAGACCCTCAAAAAACAAAACAAAAAAATCGCTGCTAGTCGCACCACTACATCAGACTCGTACAGAACAATTAACTAAGCACGTATTTGACCGATTTTCAAAATATTGTTGATGCTGATCCAATAATCCATTAAGTGAATTCGCCAAAAACGGAAGCAGTAATTTGGGCAATTTCTTTAAGTAGTTTAAGTTCGGGAAAGAAATCTTAAAGCGTATTTTATGGGCAAATGTTTTCGGTTTGTAGAAGTAAAACTTTATTCTTATTTATTTGATATCTAAATTTCTCTTACAAGAGGTCGCGGATATTCGTTAGCCATACATTAAAGTACATTCGAAAAGATTTAAGACAATTTCATTCAACTATTTGTATCGTATGTAAGTGAACACTAAGCTTGTCCCATTTATCAAAAAGGCTCCAAACCATTGAATTCATGCCTTAGCGCACGTTCTGCGATAAAAAATTTCTATCAATGAATTCAAACATTAATCAATGCGAACTTTATGTATAGCTATGCACACGTTTACCATACATAAACTAAGAAGATACCTTTAAAAAAAAAAAAAAAATTAATTAAATATTAAGAGCACCATTAAAAACTACCACAGAAAATTTAAAAAAATAGAAAAATTGATAACAAATAAATCAGTTTAATCGGTTAAAATTATTTTCAAACAGAAAAGACGATAAAAAAATTAAACTTACGATATATCGATATGATCGAATGTGAGATAATGAATGATTTGCAATAAAATGTGAAATTAAAACAAAAAAAATCAAATTGTAATTTATGCGAACCGCAGAACAAACGAGTTTTCCATATTCAGTTACACAAACAAAATGGGGGCGCAATATGTACACGAAGTCAATTTAATTTTGTCACGCTGATGGTGGGGGGAGCGGTGGCAGTGGAATGTATGAAAGTGTTTAATTTCGCTAAAAACGTAAGGTGGTCGCTTTTCTCATTGCTGCCGATGGCATTCGAATATCGGAGCACTTTTATTCATGAAACTGGTGCAAAAATCCATCCATCAATTTATTCATTACAATGAAATTATGTCGAATTTATATGCACCCCAGCGACCGAGGATGTTGCAGGACGCAAAGGAAAGTGTACTGTGGCAGTTAGACAGCGCGTAAAGCAAGTGACACACCCCAATCCAGCTCGTAATGACTCTGGCCACATGTTCCTCGGCTCATTGCCCTTCTTCCACTTCTTCTTCCTTATGACTTGCTTCCGTCACTTTCTCCAACTATGATTATGGCTATACGCCGCCATAGCTACCGCTTCGATAGCTTCGCCGATGTAGAAAATCACCGCACAATAAAAATCTATAATAATAATAAAAGGACATGCTGCTGTTCTTTGTCCTTTGCCTATTTTGCCTATGCATAAATGGGTAATTGTAATGTCAAAGCGAGTGATGAACACAAGGAACTAAAGGAAGCAGCAACTTTATTTGGTGGTTGCTTTCTTATTTGAGTTGCTCACTTTGCCACCGCCGCCGCTGCACAGTGCTTCGTTAGTGCGTAAAAGGGGAAGAAGTTTTTGCAAATGCTCAAAAATTATTTGAAACATTTACAGAATGTATTTAAATATATGTGACAATTTCTTCAAATACTATTCAGAGTTCTTATAAGAAGTAAACTCATTGCGAATCATATAAATAACGGGTGCGCCATCTAGACTTTCGGTATTTAAACGCTGAGTAACTTTTACATTTTTCAGATTTAGTATTTAGAATATTCTTTACTATTTATTTCAAATCAGTTTTTGAATACAATGTCTATTAAATGACCGGCTCCATTCGATACACAAAAATCAGTGCATAACCACCAATCAAGACCCATCTTCACAGCATTTTTCTGCCGCCAATACGGAAGATTGTTTAAAAATTAGAGCTCAATCGATTATGTGGTTTCGGAGCCCATAGCATATTTATAAATCTATATACATAGGTACATCATTCATTCAAATATTTATGAAAAAAGAATTGTTGCTATATTTTGTAATGTAAAAAAGATGCGATAGGGTATTTCGAAGTCATGAAGTCACGTGGAGGGTAGTTTACGCAAGTGACGAAAGCCCACTTCAGTATGGCTGCAGCATAAAAATGTTCTCTTGTCGAGGATACTGGTATCGAACAATGATGCATACGAACGGAGGTCAGAAGTGACATCGTATTAACTACTTCGGGGTAACGGACACAACCCATTGCTTTTCACATTTATTACCGGTGCAAAACAATTGAAGCAGCTGAGAGAGTAAAATTGATTTTGCTCACAGGGATCTCTGAGAGATTGATTTAAGAATTTTCTACTTGCTCAGGTCAAATAGGACTTATTTTACACTCTGAGAATTTTGTACTTGCCTACGGATTTGGAGTCATATTTCTATACTTATTTGAAAAACTTTTTACTTATTCAAAGTATATTTCTGCACTTGATTTATAAATTGTTCCCGTCTTTTGCTTGTTCAAACATATTGAATACGAATTCGACTTAAAATTTTTAAGTACGCGTACAAGAATTGCAAACCAATGTTTAGAATGTTTTTTTTTTCTAGGTCGCCTTACCAACTCTTCACCACCAGTCTTGAATAACTCAGCTGGCCTGCATGGATCCTGCTCTTCAACTTTTTATTTATTGATTCGACCTTTTTATAGTCCAGCAGCTCTACAAGAGAGCCATCAGAAACTAGTAATAGTTCTCTATTGGCGGCATCGTCTTCATTGCCTCTAGTAATAGTTCTCTATTGGCGGCATCGTCTTCATTGCCTCCAAGTAGATAAGTAACTTCTCAATAGACTCAGTGATTCCCTTGCGTCTGTAAACAGTCTTCCATTTTCGTTCTTATAAAAAAAAAAAAAAAACTCCTGCCTTCAAAGCTTCGGTCAGACACTTGACCTTACGATAATATTTGCAAAGTGTTCATTTCGAATACAGAACACTTCAACATCCTCAAGCTAACGCCTTGTTCTATTTTTCATTTAAAAATTTCTTCAGTGCGTTTCTCCTGATATCGTTATAGCTTGGCGACACTCCTCGTCATAACACGAGTGCGTCAAAGGTATGCAGTGAGATATATCTCTCCACTGTAACAGTTGCGAGAGTCTGGCTAAAAAGACTTTGACGCTCTGTTGTGATTGTAGCTATGCGACGTGTAGCTTTCGTTGAATGTTGGAACGTGCGACATGCACCTTGAGGAGCCTGCTGCGTTCTTTGGATGTTGGGACCTCATATCGTTCGCGCATAAAACAATCTTGATGCGTGCCTTCCGTCGATCATAACATGATCAATATGATTACGTGTATTTTGATCAGACCTGTGCCAAGTAGGTTAAATTTCCTTTCTTCCCGTCCAACTCGTATCAGTCGTCTTTGGCCGCATCGCCTTTCTCTTCCGTTGAACCGTGTACACAAATTAAGCTTGATATGTATCGCGAATTGTCTACAGGTATGAAATTGGAAACGAGACCGCGAAGCTTCCTGCTAACCACGAAATCGCATCGAAATTCGCATTTCATAGGTTATCGTTTCCGAAGCTTTCTCTGTGTTTTCACAGGTAATAGTTTTTGCGGTAACAGGAACCAAACCCAGTGTACCAACCCCTAATTGAGGGAGGTTTCTTTCACACAATTTGCCCCCGGAATTGATGTTCATAGGCTACCGAGGAGTTACGTGACTAACGGACATTTGTGAGCTGCTTCGGCCGTTTTGCAAAAAATTCGTTTTTGGTCATTCTCAAGTGCATAACAATGGTTAACTTTCTGTAAACGACAACATTCCCATGCATTTTATTATCAGATGATATATAAAATGCACTTAATGCAAACATTAAAATAAATTTGGTTCAATTTTCTTTACTATCGTAACACGTTGCACTGTTTGATAATGCCAATAAAGTGCTCATGAAGGGTGCAAGGCCACCCTGATGCCTAACACTCCTTCTTTGCCTGCTTCATAGCATGTGTCCCGCTGTGCTAAGCGGCATTTAGCTTTTGCGGTAGCAAAAGATACAACTTCGATAGCGTTACTCTTTTGATTTATTCCGCTTCATTCGCACTGCAATCATCTTCATTTCGTTGGCGCTGAATGTTTTAATAAGATTGATTTTATTGCCAGACACCGTGGGGAAGGTGTCATGAAGGGCAGCAGGGGTTTTCCAGTCAAAGGGTTAATAAGTTGTCGGCCTGCTGTTTAAGCGCTTTATTAGTGTATGTTTTTATGTGGAGAGGAGTAAGGGAGTCAAATTGTATATTGTATCTACGTACATAGAGCGCAATGCTTTGTTTGCACTTTCAATTTATTTCTGTTTGACTTTGATTTGATGCGCAGCCAGGTTCCAGGGCACAGACGAAGCTGTGAAATTAGCAATTAAATTGTTAGAGGCAATGTTTTATGTATTAGCAGCAGAAATTCAAGAATTCTATTTTACTTCTATATACATACATATATCTACATATAACTTATAGTCTTCGTACGAAATTTACTCGAGCGCAAACGAAAAAATGTATCATTCGGCAACACAGCCAACAATCTAAAGTTGTAACAGCATGCAACAGTAGCGTAATTAACTTTTTGGCGTAATTAATGCCAAGTCTAATTATTGTTAATCATGCTCAGTAACTTAATAGATACGTACAGCGTTGTTGAAATATATGAGCTGCAATTAAAATCAGCAATATGCCAAATGAGAGACGATGACGCAACTGAAGATGAATACAAAGATGTCGACGTGCGTTCTACGAGATACATGCTTAAGAGCTGCCTGCCTGCCTGCCTGACTGCTCCACCATGCGCAAACATAAAATATCTTTTCTACGTTGACTTTGCTCCAACGCACCGGCGGCTGCCATCTTGGAAATTTACGCACAAACAACCCCTTTCTAAGCCATGCGAACTTCGAATCTGGTTTGGGTTAGAATGGAGGCTGAAGTCAAGCAATGAGCCAAGCCAAGCCAGGCTGGCTGCCAGTGCTTGTCTGTTATCATTCCCCATCATTTCGTTTGTCAGTATGCCTCAGTTTCATCATTATTATTATTATGCTCCTGCTGCTCCTGTTCGTTGGTTGTCCTTGCTACTGTTTCCGCTGCTGTCATTGTTGCTATACTTCATATGCTCCCCCACTTTACTCATATATCCAATGTATTGTATGTATGTATGTATGTATGTATGTATGTATGTATGTATGTATGTATGTATATATATATCCCGCTCTTCAATTCGCTTTCTTCGGTAGTACTTGTCTTTCTTAACTCATTGCGTTGGTAATAAATCTTTGCTGCTCTTATCTTTTACTCAGCATAGATACAAACTTGTGCAGATACACTCACTCACACACACGCACGCTCCTACACAAACAGTGGCCGCGTGCGTTTTTGCTTTGCTTTCATATGTCAGTCAGTTTGTCGTTTTTTGTCTGTCCGACTCTCCTTTTGTATTCTTGTCTGTTTAATTTCCTTAGCAGCATATTCCTCTTACTTGCTTCCATGTGCTCATTGTTGCTACTTAGAGTCCTTAGATCTTAGCATACCCTTTCCATATAAAACTCAAATATATATGTTTACCCAATTCTGTATCTTCTTTTAGATTGGTTTATTTTGTAAATATGCCTACACGTATGTTTGTTTATATGTATAAGTGAGTAAAAGTATATATGTTTGTGCGGCGTTATTAATCTTATATTAGCTCTGTATATATATATATATATATATATATATATATATATATATATATATATATATATATATATATATATATATATATATATATATATATATATATATATATATATATATATATATATATATATATATATATATATATATATATCTATCTATCTATCTATCTATCTCTATATATATATATATATATATATATATATATATATATATATATATATATATATATATATATATATATATATATATATATATATAAGTATGTATGCTTATTGATAAAATTATTTTAGGAACGTAATTCAGGCAGCTACCTGTGTAAATATTGAAAAGTTTGGATTAAGAAATAATTATTGTCTTTTCTGAGAATACTTTATTTAAGAATAAAATCCAGCGCATTGGCCAACAGGCAGTAAGACATTTTAGTGTTTCTTTTAGATTAATTTATCCTTGGCTTTATGAATTTACGAGTTTTTCAAAAAACAGGCAAACTGAACAGAACTGTTCGTATCCAACCAGGATAGTTCATACTACCATTATTTTAATTAGCATTTAAATCTGTACAAACTGAGAGCGAAAGTCACAGCCAGTGGACTAATGAGGTCTCGTAGCTGAAACCGAAACCATAGGCTTCGTAGCTCAAGCACCATTCAGACGATCATATTGTATACATGTGGAACATTTCTTATAGTATTGTAGTGAAAATAGTGTTAAAACTCTACAAAATTTCAACTAGAATAAAAATTGATAAAAACAACTCCAAATCTTAGTCACTTTTATATGATCGTCTGAACAGGGCATGCAAATTTTGTGTGAACAAAAATTGGTTGTTATTGTTCACTCTTCACATTGAAAAATACATGCAAATTTCTCAATGAAAATATGACCTAGAGCCAAGACATCGAAGTGATTCTACACAGAAAACAAGACAAAGACTAAATATAGATTTAGAAATTCTTGTTTTTATTCGAATTCTCGTAGATTTCATTCAAAGCTGTGTCTAATGCACAGACGAGTTTTGTGCTGTGCAGAGTTGTCGTAGATAACAAAAATATATGTAAATGTAAATGAAATTTTTTGCAGATTTACTAGGAGAATATTGTGAAGTCATATTTGGTGTAATGTGTCTGAATTACTTATTTTATTAATATATTTATTTTATAAAATACACTAAACTAAAGTATGATTTATATTGCAAGACAAAAATAATTTTGTATTGGCAACTCTGATGTTATTAAATATTTTTATCAGTCATTCGATGTTGTTGCGTAAACCGAAACGGTCGGTTTTCAGCAAAAAATTACACATTTTTATAAATTCAAATTAAATAATAAATTTTGTTCTAATTGTTAAAATCCTAAGACACAGTTACAAAGAAAATACATTCAACTTGCACATTAACCACGTCTACCTTATGATTTTGTGAGTTTTCATATGCAATCAAAACAATTACACTTAGCAAACGGCTGGAGATTTCAAACGGTCCAAAAGAGATTATTGTGACACCTACCTATTTACATGGGTCCGAAATGGCTGAAAGAGATTTTTGTGCTATCCCAGAATTTGTCTTTATTGAGTTGAAGTAAGTAGAAAATCAATCTCTAAAAGAAAAAAAAAACCCCTGAGAGCAAAATCGAGTTTAAGGTCATTTTCACGACGTGCCTATATCTTTATAAGTAATTTTTTTCACGCAGTATATCAATGTTTGACTGACAATGTTTTGACTGTTATTTAGCCTATTATCGTTTTACCTAGTTTGACCAACCAATATATATATATATATATATATATATATATATATATATATATATATATATATATATATATATATATATATATATATATATATATATATATATATATATATATATATATATATATATATATATATATATATATATATATATATATATATATATATATATATATATATATATATCTCTCTCTCTCTCTCTCTCTCTCTCTATATATATATATATATATATATATATATATATATATATATATATATATATATATATATATATATATATATATATATATATATATATTTCTAAGATAACTGCCAACTCGACTTCACAATTTCGATAACAAACTACAGCAAAAAGAAAACAAAGAAAATTGAAATTTTTTATTAAAATTTGGTATGCAAACGTACATATTATATTTATATTCATGGATTGACTCATTTTTTCTATTGCGGCGGCGCTCACTCTAATCTAATTTTTTTTTTTCTTCTAACGTATACTTTTTATGCGTTTCCAATTGTGCAAATGTACACCACTTTAGCGTTTTCAAGCTGAGGAATAAATAAGACAAAAGTAACCGATTTTCAACGACAACAGACAAAAAAGCGACCGATTACAGACCAAAAACCTATTTATACTGCAGAGCTGCTCGAAATATATTTATACACTACTCAATATTTTTCCCCCAATAGTATATCTTGGCAATTCGTATTCTCTAATGTACATACATATGTAGTATATCTAAGTCGTAAAAATGGCCCTTATTCTCTCAGCTGCTCCAATTACTTCGCACCGATAGTAAATGTATCAGTGCAGTTCGTACAGTCTATATATGATACTAGCTGGTACCCGGTGCTTTACTGCCCTTTCCATTGCCTCTCCTTTCTACATGCAAAAATTAATTAAGGTTTTTTTATTTGATATCAGTCATTTTAATAGAGAATGAAGTGCTTGGATAAAATTTTAAATGAAACATATGTTTTTTTTTTTTTATATTCGATATCAATCATTTTAATAGACAAGCAAATATTCCTTGCTTAAGGCTTCTTATATGAACCATAGATTTGTGTGGGGATATATTTTTGAGTGGTCCGTTTGGAACGTATGCAGAACATTTTCATAGAATTGACGAAAAATTACAATAAATTAATTTCAAAATGAAAACAAATGTTCATTCAAAAACTTAAAAATAAGGCCAGATTTGTATAGGAGCTATCCCATAAAATGTTGTTTTCACACACTCTATCTGAATATACCTTTGGCCTTATTTATGGTACAGGGTATAAAAACATGATTTCGTCACTTGCGTGGACTACCGTCCACATTGATACCATCATATGTATATAGTTGGAGCTCATACATTTTCCAGAACAAGCACGCCTAATCTTATTTCGCATATGGTAATCTAAAGAACAATCTGAATTTCTTTTTTACCAATTGAGTGAAGACGTGTGAATTGGAGCATCGGTTCTTCCCATGTTAACATTTTCTGATGCAGTTGGTTGCACTTTTATGGACTTACAGCGGAAGGTTTTTTAAAAATTAAGTTCAACTGACTACACTTTCTATAATTTCTTTAAGAGGCTCAAAGCGTGGAGCTATGTGTATTGAATTTAAAAAAAAATATATATATTAAAGAGTCATACCCCTATTGCACATGTTAGAAATGGATGGAATCAGCTGTGATGTGTTGTACAATATTTCTTTTCTATTGGTGAGAAACAATTGTTGTAAAAAATTTGCTACAACAAATCATTTTGTGTCCAGTGCAACCATAAACTAAAAAATATTTTAAAAAAAAATTGTCCAATGTTCAGAGTACAAGAGAAGTTAAATGTGCACAGAAAAATAAATTCAAAATTGTATGTAGACACTTTTCACTGTACTTCACATTTGCATATGAAAATAGTTTTTAACACCCTTCTAGTGCGTAAATTGTTGTAATTAACCAATCCAATTTTTTTGGTTTTGTTGTTAATTACGTTATCAACGCCAAATTTGGCGTATCTTACTTTAATTGTAATAAAATATACCACAAAGGTCCATATCGGGGCACTGTAAGGGGTAGCCCCCACTCAAACTTGCCTTTAAGTTTTTGTATGAAGTTTCGGTTGGAATAAGTAATATAATATTCTTGGAATCAGAACATCCTCGCCTTCGAACTTTCCTATGATTATCGTTGCTTCAATCACGTTGCTCATTAGCTTCTTAACAGCGAGTTTTGTTCCATTGCTTAGTTTCGGTTGGTTCAGATTGCGTAGCATGATTATTACTAAGCTTACTTTGAGCTGCATTCCAGGATATATATGCTGTAAATCTTTCCAGGATATATTTCCAGGATACATTTTTATTTAAAAACTTCAATACATAGTTAAAACATTAAAAATATTAAGAAAAATATGTTATTGTTCGATGTAACTACCTTTAGCGTGGATAATAGCATCGAGTTTGTCCATGAATGGTATGATGGTAATTTGTCCCATTCTCGGCGAATCTTTAAGGAGAGTTGACGGTCTCATATTTTTTAGTTGATACTTTGGCCTCCAGAATGAAGCATATGGAAAAATCCACTGGGTTTAAGTCTGGGGAATATAGTGGCCGTTGTTGTGAAGAAATGAATCTGGGAACGTTATCTTGGTAGAAACGTAGGGATTCTCCGGCTTTTTGGGATGGTGCCAAGTTTTGTTTAAAAACATTCTACCGAATTGTTTACACATCCGCAAGGTAACAAAGCATCATTTAAAAACTTTTCACGGTAGATTCGTTGATTTACCTTTACGCCCTGTTCAATAAAAACGATTGGTGACTGGTCTAAATAGTCTTTTGATTAGCACTTTGACCCCTTTTTTTACATATTGCTGAACCTTAACAATTTTTTTATAACAAAATACCAAATTTTCAAACTCACCACTAACGTGCAAGTGTTGTAACACCTTTGCTCTTGCTAGGCGAATTGGCTTTTGTGTAGGTGTTCAATCTTCCCATTTTTGTATTTTTTAGGGGTTCAATCATAGTTCATTTATTAATATGGCACCCATTGTTGAATTCTAGCCTTTACCTTTTTATCTGCCGATGTTGCTGTTTTTGGATGACCACCTCCATGGCGTTTTTTGATGCCACCAGTATCATTGTAACGTGTAATGGGCCGCTACACAAACATTTTGCTTACACGCAAATTACATAGCTCATTAGTAATGGCTGGTTCCGGTTTGCACCAAATACAAAGCAACATCACTGTTACGTTTGCATTCCATTTCGATAACTTTTTTAACTGCAACGTAAAACGATATGCTTCCGTAGGCTCGTAAACAACATAACAAACTGACGCTTAACAAAACAATAGCAGCGTAAAGTTGGTAAAACTTCGAGCGCCGAATCCTGTAAATAGATTTATTCTAATTTTTCATAAATTCTAATAAAATATTATATGTCCAGATCATATGTCCAGATCTGACCACTAAAAAAATACAATCTATGCTTCAATCTATAGCAAGTCTTTCTTCTTTTTAAAATGGCAAATTTCATGGTTATCACAACAGGCGCTAAAACAGTGTTAATAATTTTAGTGTTTTTAATCAATTATTAGCAAAAGCTGAATTACCTTCTGCCTCGCCGACCGTGTCAATTGCCTGGTTTGCTTTATTTAGCTTTTGTTTGAATTCAATAAGGAAGTATTGCATTAAACATAATTTAAATAATTGTTTATAAATGAAAATTTTCCATTAAAATAAAATTAGGTTGATGAAAATTTAACGACTTTCGAAATTGTACAATAAAATCTTTAATTTCATTATTGTATTTTTTTGTTTGTTTGTTCCTCAGCATATATTGCATAAAATCAACAATAAATGAATTTATGGCACAAAATGCAAACGAAAATGAGCTTAGACTTCATATATTAGACCAATAAAAGATACAAATACGCAGTTAATGTGAGTCGAGCAAAGGCAATCAAAGCAAGCGCAAGCACATGTCCTTTTTTATGGCCACGAAGGACGCACATAAAATGCGAGAGCCTGCACCAATCCAGGCAGGACCCAGCGACACCATTTTGTAGTATGCATTTTTATTTATACAAAAATTTTGCGCACGGTGCCCAGTTTTATGATGAGCAAAAATTTGACCTAAAAATCATAAAAAATTGTAATCAAAATAATATAAGACCGACAAAAACAACAACAGCAATTTTATTACCACACAATAGCAACAACAACAACAAGGAAACAGAATAAAATGATTCTAATACGTAGAAACGCAGAGAAAAACAAACATCATTGGAGGTAGTTCCAATAAGAATAGAGTAAAGGAGATGCTGCACTCTAAGGTTACACGTTGCGCTTATGGCTTTTTAATGGGCTTTTACTGCTATATGTGCGAGTGTTTGTGTGTGTGTGTATGTAGGTGTGTGAAAAATAAAATGACGCACATTAAAAGCGTGTTACGACTTAGACCTATGCCAGTGTGTGAGTGAGAAGGCACACTGTTCATGTTATTGCAATCCAAGACTATATTGAGGTCATATATGCATGAGAAGTTGGCCTTAGGCACTTGGTTGATGATGGAGGAATGGTGGAGATGCTCTTGACTATAGAAATATATAAACTTCGCTGGTAAATAAAAAACACATAAAAATATTTTACGATGCTTGTTGGCAATAAAAATGGCGCAAATAAAATCGACAATATTGTCTTTGGAGCTCTTTTGCTTACTTGCTTCTTAGTATGCTTTCATTTGCCCTTGGGCTTTGGCTTAGAAATTCCAATTCGAATGCAGCGGCACAGTGCACGGCCATTTTTATTTATTTATTTATTTTTTACACCCTTCATACATAGTATGGAAAGGATATTATGCGTGTGTTTGAAAGTTTATAACGCATTCAAGAAGCCATTGGATAGTCAACAAAGTAATTGACCATGCCCATCTGTCTGTTTATAAATTTTAAGCTGAAACACAGTTTTAAGAGACTCTAATTTTATTGGAATCAATTATGGCTCCATTCTACAACACACACCACCCCTTTACTAAAGATGTGCGACTTGACTTTTTTAAACACGTACAAAAGTTGGTATTAACAAACGGAAAAGCACCGTCTAACGCAAAAATATACAGAAAACAATTGTATACTCTGTAAACATTGGGTATAAAGGGTATACTATGATATTCATAGAAATTTATCCATCGACAAAATTATGCATACCAACGAATAGAGTATTTATATTCTTGGTGCGCATCAGTAGTAATGTGTGGCCCATATAAAACTTCAGCATCTGAGCATTCTATAACTTTAACATCTATTTCAGATCAACTTATAACAGACCGCGTTCGAAGTGTCAGTTGAAGCGAATCGTACAATGGAACCGTACACCCCACTAAAATACGCTTTGTTTCTTTAGCTTTCCATTCGAAATAACTTCTTAATTGTGAAAACTTAACGTGCATGGAGTGAAGCTCATTTTTCGCTGAACGGAGCCGTAAGAAATTTACAAGGAACCTCTTCACAACCAACGAGTCGACCTTTCGGCCGCAATTTGTGCGAAAAGAGTCATTGGACCGATATTATTCGTAAATGGAAATGTAGCGATCGACATCGTCAATTCTCCATTGACCCGTTATCGGCCCATGATAACAGATTTTTTTTTGCAATTTCTGGCTGTTAATAGCATGTATAACTTTTGGTTCCAATAGGACGACCCCACAACTCACACATTCCGAGCGACGATCATTTTATTGCGATCACTTTTCGCTGATAGCCTAATTTCGAATAATGGAGATATTGACTCGCCACGTAGTCACCCGATTTACGGCTTAGACTTTTTCCTGTTTGGGTTTTTTAAGTTCAAACTTCAAAGTCAATAAGACCCAGCCTCCGAAAAAGGAGCACAAGAGGTGTTCCAAACTTATTTCCAATGTTGAAAATAATCGAAAAATCACTTCACAACAAATTATTTATATTTTGTTTTTCAAATTATTACACTAGTCTACAGGTAAAAAGTACATTATATGCCATCTCCTTCTGCTGAAGTCGAAAATAGCCGCAACAAAATTTTAAATGGATACGTTTGCTCGGTATGAATTTTTGAATTCTTTTTAGAAAGTTCATCCACGAACATTCCGTTTTTTATAATCGTTTAAATAGTTGGAAAGTTATAAACGGAAACTTTTTAAAAATATACTGAATATTTGTTGAACACGTATTTGTCACCCGATAACGCTGGAGTCTTGAATTCGTTGAAGATAATTGTTTCTGATTTTCTAGGAAATAACAAAAAACCGAACTACCATATATTTGTTTAAAATTTAAGAATTTTGCAACCATACAATTTCTTTATTTAATTTCCTATGATAGTCTTACCTCTTTTTACAGGCGTTAATATGTCTCTCAAGATCCATTACTTCAAATCCCAATTATATATTTTCCAGAGAGTCTCGGTGACGAAAGGGACGAACACAGTGAGAGGTTTCACCGGGAAATGAGGTCCTTGAATCCGAGTTTGTAATTCACTTTTTGCATACTCTCCACCCTCCAGAGGTAGTGCCATGGAGAGGAATCTATCACAAAAACTTTATTATCGGTAGAGAGGCACTTATACGCTTTGTACCTATTATGTAAAAATTTAAAAAGAGTAAAAAATTTTATTTTGAGACTATTTTTGAAAAATCATAACTTTGGAACCTATCCATAGATATCCGAAAAATACAAACCTGAAGAAACTTAAGCGAATTATATTTTTTTTTAATTTAAAATAAATTTATTGCGCTTATTTTTGTTAAAAAAATTCGTTATTGGTTAAAAGAAAATCATATATGGCGAAAACGTATATATTCAAAATTTTGTTGAAGAGATTTTTGAGTTCAGTAGACTGAATACACTTTTCATTTTTCTTAAAATTTGTTGACCAGTGTTATCAAAAAACAACCCGATAGTTTCAATGGCCCACCTGCTATTTATGTTCTATTTCTAGTTGTTTCGACCAATTCAAATTTTTTTTTTTTTTTTTTTTTGAGTATCAAAGTATTCAAAGTATTCAAAGGATTAAAAATCAAAACCTCACCAGAAGCATCTTCCTGGAACCTCTAAGGGAAACCAGATCTCCAATTCTAGAGCTAATCGCTTTGAGCTGCTAGCTAACATCACAGAGGACCAAGACAATTTTAATGGAGAAGCTCCTGATTCTGTTGAGAATACCCAGCGAACGGTAAAAAAAACCAATGGTCATCAAACCCCCACCCATCTTCCTCCCGGTGGTCTCTATTATAAGTGCTATGATTGCTGACATATCTAGAGTTATCGGTCATGGTAAAGAATTTGACTATTAAACAGGGCGTGATGTTCAAGTCAGAATAATGCTAAATGACAAAGGATCGTCGCGACACAAGTACAAGGCGTATCAAACGAAAGCCAATACCGCACATTCCAACCTAAGGATAAGAGAGCTTGTCGTATAGTAGTCAAAGGATTGCATTTCTCGGACGCCCTGCGCGAATTGGGTCATGTCACCAGGGACATTAAAAATGCAGTCAGCAAAACAACAAAGAGTCCAATGTCAATCTTCTTTGTCAATTTGGAGCCATCAAGCAACAATGTTGAAGCCTTTAAGATTAATCGTCTTTGCAATTCTATTGTTAGTGTTGAACCTTCGAAGAAATTTGATGATCTAATTCAATGCTGCCGTTGCCAGGGCTTCGGACATACAAAACGTTATTGTAAATATCCGTACAGATGTGTAAAATATGGACAAGGTCACAGTACACTTGAATGCACGAAGGCCATAAACGTGCCTGCCCAATGGTATAGACCAAAACCAAAAACAGACAAAATAAAACTGATTAAAGAACAACAAACTTCAATGCAAATATCAGCTATGCCATTGCTTTAAAAGGCCGTCCAATTCCCTCCCCATCCAGTAACCAACCAGAATTGACTCAGGAGAGTCAATCAAACGTCATGTTTAAGCGATTGGAAGTCATGATGGAATAAATGTTCAACCAATTTACAGCCATAACGCAAATGCTCACTACCTTAATCACAAAGCTATGCAAGTAAGCCTGCGCATCAGAGACGCTTATAAGCCGAAAAATTATTTTGAAGTTTTTTTTCGTTTTTTTTTTCATATTTTTTAAAATTCGAACGTTGTTCAAGATCGGATCCTTTAGTTACAATCCAAAGGCCCAGATATTGATGCTGGTACAAACAGGTTTGGTTGTTGCATCTTTGTTCACTATTTCATAAAAAAAAAACCCTTCGTATAAACGAAATATATGTGTTTCTTATTTTCTTTTAATAACTAAATTTTATTTATTAATTTTTCTTTTGAATATAAACAGTTTGCTACACGATTTCCTGTGAAGCGGTTTTATGATTTGGTTCCATTGAAATAAAAATTTTTTCTTATTTTTAATTTACTTAAAAGGCAAAAGTGTTAAAGCATTAAAAATTACTACAAAAATTTAAATCAAAGCAACTTGGAAATGTAGAATTACGCCTCAATAGCTCCACTCCCCCTAAAGCAAACAACTCTAAGCAACATCCTCGCTGCGTGTGTCATGTCACCCCAGGAGCAGCCCTTCTCTCTAGGTTGCAGGCAATTCCGAGTACATTGTACACCAGTTCGAAATGATTATTTTGGGTTTTGTCATTTCAATTCGCATTATCCTTTGTACTTATTTCACTTCCACTCGGCTTGATTCGGCTTCATCCTTTTTTTTTTGTGTATCTTATAGCTGCCAACCCACAAGCGCAGTGTCATTGTGTGTGTATATTGTCATTGTACAAATAAAATATGTCACGTCGCTCACACCTCCTGCTCCGCTAAAATTTTCTTACCCCAAGCGGCGTTTGGCATTTGCTTATACCACGCCCCCTTCGTCTACCCAGCACTGCTTTTCTTTAGAGCCAGCTACTTCTGCAGTTCGTTTATGTAACCTTTTGTTACCCATTGCGCTCATTGTACTTACATTATGGGTTTTTGTTTGGGTTTACAAAATGAAAATCGCATTTAGCGCCAACAGAGTGCTCCCTGAATGGATATTTATATGCGTGCGAGTGGTATTTGTATCTCGAGTGAGTACATGAAAGCATTGCGCAGAGCAAGGCATCAGCCATTGTATCTATCAGATATGTAGCACTGCATTGAGGTTTCCGTTTTGTTGGCAACTCGTTTAAGTATTTTCATATAACATAAACATTATTCGAGTTTTTTTTTTCATTTTATTGTATTAGAGACTTTTATTTTATTTCTTGTTAGCGTGTTGATGTTTTCATATGGCAATATGACTTTTATAATGCGTTATATATACATTACTTTTATAGACATATTGCATATAAATAAATAAACTCCATGTTTTTCTATAGAAGTAAAAAATAATTCACAAATTTTACTGCAGAATATAAAATAAATAGATTGTTACTCTGCATGTTTATATATATACTAGATGGACCCCGCGACGTTTTACGCGGTCCTCCTCTTTCCACTGCCACTCCTTCCCTCTGCCACTACTACCTCCTGACACTCCTTCCACCTTCCCCACAATCCACATGCTCCTTTACTCTATCTCCAAAAAATAGAAAAATCTAATCTGTTTATCCAATCGCCACGAATCTTCACAGGATCAACCACGGGACTATTTAGAATATTGCCACAAAATTTGATCAAAATCCGTTGAGCGGTTTCGGAGTCTATAATGAACATATATACATACTTCCATTTTTATATATATATAGAAGATAAATTTAAATACATATAATAAAGTAGTAATAAAATTTTAAAACCACCAACTCATGATCATTAATCTCTTTAGCTCATGATCAGCTGGTGCGACATCTAGCGTTGAGTTCCACAACATCTAGTTCGCTTGCTAGCACTTATGTGAAATTGGGTGGTCTTCCCAACCTTTCACATACATACATACATACATGCATACATACATACATACATACATACATATATAAATTTTAGATTTATATTAATATTGGTGCTCCGCTCCTATTGGACTAAGCGTAATGATATATAGCCTATAGCCTTCCTCGATAAATGGGCTATCTAACACTGAGAGAAATTGGTCCGATTTTTTCAAATCGGACCAGTAGTTCCTGAGATTAGCGCGTTCAAGCAAACAAACTCTTCAGATTTATAATATTAGTATAAATTTAACTCTATTAAAATTCAACGTGGGAATAATTTATATATTTATCGAAGGAGAATTCATAGACTGCCTAAAGTTAGGTGAGGTCGCCTAACATTCTCGATGACATACAAGTATATCTATTTATTAATATGTTTGCGAATCTTGTGTGATGGCTGCTACACTCCCAGTATACAATCGATTTTGACAAAAAAAAAAAAAAAAAAATGAATACCATTTTAAAGATATGCATTTGCAGTTGTGCACATTCAATATTTTATTAAAATCTGTTGAAAATTTTGAGCGGAAAAGATTTAAACAATCGTCACTCACACGACGAATCTAACACTCATTGACTTTACGTGAAATACAAACGCACACATACATATATTAAACGATAGCATGCAAGTAGACAGTTGATAAGACTCTGTGCAGAAATGGAAATTTTTGAAAGTTAAAAGTTCGCTTATGTATTTTTGACTTAATTATTTCTCAAGCTTAAAATGTTTCTCATATAATAAAAATTTAAAACATATCAATCGCTAACTGAGATCAGGTACACATGACATTCATTGTTCCCTAAACCGAAAAGTTCTCTATAATTTTTCCGCAGTAAAATTGTATTTAAGTTTGTGCAAATAAATGGAACATCCGAAAAGAGAATTGGCAATTCTATAAAGAATCTGTATTAATAGCTCATGTAACAATAATTTTACTCTTACGTAAAAGTAAAGCGAATCTTATCTTATGGGATCTATCTTCGGTTTGGTATGGTGAAAAGGATGAGGAACTCCTTCCCGATGAGAGCATCGCTTCGGTAGCATATTAGCTACATAGATTGGTTATATAATGGAAATATACTTGCTTCTAGTATTTCAAAGAAAATGCTCGCACAGCCCAGCAAATTTACGAAATGTTCAGGCTCTAAGAGTATAGATCACTCCCTACACCGCATGCCTTCTTAGAATAATTCGTGTAGATAGACAATTGATGAGAGTCGTACTGTGCACCAATGTTGTCTGGTGGAGGCTTGTTTCGAGAATTTTTATACTCCGCCCCCACAGACCGAATTAAGAACACATATTCTTGATCAGCATCAAAAGTCGAGTCGATATAGACATGTCCGTCTGTCTATATGAAGACTATAAGAGATAAATATTTTAGGTTTGGATATTTAGCCTACTATTTGCTCTTCAGATAAATGTATTAAATGAACGTGCTACCCCACTATAAGGGGTAGCCCAATACAAAACTACCCTAAACAATTTTTAATTTATATATACAATTAAGCTACAAACGCCAACTTTGGTGTATCCAACATCAATCATAATAAAATATAGGTATACATCGAACCACTACTAGAGATAGCCCCATACAAGCCGGCCACCCGTTTTTGAGTTTTTGAATGAACAATATTGGTTTTGCTTCAGCTTAAGTCAATCCTACAATCCCACATAGGTTCAGATCGCTCCACTATAAATTATAACACCATACAAATTTATGGTTCAAATAAGAAAACTTAGACAAGGCACTGAGTATCTCAAAGTAGAGCACACGCGACTGTTGCGTTCTTTCTTAAAGTTCAGTTTGTGGCAGGTAGTCCATGGCTTCACGTCATCGAAGCTCATTTTGCATATTCCTTAGAACGCTGCTGTACCATGTATGTTTATTTTTCCCTAATTATTTAGTTGTCTTTCTCCATTCCAATTTGCTGAATAAATCTTAGTACTTTCCTAGGATCTTTCCTTTTCATTATCAAGGAAAGGAAGAGTGATCCCCTTCTTATGATAGCACAATCTGCATTCAGGGGAATTATGTATTAGATACATGTGTTTCCTCAGTAGACAGTGTTTCGTTAGTGATCCTCTCAGTATTCTTAGTTGGTTTCTACCTAGTTGAAGCATTGTTTTCATCCAGCTCGGGTCGTAGTATTCTAGTAGTATTTTTGCTTGCCTTTTGTCCTTGACTCATTGCCCAATGGTTTTGCTGCGGATTAAAGCGGCTCTTGTCCATCATCATTGGCGTTATCACTCCTTTGTTGGCAAGCCGATCGATTTGCTCATTTCATATCATACTGGTGTGTCCCGGCATCCACAGCAGTTAAACTTTTAAACTGTTAAACTGTTTTGTGTTTGCCGAGTTCCTCCAAGACAAAAAATGCCGCTTGTACTAGTTTGCACTTTACGTAGTTCGAGCGTACTGCAAAGTTCTGCCTGAATGATGCTGGTGTATCTGCCTAAGGACTCTAATTGGTGCAGCCTACGACGTAAGAGTCCCAGACCAGTTGAAACTTTTGTATGCATAAGTATACAACTTGATGATATGTGGTTTTAGTAAATAGGAGTTTTCCAACATCCAGGTGTTATTGTCGACCCATTCAATGGTGAAGTTCCGATATATTATGTTGCTCCTTATTATTTCGTCCCTTGGTATGGATACTAGTAATACGAAATGTGTCCATGTATAGAGAAATTTCTGTTCCTGTCAACTAGCAGTCTCAGCAGTTAAATGTGAAATAGCTTTATTTATATATATTGTTATATAATTATCAAGAGGGCTACTTATCTGAAACTCCAGGTTACTTTAGTTATTTGAGATAAAGCTTCTTTCTTTGTATATATCTTTCCTTCTTTCTATACTCAAAAAAGACTTCTGTGAAGTTTAATGCAAAACAAACTTCTTTTTCGGAATATGACAATCGAAAGAGCTCAAAACTAAACTTCAAAGTCACAAACACACATTCGCACATTAGTGTTTCCAAACTTCCACACACTTAGACCACTCTCTATATCTCTTTCATAAACTCAAACCTTCTCTTTTTACATTCGTTGCTTACATACACAAATATAATCATATGAGTGAGTCTTTAGGCAGGATAAAAATACGGATTTAACATAATCTACAATACATTAGCGGTAGCTTTGCGCTGGCTTCCAATTCAATTCTTTAGGTAACTCAACGAAATCCATGTAAATTACAATTTGGCACCTTTTTCGACAACGGCTACGTCACCGCCATTTTACTTCTTTCCAAACCAACTCAAAGCAAGTTTGGGCCTTGTACAGCTACATTTAAGACGCCGTTAAATTGCCCAACTTGATTAGAAAATACTTTTAACATGGCTCGAAAACGAAAGCAGCAGCAAAGAAACATAATCATAAAAGAAACAGTAAAATGAGCAGCTGATGGAGGCGTGGTAGCACATCGAAAGGGCAAAAACGCCAAAACAAATGAAAACTAAGTCAATGCGATTTGTAGATACTTTTGCTGCCATCTTTCTCTGGGTGCAAACAAGCACCTCAAAGTCAAAAGTACAATAACCCGTTTGGCAAAAATGCGCAGATACGCGCACAGTGGCACACAGATACATACTTACTTAGATACAAATTCATACACAAAGATACAAATGCACAGTTACATATGCACAGTTAGATATACATACTAACAAATATATAGTTCCACTGGAAGCAAGCAAATGTTCGGTAAATTGATAGTATTACTTAATAAATAGTTAAAAAAAATACAAAAATCTTTAAAGATGTTTCATCTTCAAAAAGTAGTAATGAAGATGAACACTTAAAATTACTGAAGTAAAGTTCTTCTCTACGGACTCCTACATACATCGCTTCAAACTTGCTACCTACCGACTATATAAATATGGTTCTTATGAAGGCTAAAATTGTCGCAGATTTAAAACTAATCTAACACATAATTGTTTATTAAAACTTAGGATACACGAAGGAATCTTTCCGATAGTTTCATCAAATGTTAAAAGACCCTCAAAAACAAGTACGGGTTCATTTTAATAGACATTTCGTTCCAAAATTTGAAGAGGGATAGTATAAAACCTTAAATAAAATCGTCAGTTCATGGTTTGACAGGTCCATTAATAAAAAGAAAGCAACAATAGTCAGATATAAAAGTAGTGATGTCAAATTATTTCAACAGCATCAAATGTTAACATTTCTGTGTGATACACAGAAATGATAATACATAAATAATAATAAATCTCTACATTAAGCTCGCACGACTCAAATAACGTTACAAGAAACTTTATTGCGCTTGCTCCCAATAAAGAAACTAACACAGCATTAAAATTCTAAATTTCCCGAATCCAACGTTAAAAAATTTCTGTATGTTTCCAAAAATAATAATGATAATATAATAATGTACACTTATGTGTATACTTTGAAATTTTTTATATATACAACCGTATATCGATCATGGCCGCACGTAGGAAGGCGCACCAGTCGCTATAGTCAACTGCGCGCCGACGCCAGTCGTTAGCAATAGTAAGTTTGCGAAGGTCATTCTGGACCTGATCATTTCAACGTACAGACGCCCTCTCTCACGCTGTCACAGGGTTTCGTCGTAAACCTTCAGTGCTCGAACTTCAGGGTTCAATGGGATAAGATAACCGGCACAGTTCTGCCGCTGGAATTTTATGCGGTGGATTATGGCTCCTAAACTCACTCTAATAGGTTCAAAAATTCTAGGAAAAATCTCTCTCTCTCTCTCTCGAACACTACTAAAGAACTAACTACCGTTGTATCCGAGGTCGTCAGGGTACACTTTTTTAACTCTTCATACTTTATGATAATGCTTTACTTCTATTTATCTTCCTAAAACCAAAGTAGCACCGATTAGCATGCGTGATTCTTCGCGTAACCTCCAGGTTGACGTTGTTGTTGCTGGTAATCTCTGTTCCCAAATAGACAGTTTTCTACAACATTGAAATTGAAATTGTCCATACTTACAGGCCGTCCAAGATATGACGATGGTACACCAAGAACTTCGTCTTGATCTCGTTTACTACTACGTCCATGAGACTACTACTACTACGACGTGAGACTTCCTTATGGAAGAACACATCCGACCTTTCTACGTATGGGCATTTGCGTAGGATATACTCCATCAGGAGATTAAAAAAGTCGCACGATAAGCATTTCACTGCCTGAAACATCTTGTAGTATCAAGGGGCTCGGAGAGTTTGTTTCCTACACTGACAACGCTTTTTTTGTGTGATGGCGTCATCATTTAAAGACGAACGATTTTTGATGGGATACCAAATTCATATACTGTGTTGAGAGACTTAATTTTTTGTCGACGAGTCGAAAGCGGCTTTTCAGTACTCACAGGTCTTCTCCGGGATTGGTCTAGATTGAACATTTTGGTTACTGCTCTACCTCTTTGGTGTAAATCCACACTGATACGTTCCAATCAGTATATTCGTCTTATTCGAATCAATTAGTGTTTCTATAAATACTTTTCTTTCAGGTGAGCGACAGTGTTCGCATAATCACCTCCAAGTAGGTTAGAGAAGTGGCTTCTCCATAGTCTTACCGATTTCTGTGCATCTGAAACCAGGCTTCCAATTTCGTCCTTATACTAGTAAGGAAACAGTTGTGTAAATACATTAATTGGAGTTGTTGTTGAAAATGACAAACTTCAAAAGCTCTGGAATTACCGACTTAGAAAGTGTAAAAAAATAATACAAATTTTGTTGAAAAAAAAATTACAAAATGGTGAATATGAAAAGCATTTTTGATTATGTTTCTTCTAAAACCCAACTTTCTGAATATTTGTGAGCCACCCTTGTATACATACAGTTGGCAAGATACGTACACGCTTCAGTGGTTTTCGTTTTTATATAATTTTATTTTATTTTTACTTTTTTTATTTTGTTTTTGTTGCTCTTCTGCGGTTAAGTTAAAATGGAAAATATTGCAACGATGCGAATTGTAACTCGCTCACTTAGCAGTGTGTGGGGCAAGTATCTACATACATACATGTACATATAGTATATATATATATATATATATATATATATATAAATTTATGTAGTAAATATACATCTATGTATGTGTTTATGTATAAATGCCTTCGCATACTGTCGCAGATTTAGAGCTTGCTTATGTGTGATTTAGTTCAGCATGCGCGAATATGGGAGCGATAATTCTTGAAAAATTGGAAAAATTGTTTTCCAATCCATTTCGCATTTAGCGCACTGCGCTTTGAAGCACAGTGAATATATTTTCATATACCCTACAAATAACTACATTGTGAAAGGGCTTTTGTATTTGTTCAACTCTCAAAATGTATTTAACATAGTGAATGGGTTATGGACAGAAACATCAGATATACGTTCTTTGGTCTAGCTGAACCCCAGTTTCTTTTATTTACCATACCATACCATTTTCTTCATATTTGGAGTGCTTCATTAGATTAAAGTGTTGCGATAAATAGTGATATTCCAATCACAGTGAAAACTGTTACTGCGAATTTAAACTGTGATTCATAATTTGGTCTGAGTTCTTTTTCAAACATATAAGGACATTGAAGTTAAACAAATCAGTCAATGACGATTAATAAGGATCGTACCAACCACAAGTGAGCAGTGAGCATTCATAACTGTGATTTAGTCACATCTATAAGATCGCAGTTGGCTCTTTTTTTTAATTTTAATGACTGATCACAGCTGAAAACAGATCTGTCTCACTTACACTGTCATGAAATGTCCGGCCAGCGGACTGATGAGAACTCGTAGCTGAGTCCAAAGTACGTGGCTCCATGGCTAAGTATGATTTCTGTAAGAAAAAGTGGTTGTTAAAGTTCTCTCTTCACATTGAGAAAAATATGTAAAATATTTCATAATGAAAAAATGAACCAGCTAAAATTTATAGCTAATTTTCATAATATAGGTTGCTAAATAAAATTTACATATATAAATAAAGAACATTTAAAAAAATATTTGAAAAAAAAATTAATTTATTCCGGTTTCTTTTCTTTGAAAAGTGTGGATATTAGACAAAATGCCGAGCAGTGTGTGTTATAGGCTTGGCACTTACACATTTTTTCAACTTGATCTACATATATATTCTTAGAGATAGAGGTGTTCACAAACTCGAAAGACATACCAAGCTATATCGACACGAATTTGGCTGACAAAAAATACGAAAGTTGCCTTGTATATTGTGCAACTTTGCCACCCTAAGTGTTTTTAGGTACCAGCTGATATTTCCATTGGAAATTGTAGCAATTTTTGCAATAATTGTACGCAAAACGTTTTGATATAAGAACACTATAGGTGTTGTTTACAGTAAAAAATTCATCTCAGCCAACAAATGGGGTTAACTTTTGAAAATTTGTTTTCGATTATTTGACAATCTAAAAAAAAAACTCGTATCGATAAGTTCTAAGAAAAATGGAAGAATGGTAGGTTCTTTTTTCGGGAAAAGAGGTCATGTCGCAACATTAGACCAATGGATGATAATCAATTCTAAATGGTATAAAACCATTTTTTCGGAGAATTGAGGAGAACCAATCGAAGAAGATGGATCATCCTCCACCATGACAATCAGAGCTCTCACACATCAATTCACATAAGAGAATTTTTAAGCACACAAAACATTGAATTAATGTTCCATGTAGCCTGGACTTAGTATCCCAATGACTTCTTTTATGATTCTGCACATTAAAAATAAATTGCGAGGCCATCGTTTTTCGCCACCTGAAGAATCTGTTTAAGCCTGAGTGGCAAAAGTGCTGCGAAAATTGGTTCAAATGCATGCAAAAGTATATTGGTCTTCATGAATAATATTTTTAAAACAATGCTACAATTTTCAATGATAAATTACTGTTTTTTCATTATAAGGCTCACAATTGACCAGAATGGTTTTTTGTATCGAATCGTGGTGGGGCATGAAAAGTGGATCCACTACAAAAATCCTGGGATAAATCCGTTCGTACATCAACTTTACGTCCAAATCTAATAATAATGGCCAGAAGCTAGTGCTGTCAATCTGTTGGGATCAGATCGGACTCCCTCACTGGAGAATGTGACCAAGAACAATTGAAGCAATCAAGCAAAAGTTCAAACGAACCCAATATGCCAAAAGACATGACGAAGTGATGTTTCACCACGACAACGCTCGGCCACATGTTGCAAAAGTCATGAAGGAAACTTTGGAGACGCTTCAAATGGCTATAATACCCCACACGCCGTCTTCACATGACATTGTTCCGATCTATGATTCATAGACTGACCGCTTCACTTCTTACGAAAATGCCGAAATTGGATCGATTCTTGGATCGCCTTAAAAGCGTACTTTTTCAACGGGGAATCCATATGCTGTCTGAAAGATGAACAATATTCATAGCTAACGATGGATAACACTTTGAATAAAATACATTGTAACAAGTTCTCGGAATAAAGCTTCAAAAAACAACAAAAAAAAAACCTCAAAACTTATTTGTACATCCGATAGTATTGAATTTTTTAAATTCTTAAGCTAACAACTTGAAGCTATTTTATTGTAGCACATATGAAACGTATTAAAGCTTCGGTGCAACTGATGATAAAATGTTCTGTTTTACTTTATTTTTTATTTTATAAATATGAATTTTATTATGTTTGCAGAAAATGCTATGTTGTATTTCATATTGCTGTAGTTGTACATTTATATTCAATATCTACTATAGTTATAAATATGCACACACTCTTTTTTTATTGTTTTCCACCTGATTGCCAGCTTTGTCGCGGATTTCCAATCAAATCAAATCAAATCGCGCCGCAGCAGCAGCGAAAGATAAACACGCGTGTGCGAATAAAAGATGAAAGTACTGCATCCCATATATTTACTTCTCAAAAGGAATCAGCAAGGATCAACAACACTTTCATTTCATGCATAGCTGACTTCGCTGTTCTGATGCTGCGTACGAAAACGTTCATAGTTGCGTAGGCGCCGGTTGCTATTACAATGCTTCATATCAACTGAAACTTGCCAAACGATCAGTCCGACCATGGAGCTGCCAATGAGGAGAGCAGCAACAAGCAGCACCCAGTGAAAGTAGCAGCCCACACTGATGTTGGAATCCAAGTGACCTAACCAATTTCGCAGACAATGCTCAGGACTGCAGGTGCCATTTTCCTGTCGCACACAGCCCAGCGGGCATTTGGTTTTAAAGAAGCGTCCTAAGATCAAATCTTTCGGCCGCAAATCATTGGTACAATTGACCTCAGACCAGGCAGCATCTGCAAAAGGATCGGTGAATAATCCAATGAATAGCATATGCACCAGCGGCGCAAAAATTTCCAAAGCCATTTGAAACAAATAGATTAAATCGGATTGGATTCGATTTGATGACTGTTGTAACTCCTGGTATGGAGCACTTTATTTTTTATTTCGAAAGTGGAAATAAAATTTTGTTTCTCTTCAAATTTTGATTATGAACTTTTGTTCATATTTTTACAGAAAAAATTTCCAAGTGTTTGGAGACTTGTAAAATAATTTAAAAATAAAAACTTGCTTTGGCTTTGAAAATTTATGTTTCAAACTTAAAATTTTTTATATTCTTCACACGTAGTGTGTCTAGTATTAAAATTGTGCCATAATGATTGCAACGCATCCCATAAATGAAGCATCGGAGATCCCATAACGGATGTCTGTCCGTCCCTCTTCGCCTTATTCCCTCAATCTTTCAAATATTATTTTGAAAATTGGTATGAAGACTTTTTATAACCATAAGCAATGAGACCGAGAATGCAGTGACTATGAATGGCATTCGTTGCAGGAAATTGATAATGGCCTTGTTGGCCTCAACTGGATGGTATGGATCTGGACAACATGAGGTTTCAGCAGGACGACGCCATCTGTCACACCGAGCATAAAAAAATCGATTTATTGGAGCAACTATTTCCTGACCGAATCATCTCCCAAAATTCCGAACTGATTCTGTCCATTTTCCGGTGTATCTAACAGTACACAAGCAAGCCGCTCAAAAACAAGCACCACGTTGGGTTTATAATAGCTGAATAGACCTAGATTGCTTTCATCAAATGCTAAATACAACGGCAACCTTTAAATAACGATATACGCAGCATCGAAGAAGTAGTATTCCAGTTTACTACTGATGTGCAATTTGCTACTTGGAACAGTAGTCCATGTATGTAATCTCCTTACTTACTTAGGAAAGCGCATCATTCGGTGTAGTTTAGTGCGCGCCGACGCCAGTCGCTGGCAATCCTGAGCTTCTTCAGATCATCATAGACCAAATCTTGCCATCTTAAGCTCGGACGTCCTCTATGGCGCCACCTACCAATCAAGTTTCCTTTATAAAGTTTTAGTCCTGGAGCTTCGAGGTTCATCCTGATGAGGTGACCAGCCCTTTGCAGCGCTAACCTATGTCAACCTCATCATACAGCTCATACAGCTCGTGGTTCATAGGTGTCCTAAACTCGACGCTAACTCTAAGGCGGCGTTGAATAACTTCCTTCTTATCAGCGTGTCGAAAGTGGCCTTATAATCGACAAATAGGTGGTGTGGGACTTTGTTTTACTCACGGGTCGTTTCCAGGATTTGGCGTAAAGTGAAAATTTGGTCACAGGCCGAAATCTTTGGCCTGAAACCACACTGATACTGGCCTATCAGTGCAGCCATAAACGACTCCAGCCGTTTACAGAGTTCGCGTTACAGATACTGATTCCCCGAATGTTCGCGCACATAGCGGGGTTTCCTTTCTTGAAGATAGGACAAAAAACACTGAGATTTCAATCGTTGGGCATGCATTCATCGCACCATATTTTGCATAAGAGTTGGTGCATACGCCTTACCAGCGGAGTCGAAGCCTTTGTTATACTTCAGCTTTTTAATTACTGACTCGACCTTGTTATAATCCGGTGGCTTTACAAGAGAGCCATCACCAATTGGTGGTTCTAGAAATGCTCCTCAATCAGCGGTATTGTTCTCTTCATCGCCCCCAAGTACAATAGGTTAGAGAAATGACTTATCCATAGTTTCAGTGGTTTCTGTGCATCTGTAACTAGACTTCCATTATTGTACTTGCAGAAAGAATCTCCGGGCTTAAAATCTTCGGTCACACGGTTGAACTTTTGATGCAACTTTAGCTTCATTTCTATTACATAACACCTCAACATTCTCAAGCTCCCGCCTTTCTTGTTCCTTTTTTTTTTTGCGTCTGAAAATGCATTGCTCCTCTCCTCTCGTTGATCCCGGCGTCTTTCTCTGCAGTAGCTTGGCCACACTCCTCGTCATAACAAGGGTTCGTCATAGATCTGGTCAATGACCTCCTTGGCAGCCGTATCCAAGGAGTGAGAGATATGTCTCCACTGCTCACCTATACCTTCAGAAACCGGAGAGGACTCCCGGAACAGTTGGGAGAGTCTGGCTGAAAAGGCTTCGTCGGTATGGTGTGATTGCAGCTTTCCTAATTTGTACTTTGGCTCTCTATATCTCCGGTATTACTTGCACAATTTATTTCATTTATTTTATTTAACAATATACTGTAAGCAACTCCTAATAAAAAAAAAGATCTTAAAAAGCTTAAACGGTTCAACAGGTACAGAATTTTGTCCAACGTAAAACTTTATTGACCCACTGTGCGTCGCTCCAACAGCCGTTTTCCTTCCATGGTATAAATTTCAATTATAATTCACATTCAGTTCATGTTGATATAAGGTGAAGTTGCCGCTCTGGAGTAGTTTGTAAACAGTTTTCTTTTTTCTTGTTGTTGCTTCACTATGTTTTTTATTTTAATATAAAATTGTCTTCATTAAATTTAAATAATAAAATTTGTATAAATCAACATCAAACATTTCTTTGATATCAGATGTAAAATTTTCGCAGTATATTCGATGTCATATGTTTAATTACGGAAACCTCGTTCCGTATAATGAGTCCAACTAATTTAGCTTTTTTTCTGACGTTCTTTCAGTAGACATATGAAAAAAACATTATATGTTTTCACATACATTTTTTTTTTTGAATTTCAATACATACCTCCTAGTTGGTGTCGCTGGACTCCAAAGGTATATAAGTAGGTGCGAATGTGTGTTCGTTTGTATGGCATTTTACTTTCAGGAGCAATTCGTATCATTATTTATTAAAATTATATATATTAATTTAAATACACTAAATTTTTCTGTAGAGCAATAGTTGGCGTAGGATGTACTCCATCAAGAGATTAAAAAAGTCTCACGATAAAGCGTCACCCGGCCTGAAACGTCTATTGGTATCAAAGCGTTCGGAGATGTTCTTTTCTACTCTGACGACACTTTTGGAAAAGATATAATATATATTAACAAAAAAAAAAAAAAACCTGATTTTGATCTGATCACTACCGAGATACAAAGGCAACTCCCATCCGTTGTCATCTTGAAGAATACACAGCTGTTCAATGCATGTTTTAAGTTAAGATACTTATATAGTATGTGGAAAGTGTCTACTGGTCCTACAACGCTTCATTATACAGACCTATATCGCTGCTGCCTATCGTGTCTAAAGTCTTTGAGAAAGTCAGCATAAACCGACTAAAGCCAATAAAGTCTTCGATAAATATAATACCAACACATCAGTTTGGATTTCTTGCAAGCTTCTTGGCTGCTTTGTTGTATCTAATTTACACCAACGACCTACCAATCCATCCGACCGCATTAACAGGCAATTCAGTAGAAGAAGCAACGCGGAAACTACAAAATACTCTAGATTCTGACAGCGAATGGTTTACTCTTTGGTGCGATTTAAGCTACTACGTATCAACTTCACAAATAAAAATATCACATTATTCATAAGTCCAGTACCTTATTCAAATGCGGTGAAATATCTGGGTATGACCTTGTATGCAAAGCTCAAATGGTTAAAGAATGTAAAGATTAAAAAACAAGAACTTTCACTCTTTCTCACACTTACACTTAAAATAAATTTGTTATATACTCGTATAACCAAATTTTAAAACCTGTATAAACTTACGGCATTCAACTGTGGAGATCCACAAGCTAAAATAGCATAGAAACTATCCAGCGATTTTAAACAATATCGCTACAAGGTTTGTACGAAATAGAGAGGCCTACATTGAGATTTGGGAATGAACACGGCCAAAGACGAAAGTGAAAAGCGTTCTCCCTTCTCAACAATGGGTAAAAAAAGTAGAGCACAGACTAAAGAGGAAAACTGTACTTGGTCTATATATAAATAGGCAAGCGCAAATCATTCACACCCTTTTTAACACTCATAAAAACACAACATATTCGCTTGATTTTTATACCATTCACACATAGTATAAAATGGTATTATCAGTTTGCCTGAAAGTTTCTAATGCATTAATGGAGGCATCGCAGACCACATTTTGTATATATATTCTTGATCAGCTTGACGAGACGGGTTGATCTAGCCATGTCCGTCTGTCTGGATGTTGCGCATTTTTTAGCCACCAATTTTTATTGCATTCAGTTGAAAATTGGCACATTTTTTTGGGGTAGCCACATACAAACCTACTGTCATTTTTGTGTTTTGTATGAAAAACTTCTTTATTAAATCAATATTAGGTTAAAATGCGATGTGCTGCTTTTTATGGACAGGCGCTTAACGTACATATACTAATGGGCGTATCCCACCCACTATTTTGGGTAGCTCGCATACAAATCCACCGCCCACTTTTGTGTTTTTTATGAAAAAATTCTTTATTTAAATAAATATTAGCTTGAAATTCAATTTGGTGGATATTAGTGGATTACCGTCCACTCCCCACTTTTTGAGGTAGTCCGATATAAACCTACAGCTCACTTTTTTATGCATTTCTATGAAAAAGTCAATATCAACTTGAAATTCGATATACATATGTTGGCATCTTATATATGGTAGCATCATACACTTCAACTAGTGAGCCTATTTAAACCCCCCACGTTTTACGATTTAAAATTCCGTGTGAATAGTATTTGAGCTTCAGTTTAACCGAAGTTAACGTTTTCTCTTGTTTTTGTTTCTTTCGGTTCATTTGGTTTCAATTGAAAGAATAGAGAAAAAATACTTTCTATCTATCTATAGAGCATGTCGATCGAACAGCTCGAGGTTAAGCTAGAAACTGTTGAGGGCGCATTTGCAAACATGTTGGCGAGCATCAGTTGTGTGTGTTTTTGATAGTACATAATTCAGTTGGTAAAATTTAAATTTTTTGTTTTTAAAGATTTTAATCATTTTAGAGTCATAATTTATACAGTGTGCTAAAATAAAATGCCAATGCAACGTTACCAATTCAAATTTTTGTTTCTCTTTAGCAGCCGACTTTGGAATACATTCAAAATCGAACACACTCAACTGCAGTGTTATTTTTTGGTTTTTATATAAACAGCCATCCCCGGATCTAAGGGGAGCAAACCGGGTCACTTCCCTTGAAACAAGAATTCGAAATATAGAACAAATGAAGCCTCTTTTCCTACAATCATATAGGTTTTTATCAAGTAATCGAATCTTAATATATGTAATATGTTTGAAAAACAAACTTTTGTATTTCCATACGCCCAGTTTTCTCAAACACTGAAGAGAGGGGCGCCACTATCAAGTTTTTGATCCGGGTCGAAAATTCGTAGATCCGGGGCTTTATACAACAACCCCAAAATTTTGTGTGAATGTTTTTTAAGTGATGCACAAAGGTTTAGAACAGCATCCATACAAAATTTATAGCTCAAATACAGATTCTCAAACTAGTTACGTAATCATATTAAAATTAATTGTTTTTAGTTCTTTTTTTTATTTTTCATTTTTTTTTATTTTCATATTTTATGCTTTTTAAACATTTGTCGCAATTGATTCGAGTGGAGCAGTTGCTGCTGGCATCTTCAAAGGTGACAACTGTAATATTGGTTTATAGGGAACCAATGCGCGCTCCTTATTCCGTGCAGCAGCCTCCCGTTTGGCGGAATCGGGACGCGGATAGAATTTAGTATTGTACAAATGTTCGCATATGACAAACGGTTCACGCATGCACTTATCCTGTGCATGTTTATCCTTCACGCAGCTTACAATCAAATAGGTCAGCAAACTAGACAGCCAGCCAAAGAAGAGTCCAATGCAGCACCAGACTGTCGTATCGTGGCTGCGTCTATACGGCACCTCCGGCTGTGGTGGTTTGATGTAACGTGAGTTGCACCAATCGCGCGGCAAACAAACTTCATAGCCTGTCACCCGCTCGAAGTCATTCTCACACTGACATTGGCCATGATTCCAAAACATATTTTTGCCGCATTTTTGAGTAGAAATATGCATATACGGATACCAGGGATCAGCATTTTTTCGCCAATCATAAGGCTTAGCTGCCACCAAACTGATGATCGCAAATAATGACAGCAATGCCATTTTGTATATATTGAAATTCATTGTCATAAAATCAAATTTATTGTACAAAAACAAAAATCGTATTTAGCTGCTCGCAGTTGTTTTCAAAGCGCGTTTTTCTTTCACACTAAAACGACTTCGTGATCCACAGGCTGCTTTTAAACCCATCACGTTTCTTATCAGTTTTAAGTTCGGTATAAATGTTGTACAATATACATGAACGGCAACGGCATGAATCAAGCAGCTTTGGGAATTTCCAGAGGGTTGATAAGCGCCTATTCAGAATACAACGACTGAAAATCTTGAATGCATTTGAATACAAAGAAACGCCAGTTTTGCACAGTGGCGCCGCGTCAGCTTCCAACAGATTTTTAAAGTGGTTTAAATTGATTTTTCTTTAAAAATAGCATGCGCCACTGTTTTGACTTGTGCGATATTGAAAGAAACCATCGTGAAATATAGCCAACCTTGTAAAAATTTATTTTATATATAAATCATTAGAGTGAGAGCGAATATGCACGCTTTCAGGGCGGTAAAAAAGTTTAAAAAAATCTGCTTCACACTTTTAACGAAAGAAGTTCTCTCTTAACTAATAATATTAGCTGTAAACGAGATTTATCTCCAGGAGGGGTGACATAAATTGGCCTCCACGAAGTCCCGATTTTACCCCTATGGACTTTTTCCTGTGGGGTTACGTCAAATCTTAAGTTTACTGCAACAAACCGTCTTCTCCGGCAAATTAAAAGGAAATATCCGTCACGAAATGGCAGCCATCACGGAGAATACCTGCCGAGCCGTCATAGGAAATTTTACTGCTCGATTAAATGAATGCCGTGAACGCAACGGTTTACATTTGGACAATATCATTTTTAAGATTTTGTATATTCACAATTTTATATTGTACATAATAGCTAGGCGAAAACTTTCTATAACAAACTTCAAAACGATATGACGAACTAGTTTTAATGTTACCAACATTCAAGTTGACAGACAGACGGATGGACTACTTACCTCATCGAGCTGATCAAGAATATGTGTGAACAATACATGTGATCTCTAACGCTTTCTTTTGAGAGCTACTCCTTAAGGTAGACATGAAATACATACTTGAGAATCTTAAACTCATGACGGTCGCAGAGTATCTCCTTATCGATTTTTAAAACCACTCGACGAAGACTAAGTGACTAGTCTTCGACTTAACACCCACACTGTCAGACAGACCGACAGATGTCAATTTCGGCTCTGACTTGCTTTCTGTCCGTCCGTCTGCCTTTCATGTCTGCTTTCAATAGCTGTCAAACACAAACTTAATGATGCAGATTGGAAAAGAAACGAGTTTTTGGCTGCATTCACATCGAATGACAATAATCTGTTGAATTGTTAGTTATATCATGGAAAAAACCTTCGGTATCTTGCGCTTTTCATAACGTTTAGGTCAATAAAAGTAAAGATATGGAGTTGTAAATTGCAGTGGTTCGGTAAATGAAAACAATTACCAGCGACCAAATCAAAACTGTATTAAAACTACTCGTATCGGAACGTTGCTGGGAATGACAACTGTCAAAATAAAAGCTGGGTTTACACTTTCGAGATGGTCAAAACTAAACATCAGTATTAAGTTGAATTATGGTTCTCTCACTCAATTATTCATAACTTCGTTATCTCTCCATAGATTTTCTTCAGAAATAGCTTGTTTACTTTGTAAAATGTTCTTCTTTAATAAACTTTGCATTTCTCGTCAATTTAATGAATTTTTGATTACAATTTTGACAGGTAAAAACAACGCCATACTAAGCCAATTGACCAAATTTGTGAACAAAATTTATATCTTTTGAAGATATGTTAAAATATATATAATACTAGCTGCTGACAAAATTTATGCCGACCTTTATTGCTATTTTCGTGTTCATCAGTTCAAAATCTATAAGAAAACAATAGTGTGTCATGTCGATCACAGTTGTTTATTGTTTTTTTTTTTTAATGTTGTTGCATAGTGTAATTAGATTAAAACCGTTTTATACATATTCAAATGAATCTGTATTTCGACCACTACTACTATTCGTAGTACTGAAAATGCAATTTCAAATCTGCTAAATGTCAAATTAATATTTCAAATTGAACTATTGTACAATACAACAAAAAGCGTATCGGTAGTATTTAATGCATTTGTAAATAAACCAAATGAGTTACTAATAAGCCAAAATCCAATGCTTCAAATGGATGCACGAAATACATCTATATACAATAAAACATAAAGGACTGAGATGCATGGAAGCTGGAGATACATATGTACGAGTACATGTAAAACTAAATCAGAATATCAAAGTGATTTTAATTCGTAATTCGTGATTTTGCATAATTATAAAGTTAATAATTAAAATTCCGCAAACGAAATGAAAACATGAAAATTTAATGCATTTAGAGTGCATGAAATTATTAATGGAGAAAAAGGCTGGCGAGGGATGTAGAAATAATAGGTGGAACATTTTGAATGCATCCCTTTCGTTATAACAAACGTCCACGGTCGCCAATTGCATATGTACGTAAAGGGACTTAATGCGGTAAGACGGCCCAAACCCCAAAAACTAATGCGCAAATATTAGCAAAGCTTGCCCAAATACACACACCGGTACACCTACACATGCATAGTAAAATACACAACAAAAGATACATAGATATAGTTAGATACATAGATACAAATGCATTTGTTTGTGTACATTTACGCGGATGTTTTGTAATAAGCAATCAATTATTATTATTGAATTTAGACGCGGTTTTGGCGCGATTTAGCGCACACCTGCCACACACGCAGACATACACAACTGCAGCAAGAACAATGGTTAGTTTATACATGTGTGTGTGTGTGTATTTGTATCTGTGTGTAAACTGCAACCTCGCCATATTACAACTAATGCGACTAATGAGAATTTAGGTATTTGCACAATTGTAAACTGCAATTGCAATTGTATATGTAGTACATACATGTATATATATATATATATATATATATATATATATATATATATATATATATATATATATATATATATATATATATATATATATATATATATATATATATATATATATATATATATATATATATATATATATATATATGCTATTATTGGAGCATGTGGTATGAGTTATTTACATATGTATATACAAACAAATAAATAGACTTAATTGCATTTCGCTAGATACATACGATACATATGTGTGTACCATAATTAACATAAATCTTCGCTGAGTTGATTAGAAGCAAAACAAGCGCCAGCTGAGCACTTCGATATTAGAAAATATTATATATATATATATATATATATATATATATATATATATATATATATATATATATATATATATATATATATATATATATATATATATATATATATATATATATATATATATATAAAATATGAGTCAAAGGGTGATACATACTCTTAAAAGTAGCAAATAAGTAAAAATGTTAATTGGAAGCACTGCAGGCCACTTAGGCCTGCATCTAATCAGATGTGACGTGACAAAACTTTGAAAAACCATTTTTCGAATACTCTATAAAATGTATATATGAATTTTAGCTAACTCAAGGTCATTTTACATTGGGAAATATTTTGTATACATAAATTTCCTCAATGCGAAAGAAGAAATAATTTTTTGTTTACACAGAAAAATGAAAGGCTTCAGGGTTTGCCAAACCCATCATCAGTCGGCTAATGATTGCACATTGCTAATGATTGCTTTTTATATCTTAGCTTAATTGAAAATCGCCTTGTGTATCGCACGAAGCTCTGTTATCCAATGATCCTTTCCAAGCATGTTCTGTTGCATTCTTGCAAGTACGGCTCTCTTTTATTCTTCTGTGCTTTGTTGTTACATTATCCCCTTCTAAACTGCGAAATCCGTTAATCGATAGAGTGGAAATGGCGACTCGACGTGACGAGTCGATCAAGCTGGATAGCGTAGCACGTCCCAATTCAAACCAACATGTGATAGAGCGTTGTCATGTTGAAAAACCACCTTTGTCGTGCCTTTTGGTATATTCCGGGCGTTTTTGCTTCAATGCCCGGTTCAATGACATCAATTGTTGTTGGTAACGTTCACCTGTGATGGTTTGGGTAGGTTGCAGCAACAACACCCTTCTGATCCCACCAAATACAGAGCATCAGTTTGGCACCATGAATATTCGGCTTGGCCGTCGATGTCGATGCATGGCCCGGTGGTCTCCATGATTTTTTCCGCTTTACGTTGTTGTAATTGATGCAAAAAAAACTCGGAAGAGTTTTGAAGCAGCTGTTCGCACAAGTGAAAAATCTCCTTTAGACTTCTCTTGGCTTCAATTCGTAAGACACCCATCATTCCGATGGCTTTGATGCGTTTGCCAACTGTTGACAAGTCAACTCCCAATGATTCTGGAAACTTTTTACCACTTTTCAACCGACGAAACTAGTACTCACAAGCCTACTTCACTTAGTATCAGCTTGAACTGAATGCGAATTATAAGTTGACTATGTAATGGAATGAAACGTCTTTAAATAAATTTTTATTATAATTGGTCATTCATTATTTCTTTATATACACTTTATATAACTTTATTATAAAGTCAATGAAAATACTTTTATACTCCTTTATCCCGATTACAACCATACATGGCTCGGTGCTCGAAGTATTGCCATTTAAAAAGGCAGTAATTTTGTCAATTTTTATTTTTAAAAAAAAATATGTTATTGTTCGATGTAGCCACTTTTAGCGCGGATAATAGCGATTTGTCCAGGAAGGCTTCACACTCTGCACGAATGTGATACGATGGTATTTTGTCCCATTTTCGGCGAAGAGCAATCTTTAAGGCGTGGACCATCTCATATTTTTATACCATTCACACATAGTGTGAAATGGTATTATCAGTTTGTCTGAAATTTTGTAACACATTAAAGGAGACTCCATAAAGTTTATATGTATATATTCTTGATCAGCTCGATGAGACGAGTCGATCTAGCCATGACTGTATGTCTGTAAGTTGTTGCGCATATTTTTTATGCTTTCCAGTTGAAAATTTGCACATACACTTCTTTTTATTGCAGTTATCAGTATCAAGATTGACCCGCCACGTCCACTTTTTGGGATAGGCCCCATACAAACCCACTGACCACTTTTGACCTTTTGTATGAAGAACTTCTTCCTTAAAACCACATTTAGGTTGAAATGCGATTTAGTGGAAAGCCCCTTCATATAGTACATATACAAATATGCGTTTTCCTCCAACTTTTTGAGATACTCCAATACAAACCCACTGCTCACTTTTATGCATTTGTAGGAATAAAGTCAATATCAACTTTAAATCGATATGGTAGCATCTTATAGATGGTCGCTACATACACAGCTACTAGTGGGCGTGTACCGGGGCAGCCCCTATTTAAACCCCACGTTTATGTTTTACAGTACGATTTAAAATTTCGTGTGAATAGTATTAAAACTTCGGTTCAACCGAAGTTACCGTTTTTTTTTTTTCATTTTATTGCAGTTTAATAGAGTATCAAAGATGATCCAAAAGAAATTTCCCGCGCACTATTGACTTTTTGTATGAAAAACTTTTTCATTGTTGTCAATATCAATTTAATATTTGATATGATAGCTTCTAATGGACGGACGCTTCACATATGTATATATCGATCGGTGTGTGCCACCTACATTTTAAGGTAGCCCCCATACAAATCTACCGCGTACTTTTGTGTTTTTGTAAGAAAACTTCATTATTTAAATCAATATTAGCTTGAAAGTGGCTTTCTATGGACAGTAGCTTCATATGCTTTTACTTAAAGGCGTATCCCGCCCACTTTTTGGAGTAGCCCAAAATTTACTTTAACATAAAAAAAGCGTGGGTGCTCTGCAATATACTATTATAATAAGTTTATATTTACAAATAGCTACCAATGAAACAATTATAACAATTAATATCACCCCACGATTTTTTATGTTAAAGTTAATTTTCTGTCAATCACTTAATTCTCATTTTAAACTTATTCAAAATAATTTTTTGCTTTTTAGTTTCCTTACTATTAAAGCGTGTTTTTTAGTTTTTTTTAAACTATAATTTTATCTGTGGTTTTTTTCTGACGGAAATGCAAGTGGTCACACTTTTTGTCACATATTTTTTGAGTATACAAAGAATTTTCGGTAGCAAAAATTTGTGTTATCTGATTACTCAATGAAAATCCATTCATGTCGAAAATTTTTGATTGTTGTTTGACAGCTTTTTTTTATATACATTTTTTTCGGTATCAAAAATTTTCATCCATCTCAGTATTGAGCTTTTTATCGAAATTCAGAGCAGGCCTGATTATATTTTTTTTTTTTATATCTAATGCTGCTTGTGCAGTTCTTTGTTGTTACATGCCCGATTTCACTCCATAACATAAATTTAAATCATAATTAACAGTCAGTTCATGCTGATATAAGGTGTAGTAGCGTCGCTTCTTGATTTCTATGTTTTTTTTTTTTTTTTTTTTTTGTCTCTTTCATATTTCATTATTTAACAATTTATTTGTTAAATTACTTTTAATTTTTATTCTAAAATTATTTAAATATTCAAAAAAATATCTCGGCATATTGAATTTTGTTTATCTAAATACTTTCTCGTGCTGTTTATTAACTGAAGTTAACTATTGAAAATTACACAATTACACAATTTCATAAAGAATATTACAATGCTTCTAGGTTCACAAGTCTTTAATTAACTTATATGTAGATACATCTGCACTGCTTTGTGGGCTGCGTAGCTGCGCTGCAAATGCTAAATTGCAATTTACAATCGCCAAAACACGCACAAACACAATTACTGAGATACACAATTGCTAATCGCTAATGCTAATTCGATTATTGTTTCGCCGCTCGCCATTTTGGTGATTGGCTTTTGGACCGCTAGGATTCTAATTGCAACAAATCTGCTTAGGTAAGGTATCGGTTAGTAATATAAACCAAGCGCAAACTCAAAGCGATTGCACTACAACGAGATGGGAACGAACAGTGGTGGTGGTGCAAAGGGATAACTGCTGCTGCTGCTTATTATGCGTTAATTATTTCGAATTACCGCAAATTATTGCGCGAACGCTGCAGATTGGATTAATGCAACTGCACAGATGCGTTTGTGTATCTCGATACGTAGCTACATAAGTAGACTTGTATTGTATAAAGCAATGGCAAGATAAATGCAACCATTGCAAATGGAATTGCGCATATAAAAATGATATGCTTTTTGTAAAATTGATTTAAATATTTAATATGGAATTTCTTTTAGCTGCAGATACATGCATTCATAGTTATATATGCACGAACATAAACAACAGAGGCGGCATAAAATATGAACGAGCGCAAAATATCTGACAAAATCACAAAAAAAAAGAAAGAAAAAGCAATTGAAAACAATGCCTGAGCGCTTGTAAAGTATCAGCATTCAACTTGCTGCAGATACTAAAAGTATCTGTATTTCGTTGGCATGTAGAAATGCAATTTATTCTGGAATCTGCGCATGTATGAATGCATGCATATGCATATAGAATGTAACACTGTTCAATATGAAATATATTGCATTTTTGTAGCTGTCAAATCATATTTTAATCTGCTTTGATTGCTGACTTTTCTGCGCGCTGAGGGATTTTCGTGCAAAGCAAAGTGCTCGAAGCGAGCAAGTGAAATTGAATTTTATTTATTAAAAACGTAAAAATGCAGCGTAATACGTTGAGATATGAAGCAGTAGCAGCAGATACAAAATAGCAACAGCGCCAGACGCCTTCAATCTATATTTGAATTGTCAGTTTAGGTTCTACATTTCTCTTGTTGATTTTCATTGTGCATTCTCATTTTATTACTTTGTGTTTTGAATGTATAACTTAAGCATTGAAATCCGCTTTTTATGACTATGCTACAATATATAAACATACATATACGTATCGGCAAACACACACAGCTACATAAACGCATCCTACCCGTATGTGAATTTATTATTAAAAGCAAAATACTGCGTCCTTCATGTTACTACCACACAACGTATACTACAGTATGATGCAGGAACCTTCAATATGGGATCAAAAGTATCTTAACCACTGCCGATGCTACACACATACAGCCAAGGAGTAGCTGCTGCCACCGCTCTTGGATTGGATGGCTGTCAACATATTAGCTTCAAATTGCCAAAGTTCGCAATGACTTTCACACACAGCCACACACACGCGACTAGAAAGTGTGGCTCATTTTCTCAAAGCACGCACGCAGTCACACATAGATACGCATACACACACACACACACACACACAGATACTCACATTGACATTGTTTAATGTGGTGTTGCCAACTATTTGAGCCAAAGCTCTTCGCCACTTGCGCATACGGGTTGCCACTGCTGCTATGTGTAGCTACTTTCCACTTCGGTCGGTCCGTCGGTCGGTCGGTGGCTTTGTTGGTCTCTCAGAGTTGCTTCATTGGTTGACATTCGTAAAATCTCAAAATCCCGAAGGTCGTTGCCAGGGATTTTCTTAGATTTTGTTAGATTTAAATGAATTAGTTGCGTGGACGATTGATTTTCTGACCTTCTTTCTTTTCGCTTTTTGAGGTTCGCCGATTTTCCGTACACCCTCACAATGTCCCTCTATGTCCTACTGCATATTTGCGCTTTCAATATTTTTGCAAATGTCACTCACACGCAACTTGATATTGGGCTCATCCGAGTATCGCATATATTTGTCATAAGATTTATAGTTTGATTAGTCATATGTAAACGTTGTGGCACATATACTACATGCATGTAGAAGACTCAAAGGCATAGAAATCTTTTTTTGTTATGTAGTTCTTACAATTAGTGAATCATATATTTACTTAATGCATACTAGTACTTATATGACCTGCATGTATAAATTTTTGAAAACTTGCATACGATTGGTTCTTAACCAGTGCAGATAAATATATTTCTGCATCTGTATTTATCACTATTACAAGTATTCAATGTATAAACCAATACTTTGGCACGGCCAGTTGTGTACTTAGCAGCTATAAAGAAGAAAGATAACTGTAAAACATAATAATCTAAACGTGGCTGGATAGTTTGTTGGGGGCTATCACAGAAAGTGGGCGGGACATGCCCCTTGAAACTTATGTGAAGCGTCTGTTAGTAAAAAACCACCATATCAAATGTTAAATTTATTTTGCATCTAATGAAAAAGTTTTTCATACAAAATCACAAAAATGGGTAGGGTTACCCCTTAAAGGGTATCACATCCATTTATATATATGTGAAGCGTCCGACCACATCAAATTTGAAGTTGTTATTGTGTGAAATACAAATTTTTTCCATGCCAAAACCCAAAAATAGGCTATAGGTTTGTATAGTGGCTAAAACTATTTTAGTTTCTTCTGGTGTCCTAGGTCCAATATTGTTCAACATTTTTATTAATGACCTTCCTTTGTCTATTAATCATGCCCATACACTAATGTATGCAGATGATGTTAAATAATGCTTGTCATATTCCGATGTTTCGCAGCACAGTTTATTGCAGGCTGACTTAAACTCACTATATAAGTACATGGTGTCGTCTAAATTTTCTTAATCTAAATTTCTCAAAATGCAAATGTATGACGTTTCATCGCAGAAAACCATCAATAGAGACATATTTTTTTAAGTAACATTACCCTCGGTAGATAGTTTTGTTTTAATGACCTTGGTATCCTTATGGAACGTAAATATATTTAAAAAAAATCACATTTTTTCAATAGTAAATAAAGCCATAGGTGTCCTCGGATTTCTTAAGCGTTGGTCTAACGAAGGTAATAACCCTTATACCACTAAACTCCTCAATACTTCTCTTCTTCGTCCGATTTTAGAATTAAGCTCCTGTATTTGGAACCCATTCTATGCTATTCACGAGGATCGTATTGAGACAAGTCAAAAACAGTTTCCTCTCTTTGCTCTTAGTCTCAATTGGGTTCCCGAAATAAATCTTCCACCCTATCATGACAGGTTAAAATTAAAATTGATCTACCAATCCTATCGCAGCTCTATGCTCTCTGTTGCTTCATAAAATTCTTATTGTCGAAATTGATCTTCCCTACTTACTTCAGTCCATAGTACAGGGTAATACTGAGTAATACTGTCTTTAAAAAATCGATACAAAAAAAGTAAGTAGTTTATTGAAAAAATGTTTATTACATATTAAAATACACACTTTGGGAATTTACTTCTTAAAAATGATATTGTAATGTAAACCGCACTAAATTTTCCTATGACGGCTCGGCAGGTATTCTCCGTGATGGCCGCCATTTCGTGACAGATATTTCCTTTAAATTGTGCCAGAGAAGTCGGTTTGTTTCCGTAAACTTTAGATATGACGCAACCCCCTAAAAATGCGGAACAATGATGCACGTTTAAAGCAACATCACGCTTCTGAATCGAAAGGTCCGGGTTGTCACGAACAGACTGAGTAATACTGTCTACGTTTTCGAACGTTCTCGAAGACTTTGGACGCCCAGATTTTGATTTTTCCAGCGTTCAACCGGTCTCTTCAAACTTCTCGTCCCATTTTCCAATGAGTCGAGGGCTTGGCGCATCATTTAAATGACGAACATCTCGAATACTGCAGAATTTTCTACACGCTAAAGTCGCTGAATTGCCGTTTTTGTAAAACTCACGTACGCACAACGCACGTTGTGCGTACGTGAGTACCACTCCCGAGAAACGCTCCATAGCGACAAAATTCCCAAAAACTAGGCTACCGATTGACATACCCCCCGCGACCCTCGGAATAGTTGAGTAGGCTTCTTATAGAGTATAGTAAGCTCAATTTGTATAACAAAGACCTTTTGTATAAAATTATACTAAAGCCAATTTGGATATTTGGAGCGCAGTTATAGGGAACAGCTCGCAAATCTAAATTAGAAATACTGCAGCGGTTCCAGTCGTAAACATCGCAAATTATTACTGGCGATCCGTGGTATGTACGCAACAAACAGTAACATGTTAAAAAAGAAAAAAACCGCACCTAAATCGCCAGTAATCACTTTGACAACATCCTCACGATTCGACGCCTTGACACCCACACATTCGAGGAAGGTTGATTGATGCCTCCTGTTGAGATAATTCAAGTCGAAAGTCATAACAAATGATCGCAAGAAAACAAACGAGTAAACAAACAAAAATAATGCTCGCACATCAACAAGTTCTGCGTACTTTTATACTAAAAAATGTCAAACTTTCCAATGTAAATGTCAGCTGGCACATAACAACACTTAGAGTTGCTAAGACGCAACCCTCGTAGCTCATACATGTTTTAGAAACGTTTAGCTAAGTTCTTGAACAGTATCTTAAAAATTTTATATACTATATAAATTTATATTTATGTATATGTCTTAGACATCCATTGCAATTCTAGCCCAAAATTAATTCCAAATGCATTATGACAAATAGCCACCACAAAATTCGATTTATTTTAAATGTGGCTTCAACTGGCCTTAACTTAATAGTTCATCATTAGTTGAAAAGACTACATATATAGATATAGGAGAACTATAATGAAAACTAATGCAGATGACAAGCTCAACCAGTGAAGAAGAAAAATGCTGGCAGTAAAACAAAATAAATCTGATAAAATTAGAAGAAGCCAAGCAAGCAATATTGGTAGAAAAAGACTAAGTACAATCGAGAAATTATGTGTGTCCTTTGAAGCAGAAATAATTAATAAATATATATGACCATAAAGAGAAATCATTTGCATGCAATGCGCGAATATTTGAACAATGGCTTCAACGAAAAAGCAAACCAGTCAACATGCTGCAGCACAGCTAACAAAGGTGAAAGGTACTCGTAGATTTCAATGAACGTACAGAGTGAGTGAGGTGAACTGCAGTCTCCAATGCAATGCAACAGCAGCAAGTGGCAAGGCTTAAAAAAGCATCAAATTTCATATTCAAAATGGCAGTTTACATGGACGGCATAATTTATATATGTTGTCCCCGGCACGACCAGCAAAAGACCAAATAGCACCATGGCCAACAACAACAACTAAAAGAAGAATAATAAAAGCGACAACATGCTGCACACACAGTACACTTTAAGAGACAATGAAGAGCTGGAATGAATGTGCAGGAAGTACTGCATCACTAAAGGCGACCAGGTCGACACTAGCCTCTTTTGTATTTATTTCTACAGTATTTTATTCGCTTCGCTCATAGCATGAATAAAGGGTATCAAACGTTTAACGAGAAGTTTGCAACACAACAAAGATAAATTTAAAATTAACCAGTAGGTTATGTATGGATTAAACATAAAGTTTTTTGAGAGCTGTACGATTCTAAATTGAAATAAAACAACGATCGTGTGTTTTGACGCCGCTACAATTGGATGCAGTGCCTTACACGTTCCCGTGGCGACCATATGCTGGAAATCATTTATCAGAATTAGTGTCATAAAATTATCAAAAGAATAAAAAAATGTAAATCGTACAGCTTTTAAAAAAACACCCCCTATGTAAGGCCCCACGAGTCGAGTTATTTTGGTATTTCCGTTTGCCTTGCTTATTAAAAATTCCAGGAAATCGAAGCTTACATTAATAAGCTGTTTAATTCAATTGTGATGGGATATAATAAGAAATACCCGATAAATCTAAAGAATGTTCTTATTCTTGAGAAAAGACCAACTGACAGATTGCTAACAGCACTTAATGTAAATTGAAGTGAATTTATTTGGTACTTCCCATTTTAGCAAGCATGGCCATACTAATATGAATAAAATCTTTCATTAAAATTGAAATTTCTTTGTGAATTTTACCGTTCAGTAACCATTACCCGTAGTGACCGACCTTTAATGAGATGCTGATAGTTCCGGTATTTATGCAATGCCCAGAAACGTGGTCGATGACAACATCGGATACAGCGTCGTTGGGAGTGTTCGAGAGAAACATTCTGCGATGATTTTTAGACCTATTAGAGCTGGTGTTGAGCTTCGGATCTATATGAACCACTAGCTGTATGAACTATACGTTGAGGTTAATATAGTCTGCGACTACACTGGGTTGGTCACCTTTTCTGGATGAACATCGAAGCTCCAGCAGGGAGGTTTTACATGGGAACATAAACTTAATTGGTGGACAACGTCCGAGAAGGCAACCGAGCATGCGTTGGAAATACCAAGTCTGCAAACCGCACTAGACTACAGCTGTTTCTGCGCCTTTCTACGTGCGAACACGACCGCTAAACGGAAACGCCACATAAGTATGTAAGTTACGTCACTTCTATTAAAATATCCAACATATGTCCACTTCAGACAACTATAGAATATACTAATCTATGATTCATCTAAGGAGCCTTAAACAAGGTGCAGGGTATTTCGAAATCAAACAAATCAAATCGAATGTAACTTTCTTTCTTATTATAATCCTCACACAGAATGTGAATAGTATTATAATTGAGTCGCATTGTTTGCAGATCCCTAAATGAAGCATCGGAGACTTAATGAAGTATATGTTCGTGATCAGCGACACAAGGCGAGTCGATCTAGCCATGTCTGTCTATCTGTCTAACTTTATCAGAGCCTTTTTCCGTCAATCTTTGAAATATTGCTTTTAAAGTTGGTATAGAGACTTTTTTGTCCGCTATTTAACAAATAAAATGTATAGCTTCCATACACATAAAACTGAATAGCACTTATAATTAACAAAAAGTATTAACATTTGCTCTTAAACAATTTAAGTCAAAGCGTCCTTTTAAAAATGTAAAAACTGAAGTAAAACACCAGCGTTGCCAAACAAAGGCAGAGGGCTTATGTGAAGAGTATTAAAGCTTCGATTCTATTGAAGTTAATGCTTTCTCTCTATGTTCTTTTAACGATACTATTGTGCCTTTTTGCACTACAAATTATGCCCGGCAGGCATAATCAATAGGGCATGCCTGATCTCAGAGCAGTCAACAAGCTGCGGAATAGCGCCTTCCAACTGAGACGAAACCGAGAAAATTACGTCAAAATCGATCAAAAGTCAAGGTAATGTTGATTGTTTTCTTTAATAATCGCAGTGTTGTGCACTCGGAATACTAAAAAAAGAATATTTTTTGAGCATTATTTCGTTGAAAAAGACCAGATGTGTGGAAAGAAAACTCTTGAACTCTGGACTCATCTGAAATGGCTCCGGCAGACTTTTTTCTCTTTTCAAAACTGAAATTAAAACTTCGGGGCCCCCGTTTTCAGTCGATAGAAGATAAGAAAGAGAATTTGCGGGTAGAACTGAAGTAGATTCCGATAAATGCGTTTACAAAATGTTTTGATGATTGGATTATTTGTTGACATAAGCGTATTATTTCGGAAGGAGTCTACTTGGAAAGCGATACAATAAATTCGGAGAAACAATATCCTTTTTGGACTATGTGTGAATGGTATACAAATATCTTGGGATGGGTAATGTCCAATCATATCTCCATGGATCCGGTTCTGGTTCAAATGTGACTCAAAAATTCATCATCTCTTACTACTCTAGTATTAAAAGTACACAATTTTGAACGTTATTTTGATTATATCTAAGAGCCAGCGCCCCCAAAAGATATAGCACGCAGATCGACCGTGCCACTTAAAGCTAGAACTGGAAATCAGATACTGTTTTGGAACGCGTGTGTAGAGTATGAAAACTTCGTTTCGACCAAAGTTCAAACGATTCTTGTTTTTGAACTATGTTTCATGTTTGCTGCAGTCTTTCATTGCAATACATTATATTCGGCTCCTCCATTGTTGTTGTTGGACATGGTTCCAGAGAAGCAGTATTGTATAATGTTTTCACACTGCATACCAAGTATGCGCAGCAGTCCAAACCAAAACTGAAAGCAAGCAAGCCTATTGTACGCGTTGAAAGGATTTCGAATGCAGCAGGCTGTGCCTATACTACATCAAAAAAAAAAGAAAAAAAAACGAGTGTTCTCCACCAAAAATAGGATATGGTGAGGTGACAGGCAGGCTGATACAGTTGATTGGCTGTTATTTTTGGTTTGCAAGTGTTGACGACAACAACAGCAACAATGACAACAATGCGGCCATGTACGCTGAAATTTGCATTTCAAAATGGCACAAAAAAGAAAGGACAGCATCATTGGAGAGCAGCAGGCAACAAAGGACACTAGAGTCCGAGCCAAAAACATTCGACATGGCAGCAAACACAGCACGTAACATTTTGCTACGAATAGATGGGGCATATAACGTGAAATAGAGAGAGGGAGAGAGAGATATAGAAACGGAAAGAGCCAGCGATATACAGGAATCAGTATAGAAGGGTCTTTGAGGCAAGAGAAAACGTTCAGCCTGCCTCTATGAATTTATGAACATAATATAAATTTATTTTGCAACTCATGTTCGCCTTTTTGGTTGTTTGTTTGTTTGTTTGTTTCAGTTTCAGTTTGTGCCTGTATTTGTAAAGGGTTTTCCAATAATAATTTTGTTTTTAAATAAAATACGTAATAATTGAAATATTGTGTTGAAGCTCCAGTATGGAAATCGATCTCGTTCATATGACCAATTTTTACCACTCTTATCGGCCGGAACGTTGAAAATTTCGTGTTCGATATTATTCCTTTCATTAATAGAAATTCAGGAGCGAGGTTCGACCGGAACAATTCTTCCCCTTCAATAGATCCATTGTTTGACCAGCTGTGTGGCATCTGACACCATCTTGTTTGAACCACATATAATTGATATCATGTGAATCCAATTCTGACAAAAAGTTCTACCTACAAGGCACAATAACGAACTCCAGTGACCGTAACATTGTCAGTTTTTGTAGATGCTACAAGAGACTCCTAGCATCAACAAAAACTGACAATGCTACAGTCACTGGAGTTCGCTATTGTGCCATGTAGGAAGAATTTTTAGTCAGAATCTGATGCCGCATGTGGCTCTTTTGCTGTCCAATAATGCATATTTTGCTTATTGACAAAGCCAGTTAGCGAAAAAGTGACCTTCATATGAGAAAACTAAAAAATTCCAAGTGCCACAAACAACCTAAAAGCAACGTTAGTCCGATAACACCATTGATAACAGAAGAATCAGTGGCGTAAAGAAGGTGTAAAATTCCGGACAATTGATACCCAAATCGTATTAGGGCCAAGTTAAAAATGTCACATGCTGAAGATAGAAAGCCGTGATCTTCTTTAGGAACCTTAAATCAAACTCTTTATGTCGTATAACTTCCAAGAAAGATACTTAAAGTATACAATAAACATTTTCGGCATTACCAACAACTGAACATGGTCAATAAAGAAAACTGATTTTGTGAGTCACTGTCAACAATTTCTGTTAAAGCAAACATGCAAGACAGAAATGTTAAAATGCACTATTAATGTTATTTCCGTACTGCTTATTAAAACAAATAACAGTGATTTTAACAGTAGATAGCAGTAATTCACTTTTATAGTTTTTACTGTCGTTCAAAATAAAATAATGAGTAATCTAGTTTAACATCAATTGAAGTCGTCTGCTTTTCATGTCTGTATGTTACTTCCAATCTTAAAAACCAATGCGGTGTTTTGAAATGGTTTTCAAAAATGGACAAGCAGGATCCCGAGAAAATATTAGGTATTGGTATATATTATGTTAAGGTATATGTATTTAATGATAAATTAAATAATATTTTACGATTAAGTTGCTCATCGAACAGCTGACGCATCATAAAAATGGTACATGGGAATAGCTACTGCAACACCCATAATTACCCGCTTGGTACTTTGTACGATTCCTCAACCGGGCAACCATATTATTTTTATATATAAATTGATCTCAGAAACTACTGCAGGGAAATTCAATTGGTTTTCACAAATCGACAGGCAGGTTCCCGAGGCAGGTTTAGGTATATGTACATATATAAAACTATATGATAGGCATTACACCGCTCTCTATTTAAGAGAAAAACCAAGTTTATTTTAATGTATATCTAAAGAACTATTGAAATATTGTGCACGGGGAAAACAGGCTATGGGCTGCCAACCTCACCTTCGTTCAATAAATAAAGGTCACATAGATGGGTGTTGCCTCGCCCCCATATAAGAGAAAGCCCATAATCGCTATATCTCAGTAACTATATTATACAAGGAAATGGCATAAGTGAAGGAAACCAAGATAAAAAAGATCCACTCGAAAAGTGAGTTGTACACCGCACTTAAAATACCTCTTAAATTTTGGATCATTATATCTCAGCAACAACTAAGAGACTCTGCAAAAAAGGCGGTGGCATAGATTTGGTACCGTTAAAAAATAATATTTACTGGAGAAATTGGCGGTGCCATAACAAATATTGGAGAAAAGCAATATTGAAACTTTTGAACGCAGCTAGTTTAAATTTGCAACATGTGTACATATGTTTGTTAAATCTATGACGTAGATGGATAAGCTTAGATACAACGTTAAAAATAAGATATACTGGAAAAACTAATAGTGCAAAAGCATAAGGGGTCATAGCAAGGTACGCCGGGTTCACTTGTTTTTAATAATTTCCAAACGTTGCTCTTTCATGAACTTCACCATTACAAAAATTTAAACCTTGTCTAACGGTTTGACGTTGACAGATCATGAAAACATTTTAGGGTGCATAGTATTCAAATACAAAATTGTTATGTCCCTATTGAAAAATCCTTTATATGTATTCGAGTGTGTGTGTGTGTTTTTCGAGCGCAATCTGAAAATGCTTTTTCGTAAAAGTAAGTCCAACGATGCCTCTTCTATTTTTTTTTTTTTTTTTTGGTAGTTTATTTATGCGCATGCAGAATACTTAATGAAAATTTAAATGTAAAAGTTACACCACAAAAATATACACACACAAAAACACTCTCAGATTTAGTAAAACAGGTGCATGAAATGAATTTCAAATGGGTTAAAAGCAGTTACTGCATTTCCATATAATGAAAAAGATTGCATTTGCATCACTTGTAAAAAAAAAAAAAAAATCGGGCTAAGGATATTGAAGAAAATTAAAAATAAAATCCAATAAAAATGCTACCATATCAATTCTTTAGAAAAAGGATATACTTGTATGAAACAGTAATAGAAATTGATATTATACTATATGTAGTTAATACAAAATATAAAAGTAACCCAACTAATCAAATGCAAGGAGTCTGTTTCATATCCGAACATCATTATGCAAGCTATACGGGTGAGTTTGTTATGCAAATCAAAATAAAATCCAAACTCGTTGCTGACCCATGGTCAACTATATATGTAGTAGGTTCTAGTGATGGAAATAGAAATCTGCTTAGCTTTTGCATTATTTTGCATTTTATTTGTGCAAAAGCATGAAAAGTGTAGGAGAGATGTACAAGAGATAGTAACCAAGCCAAGCAATATTTCGATTTAGATGCAAATTCATCAGATCCTTGTGATTTAGTTGCTTGCGTTACCTTTCGTTCACTTTAAAATACGAAACCGGACACTGGAAGTAAAGTTTCCTTTTCTCATTTCTACATAGCATAAGTTGTGGATGGACGCCACAGGATCTGTTGCTGTGGTTCTTCTCCATTTCTGTACGGCAAAATAGTTTTGCATATAAATTGCATTTCATCTATTATAGAAAAGCATGAAATAATGTTTTTTTTTTTCGACAGTATTAAAATCATAAAATTTGTAGCTTTAAATAGCACAGACCTGGACAATTTGAAACTATTGAAACCTGCAAAAGATATGCGCGTATGATTTTAATGAAATTATGATACTATGTATGCTCGGGAAACCATAGAAGTTGAAAGAAAAAAATTTTATACCATCTTATTGAAAGTCATTGAAGTCAAGTCCATCCGGAATATGCCAAAAGACACGACAAAGTGGTTTTTCAACATGTAGGCCTCCCCACGAGCTCCAATGCCGCTTATGATGGGTATTTTCAACCACCTAGATCACTGTGGTGATCTGATATTATATATTTTAACATTTTCTGAATGTACGTCTTTTCAATGGTACATAACACGTTCCGATCGGACTTGCCAGTAAAAACAACGATATTGCCTGTATAATAATAGTGCTCATGCTCATGCCACACTGAGTATTGCTACTCGCCCACTCACTTTTCTACTACATGTGGGCATGACACAGCCTATTTTCCCAGTGCCCTTTACAAATATACAAAATCTCATACAACTATAGATGTAACGGCATAGCTTCCTCGGCGTGTGAAGCCATGCCCACTTTTGTTATATCATCTAAAACTGGATAACATAAAAATTGGTCCCCAAAAATTACCAACAATATCCAAACGGATCGTCTCGTCGAGCAGATAAAGCCTATATATACGTTATGGGGTTTACGATGTCGCTCTTAATGGTATGAATGATATGACTTCCGATTCTTGTGTTATGAAGTGATTTTGTCGTACTGTGAATGTTCTTTTGCTGAGATTAGACTGAAGAATTTTCTGTGTTTAAAGGAGGCAGCACATTATTTTGTATTAAGCTTGTCGATCCTCGAGGAAGATTGCGAATAGTACTGAGATGCACATAATTATGGGTTTATAGAGTTCAATTTCAATTTCAATTTTCTTAGTACCAAATTTGTTTACAACATTATTTCATTCGCGTTGACTCTGAGATGAGAAGTTCGCTGTGATTAGTAGTAGTAGTTGAAGAAGCACAAACCCGTTTATTGGCTTATTTGGCTGGAACATATTTCTGAGGCGCCCTGAACAAATTCACGATCTTTTATTCATCACTGCGTGCCCACTTCCGAATATAGTATCTGATAAGTTTAGCTACTTAGCCGAGTGACTTTATGCCTTCCATAAATAGTTTTGCTTCTAAGCGAGTTCCACCCCAAATTTAAGAGTTTTACTAAGTTTACGGTTAGTAATTTGCAGCCTTTTTTTGTGGAATGGAACTTTAGACTTTACCATTCCCTTCGTAGGAGGCGTTTCTTCACGACGAGTTCTTCAATGTGGCTATTAGATATGCTAAAGTATTGAGAAAGTTTAAAGTTATTTGTGGTGTCAAATGTTCGGCTACAGCAGCTAGATACATGGTGACATGTAATCAAGCTTGTTTCGGGTCCACTGTTAAGTTGATTTCCTTTGGAATTTGAAAGCTTTGAACTCCAGTGGGGTTTTGTTTGGCAGTGAAGTCATCTGCGGCTAGAAAACCTTCACACAGTAAGTTGAAGAAGTTCAGAAGCTGTTTTTTGATAATTGCGAAATGATGTGAGATTAGCAAGCTTTGATTGTACACTTATTAAAGTTCCTTGTAGCTAACTAGTTGCAAAAGTATGTAGAGTATTTGATGCGACTTCTGTATACTCTACATGGGTTTGCAACTAGTTAGCTACAAGGAACTTTAATAAGTGTACAATCAAAGCTTGCTAATCTCACATCATTTCGCAATTAACGAAAAACATCTTCTGAAGTTCTTTAACTTACTGTGTATGAATGTTTTCTAGCCGCAGATGACTTCAATGCCAAGTCGCATTTGATGCGACTTCTGTTAAGGATACCAGATCTATCATAAACCTTGCCGCCTGGGTGGTTCGTGGAGTCGAATGCGTACGCTTGAATTTGGAAATTATATTTGTTCGTGAAATGTGTTTCTGTGAGAAGCATAACGTCAAAGTTTCTATTTTTGCAAACTATTGAGAGTTCTATTTTTGAGAAATATTGAGAGTTCGTTTTTGTGCCGAGAAACACCATTGGCATTCCAAAGACATTTTTCTTAAGGACCACATTATTTGCTTTGTTGAGCCGCAAGCATCTGGATAAGTGTGCTTTGCACAAATACCATGAAATGTATCATGCTTTGTTCCATTGTCTGTCCGTCTGTCTAGTCTGAATATGCGTATACTCACTGTTCCTTTAATCTTTGAAATATTGGTATGATAGTTGTTAGGGAGACTTTCTATAACCAAAAGTAGCAAGAAGAAGGTGTAGCTCCCATATAAGATTGCAATTTATTCTATTGAGAATTATTTTATTTTACAGTTTATACGTTTTTCAATTTAGCTTCAATTCAGAGCAACTTCCTCTTAAAAAGATCGAAACAATTTGGTTAAAGCTGCGACTTCATACCCAATACTAAGTAACTGCTTCAAATACACTTGCCGGTCTAAAACATAATTCAAAAATCTTATAACAATAAATAATACAAAAATGTATATAAAAGCTATAAAGAAACAAAATAAATAAAACTTTGTACAAACTTTTCGCTGACTGCAAATGCAAACAAGCTCAAAGTCTATGTTTCTATTTTTTTTACGTTAGGCTATTGTTTCTGTTTGGCAGCGAGTTGCTTTTCCATGCTCAGCTAACTCCATCAAATGATGTACAAGTTAACACATTTGCTAAATAAATCTTGTTCAAAAGTCTCAGCGGCAAAAACATATACAAAGTTGGTGAAGCACAGAAACGAATTCTCAGATCTAGTTTAGTCGAAATTTCTATCAAATTGGCTGCAGTTTGGGAATGCGCTACAGCAAGCGAATGATCCAAAACGTTTATTTTTATATAAGGTTTGTACAGAAAGTAATGACAATGACTCGGGAAAAAAAAATTTTCTGATCAGATCGGTACAAATCATTAAATGGCTTCAAAGTATTTTTCTCTTCTGAGTCGAAACATCGCAGTCAGTGAGATTTCCAGGTATCGAATTCGTCACGGTAGAACTTCTCCGGAATGTGCTTTAAAGCATTGGTGCAAGTCTCGTTAATGTTGTTGAACATTCATGGGAGTTTTCAGAAGTGTCTAAGTGGAGACACGTGAAGTCTGTAGAGAAGAACAGTTGGCATACCTGCATTAGCAATGCAGCTGGTCACAACTAATGCAGTGCTTTAGCTTAGACTTAGCTTAAATCTCTTGCAAACGTTTGCCGTCAGCCAACGAAGAAACGAACGGGCCCGCGATTTTTGTTTCGTTCTTTGCACATTATCTTAGATATTGAACTATACTAGCGGTGTTCTGTTCTTCCATCTCTTCCAGTTTGGTATACTCGTATAGCGTCTGTAGAGAGATTAGTATGTCTGTTGTTACTTCTCGCGATAGCACGACGTTTGTGCCCCGATGGCTGGGAATACAGAAGATATGCAGCTTTTTTGAGGTGCTGAGAGCATCAACTATATCCCTGCTTGCCAGCACATTTCTGGAAAAGATGATTTCCTCCTGCAGGAATTTTACCGCAGCTTGGCTGTCGACGAATATGTTTATTTGTTCTTGCCAGGTCGGCATTGGTTGAGCTACTTCTGCGGCTTTCCTTATTGCGAATACTTCCGCCTGGAATATTGTACGGTAATCGGCTAGCTTATACGAGAGCCTTAGATCGAGCTTTGCGCAGTATACCGCCGCTCCAACTTCTCATTTTGGAGCTGGGTCCAGTCCTTTGTGCGAAGTTTGGATTGGGAGTCATGTAGACCGTTATACTGCTGAACTGCTTGCAAACTTAGTTGGCTTCGTTGGTTTTTACATAGCTTTGTGGCGCCATGGTGCCTGTCGCACAGAGGTGTTGTCAGACTTCTGTGCAAGTATACGCGCGTAGATGTCCAGGCGGTAGACTCCTAGCATCCTTTCCTTTCCCTCGTGCTGCAGACTAAAGTCTGCCATTGAGTCCTTGCCATAAGCTTTTGCTATGTGCACTTCTTCAAGGCTTGTCACCAAACCAGAACTCCATGAAATAGTATCGGTTGTACTACCGAAATGAAAATCCAGTACATAAGGCTTGGTGAAAGATCCCATGTGCTGCTCAGCATTTTTTTCTACATTGAGTCTTCAGGTCAGCTTGCTATCCAATATTATTCCAAAATATTTTATGCTTTATTTTATGCTTTCCTTTCGTTTACCATTTAATTCCATAATATGGGTTTGCGAATCCTGCATGTGCGTCTTGGTTATGGTTCCCCACTCGGCTTGAACTCTTCTGTAGTTCAGAAGGTTATGTATCTAGGAGCATATTGACGTGTGAGGTTTTGTTGCTCTTAGGCTTCGTATTATCGTTTCCCTTGACACATTATGAAATGCGATTGAATGCTTCCAGCACGTATTTTTTTTTTTTTTGTCGTACAGTGACTTCCAATGAATGTAACGCTGTTTCCACCGATTTCCCCTTCATATAGGCGTGTTGGTTGGGTTCCATGGTTATGTTCGCGCCTTCCCTTATATAGAGACCCAGTATTAATTTTTCATTGTCTACAGCAGAATGAGGTATGGCTAATGGGCCTGTAGTTGTTTGGCTGCACGTGAGTGCATTTCCCCGTTTTGGGCAGCAATTCAAATCGTGCTGTTCTTCAGGTTACAGGATCGTTTGATCACGAAACCAGTTTCCACAGAAACTGGTTTCACCAACGTATTGTCTTGGTGCAGTTTCCAACCCTTCAAGATCGACGCAATTTTGGGTGTTCGGTTAACACTTTGGCCAACATTAATTAATTTCTCTGCCACTAAACGCATATTTAAAGCACGATCACAATGGTATTAAACACGAGTCACATTTTCATCGTAGAATTCACCTCCTAACAACCTTCCACAAAGAACTTGAGCCACCAATAGACTTGATGATTCATTATTGGAACAGTTTCCGTTGCGGTCTTCCCATGTAAAAAGCAAAACTTTATCGCTATCCGGTGTTTTAACGACTTTAAAGAACAATTCTATGCGACAACTTCAGCTTCTCGAAGGCGTCTATTTCCGGGTGCGTTCATTCCCTGACAGTGCACCATTCTCCATAGCACGCTGTGACGGTATAGCCACTTCCCGAAAAAACTATTATTGGCATTACTTTCCGGACAAACCCTGTACACTACAAGGATACAGCACACAAAGTAGCACACTTTCAGGCCAGTTAAGACCGTTTTCTATATTTTTGATATATTTTTATTTGGTTGCGGCACAACTTTCGATTCGTTTGTATGTTTTGTCGGATTTGGTGGCCATTTATCTTGGCAGCTTAAAAAAGTTATGAAATATGATTGAGCGCACTTTGTGGTAAACTGAAAAGTTACACCGCATACGACGAGTATAGGAATACAACTGGCATGGGAGCAGTCTATATGTATATTTATTAGATAGATACTTCTATAACAAATCGCATGAAATCAGTTTTTTATGACTTTGTCTATGATGTGCAAATATACTGAAAGTTTCAAATGAACTGCAATTTCAGCAGCAGTAGCAAAAAGTATCTATTACTTTCAATTCTTTGCCTTTGCTTGTAATCAGTTTTAGTTCTTTACTCATTTCGTTTTATATTTCTTTTTATTTTTATGCGTTGAAATTAAATAAAATTAAATGTTTATAAAATTAGGTTAACGCTTAACTTACTTTGTATTGCGTTCATTATTTTTATTTTATTGTTATGTAGATGAGACGCACATTAGACCCCTCCCATCCCATTCATCTAGCGCCACACTCCGTCGTAAGCAACATCCAATGTGCCCCAATGAGTGCCAACCTCAATTTCTCGCTTCTAAATGTTCAAGATACAATTACAATCGCACACACACGCATAAGACTTAAGCAGGACTTATTGTTATCTGCGCGTTTTATGGATATTGTTGCCCTCCATTGGACGGTGTCAAAGAAAGGGGGATGTCATCGTACACCATATATTGTAGTAAATGAAGTTACTTGCCTAGGCATATGTTAAACAAATGGTATGTAAATGCCAAAGGCATTCACAGCTGGCGATGTGGATGAAACGAGCAGCGAAATATCTTAAGCTACATACGCACTTTTTGCAAGGACATCGCTATAATAAAACTGATTTTATAATGTGTTTTTTTTTTACGCGTAGCGAAAGTGAAACATAGTCGCAGTTTTTTTATTTAACTAACAGCGAAAGACAACGAACAGCAGCACGAAAAAACTTTCCATTTTCAACAAATTATGAACTTTGCGATGTACAACGTTTTGGTGCTAAATGGAGAGGGAACAAAAATTACTACAGAGTATATAAAGCATATTATAGACAGACACCGAGAAAAAGCACAATAGAAAATATTATGAAGTGGAACTAAGTTTATTATTCGATATATAGAAATTCATATGATACACAGCGCGTTTTTCCTTAAAAGCAGGTAATAAAATTTGAAATGTGTGTCCAGCAGACTGATGAGAGCTTCGTAGCTAAGTTCGAAATACGTGTATCTGCAGTTAAACTATATTTTTCTGTATAACAAAATGTGTTGTTGTTATGGTTCTCTCTAGGCATTAAGAAAAATATGTCAAAAATATATCTCTCGATAAAAGTGGCCTTGAGTCAGCGAATTTTAGCATAATAGCATAGGTTGTTCAATAATAATAAACAAAATTTTAATGAATCAGAAAGAATTGAACTGAGCAACAAGGATCGTGCATATTGGAAATCTTTATGGATTTTTGCGGATTCTCTGCTTTATTCCATTATAATCAAATATAGCACCAGAATGAGACTGTTCCAGTAACCACTATCCAGTAATATTGCCTTAGTTCTTATGCTATTGGGAGTATCTCAATTAAATCATTCTAGTTAGCAGGAAAATTTAATAAAAATGACGCAGCAGCAAATATAAAATTTACAACACCGACTTTCCACCTCACTATCAATATGTTCTTTAAGAAACTCGTCTTCTGTGCTACCAAAAATCGCAAATATTGGGTGTCTCAAAAGAAAGTTCACATTTGATTTGCTAATTGCGTGAACGCAACTATTCCGAGGGGCGCGGGGGTTATGTCAATCGGTAGCCTAGCTTTTGGGAATTTAGTCGCTATGGAGCGTTTCTCGGGAGCGGACCGTGCGTTGTGTGGACGTGAGTTTTACAAAAACGGTAATTCAGCGACTGTAGCAAGTAGAAAATTCCGCAATATTCGACATGTTCGTCATTTAAATGATGCGCCAAGCCCTCGACTCATTGGAAAATGAGAATTTTTGCAGACATAGTGTATCCAATTTCTCCAAAAGCTACCAGAAAATCATTTAACATATCAAAGTAGTTTGCATCTCACTTGAATCCCAAAAAGGTCTAGAACAAAAAAAAAAACTCAGCCACGATAACGATATTCTTTTCTACTTGATTCAATTTTTCCAAATAAAAAATAAAATTATGTTATTGGTCTTCACTAATGGAATTTAGAGTTTGTACAGCAGCTACACCTAAAAGTGGGAATTAAACCTTACTTGTATGTGTGGCCAACGATCGACTGCAATCTAGGAATAACTTTGTATATTATTGCGATGCGTTTGTTGTTATTGCCATTTTAACGTGCGCCAATCACAACAACTACAAACAGGGAGACAGTATCGAAAAAAATAAAACTATCTTATCTCTTCCGCTCTCGCAGAATCTCACATGGCACTGGCTGCTTTATGTAAAACATATGGGTGTTTGAATTGTTGTGTGAGTGATGATTGTTTAAGCCGTTTATGCCCAAAATATTCAACCGATTTTGATAAAATATAAATTGTGCACATCTACAAACACATAGCTACCAAAAGCTATTTTTTTTCAGAATTGTTATATATTGTGAGTGTAGCACAATATCAAATAGATCGGTTTGTCTACTACTATTTAAACGTGAAGTTTTCGTACAATAGAAGCCACCATATCGAAAAATACTATGGATAGTGCTTACGTTTTGTAGCTGTGTCCGTCTTGTTGTATGTGCGTAAGTATTTGCTTTCTTCAAAATTTTTGCATCAATTATATTGTGACATGTAACTAATGGTTCTTATAGATATGCGACTACGAAAGCAAAGTCCACTAGGTGGATGCTTCAAATGCTGGAACAACTCACGACTCCTGCGGTTGGCATTAGAGCGGGGCCAGGAAATTTTTAAAGCCACAGTATTGTAGTGGTTCCCATGGCAACTGGCTCCTGGGGGGCTCGGGCACAATATTTGGACGATTATCAAGATTCTGACTAAGTAGGATCTCTACTGATCAGCCTGAAGCTGAAAATTCGAGTTGATATCGCTGCTTTCCTACGACGACATTAGAGCAATGGGTTAGTTCAGGCTCTAATAATGTAATATAATATATATAATATAGTAATATAATCGATGCAATCACATAATTCGTTGAAATGCCTTAACGATTATGAATCGATGCTTTTCCAGCCAGAACAAGAACAACAACAAATTATTATTGTTGCAACTAATGAGCCGGATGTTCAAATTGATTAAATAAATTGAATTAAACTCACCTGTTCTTTCAATTCCTCATATAATGCCTTGTATGATATTCATTAAAGGCGCCTTCGACATTTGAAACAGGTACATTAGCGTGCTATATGAATCCCCACTAGCCAGGAATCGCAGGGTCACTGCTAATCTGTCTGCAGCACTTAAAGCTTTTTTCAGGTGGGTGCCTTTTATCTCGATGTGTCGTCGAACCAATTCGAGCAAATAATCGAATTCAGTTGCATCCATTCGCAAGAAGTTATTGCATAGGTCAGGGTAGTTTTGATGCAGCATCACATCTAACTTGTGAAAAAAAAAACGATAATTTATATTCACAAACAGCTCGCGAACACCCACACATGGCGGTATAGTTTATTGCACAGACGTGTTTTTTTTTTCTTGCTTGCTCTACTTTCGCATCCATATCGATCAACACTAATTCACCAGAACATAAAAACAAAAGTTGCCGCAACAAACAAGCCAAAATATTCATAAGAATCCATTTCGATAGCACAGACTCAACTAACGCGTCAATAAAATCAACACATTTGGTTTCAAGGCAGCGACAATAAAAACAGCACTTTGGCAATGAACTTTTCGTCAAATACGTCTGCAATATTGTAAACAGCAGAAAATCTCATTGACAAAAATACTGTCAATGAGATATGTCAATGAGAGATAACAGCATGTTTTTGTCAATATTATTGCACGAAAATGGATGCAGTGTGAACGGTTGCCAATATTATTGCCCTTTTTATCAATAGTCTAAATCTGGCCTAATGCACAATAGTTACGCGATTGCTTAAGATTGCAATAATTGCGATTAATATGAATTATATTTTGCTTTGTTTTAACGCAAACAGCAGCATTGTATCTACTTAAAATTCAGAAACTAATCTCTGGTGATATTTATTATCCTTACTTATTACAACTATTAAATTTTTCGATTCCCCTCAGAATCACGAGAAATTATTCATTGTTCTACTAGAATCTAGAATCAATTTTCATCCTTTTCACGTTCAATGTTCAAACGTAAAACAGATTTTATAATTTGAATTTAGTCTAAAACCAGGTTATAAAACTGGAACCAGAAGCGGAACTGTTAACTGAAATTAACCGATTAAAATTGGGAACCGAAACCGGAACCGGAACCAGAACCGACATTAAAGTTTTTTTAAAACCAGTATAAAATAATTTTAAAGATACCGTCCGGAACCAAAACATATTAGACGCAATAACATTTCATACAAAATTCGAAGAGTGTGCGGTGGGTTTGTAAGGTCGCTACTAAAAAATCGAAGTATCGATTTAAATATACATATATTTTGAACGAGTCAAAGTCTTGACTAAATACATATGTACTTATGTATGTATGCCGAACAGGGATATACAGAAAATATATTTATTAAGAAAAGGGGGTGGCTCTGACAAAACTTATAGGATCTTTGAAATCTCTTTCTTTTCTTATACCTATTATGAACTTCAGACTAAAATTATTATTCTTTTTAAATAAGTATTTGAACAGAAAACAAACAAAAAAACTACACGCAACAAAATAAAAATAAACCAACTGCAGCACAACTTAAGCTCACTTAATCCATGGCCATGTCGCACTTTCTTCATCATATGCGAACAACAGCAACAACAACAACCAAAAAAGAAAAGATACATTTTACTGGCAGAAATAAAACAGCACACGTTCTGGAAGAATTCGAAGATGTAGACGTATACGCTACAAAATTAAACACAAATTTGTATAAGGAACAACAAAAAAAAAAACTCCAGAGGCATGGCATGTGACACCGGCAGCGCAGCAGCAATTTTCATATGAAGAACTCTTACAGAACGCACCGACTTCATATATTCAGTATGCAGTATTTCTGGCTTTCATTGGCATGGGTGGGTTGTGTGCGCTTAAGCCGCTTAATCCATACAAAAACTAAAAGTAGCGCTTCCTAAAAAAGAAGAAAAACGTACTAGATACATATCGTACAAGAAATTTCATATTAAAAAGCAAAAAAATATAGATACTCGTACATATATACGAGTATATTCAATATGCAGTAGCAGTTGCAGTAGCATTTGACTACTAGTGACGCGGTTTGACTTATGGGTTCATTGCTGTACATATCGTAGATACATATGCACGTATATCCCATCTGTCTATCGGTCTGTCGGTCTGTGAGCGTGGGATTACCGAATCAGCTGCATGCCTAGAGGAACGAACATTGGCGTCGGCGTTGAAGTCATTATCTTTTTTGATGTGCTCTAAAAATACACTGAACGACTCCGTGCATTTCAATCAAACAGGCGCGACGCTTCTGATCACCGGCAATTTATTTTTTTCCAAGCAACGTGCACAGATTAAGCAGAGTCAGTGTCTGTGTGTGCACTTTAACCTCTGTCGAAGTGCTTTAAAAAAATAATACAATAGATTTTCAAATGCATCTTTAAAGCGCACTAAGTATCATAAATACATAGTTAGCACATTTTTTACATACAATTTTATTGTGCACTTGAGAGTTTGGAGTTTGCTTAAAAATAAACTAATTACCAGCTCAATTTCACGCCTTTCGAAACGCGTTCGCCATGCTTAAGCCTCAAGTACAACAAAATTAACACGCTCAATTGTTTCATATGAATTATGAAGCATTGAAACCGGAAAGACAAGAACAAACCAAGTAGAATGGTATCTTATAGATACAGTTACAGGGAGAGACAGCTAAATACTGCACTTCGCTGACACTAAGTAGTTTATACCCTTCTTATATGTTGTGAAATGGGTATTATCAAATTATTTGAATGCTTGTACCGCTTTGTCTAGTAACAAATGAGATTTCGTATGCAATAGAGTTTGGCTGCCCGAACCAATTTACTGGTAAATTTCTATTTCTACATCTAAAACACTCTTACGCTTTGAGATACCGCGTTGAAAGAGATTTATATATGTTGCAGTAACGATAACGATTTCATGATTTTTCGGATTTCAAAACCCTAAACTGCCTAAATAAAGTTATATGAACTATTTTTACTAATTAAATTTCAATTTGCCTAAAGGAACGAACTCTCAACATAAATTTATCTTGTAGATTAAATACATGGTTTGTTTTGAAAATAATTCGACGACATTTTGTTGTATTTTTAATGCTTGAATGTTGCCTTTGTAGTTATTTGACCGTGACAAGCTGGCTTTTTCAAAGGTTCCATATTTTCAAATAACATTACCATTCACACATTGAACTCCAGTAATGGAACGCAAAACACTTGATTTACAGACGCCTTATCCTACAAAGTACCATATACATATTTACTAATTAGTTAGCTAAGCTAGCTGAGACTTCAAACGAGCATAAAGAAAGTGATCCTTAATTTAATTCACTTGCACTCTCGTTATCTACTAAGTACACATTTATGCGTTCCACTGAAGCATACGTAGGAAATTCCCCAAAATACATAGTTGTACATATACTTGATTCGTTTGATCTAACAAGTTGATCCGACCGTGTCCTCTGTGTCACTAAATCAGTCCGTCAATTAAACCGTCCATACTGATAAATTAGTTCTCGAAAAATATAAAAACTAGAAACATCTCCGTAGGTTCGCTATAGTATGTGTTTGAATAAGTTTCAATTTCGATGTCATTTCGTCAGTTTTTCTGTTCTGAGTCCAAATTTTGACACAATTTTTATGAAACATTTCGATTGAAATTGATTTTCGTTTGTCGAAACTTTTCGATAGAAATCCATCATGCCCTATACATTCATTTTCACGGAACTGTTTATATTTTTCTGTAACTGCAGGAAACAGGTATACTTTTGGGAACTAATTTTCGCAGAGTCCGAATGGGTTGGTATCTATTCGTAATTTGATAATGCCCTGTTCAGACGGTCATATTAATTTGACATCATTCGGACATTTCATCAATTTTAGTCAAATTTACTTTCAACTCTCAATAAAATTTATTAAAATATGTAACTATTACATTTTATAAAGCAATATAAGAAATGTGTAGAGTCATTAATTTTGTGGTTCATTAAAAATTTGGAACCTTGACATTGTCTGTGAAAAAGGTAAATGGTCGCCTCGTCAAATATTACATTTGATGCTATTGACTAAAAATTCGACCACCTTTTATAACATATCGGATGGTATCTCTGCCATAACTTGAATAATATTGGTTTCTAGGTGTTCTAAAGTTTGAGAGTTATCCATATAGACGTGGTCTTTCGCGTACCGCACAACGGCGCTCCGCATTGACGGCAACCATGCCTTCAGCGTCGTTTTAGCAAAATAGAATCTTATTTTGCCTCTAAAACCACACAGTAACTTTTTCTGCATATGACGTAACAGACTCTCTTTAAATATTTAACGATTTTCGGAGCCCCAAATGCGACATTTTTGCTTATTTACGTACCCACTGAGTGAGAAATGGGTGTCATTAGTTTCGTAATGGATTTTAACAAATTTAACATAATCTTAAATGTTAACCATAACCAGTGAGTGACATAGTGTCTGAGCCAAAGCCTCATGACAAGCAAGTGGTCACAGCGAATCAGGCTCAATCAGCCTATAACGCTAACTAGGACTCAGTGTCAGAGGAGGGTCATCCTATCGGAAACAGGCACTACGACACGAAATTATGTCTTTTGTACCATAGCCCATAGCATAGCAACCTCAGTTCAGATCTATTGAGATGTGCGTTGGTTTTTGGGTATATAGTAGGAAAAGTTGCTTGCCCTGCCGTAGACCAGGATATTGTATCCAGTACTGGGAGGCAGTGATTTTAAAACGATCTACTATGAAAGATTTAGACTTAGCCCAGCTAAGTCCGCAAAAAGGTTCCGGACCTATAAAGGAAGTTGCCGAGCCCGTCCTGGCTAGTTCATCAGCACTTTCGTTGCCCGCGATGCCGTTATGTCCAGGTACCCAACAAATTGCGACACTGCGGCCGATTGACAGTTGCGTAGCATTGTAAAACCAGCCTAGAGGAGATATTCCAAGAGGTTAGTGCTATAATAGTCGCTTGGCTATCTGAAAGGATGGTTATTTTGTTTATTAGATAATAAACTTTTTAAATGACTATTGGAATGACGAATATATTGACTATTTACAGATAACATCCCTACAATTTTCAAAACACAAAATGGGTGATCTTTTATATAAATATATGATTGTCTGAAAGGGGCTTAAGGCGCATTAAGCTTTATATTCTATGATTTGTTTGAATACAACATTTATATTTCTGTACGTTCGTTAAGCCTAGCTTAAAGTCCAGCATAGGCCTGACAGCAAATGCACCTCAAAATCTTTAAATTTCATTCATAAAATTAAATTTAATGAATGGAATTTGGAGATTTTCAGGTGAAAGCATTGTCTGTGTTACTTCTGATTATAAAATTATGGAATTACTGTTTTTCTTCCTTCTCATACATCTAGCATCCTCGGTGTGCGAAGCTATGCCCGCTTTTGTGTGAAATGTTATTATCAGTTTGTCTGAAAGTTTTTAAAGCTATGAACTAGGCATCGTAGATGCCCCCAGAAAGTATATATATTCCTGATAAGTTCGACGTGAAAATCTAGCCATGTCCATCTGTCTGTCTGGATGTAGTTGCTCATTTTTTGGCCACCAACTTTTATGCTATCCAGTTGAAAATTTGCACGTACACTTCTTTTTATTGCAGTTTAATAGAGTATCAAGATTGACCCGCCACGTGCACTTTTTGGGGTAGCGACCAAACAAACCTACTGCCCACTTTTTGGTTTTTGTATGAAAAGCTTCTTTATCAAAGTCAATATGGACATCCGCTTAACATACATAACCTAATAGGAGTGTCCCGCCCATTTTTTGAGGTAGTCCCATACAAACCCACAGCTCACTTTTATGCATTTGTATGAAAAACATCAAATTCGATATGGTGGCATCTTATAGATGATGAGGAGGAGACGATCGAGCAATTGTTATGTCATTGCCCGGCCCATAGTAGGAAGAGATTGGCGTTACTAGGGCGCCCCTTCCTGGATAACCTAACGTAGATTTCGGAAAAAAAGATCAAACAGATTTCGACGTTCTTGACACTGACAAAGTGGTTCTCAGAGTAGCTGCGGTAGAAGTATGAAGCATATATCGTATCACAAGGGGCCTAAGCTGGCCTAAGTGACAATGTGGGGTTCACCCATGTTGGCCATCCTAACCTAACCTAACCTATAGATGGTAGTTTCATACACATCTACTAGTGGGCGTATACTGCCCACATTTTTGGATAGCCACTTTTTAAACCCCTATTTATGTTTTAAAATTCGATTTGAAATTTCGTGTAAATGGTATTAGAGCTTCGGTTCAACCGAAGTTAACGTTTTTTCTTGTTTTTCTCTAATGTTGTGGCGTGGCACCACACAAGACAATTCAAGTTACAAATAGAGTTCCGCCCACTTTTTATCGAAATTTTACAATCGTAAAATTAGTAGTACTCGCATCCCAAAAGAGCATTATAGTATTCATACTCGTATTGTTTTCTCAAATTTGTTGGAGTTAGTGAGAGAAGGTTTACCGCACTCTTGTGTTTGGTGGGACAATCTCTCTCTCTCTTCCGTTCAAATTGATTTGTAGTTTCTAGTAAACCAATTTTCCAACCTAATGTTGTGATTTTGGGTGCTTCTTTTCACCGTGTAGAGTATAAAAGCTGCGGTTTAATAGAAGAATTAATATTCTGCTTCACTTTTTTTTTAAATTCAAATTTTTCTTTTCTCGCTTACTTTCAATTTTTGAAACGAAATTGAAGCGTGACATGGAGCAAATTGGTTGGCGCGCGGCCTCATTACGCAACTGATTTGTCTAGCGTTACAATGAATTGGAAATTAGTGTGAGTACGGACGGTAAGGGAATCGATGTCAGTCTGTCCAAGTGGAATAATTACAATTTAAATAGATGAAGCACGTCACAAGATGGCATGAGGAGGACAAAGATGCTGCGCACTTTAAAATAAATATGAATATTCAAATTCTTTGCGCATTCAAGCCAAGCCAATCAGTTTTGCTGCTTCGTTGCTGATGTTTATTTTTGTAACTAGTGTTTGCATACAAACAGAAATCGAAAAGCGGAAAAGGATCTCTTCAAATTGTACAAAAGTCACGAACACGCAAAGTCAAAACGGAAACGTTTGTACGAGCCGAGCACACACCTTATTTCTTGGAGCAGGAAGCTAAAGCCAGGCGAGGATTAGTTTCAGCAGTGAGTTCAATCAAGCGCGAATATTTTCAAACAAATCAAAATTGAATATGAAGTAGTCGCTAGTTGAAGGGGAAATGAGATGTTCCATAAAAACGAACTCACTGTTTAGTTTAGCTCATTGGAGGTCACTTGTTTTTGTAGAAGTTTTTTAATTTTTCATTTTACTTTATATAGATAGTAAAAAACTTCAAATAGTACATGTTATGATTCCAGACTTGTTTTTTATTCAAGTGAAAATGGAAAAAGCCACACTACACTCTCTAATATGAAACAATGCAAACTTTGTTATTTTAAACCACAAAACAACGGGAAACACCAGTTGTAACCATCACTAGCCGTTAGTGACGTCGTAAAGGAATTCATAGAATTTAACATAATATTAAATTAAAACAATTGTAAATACATAATATATATATATATATATATATATATATATCCAAATTAAAAAAGAAAAAGTGATATAAACATGACCATCGTTGATATTCCATTGTAACAGGAAACAAGAAAAGAAAACAAATAATAAACCAAAACAAAAAACAACACAACAAAAAAAAACAAAAATAAAACAAACAAATTTTTGCTTTTAGACTGCTGCAGAGCGGCTACTAAATATTATAAATCACCATGAACTGATTGTGAATTATAATTGAAATTTATACCATCGAATGAAAATTGCGGCTACTGCGACGCACAGTGGTTCAAAAACGTTTTTCGTTGGACAAAATTCTGTAACTTTTGAATCGTTTTTTATTTTTTATAGTCGTACGTAAATGTCAATCAGTTCAGTTAAAAACTCTAATGCATTAGTGTAACATGTAAAAGAGTGTTATTAAGGCATTTAGCTTAGAGTTTGCACATGAACAAAACTAACAAAAATATACATACATAAGGCTTAATACCCATTTTAAATATCGTTTTGATGAAATCTTCAGAGCCGTCTACGACATGTATTAACGAGCAGAGCCGCTGCTAAATGTTTAACACGTGAAGCCAATCGATCATTATATCTGCTGCTGTAGAAGTTTAACTGCTCCATGACTGTTGGTATTCTCAAATCTCGATGCAAAATTTTATTGCGCATATACCAGGGAGCATCCGTTATTTTACGCAAGACCTTGTTTTGAAGTACTTGTATTCGGTTTATATTTGTGGCAGCAACAGTGCCCCATAACTATCCTACTAATATTATAAACGCGAAAGTTTGTGTGGATGTGCAAAAACTACTGTGAATGGATTTTAATAGAACTTTACAATAGTATACCTCATATATCAGAATAACACATAGGCTATAATTTATGAAGATTAAATTAACGAATTTATTTAATTAATTTAAAACAAACACAGCACAAACATTTTAACCACGTCTGCTGCTCTGAATAGATGACAGAAAGCTGATAGCTACAAATTCGTCTAGCGATCATGTGTTTGCCTTAAATAGTCATGTGTGCGGGATGATATTAGAGAGGCAGCGAATGAAAGAAAACCGTTAGCTTTTTGAAAGTTTAAACTTTAATTAATCAAATTTTTGTTAATAGAATTTGGGTTTTAATGTAATTCAAAAATAAGCATTTGTTTAAAAAAAGTATACATGCATATGCCGCTTATCTGAATAAGTGGAGAAGTGGGGCTGGGAGAAGGGAGCAACGCGCCAGGTACTAACTAGTATTCCATATATCCAGGTAGGCATAATAATTGTCTTATTAAGAAGCAGTTTATTTTCGAGACTCAGTTTACTACTACTTGGGCGAAGTAACCAGTTTAACTCTTGAGTCTAGCGTAACAAACTGTTGCGGTTTTTTGAATATGCTTACGCCAGGTGCCACGCCTTTCAAAGCTAAAACCTAAGTAGCATACAAGATCAATGTGAGGTATGACATGATAAATTGTTGAGCAAAACGGGCGGGCAGTATCCTTGGCTCGATGTAAAAGTGCAGTGACTAGACTTTTCACTATTGACTTTTATATTCCAGCTGTTGGTCCAACGTTGAGTACTGTCTACATTCTAGTTTTGTATGACAGTGGAAGCTTCGTGTGGAGAGTTAGAATTTTCAAGTATGGCCGCATCGTCAGCATATGTAGCTAGAAGCATGTTCCTATTTACTGGAATTGGCATATCAGCAGTATACAAAGTATAAAGGGCAGGACCAAGCATACTACTTTGTGGTACACCAGCTGCAATGCGGCGGAACGCTGAGCGCACATCTTTTACTTTTCCGATGAGCAGATTCAGAGTCTACTCAAAAATATACTTCGGAAATGATCCTCAGATGCCAATAACAGATACTTTACGTACTGGATTTATAAATTTCTCATCCATTACATTCCACATCTCAGTTTCATGCTACAATATAAATACAAATACATACAAAAAATATATATAGTACACAATTATTAATTCATACTTTTCATTTTTCAAGCTCTATTATAATTGTTTCTATGAATTTTCTTACGACGCGTCACTAATAGCTTGTGTTGCTCCCGACTGGAAGATTCTACTGTAGGTTGTTTTTTCTCTGTAGAAACTTGGTGATACTTCTCGCCGTGCCAGAAGATCGTCAAAGTATGTATATTGTATCCAATGACCTTATTGACAGTCATATCCACGGAGTGGGACTCCCGGAATTGTTGATAAAGTCTGGCTGAAAGGACTTCGGTGGTGTTTTATGATTTTCTGCTTCCGTTGAGTGTTGAAACGTGCGGCAAGCACCATGCTGAGTCTGGTGGGTACCTTGAGACAAGTCGATGTTGCGACCTCATATCCAACACGCTCGATGGGTGCCTTCTGCCGATCATAACATGATCAACTTCAAACAAGTACAGTACATTTTGTTAGCTGTTCAACCAATTCGTTGATTTTTCAACATTCGAGTATCTAAAGCAATTTTTTTTTTTTATATAAAACTTTAAGAACATATTCAGCAAGGGATAAAAAGAAGGCTAGCTTCTTCGTGAAGAACTTTTAATTAACTTTTAGCAGCGTAAAATCGCACAAATTACATTAAAAATGCAAAATTCATAAATGCTGTCATGTTTCGCTTCAGTCGAGTCAAGTTGAGTTGAATCGAGTCGAGTCGCGTTGTGTTGTGTTTCTGGAATACAGTCGAGCCTGTTTACGTTGTAAATAAAACAAAATGGCGGATTTCTATGCTACAGAGCAGCGTATGTGTGTGGGTGAATGGATGCCAAAAGGACTAAGGTACGCGTCATATCTGTTGGCAGCTTGTTGTTGAAGTTGCGCACTGGGCTGGGCGTGTTAGGCAAGACATTTGAGTTAATTATTCATGCAATGTCGTTGGCAACAAGAACAATAACAGCAACAACATCAGCTAAAGGACCCTTTTTAATATTTATGAACAACAACCGATTCGTTCACTAATTATAATTAGGAATTGAAAAGTTCTGCGTGGTGATTACCAAAAAAAAAAAATTTTTTTTTTCATACTTTTACACCATTTCCTCACTGATATATTGCTGCGTGTGTATTGAATCATAATTGAGATATGATGCTGTGTGTAGAATTCATGATAATTATACTTAAGTTACACAACCCAAATACACAAATAAATAAGAAAGGTTTTTAAAATTGCTACTTAAAGCTTAAATATTTATAGTCAGAATGATAAAATAGTAATCGATGTTCTTACATATTTATAAAGCATGGTTTTCTTTAGCAGGTAAGTTTCTTTAATGTAACAGATCTCAACAAAAGTGTAAACAACCTTAGTTTTAAGCGATCCACTTCGTCTCAATATGTACCATATATGAAACTATATAAAACTCCTCCGCGCAGTTGTCGTATAAAGTCATGTCAAGGTAGGATCTTAATGCCAAATAGTATGGTGCCCGCAGCAGAGATTTGAGCTTTGGCAAAAGTCTAGGATGCCACACTCAAGCAAACGCTTGGCGAACATCCAGAAAGGCATCCTGACGAATCTCTAGAATATAAAATATTTGCTGTACAACGTGATGACATTGCTCTGCGGGTCTAGTGGCGTCTTCTAAGCCAGAACTGGTAGTCTGCAAACATGAAATGGCAGTACTCGACCCAGAAGTGTTCTTTCGAAAATTTTGGGCAGTATTGTCAGCAAGCTATTCGGACTATAGGAGCATGGGTTGGACTCAGGTTTAACAGGCTTAGCAAATAAGATGAACTCGGCGCACTTCCATTGAGCAGAGAAGTGGCTGAGTCACAATGATGCCGTTATAGATCACGAATGGCGTGCGTATCGATCTTGTCATAGCCAGGAGATTTTCTAATTTTCAGATGATTGAAGTCGTTGATAGCTCCGGTTAACTTTTCGTTTGAGACATTATGATATTGGGACTTTGAATTAATAATGAGCGGATAATTTACGGATTTATTGTGCAAAAATAGTTACAAATATATTATTCAAAGTACTGTCCATTGCTGGCTACAACTTTTTTCCATCTATCTGGCAATTTTCGGATAATAACTCGGAAGAACGACTCGTCTTTTGAGGCAATCCAATCATCGACCCATTTTTTGCATTGTTCATATGAAGTGAACTTCAGCTGAGACAGGCCATGTATCATCGAACGGAACAAGTAGTAGTCGGAAGGAGCGATGTCTGGAGAATACGGCGGGTGGGGTAGGACTAGCCATTGCAGCGTTTCCAAGTAGGTCTTGACCGGTTTTGCAACATGTGGCCGTGCGTTGTCAATCTGCAAAATCACTTTGACGTGCCTTTCTTCGTATTTCGGCCGTTTTTGCTACAGTTCGTGGCTCAAACGCATAAATTGAGTCCGATAATGTTCCCCCGTGCTCGTTTCATTCGGTTTGAGCAGCTCGTAGTAGATCAAACCGCGCTGGTCCCACCAAATACAGAGCATAAGCTTCATGGCATGAATTTTCGGCTTTGCGAAGGATGTTGATGACTGTCCGGGCGAAACCCATGACTTTTAGCACTTGGGGTTGTCGTAATGGATCCACTTTTCATCGCAAAAAATCCTTTCTTTTTTTTGCGTTCACAAGCGAAAAATCGCTTTTTGACGTCGCGCGGCTTCAACTCGTATGGCACCCAGTTACCTTGCTTTTGAATCAATCCCATGGCTTTTAGACGTTTGCTGACTGTCGACTCATCCACTCCCAATAATTCTGACAATTCCTGAAGCATTTGGCACAAATGACCCAAGCTGCCAAAAACGCTCACTGACAATAGGTTTTAGCGGCAAGAAATTGCAAACCCGAATACTGGTTCATATACTAGTAGTGGTGGCCTCCTGTGTGAAACGATGATTATTAATTCAAGGTCCTAATACATAGATTGTTTATACTGAAATGTAACATAAGGCAAGTTAAAAGTATAAATAGACAGCAAACTAAAATCTGCCACTGTCCAGTTTGGCTGGTTTGCCTTTAATGAAAAATCTGAAAATTGTGACTATAAAGCCGTGGAGGACAATTATGAATCATATTTAAGCGCAGTTTTATAATAGTTGAATTCAATATGGAAATATTTGATTGTTACTATGTAACATATTTGAATTAAATATAGAAACTTATCACTTATAATATGAAACACACTACACTTAGAGATGACACTTTAAATCAAAAATTTGTGCTCTCTAATTTAATTATGAAAGCTAAATAGTGGGGATAAGGTTTTTAAGCTGAACTTTTTCTAACCCACAAACATAAATAGTATAAACCGATATTATAAATGGCTCACAAATTGACTGTCTGAACAGAGCCTTACAGAATAAGGGGAATACAATTTCACAATAAAGCAAACTGTTCTACTGTCAATTTTACAACAGATTTTAAAAAGATTTTACTGTCGCCATCTACTTTTCGTATACATAAATTGGACAGTGCTACCAAGCAAATTAGTAGATTTCATTTCTGCGCATTTTTAACAGGGTCATCTAATCGGGTTGATGGTAGTAACCAGAACTCAAATCCATAGTTCAAGTGGTCATGTGCCGACAAACGTTAGTTTCATCAGTTCGTAATTTTAACAGTTTCAGTATCATTAGCTACAGTTTTAAGTTCACTATTTACCAAACGCTTTTACAGCAGTATTAAAATGTAACGTATTTTTTTTAAACTTAAAATCAACATTTCGACTCGATTTTTTTGGAGCGTTACACACTTGGCAAATCAGGGCTAGATAAAATAAAGTGTACGAATCACTCTCACACTTTTTCCATACATGATGCAGATTGATGTAATACGCTTATTTTCATAATTTTATTTTAAATTATTATTATCATTCCATTATCATTTTTTCATTTTTTGGCCTTTGCGAAAGTACATTGATCCCAAGGTTGCAAAGAGTGAGGGGGCAGGGGGTCGGTAACGGAATGTGGGTGGTGGGCGTTTTGAAGGACATTTGAGGGAATATTTGGGGTGTCATTTTGTGGGACATTTGGGTTACATTTAAAGGAACATTTGGGAGGTTATTTGGGTGGGTGGTTTCTAACTTTTTTTAACATAAACATTACTTAAATTTAAGGTAATTGGGGTGTTTTAGTTTCAAATAAAAATTTCTAATAGTGTGTTGATCCACCGTTTTGCTCTAAAACTTCATACATCCCGCTTGGAAGGGATGCATACAAATTGGCCAAATATATAGCGAAATCGAGCTCCAAGCTAATTCGATGGCTTGGGTTAGTTCTGGTGTACTCGAATATTGTGTTCTGATTCATATACTGGAGGTGTCAATAGTCCCTAAACATTTCCGCTGAGTAGAGCGGCCAGCTCAATAGCTCCATATTTCTATATACGTTTTAACTACCCGTGCTATATATATAGCCGCAATATCATGCTGATAAACCCACGGTTGAGGTCCAAAAGTGTTATGAAAGTATTGAAAGCTCTCTTTCAATATACCATTGTAAGACAACGCATTTATGGTGGTTGACAATACGAAATGGCCCCCACACCACCATACCTCCAACTCTACTATGCAGCAGGTCCAAATGATGAGTTTCTTTGCGGAGGTCATAGAAATAGTAGTTATAGACATTATAGATTTTTAGTCTTTTTATATGCTTAGCATTCGAAATAACACGACGCCTAGTTGTGAGACTTGCCTTGTTACCACATTTTTTCCTGAAGTGTCGTGAGAATTTGACGCTTTTCTTAACACTAGAGTTCTCCCAGTGGTCGAAATTCAACATTTTGTCTTTAAAGTAAACAATAATAAAAATATTCATAGTACATGATTGTCTAGAAAATTATCTCGCCTCTAAAGCGATGCTGTCCAGCCATAGCCCCTATGGGACGAACATTTTCGTATTTTCACATACATACGAATGAACGGCTGCTTGATGTTAAAGAGAAACACAAAATTTGAAGTAGTTTCATTGCATTGGTGTTGTATTTTGGAAAACTTTACAAATTATAACTCAGAAATGATTCACACTTTGGGTGCTCTCCTTTTGAACAGCCCTGTAACGCTAACTATTTTTGCAATAGATTGGACAGACTCCTTGTAAACTTTGATTTGTGCTTTTACGGTTAACCGGTTAACCTCGACCTATTTTCCCCACTTTTTTTTAATTTAAATAGTCGAAAATAACAAACAAAAATTCGACCAACGAAAAATATGAGTACAAGTGCCAAAGATAACTAAATGCATGTTGTATTCAAATTAGGACCTCGCATTTTGCCTGTTTTTAACCATAACCATAACTTGCAACGCTAACTAAGACTCAGTGTCAGAGCTAGAACGTTTGACACCCTAACGAAAATGGACACATTTACAGAAAATTATGTATTTTGTACCCTAGCTCGGATATGGTTAAGTTAATTTATCTATGATCTTCTCCGTGTCTTTAATGAAACGTAGAATATCCTTAGACGGGGTGTTTCTGATCTCATTACATGTAATAAAGGATTTATTTATTTGCTCAATTCTGAGCCTGGCTAAGGCCGGGCAGTCGCAAAGCAGCGGAGATTGACCGATGATCGCCTCCATTGCAACAGTGGCACATGTTCGCATGGCAACTGACATGCTCAGCCAAGTAAGCCATTGCAGTTTGTCTCATTGCCTAATTGCACATGTTTGCAGCAGTTTAGGCCAACATACAAGGGCGGCATATGTTACTATAGGTCTCACCATTGAAGTATAGATCCACACGATCATCTTTGGCGCGAGACCCACGTTCAGCCGAACATGTTTTTGCAAGTCAATAAATCCATTGTTGCCCTGTTGAGGACAATTTTGAGATGGGTATTCCAATTTAGTCTTTTGTCAAAGGTGACCCCCATCGAGTCCATTCATCGGAAAGTCCCATAAGAAAATTTTGGATGTACACTGGACTCAGTTCCAATTTGTACTTCCTTGAGAAGGGTACCAAGACCGCTTTTTGTGGGTTAATCCTGAGGCTATGCTTGGCGCACCAGTTGGTCACAGTCCTAAGATCTGAACACATTATGTTCGAGACCGTATTCCCAAATCTCCCTGAGACCAGGATGGCCAGGTCATCAGCATGACGGTTTTTGATTTCATACGTTTTTTTTTTTAATTTGATAGTTTCGTGTCGGGCCGTGTCGGTCTATTTTTTCAGATCTTGTTTTATGATCGGGCCGAGCTGCACAAAGGAGTCCCGTGTTCATCTCTAATTTGAATATGTAAAAATTTTGTGTGTGCGGCTTTCATTTATTCAGCTAGCAAATATTCAACAATTGTCTTACATGACTAGTATGTACAACTAGAAAACTAGGCAAAAAACAAACCTAATTTGCATTTATACGATAAGTTTAAATTAAATATAAATACCACAGGCATTAAACCATATTTGTATGAATTTTAAAACTAAATAACTAAATGTTGGATGAGTTAATTTTAGGTACTTAGATAAGCTAAAAAGTTGTCTAGTGAAATGTTAAACTGCAATGCAAATCCAAGTAGTACATTATGCAAATGTCGGCGCAGTGCAGCCATTATTTAAACGATACTCGGCATAGACAATGCCTGTAAGAGAAAAATAATTAAATTAATATTGCACATTTTCTATACTATCTATTTAGACAGACCTGTATTATGCCAATGATAGAATGCAGCCAGTATAATTAGATGCCACCAGTTGTGCGAGTGTCCGACAAAATCAACTTTACCAGAAAACCAGCGCTCAGGAATCTTAGCAGCATAGAAGACAAACGCAATCAAACACAGCAGATACATGACAACAATGCGTGGCACCATTAACTATTTTAAAGATAATAAATTAGTACTATTAAATCTGCAACAGATACATTTCCAATACTCACCTGTACCAACTCATGCTGCATACCGCCCATCGCTATAGTCCAATGTGCCAGCGGTACAATACCATAAGCAGACCACAGCAATAAAACTGCTATTTTGGCATTCATAGAGACATTCAATTTGGGTATCTGTACGACAATCGCCAGCGCAAACATGCCCAGCGCTATGACAGAGTATAGCACACGCAACGCCTTGAAACACCAGAAGGCATAATACATGCCACTTATATAAATGGCCACCAGTGACAGCGATATGCCCAGAAAATCGACCGATAGAAACAGCTCATAATGTTCCTCAGAACGGCAGGAGAAGATATGATAAATCGAGGACAACAGCATGCATAGACAAAAGCAGACGAGTAGACATACGACAAGCACCTGATCTGTCCATTCGGCGTGCCTCTTCAGAAATTGAAAATCGAAAATGGTCAGCCCAATGAAAAGTATGCAGCCGACGAGGTGCGACCAAATGTTGATCTAGCAAATACATAGAAAAGAAATGTATCCGTTTTTATAAATATTTATCATATTATTGAGTGCATTCGACTTAAATGGTGTCATATATGTACATATGTATATCTGCTGAACTCGACTTACTGTTTCATTTGTCCACCAGAAAACGCTCTGCAAGCACAATTTATTCGATAGAAATGTGCGATAGCCGCGTCGTATGTACGGATTGAATTTCAAATGATTTGGCGCCTGTAATTCGAATATATAAATAAAATTTTAGTTGTATGCATAAAAAAACATTTGTCTTATCAAAACTCAATGACATTCTTCAATAGAATAGCGCGTTGTCAGAGCCAATTGCGAAACATTTTTTTTTTTTTTTTTTTTTTTGTTTGCCACAGAGTATTGCATATAAATACGAAGAAAAACTTCAAGCAGATGAATTTGTTCAGCTGCTGGCCGTATGCCAAATTTCGATGCCAAGCTGCTCAATTAAACAATTTGCTTTGTTATTTCAACGACTGAAATAATACTTCTTTTTTTATAATTTGTATATACATGATTTGATTCAAAGGTTTTTAAGTATTAAAAATTCATTTATTTGATTTTAAATAGTACCCATAAGAGTTAATACAAAAACATGTGGAAATTCGTTCCGATCCCGCCCGTCCCGAAGATTTTCAAATTATCCCGAAATTATCCGAAACAAGCTTGTCTTTGAAGAGATTTGATGACACAACCAACTATCACCAGTAGGTACTACGATAACTTTTAAACGAAACACGTAGAATTGTCAAAAAGCTGCTGTATAATGCCATTTTAGGCATGGATTGGCTTAAAATGGTTAAAAAAAAACAAGATAAGAGCCTTGGATATAGTCTCAATTATTTAGTTCCCGTAACAGAAGAAGTATTACTAACAAAAATCTTGGGAATTGGATTTCAGTCATCGGTTGTGGATTTATTTCAGTGCCAACTATTGCTGATTTCATTTCCGATACCAAAATTTTACTGGATCATGTATTTATCACATAGACCTTCCCAGGATTCATCAAGTGCCATATCTTCAGTATAACTTTTAAGGCCTAAGGTAAACTTCGCGTGAAACAGCAATGGTATGCCGAAAGAGTTGTGTTTTGATGATATTTTCTAGAGAGAATTGGATATAAAAAACCCAAGAAAATATCAGAAAGAAACACTTCCACACTTGGACCTCGAGCCTGTAAGACGACCATATTTGCAGCAAAAAGGCCATAAGAACTATTCATAGAAACACTTCATTTTTCACTCCAGTGAAGGAAACCAGTTGATCAAAACAAGTGCTCGTTTGGTAAATGATGCAACGATGTAAACGATGCAACGTTTGTTACGCTGTCGCGATGTCAATTTAGCATTGGATCGTATTCCAAATGATGTCACGATGCCAATTTGGTATTGGCAGGGATCTAGAGTATACTCACAAAAGTACTAATTGTTATTGTGTATGCACAGGCACATTTAATTAAAATACATATTAAAATAATATTATATTTTTGAGTCCCAAAAGCAATTTTCTCCGTCTCGATTACGTCCGATCCCGAAGAAATTTTCGGGTCCCGTGAGATCCCACGGGATTCCCGTTCTGTGCACATCTCTAACTACGATTATTAAATCCTTAGAGATATATTAATTTTGTTGTTTTTTATTGCTCTAAAGTAACCCTAAAGTTACGAGTTTCAGCTCTGCAGCTAAACTCGAATTCGTCTTTTGATGCTGATCAAGAATCCAATTTAGGTATATATTGATATGCAACCAAATTTTGCTTACTGTTTACAAACGATATTTGACAACAACAACAAAAAAACCATTTGAAAATTATTAATTTGCAGATTTCCCCAATCTATTGTATATTTGTGAAAGACTTTAACAATCGTCAGTCACACTACGAAAAAAAAATGACACGCTTTACACGAAATTTCAAACTTCTTCTCGCAAGACTCAAGGACACAGCGAGAATTTATCGGAGCACTCCGTTTCTTAATAGATGAAATATCAATGCTTTTTTCACTTTCGCAAATTCTTCACGATAGTGAAAACCGTAACAGACAACCTAAATATTGCGTGTTTTGCTTTGTATACACTTCGCCATTATTTTGGAGATTCAAAAATGAAAGCGTTATGTCGCATGCATCTCGATAAAGCAAAACATACAGTACATACCAACTAGTTCTATGGTGTACGAGGCATAGCGAATCTAAAAATTCAAGTTTTGAGGTTTTATCTTTTATAGTCTTCGAGTTCTTGTTGCCCAACAAACATACGAAATACGAACGGACAGACAGATTTAGCTATGTCAACTCGACTTCTCATGTTCATCAAAAATATATATACTTTATGGTTTATGTAACGTCTACATCTGCCTGTTAACTTAGTATATCCATTGTCCTGCAGTCCAGCATCGATTCTGTCGCGCTTCTCCCGATCCTCTCTTTTTTTTTTGTGCAAACGGGTTTTTTCAATATTTCCTTCTTGTTTTTTTTTTTTTTGTTTTTTTTTAGACCACCAGGGAAACCAAGTTTCGGGGACTTAATGGTGGTGGCATGGGTGCATTTAATGGTGTTCACCGTTTTCACAGTTGAATATAATTTGCAAGATATTTGAGAATTTCTACTTGGAGCTAAGATCTTTAGATCCAAATAAGATAAGGATCACTGTGTTCGGTCAACTGATTCCAGAAATATCAGTCTACATTAAGTAATTATTCTAGTATTCTAATTTAAAACATTGTATAATGGATCCTCCAAAATTGTGTGATAGCTCTAAACAACAGATGCTGATCTGCGTTGTTTATAATTCTACACAGTGAATAGTATAACTACAACATATACCAAAGGTAAATATATAAGAGAGTCAACAAACTCTAAATAGGCTCTTGAACGTTTTTCTGAAACTTTTGACTCGCACCTTGTACATATAAATGTGTCTGCAAATAAATTTACAATTGAACTCGCCTATCAAACGCGCAATTGCTATTATACACACAAACGAGTATATAACAAAATTAACCTTGATTCAGTTTTTTTTTATTAAACTATTCGCTTTTGCTTCGCAATTTTCGCTACTAGTATTCGTCTTTGCATTTTTTAGCGTATTTCTTGTTACATTAACAAATTTTTATATTTTTGAATGTCAACGACACAAAAAGCGTTTGAAAAAAACATACATTCATGGTTAAACTTAGTAGAAATAGGCATAGGGCTTTACAGCTCAATCATAGTATTTTAGTTTTTTCGCATACTCACATCATCGAAATTGAGAAGCAATTTAAATTTGGTCAATTCGATTTCGCTCTTCAGATCGCTGACAGCCGCTGTGGCTGGCGATGTCGCTGTTGCCGTTGAGAGTGGACCGTGGCCGAGCACGTTTGCTTCTTCGTTTTCCGGAAACTGATCTTTAACAACGTTCTCGCGACCATCGAGCTGCAAATAAATATTTATAAAGATTTTATTCATTTTATACATATGGGTACAAACGTCGACTAAAATAGATAAAACGTGAGTTCAAAGTTGAACTTCAAAAAATAATTAAGTAAAAAAATCGATTTTATTTTTGAAGTTAGTTCTTAGTTTTATAAAAAAAAAACGTTTCTTCGCTAATAAGCGTTGATAATATTTCTTGCATAAGGCTAAAGTCAAAAGAGAAGAAAAAAAAAATCATAAATATTTAATTCTACTTCCTCATAAAAAAGACATTGTCTAGTTCCCTTTAGTTTTTTTTGTATCTTTAGCATTGCATTCCGCTAATCACAAGTACAGTGAAACCTTATTTAAATGATCGCGATTATTATGCGCTCAACAAGCTAACGTATACCTTAAATAAACGGTTAAATAACTCTTTGATACTTATTTTGTCTTCTTCAAAGTGTTTCCCATTGAATGAAACACACATATTCCAACGCTTCGTTCAATATTAAAAACACTATTTATAGCTCGATTTTTGTAATGACTTTAAGAGCTCATCGCAAATTTTCTATTTTGTACCCAATCGGGTCAAAACGCTTTCTGCGGAATGATGCTTCCAGTCGTGGTAGCAGAAAAAAGTCACAAAAGATCATGTCAGATTAACATTTTTGTTCAAATAATCATAATCGCGAACAAAAATTAAGCAATCTCGTAGAAGTTGCGTTAAAATGCGTCAATATCATGCATAATGCTCTACAAACGAGACCACAAGGTAGACTAATATCTTCCTGATGATTTTTAAGCATATTTATTTATATTTTTTGGACGCTTTGGTCAGTCGAAGAGGTGAATAGACGCCCAGAAAGAGACGAACCATCAACCCGATTTGTACTCTTTGTGCTACTCATATGCCTGTGTTTTTGGAAAAATCGACTTTCCGTAGGCTTGCTTTAGAATTTCGAAAGCTTCAGCACATGAAATTATCTTGCTGATACACAATTTTGGGCAAACTTCTCAAAAAAAAGCCACCAAATTCGCAAAACGCACCTAACACTAACTTCGTTGCCAAGTTATTTTGTACGAACTTCCTGATAATTTTACCAACATTTACACATGATATTTGTATCAACCACGAGAAAAGATAAATTTCACAATATCTCAAACGATATTCGTTTAAATGTGAAATTCCGAGTATCTTTTGATCAAAAAGTAAGAAACTACAATAAAAATATATTTCCACTTCAAAAAAATGTTGTAATTATTGTCTTAATAAATAGTGTAGCCCCCTGTTCGAGGACTATATGTTTTTAGCGATTATACAGCAATTATCCTGAACTGACATTAATCTCAAACAAATTGCTTTACAGAAGGGTGACATTGAAACTTCATGTATCCACAAAATTGAATCAACTTTCACGCAAAGTAAGAGTGTTTCACCTCAAATCAAAGAACAAGGTACACCTAGCACAAAGTCAGTTTTACATCACCCTAAACGTTATTTAATACCCACAGACTGTATCCAAAAAAAAAATTGTTTAAAAAGAATACTCATAATTTTGTTGTATATTTTGTCACTATATTTGCAACGCTTTAAAGGAAGTAAGTATCTTAAATCCGATAAGATATATTCTTAATCACACCATGACGATGGGAGTCGTTTAAGCTACATTTATATATCTGCCTTCTAAGTATCTGTAACATCAAAAACTAGTTCCTCAACTTTTGGCATACCTGTTTCAAATTTAATATAGGAACTTTTTCTAAACAGAAGCAATACATTTGTTAGAATGAACTTGATACGACTACTAGAAACTAGAACTTTCATACGTTTAAAAAATGGTGCTGATGGTCATTAAATGCTTTGCTTCAGTGAGAGTTCCATTTTAATCTATGCATTTATTCCACTATAATACAATATTCGTCTTTAACAGGAATTTTATTACCATGCGGAAAATTTAACAAGAAATGAAATGGACTATTGTGTACTCTTCTTCGAGGAAGGCATCAAAAAATTGATACTCCGCTTCACCACCTGCATAGAGAGGAATAGTGACTATGTCGGAAAATAGCTTACATTATGTACTAAAGTATCACGTAATTTTTTTGTTTAAATAAAAAATTTTAAAACCTACAAAAATTCAGTACATTTACTTTCTGGACATGCCTCGTACCATATAAGTAAAAAACAAGAAAAAACGTTAACTTCTGTTGAACCGAAGCTATAATACCATTCACACGAAATTGTAAATCGTACTGTAAAACATAAACGGGGGGGGGTTGAATTGGGGCTACCCCAAAAAGTGGGCGGTACACGCCATATTGAATTTCAAGCTAATATTGACGTTTTCCATGAGCTGTGGGTTCGTATTGGACTACCTTAAAATTGTGGGGGAGACACGCCCATTTGTATATGTATATGAAGCGGTTGTCCATGAAAATCCTCCAAATCAAATTTCAAGCTAATATTGATTTAAATTAAAAATTTTTTCATAAAAAACACAAAATTGCACGGTGGGTTTGTATGGGGGCTACCCCAAAAAGTGGGCAGGCCACGCCCGTTAGTCTATGTATGTTAAGCGGCTGTTGCATTTCAACCTAATATTGACTTTAATAAAGAAGTTTTCATACAAAAAGTCAAAACTGGACAGTAGGTTTGTATGTGGGCTATCCCATGTAGTGCGCGGGTCCCACTCATTAATGTATATGTCAGGCATCCGTCCAACAGAAGTTACCATATCAATTATTAAGTTGATATTGACTTCAATAAAAAAGTTTTTCATACAAAAAGTCAAAAGTGGGCGCTGGGTTTGTATGGGGGCTACACCAAAAATTGGGCGTGGCGGATCAATCTTGACGCTCTATTAAACTGCATGTGCAAAATTTCAACTAAATAGCATTAAAATTGGTCCCCAAAAAATGAGCAACAACACATGGCTAGATCGACTCATCTCGTCGAGCTAATCAAGAATATATATACTTTATGGGTCTACGATGCCTCCTTTAATGCGTTACAAACTTTCTGAAAAACTGATAATATCATTTCACACTATCGGAGGTGTCACAGAAATCTCTAGACAAAAATCCGTCAGGTGATTTGAATTTCTCTAAAAAATTCCGTAGGTGTCATAGAAATCTCCGAGATTTTTAGTGTACAGACGAGTTTTGTGCTACGCAGAATTTGTGTGTGGCAACGCTGACATTCGTTGATGTTGCGTAAACCGACCTGGTCGCTTTTCAGCAAATAAATACACATTTTTATAAATTTAAATTAAAAAATTGTGCTAAATGTTTAAATCCTAAGACACAGTTATGAAGAAAATACATTAAACTAGAACATAATCAAAGTTTTACCTTATGATTTGATTAGTTTATATATGTAGACGACTAAAATGTAAAAAAAGTACAAACAAACTTAAAAAAAAGAAGCTTTTTATACTAAAATGGAACAATAACTGATATAAAGTATTATTTCCTTTAAAAAGATTTTAACATACAAAATTTCGACGCTTCGTGGAGTTGGGAAAATAATTCTCATTGGCCATTTAAGTGCTTCTTTCATTTTTACAAAAACTACATAGTGAATTAAAGAAAATAGTATTAATTTTTTAAAACTTATAATTGATTTATGTAGTATAGCTATTATTACAGCAATTGAAAAATTAAAAATGTTGCTCATGTCGGTGTATACATACATGTATATATTTAATTTTTATAACATGTACTCAAAGCGACAAACTCCATAAAGCATATAGATTCTTGATCAGCACAACCGTCTGGTAGTCTGCGTTTGTAAACAAAAAAATTCAAATCGGTGGAAAAGAAGCTTACTACTCTTCACACTTGCTCTTTTTACTCGGCAACGCAAAACTGCAACAAAACTATATATACTAAAAAAGAACCAAATTTTTTGTGTAATTTTTGCTAGTTTATGCAAAGAACTGCTTGTGTGTGCTGTCCATAGGTAACAAAACCATGCAGCAGGCAAAATAGTTGTAGTTTTGCACTTTGGTATAGGCGCTTTGCTATATGCAGAAAGATAATGAAATTATTTGCGTAATTTATTACAATGTTAGTACAAAGATGTCCGTGTGTGTACGACATTGCTCAGCTTATGCTGAAAATTATTACAAAAACAAATGTGCATATGGATTGAACACCACTGGTTTAGATGTTCGACCATATGTATTTGGTGTGTCAAAGAAGATTTATCAAATCTATTGACAAATTCATCGCATTAAGAAAGGTGTACGCTTACATTTTGACTTCCCACAAAGGGAGGTTATACTGTACTTGCGCAACAACCACTATATTTATAGCATATTTTTGTAGCCATATAATTATTGTTGTTGTTATTGTTGAACAGTGTCTATGTCCCTGTCTGCGATTTTGCTGTTAATCTATCTAACAAATCCATTTATGCATGCGTATAAATAATTAATTTATTTTCATTTAAATTGTCTTTGCATTTCGCATTTCGTCGCCGCTAAATTTTATGCAGGCAGTAGTTGCGGCAGTCATTGATCATTTCTTCTATGCAATTTTAGAATGTAAACAAAAACAACAATAACAATTAAGAGTTGCATTAAAAATAACAAAAACAACCACAATAATAGTGTAATAATAATTATAAACAAATGCGAGATAAAAAAATTCAATAACAAAAACCACTTTTGAAGGGGCTTGTCTCGTATTGGATTTACGAGTATCAACGATACTTATTTACATACCATCTGATCAAAAGATACCCGGAAATTTTCATTTAAACGAGCATCACTTGAGATAAAATGCAATCTATGTATTTCTTGTGGTTAATATAACTGTCAGACATTCTGTCAGATGTTTCGTGTGAAATATCTTGGTAAAGAAGTTAGTGTTTGGTGGAGAATATGATGAAAAATTTTATGTTGCCACGAAAATGGCATGTGCTTTCAAAATTTAAAAGAAAGCCTACGGAGTGTTGGCAATGCCAAAAACATAGGCAAGACTTTAAATCGGGGCGCAGTGTGGTCCAGCTGTCTATTCACCTCCTCGACTGACTAAAACGTCACAAATATAAAATATAAATATGCTTCAGAGCTCGCCAAATATGCTCAACCAAATGTTTCTATTAATGCTGTCTGCTCACCGAAAAGAATATTTAGTTATATATTCACTTTAAAAATAAATAATTAAATTAAAATAAAATAAAACAAATATTTAAGTGGGGCTCCCATACACAACAGACATGAATTTTTTTTTGTAGATAATGGTACGGAACCATTCGTGCGTGAGTCCGACTCGCACTTGGCCACTAGGCCAGCACTTGACCTTGTTGCTTTAAATATTTCATCGCTGACAAAGCGTGGGAGAGGGAGGGAGAAAGAGATAGGGCGCTAAATTGTGTGCATATGTTAAAATATAAGTAACACACATACTACATGAGCAGAAGACTCGCTGCTTGAACAAAGACCACGATAAGAATAAACAGAGTTGAAATGTCTCTTTTCGCTTCTATTTTATATCGTATCCGCACGCAACGGTTTTTTTTCGGACTGCCTGTAAAAAAAGACCACTTCTTGCGAGCTCTAATATGCTTGAAATTGACAGGAAGATATCAGCCGACCTTGGGGTCTCGTTTGGATCACTGCAGAAAATTATGCACGATATTTTTGGCATGAGACGATTTTTGATGTAACTTGTGCCGATACATTTGCAGATATCTTCATCTTGTACGCGACTATTTGACCAAAAACAAATTTAATATGAATCTGTATGCTCTTTTTCGAATGAGTTTTAATACCATGTATCCATAGGGTAAAAAAGTATGTTAAGTGTGGGCAAACGTATATACCTACATATATCGGAAGATGAGTAGATATAAACATATCCGTCTGTTTGAATGACCAGATTTTGAAGAATATAAAAGATAGAGACTTCAAGTTTCAATATTTTGACTACCATTCTTCCTCTTCAGTTAACTAGTATTAAATAAACATGTCAATAGTATTTTAAGAGGCATCACTCATACAAATCTGATCACAGTTTTAAGATTTTGTATGAAAATTATTTTGGTTTTGTTTTTTATTACACTAGAAACGCCAAATATGATGTTTCTTACGTAAATTCTAATAAAATTTACCGAAAGGTCCAGATCAGACCACTGTAAGACCACATAGAAATCTGACCCCGTTTTTAAGTTTTTGTAAGAAATTTTGTTATTTTTGTTCTCAATGAGGCTAGAAATGCCAAACTTGGAGTATATTACATCAATCCTAACCTAATATTCCATTTAGGTTCAGATCGGACCACTTCAAGGGGTAGCACCTTGCAAACCTGCGCCCATTTTTGAGTATTTGTATGAAAATTTTGTTGTTTTTATTTTTTATTTAATTGTAATATTTCATTAATTATAATAAAATATCCCGCAATTGCCATCCTCGGACCACTAAATAATATAATCTATAGTTCATATAAGTTGCCTTAAACAAGGTATAAGAAGTCGAACACACTCGACTGCAGTGTTTTTGCTACCACGACTCAAGTTAGCACTAAACCGCTGAAAGCGTTTTGATACGATAATAATAAAAGGAGGACTCTGAGAGTTATTCCAAAAATCGGTTTTTGCATAGCGTTTCGGATATGGGAAGATGCGTTGGAATATGTGTATTTCATCTAATGGGAATTGCTTTGAAGGAGACAAATTAAATATCAAAGTATAATTAAATCGTGTTCGTTTTATTAACAAATTCCGGGAACTTTTTGATCAGAAGGCATATGTAGATGCTTTATTCTAATGCACACGAGTTAAATCAAATGCAATAATAACAACAAAAACAAACAAGGCATTTGATGGCGTTGATGTGTTTGCAAAGCAAATTGCACATTTTATTTAGTTGGTATTATTTACTATTGAAGATATTTATGTATTTTTTGTTTTTTGCTTTTTTTTTTTTTTGTTTGCTATTTTAGTAAACACGCTTTTGCACTTGCAATGCACTCTCTCAGAGATAAATACATAAAGAGATAGAGAGAGAGAGAGAGAAAGAGAAAGATAGTGATCAAAAGCACTGCTTCGCAAAGAGTGTACAAGAGACGACGAGCCTATATGTCTACAGCTGGAGAAAATTGTTAGTTAATGTTTAATAAGTTCACTAAAATTTAGGTAGTACAATGTTGAAAACATTAAAAAATTTTGAAAAGCTAAAAAATCATTCTATCCGACTACTATCAATAAATTAAAAAATATATATTTACAATAGATCATTATAAAAGTGTATATGACTTAGGGCACTGCTGTCGCCTGCTCCCTCCCATTCAATAGTTATTTGAAAATATTACACAACACAAAAAAACAAACGCACACACGAAAAAAAATTTTTTTTAATTTTTTTTCTCTGAGATCTTTACTTTTATACAAGCAGACAGATGAACATAGCTAAATTGACTCAGTTTCCGAAGCTGATTGAGAATATATATATATATATACTTTATAGGGTCTGTCACGCTTCCTTCTGCCTGTTACATACAATGGCAAATATAAAAAATGTTAAATAATTGTTAAAATGTCAAAGTACATGTAATATAGCGAAGGAGAAATTGAAGATCACCTAGAGTATATGTACATATATGTATTTTAATAGACAAGTCGTTTTTTATGACAGCTACGAAGCTCACAGTATACTAGAATCGATTTTGACAAGAAAAAAATATACCATTTGAATGGTGTTTGCACAATCTACGAACTATTGTGAAAGCCATAACAGAAAATGTTCAATTAAATGCTCGTTCTAATTAAATTTGTTGTTATTTAAATCTAAACTACAAATAAACGACATTTTTATATAACATTAAATATGATGTAAAATAATAACATTATTGCAAGTTTTTGTTTTCATGTAATAACCAAATACATAATTAGATTTTATGACAATTCTATTGATTCGAGAAGTTTACATTTGTTTACGAATATCAAAATTCGGTAAGATTTTGTCAATTTTAGCAGCGACAAGCGAATAAGTTGTGTTTGAAGCAGGTAAAATTTGGGATGAACTGTTTTCACTTCGCATTATATATATGTAGATAGATTTTTAAAATGGTTCATCTAAACATTTCAAAAATTGGCAGAATTGAAAACAACAACGACGAACGGGCTAAATTATTGATTTGAGTAAGTTCTCATCTAAAAGCGCGCACGGTCTTAAGATGTGTTGTTTAATCTGTTCAGTGTAAATTTTAACAAATGCTTTTGAAATATATAACAAATGTATATATAAGAAATGTAAAATCAAATCAAAGTTAAAATGTTATAGTAGTGACTATTGTCTTAATTAACCTTGAAGAATTAAGAGATACATATTTAGATTGCTGCAAAACCATAAACAATATTAAAATACAGTAAACTAGTGCATTACCAGTTATGTGTGAAATTGTGTCAGTACTATACAGAAAATCTGTTCTGCAAAAGGAAATCTGTACAGACTTATGAGCTCTATGCAGTTAATATAGACTGCAAAAGCACGCATATTTCATTCTAATGTCAAAAATGTCAACAAGAGTTTTTAACAAATCTCATTTTATTTATTCACTAGACCTTAGCACCTACCACCAGAAAAGCACACATGTTCGAAAATACTTTATAGCTCCCAAAATATAAAAAAAAAACTATGTAACGAAATTATGAGTAATTGATCGAAGTTATTTATAGAATTTTGAGATGATCAAGACTAAAACAAAAATATAAAGTCGAATTTTGCTTTTTTTACTCAATTGTTCACAACTTTGTTATTTTATGGCTTGGATTGCGTTAACAGTAGCATGTTTTCTCCGTATTAGAACATTGTTTAAGTAAAAAATTGTAAACTTTTACCTCTTTCGTTTTTTTTTTCGTCAATTTATGGCATTTACGATTTAAATTTCTTGTAGCTCCGTAACAAACAATTCGATTTACCAAGCTCTTTAATTAAAATATTTAGGCAACTTAATTATCTTTGATGTGTAATTGTACTCAACTAACTCGGTTAACACTAAAATGAGATATGTATGGTAAAACACATAGGACTAGCTCCGTAAAAGAAAACGAAAAAAAAATCATAACTCAAAATCGTATCTACAGAAAAAATATTCATATCATTTTCATATCCAAACTATTATTTAACTATTCGTAACTATCCATAGTAAAAAAAAATTGTATTCTTCAGCATCTCAAAATCTATAAAAAATAGAGGTTGCAGATATTTTTTAAAAATTTTGTTGTATAGTGTTACTTACGTTAGTAGTATAATTAAAACAATAAAATTCAAAACCCTACTACAACAAAAGATCATCTACACATTGCAGTTTCGCAGCATTCAAAATGTGTACTAACATTTTCCCTTGGCCCAACACATTTAATGACGTTTCAAATGTAAACAAGCCTCATAAGTAAGTATTAAGCAATTATTTTCTCAAAAATGTTTTTAATGCAAAACCTAAAAAACTAATTTCGGAACATAAAAAAAAAAAAACAAATAAAAAAACTTTAATGAGAAAATAAACACATTAATGGAATTTTTCAAAATCGTAACAGGATGTGCCTTTTTAAAGGCAATTAGCACTTTGTTTTTTGTTAAGCAGGCATAAATTAAATTTTTGTATTTGTACACAATTCAGCAATTGTTATCATTAAACAAAAAAATTCTGTTCATTAAAAAACTATGTAGTATTGCAATGAAATGACTTCTACGAAATGATGTATGTATATTTTCATAAGAAAATGCCTACTTTTTCAATTTTTTTCACTGTTGCCGCTTTGGACTTCTTTGCAATGCGTTTCAGTTCAGTTGTGGTGGTTGTTGTTTGGATTAAGGTTTCCATTTTGAAAATATTTTCTAAAATTTATTTCAAATAAAAGTTCTTTAAAGTTCAACACTTGCTGCAAATTTGCATATGCACAATCGTTTCTGAATTGCAATTGAAATTGCAATGAAAATTAAACTTAAACTTTTTCTTTTTTTTTTCTTTAAACACTTCTTGATTATTTCCAGAAGAAAAACATTTAGAAATCTCAAGCGTTTCGAAAATTCAATTTAGATGATTTTTTTCCGTTTTTGCGACCGTTTCATATGCAAACCTATTCAAAACTAAATGCCTTTCAAGCACAACCGACAAGGAAATCACACCGATGTAAACAGTTTTTTTTTATTTAACTATTCGTTTATTTGGCGAACGATCAATCGAATGAGCGAACAAAACAAGCTGAACGCGTGCATGGCAGCAACAGATACAAAGCTACAAGGGAGCTAAGAAAAGTGCAGTGAGTTGGTTATATTTCATAAGTTTATGTCACATCCTACTAATATTATAAATTAGAAAGTTTATAGGGATGTGTGGATGTGTAGAAGTGTGGATGTTTGTTGCTTCTTCACGCAAAAACTAATGAATGGATTTTAATGAAACTTTACAATAATATAGCTCATATATCAGAATAATAATTAGGCTATAATTTATGAAGATATTGGTTAATTGGAAGCATTTTTTTGTGGTTAGATACACTTACATAGTGTGAAATTGTATTGTCCGTTTGTCTGAAAGTTTGTAACGCATTAGAGGAGGCATCGTAGACGCCATTCTTGATCAGCTCGACGAGACGAGACGAGTCGATCTAACCATGTCCGTCTGTATGTTGTTGCGCATTTTTTGGGGACTAATTTTTATGCTATCCAGTTGAAATTTTGCAAGTACACTGCTTTTTATTGCAGTTTAATAGAGTGTCAAGATTGACCCGCCACGGCCACTATTTGGGGTACCTCCCATACAAACCTACTGCCCACTTTTGACTTTTTGTAAGAAAACTTCTTTATTAAAGTCAATATTAGATTGAAATAATTATTTCCTTTTTATGGTCAGCCGCTTAACATACATATACTAACGTGTGTGGCCCGCCCACTATTTGGTTGAAATGAAATATGGTGCCTTTTAAGAGATAGCCGCTTCATATACATAAACAAATGGGCGTGTCCCTCCCACTTTTTGAGGTAGTCCCATATAAACCCACAGTAATCTTTCAGAAAGTTCTAATACAGCTCGAGCTATGAGAGTTGCTAGACATGACGAGACATTTCCACAAGCTTAACTGCGAAGGCTTGAACAGGTGTCGCGTGAGGCAGCACAAAGAGCTGATGAGACACCAGAACAGTCCCAAGCCCGGCGTCAACAGCATGCTGAATATCTGGCATATCAACGGGCTGCTGAGACATCAGAACAATGCCATACTCGGAGTCAACAGAACGCTCAATATATGGCATCACAACGAGCTGATGAGACACCAGAACAGTCCCAAGCCCGGCGTCAACAGTATGCTAAATATCTGGCATATAAACGGGCTGCTGAGACATCAGAACAATGCCATACTCGGCGTCAACAGAACGCTCAATATATGGCATCACAACGAGCTGATGAGACACTAACTGCATTATCCGAAGAGGTCTTGCATAGATTTGAAAGGATGGATCAACTCGACCATGAGCTATGTTTCAATGAAGCTCTGGGTCTTATCGAACACAAAATAATAACGATTTCTGGAAAGAAGTTGTCCGACTACGGTATGCCTACACGGTGGACGGACGGCACACTCTGTTTTTAAATTACCCCTTAATCTGGCCAGCGAAGAAACCCTAACGTGCTACATTAGTAAGAGTGGCGCCCGCGGCGCCACGTCTTTGAAACGTTAATTCTGTAACATTTTAATCATATATCGATAGATACCGAAAGATCACTCCGATATAAAGGAATAATTACAAAGTAATCAAATTTTTGGGAGAGAATTCTGGTCAAAGACAAGGCTCATTTCACAGTTTCTAACGGCACCAACAAATTATATTTGTGCTTTTAGGGCATCAATAACATAATTAAACATCAACTATGTACTTTTTGTGTCGGCAGTTTCCGGGACGTGTGCTACCGCAGAACATTGATATTGCCTTGCCACGAAGATCTCATGATTTAACTCCAACGGAATTTTCTTGATGGGCATTTTTCAAAATTAAAGATTATGCCAACAAGCAAAATACCAATAAAAGAGCTCAAAGTCATCATTCGCTCGAGACGCAGGCCAATGTGATGAAAAATGTCAGAAAAAGAGTTCACCAATAACGGTTAATTGTTCTGCTGATCAAGTATATTCTTTATGTGCTTAATATACCCTTTTAGCCTATGGGAACAGAGTATAAAAACTCAACTTAGCGACATCTATACAGACTTATCAACGTTATACTATCTATCTATTGACCAGAAAGAGATGGCGCGCCCTGTATTTGTAGGTAGACCACAACCATCAAACCAAAAACAGGGTCATAACTTATCTCTATCTAGAATATACTATTTTTTTATCCAAAATATGTATAACGGGGTATAAGGAGTTTGTTGAGCTGTCAAAATATAGCGAAGGAAGCGTCGGAGATCTCATAAAGTAAATATTTTCCTGATCAACGCGAAAAGACGAGTCGATATATGTAGTTATGTCCGTCCGTCCGACCTTCCGTGAGTGTGTGTCTATCTGAGAGTAAAGTTCTCCGTCTAGAGTAGACTTATACAAACTACACTTACAGTAGAGACCCTCAAGCTACCGCACTGCTACAAGAGTAACTTGAAATTTCATTACTCCCAATCATTTTACCGCAGTGGTCAAAAAACAAATTCAGTGATTAATTCTAACGAACATTTTTTTATAATTGTATAGTATAGGCTTGATTTGGCTCAAAAATTGATTAGCATGCATTGTTAAATAGTTTGTAGAAAGCAAAATTTTGTGGCAAATCAAAGCTTATTACGAAAAAATATGACATTCTTGTTTTTACTAAATTATCTGATTTTTGTTTAGGTCATCATACTGGATCATCCGTAGTTCAGAATTTTATTGTCGTCGGATCTACATGTGCATGTACAATTTCAGCTCAATCTGATCAGTAGAAGTTGGTAAAAATTTTGTTCAAACAGTAAGAGAGCAACACACTTTGTAAAACAAAATTATGAATATTATGAAGACTCGTATGAAAAGCTTAATATATGTTCGTGCTTCATTGTGTACGCTACTTACTGAACTTTTGTTAGCCACTCTCATATAGTCTCTCAAACATGAGCGCAACAGCTTGAAAGTTTTTATTTACAGTTTAATCGATTTCGTTGCAGCGATTGCAAAATGTACAGCGTGAAAAGCTTTTTCCAGCCACAATCGCAAACAGTTGCCACATGCGTCACTGCTATGTTGTGAAGAGGCGTTGCAGTTGAGAGCTTTTCTCCTCCAGAGAATTTTATGATATAATTGCTCAAACAATATTTGACGTAAATATTGGAAAAATATAAATAAATATCCACTCGTCCAGAAGTTGTCAAATGCATCTGCAACTAAAGTTCAAGTATCTACGAGTACACTTGTATCTCAGCGTGAGCGCACGTTTAAAATTTAAAATTTGCATAACTCATACGCAACATTGACGTGCAAAGGCGGATGGAATATGTTGGGATGAGATGAATGCTTGCGCATTTTGCCGCCAAAACCAGTTATATTGAACTGAGCAAAACATTGAAATAGTTTTAGACAGTATTTCCCAAAAATATACGTTTTTTTCCCTTTAGCTTTCTGTTGTCTGTGCTCATTCACGAGTTTCACCTCATTTGTGTGAACGCTAAATCGTCTTGTAAAATAATATATTAACTACAATAACAAATAACAATAGGTTCGAACGTCATGCGACACTGGTACAAATCTCGCTTGCAGCGCTTGACCTTGTCGCTTTCATCAATAAAAATGGCAAAGAAAAAACCAAAAAAAAAAAACAAAAATGAGACGCATGGGTAAAAAACCTGTCTCGTTTTTTGAATGTGAATTTGATGTTGTAATTTTGAAATTTGATTTTTAAGCATATTGTTAGTTTTAGCGTAATATTGACTTGGCTTTAAATCGATCCTAACGCGATCTTTGCACCGTTTTGGGATTCGGATCAGTTAATGTTTGATTTTGTTTGTGATTTGCGCGTGTGCAGTGAGTTTGACCTTTGAATTGACTTTATTTAAATGATTAATTATAGTTTTTTTAATTTGCAATTATTTTTTAATTTGTAATTTAATGTATAAGTTTTTAATTTGTTATTTAGAAATAAATACGAATTTTATACGATTAGAATTAAGTCGTCTTCTATTTATGTCTGGCTGCAGTACTTGCAGTCAACACATGCAGAAGGCATCTCTAGAGGCTCCACCCACACGTTTTAATAACAGCAGTTTTTGTAGTTATGTCGTAAAAACAAAAGAGCAAATATTAAATTTTGTTTTAAACTCGGTAAAAAATTTGCTGAGACTTACGAATTGTTAAAAAAAAGTTTATGGTGATGATTGTATGAGTCGTACTCAAGTTTACACATAGTCAACACATTTTAAAAAGGGTCGCGATGATTTAAATGCTGATCCAAGACCTGGACGACCCGAAGCATCTAATCGTGCTGAGTTAGTGGAAAAAGTAAGTGAAATAATCGCTATCGATGCAAATTTCACTATGAGAATGCTGGCAGATGAATTAAATTCATCTTACTGTACAATCTACAAAATATTAAATGAAGATTTGGGTAAAAGAAAGGTGTTTGCACGTTTTGTTCCACATCAAAAAATCACACGTGTAGAGCATTGCAAAGACATCATTTCAACAGCTGAAAACGATCCAGATTTTCTTGATTCGAGCGTAGCTGGTGATGAAACATGGTGTTGTAAATATGATCCTGCAACTAAGCGACTATCTGCGGAATGGAAGTCAAAAGACGAGGCAAAACCTAAAAAAATGCGTTTTCAGAAGTCAAAATTCAAGACAATGTTGAAAGCTTTATATGATTCCAAGGGTATTGTTCACAAGGGATTTGTTCCAGAAGGTCAAACTGTCGATGGAGAATATTATTTACAAGTTTTACATCGTTTGTGGTAGTGAGTTCTACGTGTTAGGCCCGAATATTCTGAATGAAAAAAGCGAGTTTGAAAAGGTCAATGGTTAAATTGGTTGAGCATTCCAAAAGTTGTATTGAGTTAAATGGATCCTATTTTGAATAATTATTAGCTTTGAAACATAATACAATGCTTGTTTGATTTAATTGTTTTATCAGCGATTAATTGACGTAGATTGATGAGATTTGGAACAAGAGAAGCACGGGGAGAAATATGATGGAATGGAATAATGTGCGGTGTCACGCTTCACTTTACCTCCCACATAAAAGAAAACCCAAATTTGTGTCAGTAAATTTTTGGCGCAGATGGATGAGATTTGGTATTTAATGGCCGCTAGGAAAAATAAGATCCATTGGAAAAGTGGGAAATGCCACGCTATCTTACTCTCATTTAAGAGTAACTCCAAATTCATCATATGAGATTGATGTAAAGGACATTGGGAGAAATAGAATCCACTGGAAAACCAAATTAAAAAAAGGCCCCCAGCAGAAATATGATTCAATGGGTGATACCACACTCACAACCCACCTCACCTCCCACATAAAAAGAGAAATATAGTCGAATATAGCTTACCCTGCATACTTATATGGTAAAGTAGATGTAAGAAGCTTACGAGTTTTGTTATTCAAAATGTATCATACTTAATATGAACTTTAAAAGTGGGACCTTTGTAGCATGCACAGCAAAAAACAAACAAACAAAAAATTACATTGTAAACATTTGACTTCTGTGGAATTCTGGTTAAATTTACTCATGCTTCACAAACAAAAAACATCAACTTTGTTAATAAAATACGCAATGACAACTTAAAGAACTTGTGACGATTCGAACACGCCATGCTCTTCAAAGTTAGAGGAACCGTAGCAAATATTCTCTGGAACTGACATATGGGGGAGATGTTTAATGGTCTCTGCGCACATTTCAATCGAATTTCATGAGAAAAATCGTTTGGAAAATTACGAAGTTATTTGGAATGATGGAAAAAATATCATGATCGTCAATTTTAATCCATGGAAATTCAATAAATTGTTCATCATTTTGCACAAATTTGGCTTGAAAATCTGCAGATTCCGTGAATTGGTAATTCCGTGAAAACCATACTTGAAAAAAATCACTTGTCGGAATTCAGCAACCCAAATACACCTTCGTCTACAGAAAGCGAAACAATGCATAGTGATGTATTTGAAATTCGAAAGTGCCTGGTCTGAGGTTGCTTTTGTGCTACCTTACTAACCGCCATCCACTGATATATTACCTAAATAAACTAGGTCTCTCCTCAGAAACAGAGTGCAGACTCTGCCTAGAGGATGTCGATTGTCCCTCCTTGGCTAGGCTCAGAATTGAGCAGAAAAAAAGACCCATTATTACATGTGATAAGATCAGAAACACCTTGTCTAAGGTAACTCTCCGTTTCATTAAAGAGACGGAGAAGATCCTAGATAAATTAACTTAACCATATCCGGGCTAGGGTACAAAAGATATCATTTCTTGACACTGCCGTTTCCTATAGGATGGCCCTCAGACGTGGGGCCCAATTTTTATGGTATCCAGTGGAAAATTTGCACGTAAACATCTTTTTATTGCAGTTTAATAGAGTATCAAGATTGACCCGCCACGTGCACTTTTTGGGGTAGCGCCCATACAAACTGTCTAGTTTTTATGTTTTTGTAAGAAAAACTTCTTTATTGAAGTCAATATTAGGTGGAAAAGCGATATGGTGCATTTCTATGGACAGCCGCTTAACATACATAGACTATTGGGCGTGTCCCGCTCACTTTTGGGGTAGACCCCATACAAACCCACCACTTACTCTTGTGTTTTTTATGAAAAAATTCTTTATTTAAATCAATATTAGCTTGAAATTTGATTTAGTGGATTTTAGTGAACAGCCGCTTCATATACATATACAAAAATTTTAAGAAAGTCCCATACAAACCCACAGCTCACTTTTATGTATTTGTATGGAAAACGTCAATATCAACTTGAAATACGATATGGTGGCGTCTTATAGATGGTAACTTCATACACATCTCCTAGTGGGCGCGTACCGCCCACTTTTTGGGGTAGCCCCTATTTAAGCCACCAGTTTTATGTTTTACAATACGATTTAAAATTTCGTGTGAACGATATGAGAGCTTCGGTTCAACCGAAGTCAACGTTTTTTCTTGTTGGCAATAACTTTAAAATGAGCATGTGTGAAATTTTTAAAAATACAAAAATGTTATACTCGACGGCAGGGCTGTCGAGCGAAAATCCGGACATAGGAATAAGAAATTACGGCCGCCTATTTTTGAATATGAGAAGCATTAAAAAAAAAAAATTAATAAACAAATGCAAACCCATTGACAGCAGGTCTCTAAAAAGGTCTTGACCCTGGTAATGTAAACCACCTTTTACCCTCCTCTTATTTCAACGTGCCAGTTAGACGTAACCACAACAAGAATCAGTTTAGCACCGTGCAATGGCATTAATTTTCGATTACATATTGTTGGCTACCAGTTCAAGCACAGCGGAGTACCTTGCAATAATGTAAAGCTTTACAAGAAACAAGGTTTTAGCAACGGCCCTTGACCTACAATATAGTCGGAAATATTAGCCAGCGACAATACAATCAGATTGATAAAAGTATTCTACATATGTATATGCAATATCTCTACTTACCCTAGTATCTGTCAATTCCTGTGTTTGCTGTTGCTGCTGCTGCTGCTGCTGCTGTCCCACGTTTGTGCGTCGGTAGCACGAACTATGACACTCTGGTAATAATTGGGCGCCAATTATGGTCTCGTACTGATTCATTTTATTTTCAATTTATAATTGACACTAATTGAGTACTGAAGAAAATGATCGGTAAAGAATTTAACGCCTTTTGCAAATGCGAAACACTTTTATTAACACTCGGCGGCTTCAGTTACTTGTTAAATGATTCGGCAATACGCCTAGAAGCATTTAGAAATGGAGCTGACCGGCAGCTATAAACCAAACAAACAATCAGAATCACAGTAACTGGCATTCAGTTCGTTCCACGCGCAACGTGCTTAATTTACGAGGTAATGTGAAACCAATTCGACTCGTGCTGACTACAAAAATACTAAAAATTAACAGAACTAGATTCGAGCAAGACGGCGTCAGATGGGCTTTTCAAGTACATAACAATGCGAAAAAAAAAAATAAGTTTACAAATTATATTAATAAACAAATTTGGTATATTAGTGTAGCTATATACATATGTGCTTGTATATATGCAGTGGCGTAGCAAGATCTTTAGATGCAGGGGGCGGATTTTTTATAAAAAAAATCGTTAAATTGCTAAACGGGCATACTAGTATGTAAATCATCTGCTCATAATAGGACTCTCTAGTGAATTTCAAGTTAACAACAACTGTAATAAATAAGTTTTTAATAGAAAAATCCAAAAGTGGGCGGTAGATTTGTATTGGGGGTATCTCTAAAAATGTATGTGGCACATTAATATGGAAACTCTATCTATTTAGGACCAAAGTAAGCCTTCATACCGGAATTCAGCCATATATCTTAAAGATCAAAACAAAAAACAAGAAAAAACGTTAACTTTGTTTGAACCGAAGCTGAAATACTATTCACACGAAATCTTAAATCGTACTGTAAAACATAAACGTGGGGGGGTTTAAATAGGGGCTACCCCAAAAAGTGGGCGGCACACGCCAACTAGTAGCTGTGTATGAAGCCACCATCTATAAGATGCCACCATATCGATTTTAAAGTTCATATTGACGTTTTCAATACAAATGGATAAAAGTCAGTTGTGGGTTTGTTTGGGAGTACCTCAAAAAGTGGACGGGAAATGCGCACTTGTATATGTATATGAAGGGGCTGTCCACTAAATCGCATTTCAACCAAATATTGACTTTAAGAAAGAAGGTTTTCATACAAAAACACAAAAGTGGGCAGTGGGTTTGTATGGGGGCTGCCCCGAAAATTGGGCGTGACGGGTCAACCTTGATACACTATTAAACTGCAATAAAAATAAGTGTATGTGCCAATTTTGTAATGGATAGTATAAAAATACGCAACAACATTCAGACAGACAGATGGATATGGCTATTTGGAAGAAAAGAACATGATTCTGGAGAATCCTAATGTCAAAGTGAGAAGCAAAAATAAAAAAACATCATTCACATGAAGTTATGTCAGCTATAAAAAAGTATTTGTAAAACCTAACAATATAAATGTGTGTGGTTAGTCTGTACGAGCTACACCGCAAATTGTGCGGGAGACGCATTTTGATAATTAGATGAGCGAGTGGTTTGATTGGGAGATCACACCCATTGTGAAGCGTCCGTCCATAAGAAGTTACCATGTCAATTTTTCAGTTTTGTATAATCTTAATCGAAATCAAATACTATTAACCGTTATTGAATTCTAACCGAAACGATTTTAACGGTAATTTTTCGTTTTTTTGTATTATTTTCTTTATTTACATTTATGAACGAAAAGTGTAGCCGATTCGGTTTTATCAAACTTGACATTTTCTCTCGCACTTGTTTATTGTTCTTGTATTGTAATTACACACTTCTTTTGGCAATTCTTGTGTGTCATCTTAATAACCTTTCTCTAGGTCTGTTTAACAATTATTGTATATAGCAATTTGTTGTAATTTTCGGGACCATAAAATGTTTTTGTAAAGCTGCCAAAATCATATGAAGCAACAAAGACAAACGGACAGATCGGCACTCGGCGACAACGCTGACGACGATGAAGACGACGGCATCATCATCAAATGGCAATGATTCAACATACAAGCTGAGAAAAATAGGTGATACTAAATACATAGTGGTGTCGGAGGAGTGGACGGACAGTGGACGGTGTGTGTGCAGCTGACAGTGCCAAGCATGTGTGCAGAAGTGTATTAAAGTTTATTTTATTCACTAGATTTTATTTCTATATCGTTCTATTTTTTCATTCATGCCACAAAATATTTATATGCTTGTATTTTCTTTATCACATCAAATAAAATAATAATTATAAAAAAAGAAAAAAATTACTTTAGTTTCTTTTCTTTTCAATGTTTCACCAAATACTTTATAGTGTGTATTTAATTGATTTCAATTTTCGAAGCGCACCATAAACGACAGCAAATTCTTTTAGAATTGTTCATTTAATTTTATTTTTTTGCAATTAATTGAAATTGTTACCGCACCACAGCGTCGCGAGCGAGTGACTGACGGAACCGTGCGTTTCACTATGTTAAATGAAATTGATGTGCAGCAGCAGAATTTTATTCTCACAATTTTCACATTTCCCCTCACGTCTTTGTTAAGAAATTGTAACGAATTGTAAATCACAGAAACAAAGCAACTACAAAAACAATTAAGCGCGAATTAAAAAAAAAAGCACATTTAATTTCTTACCAGACGGTAAAGCAGTGCACAGTAGTGTATTACAACTAAAAACTGTTAACATGCTGTGTTATACAACACACTGTTATGTAACAGCACTAAGATCACTGTCTGCTATTACAGCTGTTAAATGTTTCGTATTGGCAAAGAGAACTTTGAACGCATAACGGTATACAGAGAGAGAGAAAGAGAGAGAGAGAGTTCTTTATTTATGGAGAATATTAAAATCAATTCCAATTGGGTGCATATACTATTAAATACAGTAGGGACTCGCTAGTATTGATTAATTTAAAAACAATGCATAGAATTATTTAGAGTACGTAAACTGAACGCACAGCACCATAACATTTCCGAACTGAAGCGCAACTTTCGAAATAAATTTGCACAAGTTGAAAACGTTGTTCTGGCGTTAGTCTATTAATGACAAAATGGCAAACCAAACTTAGTACAAGTGATAATTTCGTTTCTAGATCTGATCAATTTATCAGTTTTATGCCTGTCGCAAAAAACTAATAAAAACATTCATCTTTATATTTTTTGCATAATAAATCAAAAGTAATGAAATAAACGGACGATAATTTAATGTCATAAGAAAACATTGATTGAATTATTTTTATTTTGTATAATACAAAGAAGGAGTTAATGGAAAATTCAAATTTTTTCGATAAATTCACATTTATTTGCACTCGTTACAAATGTATGTCACTTTTGTACCTTGGCAGACGTCGTTCTGCCCTTCCCCTTGCCTCTCCTTTCCCTGATACTCCTTCCCCCTGTCCCTACTATAAATGTATGCTGCGAGAGAAAGAGATAAAACGCGTTTCTATATAGTTTGGCATTGCCGGCATCAAACACAAAAAAAAATTTAATTTTTAAATATTTCAATTAAATACAACTACAAATAAATATAACATGTGCATATTTAATCGCTGTATCTCGCCGGCTTACGCTTGCATTTACATTATTGAGCTCCAACTCAAACACTCTCTCGCTCTTACTCTCTTAATGTTCGGCTCGTATACGTGTTTGTGTGCGCAGCAAGTATTTTTTTATTTCTGATTTCTGTTGCTTATATTGATTCTTAGTTCTTTAACTCTGTAATACGTTTTTGGCTTTGCTTGCTAAAGTACGGCTGCGTTAATTAGTATAGCAGTAGCAGTTTTCTATGTTGCGAGTTCAAACCTCGGACGAACTCAGAAAAACGATTTTATTGAAACAAACATATTATACTCTTATTTAGTTATTTTCATATATTCTACCATGTGCATATCGCACCCCACCGCGCGCTATATAACACTAATACGCAAACACAGACACACACATAACTTTAGCTTTCACAAGCCAATGCAAGCCGACGGATTAGGGCGGTCGTGCCTGTCTATCGCTTGTTCAGGCAGAACGTCAGAAATGGGCATGGCCTTTTCGCGTAAATCGATTTAATAGACGTTATCACGTCAAAAATTATTAGTGAATTAAAACGATATGATTGAGAGCAGTGTAACGGAGGCAATCGCTATTGGCAGGGTAGATCACTCCACCTTGGTCCGATGTCTTTTGTCATTTTGTTTCTTGTATTTTGTTGTTGTTGTGTCGATTATACTGTCGTTTGGTTGTTTGTTAGCTGTAAAGAAATATCAGTGCTCGGCCGTCGACGACGTGAACTCGGTCAAGAAGTGCTCCCCAAGCAACTGCTAGCCGTGGGCGAATTCATGTCGAACGATCGCTCTGGGCACGTAACAAGAGCTTAAATACCTGCATTCAGCCAAATATCTAGAAAAAAAAAATTACGCAACAACTATCAGACGGACATGGCCCTAGATAGACTCGTCTTAAAGAACTGTTCAAGAATATGTATACTTTATGCGGTCTACGGTGCCTCCTTTAATGCGTTACAAACTCTTAAACTGACAAGATTTCAAAACTAAAGTTACCGAGAAAAGGGCAATTGTGAACGTTATGTTGAATCCGAGACTTCTGCCCACTGATTGGAGTCTCTTACGAAAAAAGATCCCGATATCTGTGAGAACTGGCATGGCATACTTCGTTCAACCGAATATAAAATTCTACGAGTATCTCGTACTGTGTAAACGGCGGAAGCAATACAATTCCGAGTTTATGATGACATAACCAAGTTTACGATAACCTCAAGAAGTATCGTATTGCCTGCGACTTGCGCCGGCGCGCATAAAATTATACCGAACATCAGACCAATTAAGCACATAAATCCCATACAAACCTAACCTACACAAATCCAAATAGTTGTTCTACCATAGGCAACTTTTTTTAAATAATTGTTGTGACCTTGCATTAAATATTCAGTGACTCTCGGATCGATGGATACTTCTGGCATATTTATTGGCATTTTTAGCAATTTCTTTCCGAAAGTTTTTAGTAGTACAGGATGTTTTTTTAGTGCTTTCCCCCCTTTCCAATGGGGATTGGACTGACATGTATTTTTCAAATCTCAGAACGCTATTGCTATTTGTGCTCATTTTGCTTTGCCATTTTATCATGAATAGACTAACTCCAGAATAACACTTGCATATTGTGAATTTTACTGTGCGCTCTCGGCCTACGAACTAATAAGATTCAGCTGGTGCAAGAATTAAAGCCGTATGACCATCGTTTGCGCCATACTTTTGATCATTGTGGTGGAAGTCAACTTAAAGTCAACCCATTGTTTAATTGCAATGTTCTGTTCAATGACGAAGCTGATTTTTGCCTCAATGTCAATAAACCAAATTACCGCATTTGGAGTGAAGAAAATATATGATATATTCTCGAGGCATTTCCAAAAAATCACTGTTTGGTGCCTTACTTCTTTAAAAATGAGACCGGCGCGACCGTGACCGTCGAGCGCTATAGATCCATGATTAGCAATTATTTCATGCCCCAGTTGAATGGGATGTTCATTGAAGGCATGTTTTTCCAACAGGACGATGCCACATGCCATACTGTGCCGTCAGATAATCGACTTAATGAAGGAAACACCTGGCAAACGTATTATTTCTCGAAATTGACCACCCAGATCGTGCGATTTAAGGCATTTGGATTGTTTTCGCTGGTGTTACATGAATTCATTGTGCCGACGCGTAAAACGCGCCGTATTAAGTGTCTGCAACCAGCGACGTACTTTTGTCTAATATCATTTTCTACTTTGTAACTTGTTCAAAAGTAATATTGTATAATACTACTAATTTGAATTGTTATTTAAACTCATAAATCAGCTGATATAAAAATTTATAATCGATAAAAGCGAGTATCGTAAGCTAGGATCCACTCGCTACTTTGTAAAGCGTTTCATGAAGTAGCCGCCATGTTCGCTAGCTCTATCTTTCTCATAATTAACTGTACGGACGTGCGACTCCGTTAATAAAACTGCAAATTGTAAAACTTATAAAACGAAAAGTCTTTTTGCTTTCCGTTTGCTACAGTTCCAGCTTAAAATCAAGCAGTGTTTAGCTGTTGCCATTTCAACGCTACAACACAGCGCAAATTATCAAAAGAAATTTGCGCATTTTTTCTCCTCTTCTACAATATATAAACTTACGGTTTAAACACAACGAAATCATATTTAAATACTAATGATTTAAAATTATCTTTCTTATAAAGCCAATTGTAAATTTTTCTATAAAAAAAACACCCTTTATAATGCATAATTTTAATGAACTTAAATATATACCTACGTGTATTTTTGCTTTCCAATAGTAATAAATCTGTAATAAAAAAAGTGTTCGAAATACTTTGTATAACATTAACCAATGACTACTGTACTTATTATTTAACATTCTACCAAATGCAGGTGTTATATATTAGACCAAATGATCATCACCACAGCTTTCGCTGTTATTACACAGCTGTTACTTAACAGCGACACAACAAAGAGAATCAGCGCTGTTAATTAAATCGCAATTGATGAATATTAATTTGTTTTGTTTATACTTTAAACTGTTTTTATCTTTTTCTTCTGCTTCTTTCTATAAAGTTTTATTGCTTGTTCTTCTTTTTGTCATATAATTTTGCTTGTCACGAGGCAAAATTAATTTTTTTTTTTTTTTGCTAGAAAGAACGACGACAGAGAGAAAATAAAATTGCCCTTCACATTGACCGGGTTCTTTGTACTACTAAATACTAAACAAATATAAATTTGCATCATGTTTTGTGTGCACATTTGTCTGTTTTAGGCTTGCTACAAATGAAAATTAATTATAACTAAATGTCAGGGTGTAATTATTTGTCGTGCTTTCACTTGTTGTGTATCGTATACTAGAATATTCATATATGCACCAACTGCCATTTGCATTTTTCAAACGTTAAATACATACAACACTGTCTGTTTATAGGGTCATTGCAAAACACACACAAAAAATAACTCTGTAGCAACAACTTTACAACTTCTTATTGGTTAATATTTCAAGTTTGTCAAAAATTTTATTACAGCATAGAAAAAGAAGGAAGGACAAAAAGGAGCTTTTAAACACATTCATAGGTATATAAAAAAAAAAAAATTATGTTGGTAGTTTTTTGTGATATATCCTACAGCAAATTTCAGCAAACTTTTACTAGTGAAATAACCAAATAAAACATAAAAAAAGTTAACTATATACTTTTAGAGAATTTCAAAACCCGAAATCAAAGTAATTGAAAATATTTATATGTGCGTCGTAAATTTATGCGTTGATGTGTGTTTACAAAATGATTTGCGTGTGTGTGTGTGTGTGAACTTTTAAAATTTCTGTGAGGCATTTACACAAAACAAAAAAAGATAAACTGTAATTTAATATATTAAAAAATTGAGTTACGAGCACTTTTCGTTTGAATTGCCAACTTATTAATCCGAACTCATCTTCAAATGCATACTACTACTAAACTGTTTGTATTAAACATACAACTTATATTTTACAAACTGCGGAATCTTTCAATAAAGATCATTACTATAAATATTTTAATAAAATTTAAATATTGGATTCGAAATAGACTATCTTCGATTCGCATTAAAACAGCATTTTAACTTTATAATCTTTTAAATTGCTGACTTCGAGAAGGCTTCAAAGATGCAATGTTGCAGTGAAATTACAAGTATATAAACAAGGATTCTATCAGGCATGTGGTTGAATTTCGATTTCGATCCAGTTTCAATTTTTGTTGGTTTTCGATTCAAATTGAACTTCGATCGTCGAAACTTTTCGATTGAAAATCGTACAAAAGATTTCTTTGTGAATGTTCTTGAATTTTATAAGTTTAATATATGGTGCCTTCGTAACTTTTTCAATTAAAAGTTTTAATTTTCTTTTAGTTAAAAGTTTTCATAAACAATGTTTGGGAGAAATCGTGTTTACGAACCGGAACTGACGCAGCAGTGGATATCATTTCTCTGATAAAGTGGACTCAAGTCATGTGATACATAAGTCCGCTACATAAACAAAAGTATTCACAGCAATTTAAATGTTACTGCAATTTTTGGTATTTCTGGCATCTCTCGATGACAACAGCGTTGCTGAGTTGGTTTTCAACTACAAATCAAATGTAAAAACAAAAAAGAACACTGCAGTTGAGTATGCCTTTTAGTTAAACCATATATGGAAGCTACATTCTAAGTGTTCTGATCTGGAGTTATTTGGAATATTTTAATAGAAGTGCGAAACATACACCAAATTTGGCGTTTTTAGCTTAATTAAAAGAATTAATTTTCAGAACAAAACTCATAGTGATGCCTTATAGTGCTCCGATCTGAGCGTATATGGAATAACTAGATGGTCCCCGCGGCCCTCCTCTTTTCCCCTGCCACTCCATCCACCTTCCACATGCTCCTTTATTCTACCTCCAATTCTATTAAAATTCGAAAAATCTAAAAAAAAAATGTATGTTTATCCAATCGCCACGAATCTTCACAGGATTACCCACGGGACTATTTTGAATATTGCCACAAAATTTGATCAAAATCGGTTTCGAAGTCTATAATGAACATATATACATACTTCCATTTATATATATATATATAGAAGATAAATTTAAATACATATAATAAAGCAATAAAATTTTAAAAACACAAACTCATGATCATTGACCTCTTTAGCTCATGATCAGCTGGTGCGACATCTAGCGTTGAGTTGAACAACATCTAGTTCGCTTGCTAGCTCTGTGAAATTGTGTGGACCTCCCAACCTTTCACATACATACATATATAGATTTTTAAATTTATATTAATATTGGTGCTCCGCTCCTATGGTCTTAGCGTGATGATAGCATATAGCCTTCCTCGATAAATGGGCTATCTAGCACTGAAAGAATTTTTCAAATCGGACCAGTAGTTCCCGAGATTAGCGCGTTCAAGCAAACAAACAAACTCTTCAGCTTTATAATATTAGTATAGATTTATAAGGATTTACATTATTTACACCAAATTTGAATTAACAAAATCTAAAACGAAAATGTACATAATTAGAACCAAAAAACTGTGGGTCACTCCTTAAAGTGGGGTTGTCATGTTCATTAAATACACTTTATCTGAAGAGGGGAAGAAAATAGAGTATAAATATTCAAACTTATATATTCTATCTCTTAGTCTCCAAGATCTGTTCATTAAAAAAAGACGAACACATCTATATCGACACGTGCTCCGATGTTGATAAAGAATATATATTTGTGGGATCTGCCACGCCTGCTTCTACCTGTTATATACAAGCTTAATATACCATTTTGAGCTATGGGTACAAGCGTATAAATCGAATCTATAAATTTATTTGTCTGGGGTTCCTTCATATCGTTTCTGGGAAAACCCCACACATCTTGTTGTTGGCAGATATTTAAGTCATTCGTTTTTTAAATTATAATAGTGCTTAGAATAAAAATCCGTATTTGCGAACCGGAACTGACACAGCAAATACCACTCATGTTGACCCTAGAGTCATGTCAAAACTTAAATGTTGCTTCAATTTGTTTTTCCCAACCAATTTAAGCTAAAAATGGCGTGACACATTTCGCTTAAAAATCTACAAATTTTATTGCAAAAAATAGTTTTATGTATGAAATTTGAAGATTTAAAGCCAAAAAGAGTTTTCTGTGTCACGCCCGTTAATGTAGAAACAACTTACACAATCGTTTTAATTCGTTACTTCGCACAAAAAGCAATTACTGCGGCATTCGAGCGAAATATTTGAAATCCAAATAATTTAAATTTAATTTTGTAAAAATATTTTGTAATTGTCTTAAAGAAGATTCCGAGTTTAGCTGCTGCTGCTGCATGTCGTCTTTAAACGGCTACTTTTAGGCATAAGCAAAATTAAATATTTTTAAATCAAGGCAAAGGTTCAGACGTTGTCAGCTAACTGGCAAGAAGCTGAGTTTTTATCAATATTCGTTGTTTTCTGTCACCTATAGTCGAGATTTGTTACTACTTTCAATGTAAGATGATAAATAAATCAGATAAATAAATAAGAACGTCTAAACATTGCTTCACAGTGATAACTGTTATTGTAAGACAAATAGCAGTTTTAATTTAAAAAAATCACTGATATTTCTGTTAAATCACTCACTTTTTTATAAATTCTGTTAAAATCAATATTACACCACTGTTAATATGACTTAACATTAACAGAAATAACTGCAATTTAATAGTAAATAACTGTAATTTAACAGTAAGTAACTGTAATTTAACAGTAAATAGCAGCGGTTTACAATAGCATATATCACTGTAATTGAAAAATAACAAATATTTTTGCTTTTGCCTAGGTACTGTCTACACTCTCTTCTATATACGATATTATATATATATCGGAGCCTTAGCGCTGTGCACGATCTTATATCAAATCGTTGATCGTTGTTTTATGTCTTTTGCATATTTTTATTATTTTGTTTATATTTTTACTTTTTATTTGTTTATCATCATCATCATCATCAAAAGAACTTTTTCTTTTCTCACTGATTTCTCTCTTAGCGTTTTGTTTTTTTTTTGTTTTTCTTAATTTTCTTCTGAAGAATATATTTATAATAATTAATTAATTATAAATGTAATAATAATAAGTAAGTTTGCTTTATATGTTTTTTTTTTGTGGTTTATGTTGTTGTTGGGAGTTTTTGTTTTTATCTTCACTTCTTAATTATTTTTCCAATTGTGTTTTTGTAAAAATTTAATCTGGGTCGGTTTTGTTTGTTTTTTAATTTTTTTTGTTTTTTTTTTGTTTAAATATATATTTGTTTGTATAATAATTAAACTTCCAGCAGAATTTTTTTTGTTTAGTGGTTGTTTAAACTTATTGTTTGTTTTATGTTTTTTTTGAAATGATTTCTTATATTTTCAATTCTTATTTTTGTAATTTAAATAAATCATATTTTTATCAATATTGTTTCTTCTCTCTTCTTTTTGTTGTTGTTGTTTATTATTTGCCTTGTTGTTGTTGTTGTTGTTCTCGCATTATTCTCAATTTTCTGTTGCTATGGTTTTGTTGTTGTTGTTTCATCTACTTCTGCTAATATTGATGGTGTTTTTGTTGTTGTTGTTACTGCTGCTGTTTTTGCAGCAGTGCTTTGAAAGTTGTTTGTATTCATCATCATCACCAGTTTCTTCATCTTCATCATCATGTAGTTGTTGTTATTAATTTTGCATTCACGTCGACAATCATCATCATCATCCTTAATCGTTTGCAACAACATCAACAAGAAGATTTTTTGAAATTTTTTTTTTATCTCAAAACAGTGCTGCATCATTATCATGCTCGCATTGATGCTGATATATTTTTTATTGTTGTTGTTGTTGTTGTTCTTAAACTTCTTCTTGTTGATGTTGTTCAAACTAACTGATGAATTGATCTTGCAAACTGGAACGCATCACATAGCATATTTTCTAGTCCACTCTCGTGCCAGCTCATTATATTTTTCCCGATCGGTTTTATATATTCTGGCAATCTCTGGAACAAGCGGATCATCTGGATTTGGATCACAGAGTAGAGAGCAAATTGATAATAAGACTGTAAATACAAAAAAAAGAGAAAAAAAATTCAAAAAAAATAATTAGTATTCCGGTTTAAAATAGTTATAACAGTTATAAAAACTGTACTACACTACATACCTTTTGAAATAGTTAATGCTGGCGACCACTGAGATCTTAATATGTCGAGACAAATCGATCCATTGCTGTTGATGTTTGGATGGTATATACGTGTTGTAAAAGCCACTTTAGGTGGCTTGAAAGGATAATCTGTTGGAAAATGAATTGTTAAGAAAAATACACCTCCTTGATACGGGCTGTCCGGCTGTAAAGAAATAAAATAAATTTTCTAATTAATAAAATATTTTAAAATACTATAGACAAAATGTAAACAAGATTTGGAAACTTGTGATTTATCAAGAGATTGATATACACAATTTAAAGTCGACAATTTTGAATTTTTTTTTTTTAAATTTCTACATAAAGCCGATTAGCCGGCTGTATTTGTCTCATGGTTAGTTTCTATGGGTTAGAAAAAGCCCTGACTAACACTCAGGGTCGAAAAAAAGCTATTTACTAAAACATTTCCTAACTTCTATAGCGGCTTAATAATTGTCATTTTCACATAGTCTGAATAATACATTAATTCAATCACGAATCTTGTAACATTCAAAATTATACTTCAGATAGCTCATAACGTATCTAGCAATGTTAATCTGTAAATACAGGATGTAGTTCCTCAGTTTTTATGCAATCTTACTAAAAAACGGCATTTGTGCTCACTGAGCCTGACATTTGTTTAGGGTTCCTAGCTCAGTGTGCCACGCCCACTTTAAAGCGTGGCCCCCCATTTAAACGAACATACCCGTTTTCAGTTTTTGTACTAAAAACCTTTTATGATAGTCAACATTAACTTGAAATGCATGATGTTAGATAAATAGGCGTGGCAGGTACACATTTAAAATACGGAATGAAATATTTTGGAGCGTTTGAAAGGTATGATATATAGTTTTGGTTCTACCATATTTTCTATTTTATTAATTAATGATTATTCTCAAAAAACTTAGATTAAATAAACTTTAAATATGAGCTATGTTAGAAAACTTTTTATGGACATTATATCTCGAAGCTACACATGACTCGTATTAAAACCGATAAATCATATCTTCATTGGTTCAGAGAATTTCTGCGGAGCAGAAAAAATAGAAAGAAGCTTAGAGAAAAAGCCAGGGATATGTTTTGGGAGCACGGCAAGATATGCTATAGGCGGAATAATATTGAGTAGTGCATGTCACGACATCACAATTATAATAAATCAGTTTTGAGTAGCCCTGGAGTATATTTGAAGAGGTCGACAGTCCAATTGCAAAAACGTAAACACAATAAAATTATAAATAGCAGAAAAAAAATGGATGAGAGTGAGTGCCGCCGCTGTAGAAAAATAAGAGCCAATCTATGAATATAATGTGCACGTTTTCATTTAAAATTTTAATACAAAAATTCAATTTTGTTTGGTTTCATTTTGTTTTTGCTTTGGTTTTTTATCGATCGAGTTGGCAGGTATAGGCTTAATAAGAGTCGTGACATTGGAAACTTGCATATCGCCTGAAAAATATGAGCGGTAAAGTTATAGGCAAGTCATGAAAACGGCCGTAAAATTATTATCCGACTCGCTAGCTGGACATTGCAAACTTAAGAAATTTCTGTCAAATCGGCTCAAAATATTTTGAAGTCGAAGAAACTACAGAACATAACATAGAAGACTGTCTGGCCTTGATCTTAACCAATCTGAAATGCCTACCTAATTTCCAAGAAACACTGTACAAATATTAAACCCCAAAATCTGCATCGCTGTCGTTAGATCTGCAATGGTGCCTACTATCCAAAAATAATATAATAACAGTAATAATAAAAAAGAGAAAAAGTTTACTTGTCAGTATGTTCGAATATAGGATTTTTTCATTCTGTACCAATAAACATTTTTGACAAACGAAACTTTTGTAAACATAGCAGCCCTAGTAGTACAAAACCTTTTAAAAAAGCTAGACTAAAGTCCACTGCGAATTGCAAATTTCATGTTCGACAGCACTGCTAAATTATTAGCTGACCTCGCTTTTAAACAAGAGTTTGTTTTTGCTATAATTTCTTCCTATTCTGTAAGTCGTCTTCTCGTTCGACTTTATCAGTGTATTGTAATACCTCAAATTGGTTCATGATCAGGATGGTAGGCATTCTCTACCTTGGGGAAATTAATAACAGAATTGACACTGTTCAACCGAAAGAAAGGTATTTTTTTTTTACTCATGTTCTTGCAAGAAAATATTTTAACAAAACACTGCGACGGAAAGAATTGTTTTATTGAAAGAGTTGTACGTTGAAATACTTTTATGGAGCCGTATTTAATTATTATTGTGGCTACCTGTTAAGTAATCTCAAATTTGGTATTCGCTAAGATATATTTTTGCCTTTGAATACGTCAGAGATAGTAATACTCTTAAAGTTTGGACATTTTTAATAATAAAATTGTATATTTTCAAGTACATACATATGTGCATTAAAAACATACAAAGCCTATTCTATTCGAAAAGTAATAAATGATTTTTCACTGCCAAAGAAAACGATTTGGGAGTGGACGCTGCGGTCAGGGACGTTGGTGAGCAAATGTCAACTTGATAGTTTGACACTTGTTTTGTGGCTTTGTTAAACATATAGATGCACTGTTTGTTTGAACGCTGTTTGTGACAAAACACCCAGATACACTACCATCTAACTCTAAATGTCTTCTACTTCTTTCACAAAAAAAAACTATCATACTACAAATTTGTCGCAAATTAAACATTTGTCTATCAATGGTTTCAAATAACTGCTGAAAACTTCCGAAACTGAAAATAATTACACGATTCGAAGTAAGAAATATGTATATTACTTCTATCTAACTAGAGACTCTATATTCTATATAAAATGTAACGTCAGCAGGTGACTAGCCTGAGATCTGAGATAGCTCTCTTATTTCAAAATTCTACAAATCTAATCTACACAGATAGGTGGGTAGGGAACGCAAAGCACTCGAGACTTCACAGTTAGTAATCATATTCGTTGTTGTAGCTCGTTTCTTACCGGTCCCATTATTGTTGCTTGCCAGTGAAATACTGTAAAACGAGAGTAAAGAGAAAATATAATTAGTATTTATTTACATACGAACAGAGATAATAAACAAAATAATTAATAATTAAGAGACAATATAATGGAATACCAGTACATATACTACACGGAATAGAGTCAAATTCAATGCTTTTCGTTATAAAAACGATGGCAGCAGACAACGCCTTCGACGACGACGACAATGGCGAATACGACTATAGGAACATTGTTACTACATATGTATGTAGAAAAATTCAAATAAAATAAAAATAAGCTACAATAACAGTTGTAAGTAGTAAAATTCGAGCTAAAATAATGCCCAGTAATACCTGCACTTATAGCCTCTTTTTATTTCAACCATTCCCCCATTAATGAGCACTCTACTCTGCATAACACTCTCTCAATAACTGCACTTGTTATTACTCTCAATTTCTCTATAACTCTTCTTCCCACAGCTAACCTAACAGATGCAAAATTCCCAATGCACATGCCTGCTGCTGCTGCTGACGCTGCTGGTGGTGTTGCTTGCCAATAAGAATGCTTTTGTCAAAGCCAAAGTAACAACAGCGACGGCGACAGCGGCAGCCAAAATTAAAAACAAAGAAAAACCTTGGCACAAACCGTGCACATTGTTGTAACTACGTGCGAGACGCGTGTGTGTATGAGAGTGTGCACGTGTTTGCATGTGTGCATGTAAATAGCTGTAAACGAGAGCGGTGGACAGACATAAACGCAGTAACGTTTGCTCTTTCTCTCGCTTCTTGTTGGCTCTGGCTCTGGTTGACTAAATAACCACAAAAGTGGCAACAACAGCTGCACAACAACAAAAACAGCAACTACATCACATATTGAAGAAGAAATAACCCTAAACAAGAACAACAAACAGTGCTGCCAATGACACCAATGAAGTCAAAAGTGCAGACCTTAATAATTCGGAGTGTATGAGAACTGGGTCTTGGCTCGAATTACAAAGAACTAGTAGACACCGGTTGGTAAACTAAAGAAGAACAAAAAAGGGAAACTGATCATCATTGGCACATTCGAAATTTTCATACATTTCAGATGCACTTCAAATTGTTATAACATTTCGAGATCAGTACTAAAAAGGAGAGTTTTCAATTAACCAGAAAATCCATGTTATGATCACTTAACGAGCAAATCGGCCAGGCCAAGCAAATTTAAACGTCAGCACAAGCCAAAAACAAAAGCTATTAATAAAAGTTAAAAAAAAAGTTTAAGGTCTCCCTTTTTGAACTTTTAGTTCTTGACTAAAGATGCGAGCGTTTCTATTTCTAATACATCTTCACATCAAAAAGTAAGAGAAAATTACCGATAAAACGAAAACGCCTTTGAAATTTATTTTGTCTCAAAGTAATTCCCATATGAAATACACATATTCCAAAGGTTCTTTCAATCTTTGAAACACTAATCATACACCGATTTTCAGGTTAACTTTATGCCCTGGAGATTTCGAGCATATTTTATTCCTTATTTTTGACCGTTTTGGTCAGTCGAAGAATCTTTTGGCCTTCTTTGAACTTGTTAAAGCTTCAGCACATGAACTTTTCTTAGTAGCACACAATATTAGAGAAACTTTCCAAAAAAATCAAACTTCAAAATTCGCAAAACGCTCCAAATAGTAACTTCTTTAACGAGTTATTTCGCACGGACCATTTGGTAGAATATCTGACAGTTGCACCAACTTTTTTGACAGTGACAGCTATTTTATCTTGTAGAGCTCGTCAAAAAATCGAATCAAAGTTTTTTAATTCATTTATAATATTCGAGTTTGTATTAAAAAAGCATCATTTGCGGTAAACGTGCAGAAAACGTGCGGAAAACGTACAGCTGGTGCAACTTCACAAACGGAAGCGATTTTTGCAACGTATTGTGACTGGAGATAAAAAATGGATTCCCTATGATAATTCCGCGTCAAAATAGTGGGATTACTCCGGTCACGCATCAACATCATCGCATATGCATGGTTCGAAGTTCATGCTCTGTATTGGCGGAATCAGCTGAGTGGTGTGCACTATAAGCTAATCAACAAGAATTGATGCGTTTAATCCAAGTATATATTGTAGAAAAAACGTCTGCAATTCGAGCAGAGAATGATAAGGTGATTTTTTAGCAAGACAAATTTTCTGCCTCATGTTGCAAAAAAAACAAAAACATTTGAAATCAAGTTGGGAAAGCTAACCTCACCCGATGTATTCACCAGACATTGCTCCTTCCTATTACATGTTCCGAAGAATTTTGGCCAGGCTGTATAATTATGAGAAATCCAATAAATGGGGTGATTCACAGATAGCATCTCAAGAAGACTAGTATCGACATATAATTAGTATGCTACCCGAAAGATGGTATAAAAGTTATGGCTAGCGATGGGCAATATTTTGAGTAAATCACTGTTTGTCATAAAAAGCGTTGAAATTAAAAACAAAATGTCTCTGTTCGAGATTTCGATCCATATCGATTAGATTTTGTCTTATAGAACTATTTTATGATTTTTCTTGAACATTGATACTGTGAAATTCATATTCTCAATGTAAGGTGAAATCAAATCACAAACTAGTTCTCAACGCACCATTTCAATGAAAACAATTCCAATCTAATTTGATTCGGACTGAAATCTAAAACAGGAGGAAATAACTTGAAATCAAGCGATTAATTGGTAAATGGATCCTAATCTTCGTATGAGGGGTGTTACAGGCAGCTTACAACTTTGTACTGCAGAAAAAAATCATACATCTAAATTACAAAATAAATAGTTGTGTTCGGACGTTAACAAAAAAATCCATTTAAATTATAATAACCTTTATGTGAAAAAAAAAGAAAATAATAAAACTTGACTTTAGAAAGCAATGTAACGGTCAAAACAAGCGTAAGGGTGGAAACCAAGAGTTCTAAGAGAGGGGAGGGATCTAGTACAGCTAGACAAAAGCAGAAGAACGGGTTAATTATCTGAATACGCGCAACGAAGCGTTGAAAAATTTCACAGTAAACAAAAAAAAAAGAAACGGTCGAGGTAGATAAAGAGATATACATATACATATACCTATGTACATACATATTCACAGCTAGTATTCTAATTGGAAATTCAATTCTAATTGAAAATGCAAACGTGCGCTCATAACGCATACGCCCCACTGAATACGCGCAGAAAATGAGTGATTGGACATTTGAAGATGGCGCGGCTAAAAGACAGGAAGAGCGCGAATGCTAGAGCGAATATAGATGGTGGGTGGCACGCTTTGCGGCACGCAACAAATTTTCCTCTTATCCTCGTGCAACTCGTTACTTAAACGCTGCCGCGTGTTTTAGTCATTTAGTCACATTTTTCGGTTTGTTTCAACCATTTGCAAGCAGCAAAAACGTTGAGTACTGCGACAGTGACTTCGACGCCAGACGACGACTTGCGATAAGAATTAAATCAATAAATTTTTACATTTTCATGCAATGAACGAACGAGCGAAAGCTTCAGTAAATTACAAGAACTGCTGTGCAACACAATTACCAATGCAAATAAACTTTAATGCGACTATCTGCAAACAACAAATAACAAAAAATTAACTATATTTGCTATTTTGTTATAAATTTTTGTGCTTTGTTGTTTTACGCAATTTAAAAATTTTGATAAGCTAAATAAGAGAGTGAGCAGCGTTGAGAATAATAAAAGCAGAGCGCAAAATCATATGTAGGGGAGTGAGTAAGCATTTCTTTGTTACACTCTGATAAGAAATTAAAAATTTAATGCGAAAGTTCCAAGGAAATATAAAAAAAGTAATCATTATTTGAAACGATTCTTTTTTCTTTTTTAATTGAAAGAAAAAAATGTATAGTCTTAGTAGGACAATGGTTGATAAATTTCGCGCCACTCTGTATATGCACAATTTTTTCTTCGTATTGAGCGACCATCATTAAATAGTATGGTTCTGGTTCATGCGTTAAATTACAATTTAAGCGTGGTGGTCCTGCTTAACCCACCAGTGCATTCCAAGCTCGTCGTGGATAGTGCTTTTGTCAATGAGATATGTGCATTGGAGATTATCCTCAGTACTTTGCGGGAACCTTTGCAGAATTACTACGAATCTGTTCGATTGACTAGCCACTCTTACTAGTGCTGAATGTTTTAGTCATATTTTAAAAGAACATTCTACGATCCAGAAGCTAGTACAATATGAAATTTACGTGTTTTCTTCTGGTCACGATGTGAGTTTAGACTAGGGTCAATCTAAGAAAAGAAAAAAAAAAGAAAACAGGAGATTGTCACATCGTTTAGCTTGACACGAGAGCAGAACAATAATGTTTTTCCTCGTTGGTCTTCAATATACACTCTTTAAATACTTGAAAATTATACACGGGTATAACTAATTGTTTTTTAAAAGTTATGTATTTCACATATATACCATATGTAGGGCTTTAAGTGAAAGCTGGTCAGATTTGAAATGGCCTAAAATAGTGGAGAAACGAGTACAAAAAAGTTTTAACCGAAACGCCTGGCACTCTATATACAATATATGTGAACGAAGACCAGCAAACCAAATATACAGTGCTAAATATGTAATACACACACACACTATAATATGATGCTGCTAAAACTAATTATTGTGGGTGTGCATTTCCTACTACGGAACAATTTTTAATTGGACATTGCAGCAGTTTAATGACCCCAAAAGCGCAAGCAAAGTTACCTAAACAATGATTTTCATGAATCAATATCGAAGTAATGCAATGGTAACTGCAGTTAGCGGATTTAAATTCGATTAAAATTATTTAGAAGTTTAAAAGAATGAACCAATATCTGTTTGCTTTGGACCGTGTTGAAAAATGTATGGAATTGAAAGATGGTCAGTTTTAATAGATTCCATTAACCACCGATGTTAATTCAATTTAACACGATTTGAATTCAATTGGCATTGATCATGTGAATTTCACAATTTTCTATGCCAAGTGAATGCAAATGGCGGACTCGTCTTCTTAAAATCACTTTCGTAAAACCTTGCCCAAAAAGGAAAACTGTAACAGACCTGACTAAAATGTACCTAACAACAACTTTGTTTACAATTGATTCAGAACAATTTTTAGTCTTTTAGAGCACAGCTACCTAACAAAAACTATTTAAACTAATGGCATTGTCTATATGCCGACGGCGTTTACACATAAATGCACATGATTTAAAATATGCAATTTACTAGACTATTCTAAGCAGGAGATCTATTGAAGTAATGGGACAACACCAAGCGGTATATTATTATGCAGAGTTTTAGGAAAACATCAAATGTGAAATATTTTAGAAAGTATTATGATCTTGACAAGTTGCCATTTTACAATTCTATATTAAGAACAATAAAAGCTTGAGTGCCACTTCATCTACATATAAAGCACTGACTCAGCAAAGTCTGTATTCAAAGAAATTATAGCTTTACATATTCTAAAAAATAAAATAAAACAGAATTACACGTTTAGAGGTTCAATGTTCATCAGCAATATAGAAATCAGCATATTATGTACGTGCACATATTATATAACCATAACAAATTAGCTGTTTTCAAATCTGGCCTTGAGCAACTACGTAATGCTCCTGTGTTCTAGCAAATGATCAAGCTATGACGTGGATGTTGACAGATTAGGATAAGCTGACAAAAAGACGGTCACAGCAAAGAATATTGCTTTTTGAAACAGAACATCATAATGCAGTGCGGATCTCTGATGTTTGCAATAAAAAAATAATAATTCCTAAGTAAAGTTTTAGAAATTATTAAGTAAAGTATTGCATGGTAAACTCTATACCATTCATTTGCTTCTACCATTATTATACGGTAGTTGGCACTGCAACCTATCTAGTTATATTGTGCCGTGACCGTTATCTACAAGACCTAGAATTCTAAATGTATTGGGGCCTATACCGCAAAATGGTTTCGGGCCAATAAGCAGACTGACTCAATCCCTTTACGCTAATTTGTCCATCACATCGTTTCCTGGTATATCCGCATGACCGGGTACACAGTATAAAATCTTCATGGATTTTAATCTAAGCATTCCAATATGCTCTGATGGCCGCCTGACTGTCGGAGAATATTTCAATTTTTTGGTTCCTATACCCTATTCTGACATAAGGTTGGGCACATCTTTCTGTGGCATTGATTTACGCCTGAAAGACTTTGACCAGTTTCCCTTAAGGTTCGAAGCAGTTCATGCGAGGTCCGAAGACCGAAACAGTTGCTCATAAAGACGTTAAGAAGCCCATCTGTGTACCAGTTTATTGCCCCCGGTTTAATATTGTAATTAAAATGTATGTTCCTCTAACTTTCCTTCTCACTGAGTTCTATGTTAAACATTTTGATGAGCTTTAAGAGCTTTAAGCCGAGGTATGCGTCTATCATATTGACAGCGAAACTAAGCACAAAAAACAGTGTGAACTGGACTACTATTCCCATCATGGTGGTTTGTACCAATATATTCCATTATATTGTCTCTATTTATGCATTATTTCGCCTCTCTTCAAATACTCACGATCATCTCCAACTGGTCCAGCTGAACATTGTGCAGGTGGATCTCTGCCCAGATCTTGCAGTTCCTGTAATATATAAATAACAAAAGTTTAAATAAAAGAATTTTTTTTTTTTTTACTAAAAAGATTATTGAAAATTTTCAAATATACATTTTTCAAGGCGGTGGCACACATTCCTATAATTTTGGAATATTAAATATAAAATTTAAATTTCACAAAATGTTATAAATTTTTTACAGAACACTATTATATTATATATATTGTGTAAAGTTCGTTGGCCCGAAACAAAATTATAACGTATTCTCTTCTCTGTACGTTTTCATCGACTTTGACGCGTACGTTCGCTGTCTCTTTGCACAGCACAGCACACAGCACAGCTGAGCGAGGAGCAACGCTTTGTTTTACGCTCCTCAGTCGCGTTCGCTCTTTATGTCTGTCTATAGATTGAGTGCGTAAGAAAGTGGCGACAAAGTAAAAACCGGCATAAGAACAGAAAGAAAGAAAAAAAAAAAAAAAATTAAAAAATAAAAACAAGTAAAGATGGGCAAAACGGCAGCAGCAAGCGTAACGAATAAAACATGGCAAAGTCAAAGTAACCGAAAACAGCTTCTTCTTCTTCGTACGCTCTTCCCTGGCCGTTCATTCCCAATCGCTGAGGCATAATTACAACAAAAACATATGAGGCGCACAGTAACAGCAACAACAACAATAAGGCACTTGGGCACAAAATTCCGCAACGTTTTGCTCCATTCTGCTTATTTATAAATGAGGTTTTTTTTTTGGATGCTTTAAAAAAAAAAATAAGAATGCCATACTTGAAATACCCGACTATATGATACCCTGCATGGGTCTCTTGGCGCAGTAATATCGGTGAGCGCATCACTGTGAGTAAACGAATCAATTATACAATTTTTTTTTTTTAACTGATTGCTCAATTATGAAGCATATACTGATTGCGATGAAATTAAACTTGAAATCGTGATTACACAAAATGCTGATTTCTCTAAATATTTTACAGTTTCCAAAATCTAGGCGATCAGGAGAAAAATTCGGATAGTAGTTAACAAAAACTTATCTCATCAAAGCTAATCAAAAATTTATACAATATATACATTCATAATGGATGTGCTTCATTATTTTCATGTTAAAAATACAAGAAATACAGCATACCTTTAAACCATAATCAAAATAATAGAAACATTAATACATAAAAAATTTATACCAAATCTCAACAATATTTTAGTTTCAAATTAAAGAAATCAAGCTAACAGCACCACTAAATAAGCAAATAGAAAGATATTTTCCCATCTTCCTTTTGCGATTTAACATTAAAAAGTATATTTACACTTGTCATTTATCTTGATTTATGTTCTAAACTAATTTTTTGTTTTTTTTTTTCTTTCTTCTAAACGGCATATATATTTGGTAAGATAAGATATAGGCAAAGAAAAAAATTGTTATCCACCAACTGCTCGAAATTTTGTTAAATACTTTCAGTTTTTTCGTTAAATGTTCAGAACAATGTCGGTTTTGTTACCAAATTTTGTAGAATAATGTTGCCTTTCTCAACAAATTTGTCAAATAAATGGGAATGTATTTTACCCAATGATATAGTATTAATTTAATATTTGTCCAATGATGTGATTTTAGTTGACAATTTTAAGTTATTTTGGGCGGCTAATTTTTCAAATGATATCAGAGTCTGTTTTCATATTAAAGGATATGGCTATTTGTCGAACGAAATCGTTTTAGTGAACTTTTGCTTGTGTTATCAATTGATTTGTTTCGAGAAAAGTTCTGTTTTAAATATGGTAAAAGTGTTACCGATACGTTTCCATTGATAAAATAAGTTTATGGTGATGTGTGTTTATCTTGTAGCTGAGCACACGATTCGTCATTACCGATAATGACGAATTCGTGATAACCGATAATGCAATGGCTTCATCTGTCCAAATAGATTCGGCACACTCACTGATAGCGGTAGTTTTGCCTTTTTCGGATATTATATGAAAGTTTTAAATACTCTTAAGAAATCAATTTGCAAGTCGAACTGAAGGACAAGTATAACTAGCTCAGTTAGACCTAAAAGATGTATATTGTAATGCGACTAGTACAATGTCGAAAAGAACCGGATACGCCAGTGACGCCCACCACAGAACACACTGTTCCAGCATGAGATAAAGACTTTGATTATGAAATTGTGTTGCAGATATCTCTTGTCTAGATTTGTATATGGTCTATATTATATGTATATTATTTATTTTTATTGTATTCTAATTTAATTTGATTTTAAAATAATACGAAAGTGATCTTCAATTCACATTTTACTTAGTTGCTTTTTATTATAAATAAAAGATAAAATTGGTTTCATTTTAAAGAACATGGTACATATTGAACTGAAAACCTCCCTAAAACTTCCAATTATCTTAGTAAATAATAACATACATATACTTCTTTCGCAAAATTTGTAAGTACTTTTTGTCATTCGACCTTTTCCATACGGACAAAGCAGACAATTAATATATGAACAGATTTTGCATTTTCAGCAATATTTACAAATTATTTACGGTAGAACGCCCGAATCCAATATATTATTCCTTAGAGAAGTAATTGTGTGAATAGTCACTGTCTTCGTATTTTTTAGTAGTTTTGAGATTCTCTTAAGATACAGATAAACTACTCTTACCAATCAACCAGTGATTCGACAGAAAAAAATTGCAAGTTCTATCTTTAACAGACATGACCACATGGAAGACAATAAGCCCTGCCACACAAACAAAAGTAGGGTACGATTAAAAAAAAATTCCGTCTTCTTCCTCTAATTCGGTTTCTACATTTTGCCTTGGCTAGCTGGCTTTGTGACGACAGCAGGCAAAGCAAAGAAACAAAAAAAAAACTTTTTTTTTTGGCTACCAGCCCCCAAAAACAAAATGATCTACCTCAGCAGCAGTCTTTGAAAATGCATGGATAGAATAGTCAGACAATCTTAAAGGAAGCAAATACAATGTTTCACTTTTCGCTCTGTGCTATTTATTTGGCTGCTTTTTGGCTCTTCTTATACGGACGGTTTTCTTTTTATAACATTTTCAAAAATAGCAAAGAATTATGGAACGACAGCAGCAACGATTGAGCGAACGGAACGTTGTCACTGTCTAAAAAAGCCAAAAACTCAAAAGAAGAAATTAGTGCGAGGGCGCTGTGAAATTGTTGTTGCTTTTGCTTTTTCTTTTATTCTTTATTTGTTGTTGTTGTACCTGTTGAGCAGCATAGAAATATGAGCACAAAATACCGAGGGGAAGAAAAATAATATTACAAAGAAAGTATATAGTAATTGGTATAGTTTGCTCCCTTTGTACTTTATCTATTCTTTCTCCGCTCTCTTTTTCCGGTTTTTTTTTAACTGACATGAGTCATAATAAAATAAATGTATAAAAAAAAAGTCAGCAGACGTAGTAATCCAAATAACAACAAACTAACGGACAAAGCCAGCGCGCCAGTCAGCGACAGAATGAAAAACAGTGAGCACGCAAAAGAGCACACAAAAGCAAAAGTTCTGAGAGCGGCTTAAAGCGCTGCTTTTGTTTTGCGGCGGCGTTTGCTACTTTGTTTGACCAATGACTCTCTTCTTTATTGTTGTAGTTTTTTTTTTTTTTTTTTTGACAATTGAGGCCACGAATTAAAGCCATTAACAAAAAAAAAAAAAACAAAAATAAAAGAAATATAAATTAACAAAAAATTGAAAACGTAGCCAAAGAAAATGGCAAAAGTAACGTTTCTTTTTTAAATTATGACAAATGTGTTAGCCACACCACTGTATCGCCACTGTATCGACGTCAACGTAGACGATTACGTTGAATGACGCTCATTTGTATAAATTATGCTAATTAATTTACTATTACATAAAAAATTACTTGCAAGTTATTTGCATGTTAATAAAATTAAAATGCGCATTGCTACTTAGCTACTTCATTTTCATTTATTATGATTTCGTTTTCGTGCTGCATTTCTTTTTTCTGTTTGTTTTTTATTTTTTTTTTTTTTACTTTTCATTTATAAAAATTCAATGGCCATGACGCGTCGTAGCAGCAGCAGCGCAGTTGACACAAGCAGCGCAAAAGCATTTATTTTTCTTTTTTCTGCTCAGAGTTAATGCAGCTTGGCTTATGTTGTTGTAGTTAGTGGGTGGTTTTACTAAGAAAAAATGCAACAACACATAATTTGTTTACACTGTCGCCGCCCCGTTGTTGCATTGTTTCATTATTTTCTTTTGATTTTTGTAAAAAAAAAAAAAAACCTTTTTGGCTACAATTCGAGACACAAGTCACAAAAGAGCCTCGACGACAACGTGCGACAGAGTAAACAGCTGATGTGCTTCAATGCACACATCACATGTGCAAGCGAGATGGCAGTACTATTATGTGCTGTTAGCAGCAGCGCAGCGCCTAATAGCAGCAAAAGCGCCGTAAAAGCGCTCTCACCACAAATGAAAAGTAAATTATCAGCAAAATAATTACTTAAAATTGTTAAGTTTAATAGTATTAACACTATTGCATTTTATAATGCGCACATCTAGTAAGAATTATTTGTTGTAATTTTTTTTTTTTTTACCGGCAGCAGCTGCTGTTGCTTTGATGACGCAGACATAAGTAAAGACGACGTCGACAGCGACGTAGACTGTGCGCCTCTTCCTACTTGTTTCCATATACTCATTAACACTCATGCTCACATGAATAAGAACACCAATTTATTTAGACATAAAATGAGCGTAATAAATTAACTATTGCAGTTAGAAATAAGTGTTTTTGCGTATAGTTTTCATGCTTTTTAATATTGAATAACAAAAAGCAATTTAACTTTTTAATTCCATAAGGTTTTAAGATAGTGAAGCAAATCTTGATCTAATTATGGTTCGTTGTTCTGATATTTTCCCAGAATGAAAACAAATATAGCATACAATTTTGCGGTCGCACACCAAGCATTACAATTGGTCAAAAAAGAATTTCAACAAATACATAAGCAGGTACTTAAAATCCATTTAACGTTGGTCAACCGTTTCTCCCAGTCCATTAAATTAACAATGCACGCATGACGAAACAGTTTGGTTTATTACGATTCAAGTTGAAAGGCCACATTCTCAAAAATATAGTCAGTTTTCTAGTGTCGATATAATACAATAATGCGACGTCTAGAAAGGTAGATTGGTCCCTCTAAATCAGGTGTAAACTTGACCGCAGTAGCTAAACTGACTTCCAGGTACTAACACGTGCATAAATCGCAGCTTGTTGAAGTCTGCTCAAAAGATACAAAAATAGTGTAAAGCACACATACATGTAATGTAAGAGAATACATACGTTTACACTTTGGTTTGTTTACTATGTGCTCATGGCTTCTCTAAATCTTAGCCTCTGAGAACCAATCACTTTGACAAAGGGAGAAACATGTATATAATTGATGGATTCTCATTACGGTGTTTCACAGAGGGAAGCGAATCATTGAAAGTATCAAAAACCATCACAACTAAAATCGAAATCTACTTGACTTTTACAAGCTCGACAAAAAAACAAAAAAAAAATAATTTTAGTGGGAAATGGGCAAAGTTTTCGATGGACAGAACTTCCATAAACAACTTGGCATAGATGCATAGCTGAAATTGAAGCATATCCGATTTGCTTGCCAGTGATTAATATCAGTAAAGAATTTTCAAATACACACTATAATGTTCCCGGTCCCACAAATACTATTATATTTTTGTACATTAAAAATTTAAATGGTTTTGGTAAACGCACGAAATTGAGTGATAACATCATAATACTGGCTAGTAATATAAATAAAAAACAAAATGTGGTCCCAGAGTTCTCTTTCTACATGTTATGAAAGACCTTCGTGGAGAACAAAATTAAACATTCTAGAAATGATTATGTTGAAAACACATTATAAAAAACCCAATATAGAAACAATATTATTATTTTGCAGGGTATATAAATATACAATTCATAAGAAAACTAATTAATCTTCCAGGTTTGTTCCACATATAAAACAAAAGATGTGACAAAAAAGTAGACACTATAAATTTCGGTACTTCTAGCTAATTGCACATTATCTCTATGGATTTTGACATTACGTTTAAACAGAAGCGTCCCAAAGTGTTTTAATTACAATCTTCAATTCAATTCATTTTAAAGCGTGGTGGGTGTGGCATATACAAAATTGAATACAAGACATCTGCGTATGCTCAATGACAATCTAAATGTCCAAGTATGCTCTTTTGATTCATACATCTAGACGGACATATCTAAATCGATTCAGTATCCGGAGCTGATCAAGAATATATATACTCTATGGGATCTACACACCTCCTTTTACCTGTTATATACATTCGCATAAACTCTTTATACCATTGTCCCTTTTGGCACAGGGCATAATAAGGGGAAAAGAAATAAATTACAAAATAGCGACAAAATTGATCAAAAATGCATAAATTAAGAATTTAAAAAATTAAGCAAGTTTGATTTATATTAAAGTTATGCAATGCTACAGGCGGCAAATCATTCAAACAGCGCGAATCTTCAAAGGATCGTTAAATTATGATACAAAATTGGTATACTAAAAATGTCTGTATTTAATAAATTTAGACACAGAGCAGTGCATTAGTTGAGTGGAACGCGAGAAAATAAATTGGTTTACCACAAATAGGGAAATTTGACTTGTACAACAAGGTTTGAAAAGTTTACTTAGTAAAATTAGACACAGAGCAGTGAATTAATTGAACAACATAGGCGTATGTCTAGCTGCTACTTGTAGTATCACAAGTCTGTTTCTCTAAAGTTCAGATATCATTTTGAAACTTATGATGATTTTCCGTTACAAGAAGTATCTCATTTAAGTACTATTGGTAGAAGCGGTCAACTAGAGTCGCTTTTTCTACTAGTTAAGGTGTACATTATAGTAAAGAGCTTAACAACATAGCTTAAAGGAAATTTAAAGCTTTTACAATAGTTTTCATTTAATTGTTAGTATTCTCCCCGTAGAGCATAAGGTCACAGCCAGGAAGACGTTTTGAACGGACATGGCAAGACCTGGATTAAAAATAAAACATTTGTAGTTTATGAAGTCTACATTTTGCTCTATAAATACTTGTAGTTTATGAAGTCTACATTTTGCTCTATAAATATCTCATTTACATGTAAGTGTAGTACATAGTATGTAGGCAGCCAGTGCATAAATATGTAATAAAAAAAAAAAGATTAATAATGGAAAATTACTTGGTTCATAAAAAAATTATGTTCTTATTCAAGTGAGCGGCAGTATGTGTTTTAGTTCGCTCTCTCACTTTCTCTCTCTCGTGCTATGCTGCCGCGGCTATGCTTCAGCAGCATTTAGTGGATTTGTGCTGAACTTACTATTTCTTTTTTTTTTTATTTATGCGATTTAAAATATTACAAAAAATAAATTAAATACGCTATAAATTTAGTGTGACGTGCGCCATTTCGTAGTAGCGACAACAGTGGCAGTAAATTTTCTTGCTTTATTTATCAGCACAGCGTAAAAAGTAGGGTTAGGTATTACTTTTTTTTGCTGGATCTTTCTGCGGCGCAGCGTTAGCCGCGGCAGTAGCAGCAGACGACGGCGGCGGCGTGTATATGTATGTACATACATAGTATTTGGGTAACACAAGAGGGCACCACATTGATGCTATAATGAATTTAGAGCGTTTTTCTACTTTTTGTTAATAAATAAGTAAAGTCGGAGTGGAGTAATTAATGGAAAATGGGATTTCACCATACATGTTGCGCCCCATTGCACCGCTCCACTCTACAGTACAACAAAAGCGACGTGGTAGCAGGCAGCAACTGAGAGAGCGAGTATGCGATCGAGAGAGTGTGTCACCCGCATGTGTTTTTGCTGCTGCTGCACATTAAATTCAGCTCCCAACAATTTTTTTTTTTAAAGGCGTTAAACTTCTATTTTTTGTAAGTTTTATGTAGTATTAATAACTACGTCGCCGCCGCCTTGCTGCCTACAACCGCTGCTGCTTCTTATTATTTATACTTTAGCACACTCATTCGTACGTTTCACATTTCTTGCATAAAACTTTTTTTCGTTTTTTTTTCTTTCTATACATCTACACGATTTTTTTTTTTTGTAGTTTTACCGCACATATTTTTTTCTTCTATATTTTAACACACAGCCTTGAAATGCATACGTAAAAATTTGTTGAATAAAATTTAAATTTTTTTTATTTTGCACATACCTTATTGATTCTTTTTAACGCCATTTTGCTATGATTGAAATTTGATTTCTTCTGTGTGTTTGTGTGGTGTCTGTTTTGTATGTGTGTGTGTGTTAGTGTCTATCTGTTTGTGTATGTGTGTATTGTGTAAAGTGCACAAAACGAAATTTGCAGAATTCAACTGAAAGAATTGAATGGTGTGAGAAAGTTTTTCTTATTATATTCTTCTAAATTTATTGTCGTTGTTGCCTTTGCAGCACTACTTTATATGCTTTATTTAATTTTTCTTTATATAAATATATAGTATCCGACACAACTACCACGAACGACGTGGGCAACGACGACGACGACTCACTACAACGGCGACGTTGTAGAATTTTCAATCAATTCTTGCAGCGACGCACAGCTCAGCAACTCAAAAAATCCGTACTCGACCGACACGACGACGAAAACGAGCCAAACGACGATGACCAAAGAAGTGCGATGGCGGCACTAGGTGTTGTAAAACGTTAATATCGTACAGTGTTGTAAGTGCAGTGTTGCATGTGTAATTAAATTTTCGTAAACGAGCGACAAGTGCAAGCGAGATGCATACAGTGTTAAGCAGTACGCATGCAACACTGCAAAATAAGACAAAAGAAAAAAAATCACACCGGAAACGAATTTAGTAGCGTTTTACAGTACTGACGGCTGTGCAAATATATGTATATCACATCTATAAGTATATACGTATATGTAGTTCCAAAGGCAACAACAACAAACAATTAGCTGCAATTAAACAAGAAACAATTTTCCAATATATTTATTTTTACTACAAACCACAAAACGAAAATTTGCCTAATTTACTTGTAGCCCACAGCAGCTAGTTAGCACTGACGGTGTTGCTGCACTGCTTTCAGACGGCGTTGTTGCGCCGCGTCGTCGCTATTTGTCAATTAATGCAGGCATGAGCAGGATAGCTATATTACGAACACTTCCGCAGTGCTGTTGTTCGGTTGTAAGTGTGTGTGTCGGTGTGTTTGGCTGTGTGCGTTTTTTTTGTTTTTTTTTTATGTTTTAAAACTTTCGGTTAGCCTAAATTTTTGTTTGTTTTTATATTTTTGCTTTTGGTGCAGCCTTTGTTTTATATATATACGAACACACACTGACTATGCCGCGTTTTGCCGCTACTAACATTAACACACTCACGTACGCACGACGTGAAACCAACAACCGATTACCAATCCAACTACGGCTGCTGCTCTTGCCGTAGGCAGGAGTTATTCGTTTTAATTTTTATTGTTGAATGCTGTCTATTGGAAATTTTGTTAATTTCTCAAAAGTTCTGATAGAAAACTGCACAGCTTGCTACTTATGAACATATGTACATATTTTGAGCAAAAGCTTTAAATGACAAAGAATAGAAAGAAAAAAACACAACACCCAAAAAAATGTTAGAGATGGCTTGAAATGCACTCGTATACAAATTAGTAATTTTACTAAATATTAAATTGTAGCATAAAAGTTATTAAAATAATTAGTACTTTAATTTGCTTATTTAACAGTTTTGCTTTTTGACTAATACAAATTTTGATGCTTCAAACAAGCGTATTCGCCTATACGTGTAAAATTTAGTGCAAGCGAACATTACCAACACTGTTCACATAGATGGCGCTATCATATTTTCTTATTGTCTTGTCGCTTCGCACGCACACAGTTTTGTAGCTGTACAAAGTAGTTTCCATGCAAGTACGCTTACACGAAATGCTTACGTCTGTAGAATATTATTTGTACAGCCTAATTAAAGCATTGTTTGAAAGAGCGCAAAAATGTTAGTGCTGAGCAAATTTAAATATTTTATTCAACGGTCCGCCAAAAAAAAAAATCCAAAAAAAGTTGAATTTAAGTGCAGTACAGTAGAAATTTACAAACTATTTAGGAAATACGTATTAGATTACGATATGAAAACTAAAACTAATAATAAATAGGCGGTTCGATAAGCACGACCGTCTGTCTGAACGTCAAGATTTTTGGAGTCTATAAGAGAAAAAATTTAAGTTTGATAACATAGACTCATATTGTATATCCTCTTCAGATAGAGTGATTAAAATAATCGTGTTAACTTTACTATAAGGGGTGTTGCCATACAAACCCATCTTCAAAACTAAACTAACTTACTCTCATTTGTTTTCATTACTTGATCAGCCTATAACTGGCTTGTTTGCTATTTCGAATACATTTTTGCAAGTACATATGTACAATCTGAAGACCTACCTGTTTAAATAAGATATAAAATTTTGAATAAAATACAATTAACTGAACCAAGTGACGTATATATGTAGCTTGGGGGAATGAGATGTTACGAAAAATGATTCTCCACATGTCGATCCATCGTTCCTAAAACCCAGATATAACATAAATCGACAAGCAAAACAAAAATATGAATGAATTTTTAATGTTTCTTTTTGTTTTAGGATTCTGGTGCGATTAATGGCTCAGGGCAAAGGATTGCTCACAATATCTACTTCACTGATGGTGACATTATAGTGGCCTGACCATATAACGGCCATTTTCACAAACGTGTTACTTTTGGTTACAAAAAGTTTTTACACCATCTTCTAAACAGATATCTCTAAAAATGAGGGACAGACAGAGGCATACATATGTACGCAGTGCGAAAACAGCGGGGGCTCGACCATCAAATAGCCGGACAACAAAATCTCAGAGATGGACATTTTTTGTTCCTCTAGAATTATTAGCTTTTTTGACCTTTTTTGCTAACATCAATCGTAGGCGATAATTTAACTCTTAACAATATTAGGGTGAACTATTTTACCAATTATTTTAATATTTTAGTTTTTTATTGTTTTGTTGATAAGAGTACAATTTCGAGGAGGTGTACTTTTGTGACTTTGCAAATCGTGATTGCTAGTATCCATGCGAACGGCAAGGAGCGCTCGAAATTCAGCTTCCTCTTTAGAAAAAGGAAACAATACATAACGTCCTATTAGAAATCCGAAAGTGCTGTTTGAGATAAACGCTTTTATTCTACTGGTTTACAAATTTTTATTTTAGAATTTTATTTATTTATTTATTATTATTTTTTTTTTTTTTTTTGATAACGAAATATTTGTTATTTTCTATTTATGACTTTACTTAAATCAGCGACCAAAGGATATATTGTTAAAATAGACCGACTTCGTGGTCTAGCGAAAATAAACGCTTCATGTTTAATTGTTGTCCTTTTCGTTGGTCTGACACGGCTTACACATTTTTTAAAATAAACTTTTGATTAAAACGACGCGAAATTTGGCATACTAGATTTTCTTGTTGTTGGAAAAAATTTTTCAAATAACAAAAATGTTTGAAAATCGTCAAAAATGTTTGGAATTTGAAGTTTTCTCAGCTATACGTAAGCCTTGTTTTTTATTCAGTCGAAACGAGTTACAAACCGTTGGACACACAAGTTAAACAGCTTTGTAACGATATGTAACTCATTTAAATGGGCAAATTGTTCTACAATCAGGTCGCTGGTTTATGTATGATAAAATCATACATCGAAGAACACAAATGTACCGTTAGCTAGGTGAATGGTCCAAATGAAAAAAGTATGTGCACCTAAATTACTCTAAAAAATGTGACAGAGTTTCTTTTTCGCTGCAAACTTTTGTTATAAAATAAATTTATTTATAAGATACATTTATTATCTAGTTTTCATACTAAGGAATTCGATATGTCTATTCTTCCACAATTATGACATAAAAACGGCAAATCAAAAGGGTCACAACTTAAAATATAACTCAAAAATTTTGTTTGTAAAATGTTGATCACCACCAAACATCAAATTCTAGATCCGCCAATGTATGGGGTGGCAATATGGGGTGGTATAATACTTTTCACACACAGTGTGAATGAGTATAATAAAACACTTACAAATCCGTTTGTGAACTATTCTTCAAGTGATTTGTACTTTTATTTAATCATTCGGTCATTAACTTCCAAAAGTAATTACTCAAAAAAAAAAAAAACAGAAACAGAAAAGAGAAATGAGAGATAAAATACTTCTGCTAAGTGCAAAGAGTATGTTTGCGCTATCTAATAAGTCTATAAGCGATAGCGTGATAGCTATAGTAAGCAAGTTTAGTATTTGCTTACACCCACTAGATGGCGCCGTTTTTTTAAATTGGCCGTTACTGTTTGAACGCCTAAATACTTTATAGCATTTTAGTCTATTTTTCAAAAATTAATTTAAATTAAACAGATATGGTAAAATTTTGCAGTATTTACTGCAACTGCAGCAATTTTTAGGCCAATTTATACAATTGCCAACTTTGTTTGCGCTACAATGAGGAAGTGCTGAAATGTCTCAAGTGGTAAGCTGATAACTGAAATATTTATGAATGTACGCATTTTTGTATATACGAGTATATACATATGTAGTTCCAGTCAGTCTAGCTGCATGCAGTGCAGTGTGTCAGTAGAACGCAAAAGTCGAGGGCAAATACAAAGCCAAGCGTTTGTTATCAGAAAGTGTAACATGCGTATCTATGTATACGTACGACTACAATGATGATGTTGATGATGATGACGGCGGCATTAAGACAAACAAACGCAGTCAAATGCAAACAAAGCGACGCACTTCAAGCCAAGACAATCGATTTAACTGCCTAATACATAACATTACATATGTATGGAGTTACTTTTTTATACACTGTACTCATAGCGTAAAAGTGTATATTAAGTGTGTGTAAATGTATGTAACAGGCAGAAGGTGGCGTGGCAGAGCCTATGAAGGATATAGTATTCTTGATCAGCATCGGAAGGCGAGTCTATATATCGAGACTATAAGAAACTGCGCCTGAAACACCATATTTATTGTATTTTACATAAGTTTCAATAAAATATACCGCATAGATTCACATTGAACCACTATAAGGGTTAGCCCCCATACAAAATTCTCCACATTTTCAAAGTTTTTGTATGAAATTTTTTGTTTCTGATCTTAATTGAGCTACAGGGTATCTCGAAGTCAAGCACACTCGACTGCAGCGTTCTTTCTTGTACATACTTGGTGAAGTCATATTCTCCGCTGTCTATGATAGAATCATATTTGTGGTACTACTCACTACTTTTGCTGCTCGGCTACAATTTGCTATGTAAATATTCAATTACCTCATTGTTGACTCAACTTGATGTATGCAGGGGGGGGGGGGGGGAAAGAAAGAATACTATGAAGAGCGAGATTAATGTGTTTAAATATTAGCTATAGATGACTCGTTCTTGGTCATTCTTTGCACTTGTTAACGCTTTTTGTTGTTGCTTTTTTTTTCTTCTTGTTGACCAAGTTAATGAAGCGAAATGTAAATTTGTCTAAATTTGACATAAAGACTGCACAGCATTTACTTTCTTATATGTACCTTATATAAATCTTAAGAATGATACAAACAGTTTGAAGGGAGAGTTTGCTTTGAAGTGTAGAACTTATTTGATATTCCCTAAAATATATATAAATAGATATTTGTGGTATATGAAAGCCAATGGTGTTGGGAAACTTACATTTATTGCATCAATAATGGACCAAACTAGTTGCCAAGAAGTTGAGAGTGAAAGAAGAGTTTTGGTTTCAGCAAGACAACGATCCCAAGCACAGGGCGCATAAAGTAAAACTCTGGCTCCTTTATAATATAAAAAATCGGTTGAGGACACCTCCCCAAGGTCCGAACCTGATTCCCATTCCCAGCATTTGTGGGACTTACTCGAACGTAGAATCCGTCAACACACCTTTACCTCCAAAAATATGAAAAAAGACATAATAAGGAATGGAAAAAAATTACAACTTAAGCTACAAAAAAATGTGTGGATTCCATGTCAAGACGTCTTACGGAGATACTGGCGAGAAAGCGTTATCCTACCAGTACGCAGTGTACATTGCGGTAGTGCTTTTCTGACATGCATAATAAAATTAATTAACACTATAATTTTAATTATTAAATTGCTGCAAAAATATTATTAGTTAAGAGAAATTAAAAAACTATATAATAAAACAAATTTTGATTCAATACATAAAACATTAGCTGAGATATTTGCGATTAAAGTTAAAATTTCAAATTTTTTGTGGTGTACGACGACTTTTTAGAGCAAGTGTAACTATCATTTAGAAATTTAATCGCATCATTCTTCTGTTACTGTAAATTATTTCTTGGTACATTGTCTCATTTATGACTCTCTGCTCTCAGTTTTATCACTCTCGTTTTTTCATATGCGTTTCAAATGTATGTTGCCGGAGTAAAAAAAAAATGGTTGCAGGTGTTCAATAGTCCACGCAATAATTTGTTACTTCATTTATTTTGCTCTCTTTTTGTAATCTCTCCTTCGTGTTCTATATGTATTTGCATATGTATTGCTTCTGTTGATACTTGATCATTTTTGGCGCTTTGTTCTCAGTGTCGTTGCACTTCCGAATTCAGTTATTTGATTGACGGTCAGTGATGAAGATGAAGTGCGCGTCGCGTAAACTGAAAGTGTTTGTTAGCAAAAAGAGCACAAGAGACAGAGAGAGAGAGAAAAAGAATGAAAAGTGAATCAAGTGCGTTTAATTATTTTACATTTTTCTATGTAATTTGTGCTAAAATTTTATGTAGAATTTTATCAAAATGCATTTAGCTAAAATTGTGTTCTATAATAAATATAATTAAATGCAATAATTAGTGCGATTACATAATCCATTTGATGCAATTTACAATTCGAAATCGTGTTGAAGTGCGTGCTTAATAAATGTAATAAAGAATGGCGGACAAAAGAGTACAGAATCTGCACAATAATTCTGCTATTTTACTCTCACAACGTAGAATACTTTTCGCAATCGTATGCTATCTTTCTTCCGCTCAGTAAGTTATTGTCTTATTCTATTTACATATTTACATTTGATTTCAGAATTAATTGTTACTTACATATTTATTTATTTTTACTCCATTCACACACAGTGTGAAATGGTATTACATATCAGCAAGGATTAAAGGAGGCATCGTAGACCCCATAAAGTATACACTTGCTCTAGAAAATCTGAGTACACCACAAAAAAATGTTATCTTTAATGCTAATGTTTTATGTATTGAATCAAAATTGGTTTTATTATATAGTTTATTAATTTCTTAACTCTAATAATATTTTTGCTGTATTTTAATACTTAAAATTAAAGTTTTAATTCATGTTATGCTGCAACATGTCAGAAAAGCAAAGACTATTAACTAACTACACTTCAAAAGGTTCTATCCAGTTAAAACACCGATCAGGCCGTCCATCTCTCTTAACAAAACGAGAGAAAAAAATGTGACATTCAGTTAGTGCGACAGAATCCAAGGTTGACTGCACACAAACTAGGAGGAAGGTATTCAAATATAATTTCCGATAAAACAGCTCGGAAAGTAAAAAAAAAGCTGCTCGAGTTGCCCGTAGCCCCATATCTCAACTGTGAAGGAGCATGGAGTTTGCAAATGACTACGTTTCCAAGCCCCCAGAGTTTTGGAACAAGTTTTTTTTTGGATGAGAACAAATTTTGTATTTTCGTGATAAAAGGAAAAAAGCTGGTATGAAGAAAGAGCAGTTCGACCTTTGAAAAGAGTAATTTGTTGCCAACCGTAAAAAATGGTGGAGAAGGAGTTGTGGTTTAGGGTGTATATAAGCCAATGGCATTTATTGAATCAATAATGAATCAAACTAGTTATATCCAAGTTTTGAAGGATAATTTAAAAGTTGTCCCAGAAGTTGCGGCTGCAAGAAGAGTTTTGATTTCAGCAAGACAACGACTCCAAGAACACTGAGCATAAAGTAATGCTCTGGCTCCATTATAAAATAAAAAATCAGTTGAGGACACCTCCTCAAGACGTCTTACGGAGGTTCTGGCGAGAAAGGGTTATCCTACCAGTTATTAGGTCAACATATTCTTAAAAAAAAGAAGCCTGTATGTAAACTTTTGCGGTAGTGCTTTTCTGTCATGTTGTATCACAAATTGTATTAAAACTATAATTTAAAGCAATAAAATACTGTAATATATTTTATAGGTAAGAGAAATTGATAAGTTATATAATAAAACAAAGTCGGATTAGAGACATAAAACATTAGCTCAGATATTTGCGTTTAAAGCTAAAATTTCAAATTTTTTCTGGTGTACGCAGAGTTTTTGGAGCAAGTGTATGTAAGTACGAGTATATATCTGGCAGCCACATACGTTTATTAATATTTTACATATCCTTTCTGTTCAGTAAGGTTTGCCACATGCTTAAATACATTCACGAAAAAATGTAGGTGATTTACTTATTTCCAGAAGTTGCCATGCACAAGATCGTGTAATTTAGCACCATTGGATTATTTTTTTTTTGGGATTACGTTAAATCACTTGTTTACAGAAACGGTCCCAAAACTTCTAATAACTTCAAAGCTAACATCCGCGCAGTGAGTACTTGCATATCAGCCGATATGTGCCACAGGGTCATTGAAAATTGGAGCGTTAGGCAGAGCCAATGCAAGAAGACTTGCGGTGTTCATTTGAATGATATCTTGTTTAATTATTGAATGGCATGAAATACGCCAAATAAAGATTTACAATTGAATTTTGTTTCAGTACTCTTTGTTTTATTCCATTTTCAAATTCTGATACACAGTTAATATACCTATATGGAAATACATATGGCTGAGATTCTGTCTGTGGGTGTTTCCAGTTTGCCGATACCTGTGGTGTGCTGTCATATACAGGGATGTTCTGTGAAAACGCTTAAATTTATGAATGAAACTTAACGATATGGAGACAGTTTTTAATTAGCATTTAGCAAAACTCTGAATATACCAAAGTTTCGATAAAAAGTTACGGTTTTAAAAAAATTTAAATTATCGGTTCCGGATTTGGTTATCAATTTGATCAGTTAATATCGGTTAACGGTTCCATTTTTATTCCCTGGTTTCAGTCTTTCCATAAGTTTCGTATCAAATTTCAATTTGATTTTGACTATAATAATTTTCTTCTTAACTATCTTCACACATGTGTACAATAAAGACTGTTATTTCAAAAATGTTGAAGTAGCTTTTCTACCCACAGAAGTGCACCGAAAAATAATGCATTTCAACTGTGCTGCTCCCCCCCCCCCCCAACTTCACATAATTACAGGTTTATATCATAAAATTGCAGCGAACATTTAAAATTAAACTGATTTCCATATTTCGTTTGGCCGGCAAAATCTTCTGATTTGACATTTTATTATTGCGTTATTGTAAACAGACAGTTTATAAAACTTAACAAATTTGAATGAATTAAATTGAAGCAATTTCATCTGCGAAGATTATTTAATCTTTGTTTATTTTTAAATTTACATACTATAGTCCAAAAGTAATACACAATTGGAAACTAAAATTGTTTTTAAATTTATTTATTATGTCGGGACGGCGCGAACGCCATTCCCGGCTACCAAAAATTACACGAACGAGTTATTCGCATTAGGAATAATCGCGGAGGTCAACTCAGCCGAAGTGCAATGGCCAAGCCTCGCTCCGGAGGAACCACCTTTGTGATCATGGTAACCTCTACGCCAGGTAAGTATGCTTTCTTCAGCTAGCGAGTGACTACTACACAAAGTATGCGCATGAACTGATTACGAATTATAAGCGAAATGTGTGTCATTGAATGAAAACGAGAATGTAGAAAGAGAAGTAGCAGCAGAAACAACAAAGCAGCTTACATACAACTAGTGAACAACAAACCACTTTTTGTGTATATTCTGAATATACATGTATGTGTGTATGTGTGTATGTACTTTATGTAAGTAGGGGTGAAAAATTGCTTCAGTTTCAATGGTATACACGCGTAGTATACCAAGTTCATGTAAAAGTAAAGTTAATATTAATTATAATTTAAGTATATTTATTGTAGGCAGCAGACGAATGCTTTAACTACTTAAATTTCGAGCAGTACGTATCGTAGTCGTACGTTTTAATTGAAAAGGGTATTTTCATAAATTGTGAGTGAAAACCAAGCTTAAACCAAGAAAAAAAACGTTAACTTCGGTGTAACCGAATCATTTATACCATTGTGTAATTAGTAGCTATAAAGAAAAAATATATTTTAGTTTTAGTTTCTAACGACCTTTTTTTTAATTTTATACTTTTTATATTGTATTGTTCACAAACTCAATGTCCAGTAAAAAACACTATTTAAATGTTTTCACCAATATATTTCAACTCTCATCGAGAGTCATCTTCAGGGAGGTCAATATATACATATATCAATATTTAACACAACAAACCGTTTGCTGCGGAGTCCAAAAAATTTTTGTAACACTTAAGAATCTAAACGTGGTAAGTAGTATGGAGAGTGGACGGGACACGCTCCCTAATATTTATGTAAAGCTTCGGCCCATCAGAAGCCACGATATCAAATATAATGTTGATATTACTTGTAACGAAAAAGTTTTCCAAAGAAAAATCAAAAAGTGGGTGGTGGATTTCTATGGGGCCTGACCCAAAAAAAAAAAAAAAGCCGCCATGTCAATTTTCAAGTTGATATTGAGTGGAATAAAAAAATGTTACATACAAAATTTCCAAAGTGGGCGGGTGCTTTGTATGGGCACTACCCTAAAAAGTCGGCGTGTTAATATGAATACTCTACTTGACTGCAATAAAGTAGAGTATTCATATTAAGTCTAGGCGTGGATTATAGCTGCATATCTTAAAAATTTACCTAAAAACCTCATTTTGTGTGGTGCGTTTGTATAACCCTATCTTTAAAAGTGAGCGGAACACGCACTTCTGATCAAAAAATATCCAGAGTTTCTCATTTAAATGAATCTCGCTTGACATATGTTAGTAAATGAAATTAAAGCTTCAATTCTACCGAACTTAACTTGTTTCGTTGCTTTTGTTCTATTAGCAGTTTATACTTAGCTGAGTAGCTTAAATGTGGTAGCTCACTTTTTTATCTACTCTATTTTTTTGTTGATATTTATTTTGCTGTTGAGCTTATCTAATTCCGCGAAAGCGTTGATTACTTATAAGTTTCTTAGTCACCGCGGAGCCATGGTCAAATAGTAGCTAGGTATGTACATATAAACAAAAAATTAACAGTGACTCACAAATGATTTGCAATTTGAAATTGGAAACCTAATTCACGCTATATTATAAGAAATTAATAACCAAAAATTAAAGCAGCCATTCATCTAACGACAACAGTTGACTTCAAAAGTGATAAAGATCTTGAAATGGATACACAAATACCAACAATATTATGTGTCCGATTGTCTATTGAGTAGGTCATGTAGTACTCGTAAGTTTCTCTATCTATGCTTTTAAGGGCTATTTACAAAAAACTAAACAGAAAGTCACCAAAAAACAAAAACGAAAAGGAAAACAACAAATACACAGAATGACGTCGTAATAATTTGTAAGCAAAATGTATGAAAATTAAAAAACAAAACAAGGAAACACTTTAACTTCAGTATACGCGAAGCATTAATACACTACATATAAAATTTAATATTGTATAAATTAATGAATTAATGTATTCTTCTAAATTCAACGGTCGGAATAAGGTCTCTATATAATACTTCTTTTAATGGGATATTGTAAAATCCATACCTAGTTCAGAATATCCAGATATTCAGCTATTGTGTTATACTATTGAGTCCAATCTAGATCAATGGTAAATAGAATTTTTAGTCGAATAGAATTATGAAAATTTAGAACATTGTATATTTTATGGGAATTGATTATTAATTCTTGTTTATCTTAGCCATTTCTAGTCTCCCTATGATACTCCAAAGAATATTCAGGCATACACCTTAGAGCAGTCGGGTAAAAACAAGAGAAAACGATAACTTCGGTGGAACGAAGGCCCTTTAATACCCTTCACACCAAGTTTCAAGTTGTTGTGCAATTAGCAGTCATAAAGAAAAGCAAGCAAAAAAACGTTAACTTCGGTTGAACCGAAGCTCTAATACCATTCACACGAAATTCTAAATCGTATTGTAAAACATAAGCGAGGGGGTTTAAATAGCGGCTACCCCAAAAACTAGTAGATGTGTATGAAGTGACCATCTATAAGATGTCGCCATATCGAATCGACGGGACACGCCCATTTGTATATGTATATGAAGTAGTTGTCCATTAAAATCCACTAAATCGAATTTCAAATAAATATTGATTTATATAAATAATTATTTATAAAAAACACAAAAGTGGAAGGAAGGGTTTGTATGGGGGCTACCCTAAAAAGTGGGTTAGACCGCCCATTAGTCTATGTATATTAAGCGGCTATCCATAGAAAGGCACCACATCGTATTTCAACCTAATATTGACTTTTATAAAGAAGTTTCTTTTACAAAACCACAAAATTGGGCAGTAGGTTTGTATGGTGGCTACCCCAAAAAGTGGCCTGCCCCCACCCATTAATGTATATGTGAAGTGTCCGACCACTCGAAACTACCATATCAATTAATAAGTTGATATTGACTGCAATAAAAAAGTTTTTCATACAAAAAGACAAAAGTGGGCGGTGGGTTTCTATTGGAGCTACCCCAAAAAGTGGGCGTGGCGGGTCAATCTTGATACTCTATTAAACTGCAATAATTAGAAGTGTGTGTGCAAATTTTCAACTGAATAGCATAAAATTTGGTGCCCAAAAAATGCGCAACAACATACAGACAGACAGACGGACATGGCTAGATCAACTTGTCTCGTCGAGCTGATCAAGAATATATATACTTTATGGGGTCGGAAAAGGTGGTAATCGCAAGGAGCTATGTCTGGTGCATACGACGAATAGAGAAGGTACGTTACGGTCATAGAATATTCAGTTTTGGCGGCGAAGTTGATGATTTTTTTTTTACGTTTGTTAATTATAGTTATAATTTTACTTTTCATCGCCATCTACAATTCGTTGCAAAAAATCTTCTTTTTATTTACTGTTGGTACAGCTGTTCATAGCTTTGCCATCTTTTGAAAATCCATAGAAAATAACTTCTATACCCGATAAACCAGATAAACTTTGCTGGAGTCAAGTACAGAAAAATATAAAGACCTTTTTTCTGTACTTGAGTGCAGTTTAGAAATTTATCCAGAACTGCTTTAGTACTCAGAAGAACAAAAACAATAAATTATTTTTTCTTTCTTGAAATTTTTTTTTTTATGTTTTTCTGTACTTGAATATTTCTTTTGAGGTCCATACTAGGCTTAAGTCATAATAAGAGCGACCTATATAATGTATATATGAATTCTAGCTGGATCAAGGTCATTTTACATTGAGAAATATTTTTGACATAATATTTTTTCAATGTGAAGAGAGAATAATAACAACTTTTTGTTACACAGAAAAATGTTTAGCCTCATATACATGTGTTGCGTACTTAGCTCCCATCAGTATGCTGGCAGGCTGGATTTCTCTGTGAAGTTCAAATCACCAGAAGAAAATTTGTCTAGAAATTTCTGTGAAACACTGCTGTATGTGTATGTTAGTTGAACATAAGTAAAAAAAACAGAAAAAATTAATGAATAAATAGGAATACACAACAAAGAATGCAACTGTCTTCAGTTTTTTTTTTTTTTTTTAATTAACTATCTCCAGAACATTCATGAATATTGCAGAGAACCACGTCTGATTAGTGATAAAATACCTTGAACAAGAAAAAAGAAAAAAGAAGGTCTCACACGAAATATTAAATCGTATTGTAAAACATAAACATAAAAATAGGGGCAACCTCAAAATGTGGGTGTACACACACACTAGTAGATGTGCATGAAGCGACCATCTATAAGAAGTTTTCATACAAAAAGTCAGAAGTGGGTTTGTGGGTTTTTAATGTATATGTCAAGCATCCGTCCACTAGAAATTACCATATCAATTATTAAGTTGATATTGACTACCATCAAGAAGTTTTTCATAGAAACAGTCAAAAGTGGGCCGTGGATTTGTGTGGGGGCTACCCCAAAAAATGGGCGCGGCGGGTCAATCTTGATACTACTTGATACCTTTATTGCGTTACAAACTTTCAGACAAACTGATAATAACATTTCACACTATGTATGAATGGTATAAATAATGTTTTTTCTGTACAAAAGAAAACTGCAGCATTCTTTCTTCTTTTAAATAATGACTGAATTTAGTCAAGTTGAACTTTGTGTTTATATATTTTATTTTTTGATAGCTAAGAAAAATGCTTGATCCATCATGATTGACTTTATTCAAGTTTAAATTTAGTCAGCTAAAATTTTTGTTGACTAGTCAACTGAATAAGAACTCGAATCGATTGATCGTAACATCGTTTTGGGACTATGTTTTAAAGATATAAGGTACATCGTAAAAGCTTTAGAGGGCGTTGCATGCCCATTTATATACATACAAAGAGATAGAATTTCAGCGTAACATCTCAAAAACTAAGTGAGTACGCATTGAGTGCGACAGACAGGCTGAAATGAGTAGATCTTCTAGTCTCAAAGACGCTATTAAAAACATTCATACTTTGCAATTTTGTGTTGGCGGACTTCGATGCATTCTTCAATGCACTCTAAACTTTCTGACAAACTTAAAATACCCTTTTAGCACTCTGAGCAAAGGGTGTAATAACTATTGCATGAATGAACTGAGAACGCTACAAAGAAAAGCAAATCAAAATATTTGGTAACAAAATAGCTAAAAGAAAATACAGAGCAGCACAAAAACAAGAAAGAACGCTGCAGTCGAGTGTGTTCGACTTCGAAATACTCTGTAGCTTGTCGAAGGTTACTTAGATACTATGTGTGTGGCTACCTCTCATAGTGGTCTGATCAAATGTAGCGTTTCAAATTTGTTAACAATAAAAAAAAAAAAAAAAAAACTATTCATACAGAAACTCTACAATGAAAAGCTGGTTTGTATTGGAACTACTCCTTATAGTGCGGTCATCACGTGCAATTAATACATATTATATGAAAAGTGAATAGGAGAATCTAAATATCGAAACGTGAAGGCTCTATCTTTTATATTTTTTGAGCTATCTTCGTTTAAATAGACGTACGGACGGAGGGATGTACAGACGGACATGTCTATATCAACTTAACTTTTGATGCAGCTCAAGAACATACATATTTACTTTATGGGGTCTGCCCCGCCCCATTTTGGCTGTTACATACATTTGCACAAACGTAATATACCCTTTAACCCAATGAGTACACGGTATAAAAACAAATATTATGAGAATATTATGCAGAGTCGGAGTGGCGCCACAGAAAAGTGCGACGAAGCGATAAAAATAACAAGAGCAACCTACAACAACAAAAATTAAAATAAAATACAAATACTCCAAAAAGGAGCGAGCAAGGATTATTGCCCTCGCAGCCTTCAACTTTGCAGTCGCAACCAAAAATGGCGTCACTGGCAAAATAGTTGTACAAAGTTAAGCGCTTGGAATTAAATCAATAGGGCTAGTCGAGGAACGCCCACGCAGACGCGAAGCACAGAAGACTACAGGAAACAAAAAAAAAAAAAAAATTAAATAGGACATTTTTCGCGTTTGGGGAGTCGCAAAAGTGGAGCACTCGAAAGCTGAAAGCATGCACAGCGACAGGATATAAACATCATATATTTCACAGTCGTTGTATACATTCAGGCAGTGTGAGTCAAAGCCAAATTCAGTGGAGTTAATACGCTGGACCTTTGACAAGTCAGTGAAAATCAAGAGAAATTTTGAAGTACCTTCTAAATACAATATATTGTGTCAGCATGCTTCATTTAAGTAAGTAGCATTTAATGGACTATGACACTTATTTATCGCTCGATGAAGCTGCCGCTTTAAATTCGTTGAAGTTATTTGTTTTCGAAATACTTGGAAGTGGTAAAAACCCGAATTGCAAAATATCTGTTGATAATTTGCTTAAAAATTGTGGAAAGATGGATAAACAATAAAATTATTTATCTTTTTCATTTTTTTGGCATATGTCTTACATTGCTTTACTTTTTGCTACAGGCAAAAATGTGTACATGAAGATCCATTTCTTGAATTCCAACTTCGACCTGCTGGCCTACGAGAGTTTCCTCTTATTATTCCTATTAAGATTGATACATCTGTTCTACTCATCCTAAGGAGTAACTGACTTCTCCTCCGGTCAAACTTTAGCCACGCCTGCCTTGAAGTACTACACTTGGTAAGTCTAGACCACCTATTGTTTGCGGTCCTAATAGTTTCGGTTTTGATGTGCAGCTTGCAAGTTGACAGCGGTATGCCAATCGACTCCTTATCCTGTCGACTATGTACCTAATCTTGCAAGTTCATCTGCTATGCAGTTACCTTCAATATTGCTGTGACCTGGCACACAAACGAGATACTGTTCTGCTCAACCATCTCATTAAGAGATTTGCAGCAGTCAGTGTTGGTTCTTGACCGATTTAGATAGGAGTCCAACGCTTTTATAAGCTTTTATAACTGCTTGGCTGTCTGAGTATACATAGGTGGACTTATTTCTCCTTCACGCTAAACGATTCTAGGTATAACATTGCCTACCGGATGGCAGCAACTTCCGCTTGTTGAATACTACCGTCTGAATTTACATTAAGTAAATAACTACGACTATTACTCTCTCTCTCTCTCTCTCTCTCTCCATGCTCTCTATTACTTATCACTCTATGCTATAAATATTTACTACAAATAACTTTTCATACAGCCCTCAAAACAACAAAATGCAGCTTAGAATGACTCAATCGCAAAGAACCTGAGCGTTTTAGTCGCATATAAATCATCATCCAAAAAACAAAATTAAACGAATATTCATTTCATTTCCGCAACTCATAATTTTCGACAATATTCGAAGAATATTTCATTAATTAATTGAATTTAGCATTTCGCGTATTGCTTTGAAGCGATATTTACCCTCTGTCCCTGTATGTATTTTCTTCTATATGCCAGTATTTGCTGGTTTCTAGGTCAGAAACATAAATTATGCTCACTTCGAGCCACCACCTTACAAACAATTCAAACAAGTTCATTTGCCTTTTACCCCACTTGTAATTTGTATTTGTCCTTGCAGGCAGTTTTGCTGCCAGTTTTATTAGCCTTCTTTTGCGTAGGACCTGCCAGTCCTGGTTACTCCCCAAATTAATTTGCTTCAATTATTTTTATGAGTGAAAAACTATTACTTGGATTTCATATTTTCTCCATTATTTAATCATCAAATGCATGAATTTCATTGTTCAGACTACTTGAAATTTATAGTTTGCGAAAATAGTCATCGCTTCAAATTGTCAAATACTCAATTTTAATACTATGAGCAATTTTCTCGTTAAATTAGCAGCAATTTATCGGCTTAAAAATGTCATCATTGGGATTCATTTGTATGCAAAGTATGTCATGGGCATGAATCAGCGATGATTTCGTTAAATTGCGGTTAACAAAGAGAGTTTCATAATTAGAAATGTGGTAATAAATATATTCAAGAAAAGATTCATTGAGATTAGCAAATGTAAATTACTCTTAAAGAAGTATTGCTGTCATAATTATTATTACGAGTACATATTTGAAATTGAAAATGTTTTTGTAACTCACATGCTTTATGGAGTATTACGTGTCTGTATCCTCGGAACACAGCTTATTTGGTATTTCTTGGAAATTGATAAAATCATAGGAATAAGTGAGCTTCAATTCATTTATGTACTCAACTTTTGCACTTTGCTTTACAATTTTTACTTTGTGACAAATTTCATAAGAACATAAATCTTATTGCACTTGGCCAAATATTTCCCAAAATAACTTACGGTTTTTTCACAATTCCTCCTAAATAAACTTGCAAGCATTTCTCTATTAAACTTATCTTTTGCCATATGTTACCTAGAAACTAAAATAAGAATCAACGCAATACACTTGTGACTCGTTTTTAACAATGTACAAGTATTACATTGAATAGTCGTATCACAATAAGTTTCAATAATTATTTCGCTAGTTGAAACTTGATAACAAGTTTAGGCTCTTATTTGCAATACTTATTTGATATAAAAAGTATACAGAGAAGTAATACTTATATGTATTTTACAGATTTTTAAAACTTCTGAAAGATTATTAATATGAAACAGTGTCACAGTTGTACCCAATACCCTTCCATTGTGATGCATATTAATATTGAAGTAGGGAAAGAGTGTAGGAGTGTTTTTTTTTTCATTTCGTGCACCTATATCTCTAAACATAGTGATCTGAACGGAATATTTGAGTTGGAGAATGGATCGGGCACCGGTATAGAATATTCAGGGCCAAACTCCAGCAAACGAAAGAACATATCCCAGCATGGTTACATGTTATTTTTGAAAGCTGTCTTAGACTTAATCATATTCCATTCAAATAGAAAGATGCTAGCCGCAAGATAGCACTGCACATCCCAGTTTCTTCTATTGAAAATTCGGGAGAATTAAAAAAATACGCTTAGTGGCATTTCTCGCTTTTAATAATGTTCGCTTTTAATAATGCTCTCCACGACTCACTAACGCTCTGACTGATGTTGGGGTATACGCCTCCACCAGTAGATTTGTCAATAATGAAACACCTCAAGTAGGTGTACTCTCTCCGCTTCACTGGGTGGTCCCACTTAACTAATTGTTACGACGCATGGAAGCGGATGGCCAACAAGAGATAATGTATGTGGACTATGTCGCTATGAATATCAGAGTTAAATTTTCGCAAACCTTATGTAACTTAATGACGTCACTTTCAGAGTGGGCTTCAGTTTGCGGCTTGGACGTACACTCAACAAAAACTTGAGCTAGTATTATTTTCAAGAAAATACACGATTCCAGTTCTCATTGTCCCGAAATTAAACAAATTAAGTCCCGCATTCACTATTTGGGGGGATACTGTACAGAACGCGTCTCAATTCCTACTAGGTTACAACAGGACACCTTATACCATCAACATATTCATTGATGGCTCAAAGCTCGAACTGCGAGTCGGAGTAGGTATCTTTTCTCCGGACCTGGAGATTAGAGATTCCTTCACACTACCCGATCATTGTTGCGCTTATCAAGCAGAAGTTTTAACGATTCAAGCGGCTACACACTTTCTCAGGCTACATCCAAGCAAACAAGAGCAAGTGTTTTGTCCACAATAACCACTATAGAGTGCCGAAGTCCTCTTAAAGAGATGGCCGAACACTACGTAATCTACCTCACCTGGGTGCCTGGTTACCGGAACAAAGGTCACACGTCTCTTGTTGGAGTATTTATGTTTCATTGCCTTATAGGGAGACACACCACTAGGCTTGGGTATAACACACAGGATTTATGCAAAAATTGTGGGAATGCCGAAGAGAAGAAAACGGTTGAGTACTTGCTTTACCACTGCCCTGATCATAGTAGGAAGAAATAAGTTTCACTCGGAAGTCCCTTCTCATATAATTTTACAGAGATATCTGTAAAAGAAATCAATGTATCGAAATTTTTGGTACAGACAAATTAGTTCATGCAAAAGCTGTAAAAGACGTATGGTATCACTATATTGATATGGTATCACGGTTGAACCGAAGCTCTAATACCATTCACAGGGACGATTGTGTTTAAAAATGGGCCACCCCAAAAAGTGGGCGGTACATGCCCACCACTAGATGTGAATGAAGCGATTTGATAGTTGGTTTAGTAAAATTCTAATATGTTAATTAAAACATATGAAATGATTAATTGTTTAGATGTAAATTAAACAGAAATTGTACACCCTATCTGGAACGATAGGCCTTTTTATTTACAAAATGTATTTTAGAGACGTATTTGGTCAAATCACTAGCTCAATTACAGGCGATTTGCAAATCGCTAGAAAATGAGGTCTGTGGCATGGTGAATTGAAATTGAGGAGAATATCAAGCATCGAAAGTGATTCCTATGGCATCCCTGATGTACTTCACTACATACATACTCGTACATATATACTACACTATGTTACATACATTTTGACAGTTTAACAAATATTTTTTGGATGCAGAATATGAAAAATAATCTTTCGACACAAAATTAATATCTGAAATTTTGTTAGATGAAGATAGGCTTTCGGCACTTGAATTTAAACTCGACAAGAGGTTCGTTATTTTATTTGATTATACAATATAATTTTTCTAAAATGCATTTTTTTATTTTTTGCATAACATGCACATGATAGTGCTTAGCTTAAACTATGTAATTGCATCAGATGATGTCTAACAAATTTGATAAGATTAATAATGATTCTATAATTTAAATTTAATCTATATACATAAGTACAATAAAATACATATATATATATATATATATATATATATTTGCATTGTATGTTATGTTTATACTACAAAATAGTAATTTACAACAAGTCTTCATACCGGTATGAATCGAACATCAACGAACAGAACGATCCGAAACGAACAGCTGATTTTTGTACCATACCATTCAGCTTGTTCTTTTTGTTGTTAAACCTAACTGCAAAAAGCCGGCGTCAAAAACAAACACAACAAAAAATGGGAAGGTTTGTTATTATTCTTTTCCAACAGAACAAACAACAAACACAATGAAAATTGCAACTCGTAGCTAGCAGATACATTTGTATCTATAGCCATACGGTTCGTTTGCAACGAAACAAATCCGAATTGACTCGAATGCCGAATGCCGAATCGAACCAACCAAATGGCTCGCCTCCGAATTTTAAATTCAATTTCTTTCCGAATGTTCAGTCTGACAGCGAAGTTGAAACGCGACGGTTGTGTGCTACTCGGCGTTTGTTTAATGCAGCAGCGCAGCATTTTCAAATTCGAAATTTAATTGTTCGTGCAATGCAGTCAAACACAAATATTTAAAAGTCAACGAATTTCATTAAATACAAAATATATATAGCAGAATTTAATAAACAGCAACATTTTGTCATCAACGTGCGTACTATTATCGGCGTAATATCTGTCAGACACATTTGTATCTATATACAATAAATGAGGTGTGTGGGCGTATCGCAACGCATGTTGTTGTTAATGTTGTTATTGTTAGTTAATTTGGCCTAAAGTGCGTTCAAAGCGTCTGTGTGCTAAGAATTATAGTTTTCGGTCTTCTTGTTGTTGTTAAGCGAAACAAGTTGAATGCGTGTGTGAATTTTATATCGATGCAAAACAGGTAGAACCAACAACAACAAAAAACAGCAAAATAAATTTAATATTGTTGTATATAATAAAAAAAAAAATAAAAAAATCAAGAAATCAAAACTAAATAAAACCACTTCGTGCAACAAACATAAAAATAGAAAAAGAAAAAAAATAATAAATAAATATTCGAGGGCAGATCGCTGATAAAATCGATTTGCATGTGATTTTTATACAATTCGAGTATATTTGAGTGTTTGTGTACGACTTCTGATTGAAAATTATTTCGAAGTGTTTGTTTGTTGTAAAGCACAAGTTTTATTTAGGTTTTGAAATACAATTTTCAAAAAAAAATAAAACACAACCATTCGAGTGGAATTTTCGACATTTAAAAAGGTAAGTTTCGCAAGGCGTATGTGTATTTTTGGTACATATTATGTATATTTGGTAAATATCAATGAACTAGATGAAAAGCAAATGGAATGGAATGAGTGAGAAAATCATGTGGAAATCAAATGCCGTTTGTCGAAATGCCGCAACACTTCCAAAAGAATCGATTTCCTTATTGCGCATACAGACACAGATGCACACAGATATACACTTATGCATACATATGTACATGCTCAAATGTCCTTCGAAAGCTGCGCTCGCATTGCAACGAATTGCCTGCCTCCCATGCTACACCTCTGGTCACTACTGTTAAAGTGATTCTCTACTGTGTTTTTTCCTGTTGCTAGTTGCACGCGTTCAACAACGTTGCATAGCAAGGACATGGACACGTGCTGCTCTTAAAGTGATGCTTCCTTCCATGCTGTTGTTTTTGTAGTTCATTTTCGCATTTCCTTTGCACAGTCACCTGTTTCAATCAGCTGTGCTTTATACAATTTTTATTCTCTCTAAACATAATGTGAAAAAAACAACAACTATTACTGAGATTCTATACAAGTACCTATACAATAGATGCATTATTTCATTACGTTAGATTGAACCTCAAGGATGAATGTTCTATATGTTGAACTAGTTTACAACAAAACTATATAAATTTTCTCTTACACTTTTTTTTTAGCATAATATGCGTACTCTGAACGCGAAAAACATACTGATTTTTTTTTTTTCATTTGGGCTATTCACTTCGCTAACGGTATATTTTGATGATTTTACTTAAATTCACACTGAACGTGGGTTTAAATGAAATCACACATCGAAAAATACAAATATAGGTGAATGGCTCAAATGAAAAAAAGTATGTTCTTAGTGTTCAGCACACCCAAATTACTCTGAAAAAATGTAAGAGAAAATGACTATCCTTTTGAATTGAAATTTGTAAACTAGTGTTATAAATTTGCAATGAAAACAAGAATAAAATAGTGCATAGAAATTTTTTAAAAGCAAGAAACTTGTTGTTTGGTTTTAATAAAACTTACACGAAGATTCAAATTATGTACATAGCAGCTATAAAAAAAAAGTTTTAGAAGTTACAGACGTAGATGTTTAGACACACTCGTTTTGTCGGGTTGATCAAGAATATACGAGTATATATACATTTTATAATTTTTTTTTTTTTTGAATTTTTGGACATAGTTTTGAGTTCTACAAGTATTTCATTTTTGATGTATTTACGCATATGTATTTTCAATCTTACTTCTAATAACCATGTTTTTGTAAGGTCCTGAATGTTCACCGTACTGTATAACCTCTCGACCTTTCTTAAACAGTTTAAACATCACCAAAAACTTATTTGATCAATTGAAACGTTTCGGTAAAAGATTTAGCAAATTTAAAACTTAATATTTGCTCTTTGTTCGATGACACAAGCACACTCGCACTTTGAACGCGATATCTCCACTTCCAGTTGACCAAATGTTCTGAAGTTTTGATTCGAAATTGGACAGAGAAATTATTACTAAAAAACGAAATTTTTTGAAAAGGAAACATTTATTATAAAACGTGCATTCTTGAAATGCTAGCTATGTGTTGTTCAGGCGAGTATACAAGGTGTCTCAAAAGAAAGTTCACATTTAAAAAATCGATAAAAAAAGTAAGTAGTTTATTAAAAAAATGTTTATTACATATTAAAATACACACTTTGGGAATTTATTTCCTAAAAATGATATTGTCCAAATGTAAACCGTTGCGTTCACGGCATTCATTTAATCGAGTACTAAAATTTCATATGACGGCTCGGCAGGTATTTTCCGTGATAGCTGCCATTTCGTAACGGATATTTCCTTTTAATTTTCCAGGGAAGTCGGTTTGTTGCCGTAAACTTTAGATTTGATGTAACCCCACAGGAAAAAGTCCATAGGGATTAAATCGGGACTTCGTGGAGGCCAATTTATGTCACCTCTCCTGGAGATCAATTTGCCAGGAAAAATTTCATCCTGAGGCTTTAATTCTTGCACTAACTGAATTTTGTAGGAGTGCAGTTTTAAATCTTTGTGTAAAATGCGGAACAATGATGATATATGCACGTTTAAAGCAACAGCACGCTTCCGAATCGAAAGGTCTGGGTTGTCACGAACAGACTGAGTAACACTGTCAACGTTTTGGAACGTTCTCGAAGACCTTGGACGCCCGGATTTTGATTTTTCCAGCGTTGAACCGGTCTCTTCAAACTTCTCGACCCATTTTCCAATGAGTCGAGGGCTTGGCGCATCATTTAAATGACGAACATGTTGAATACTGCATAATGTTCTACGCGCTACAGTCTCTGAATTACCGTTTTTGCAAAACTCACGTACGCACGACGCACGGTCCGCTCCCAAGAAACGCTCCATAGCGACTAAATTCCCAAAAGCTAGGTTACCGATTGACATACCCCCCGCGCCCCTCGGAATAGTTGCGTTCACGCAATCAGCAAATCAAATGTGAACTTTCTTTTGAGACACCCTGTGCATACGTCCGAATTTTGCAGTTGCGCTATTGTTAACAATTTATTAGCAGAAAGTTTAACATATTGATGGTGCGCCCTATAATTTGAAAATTCAGAGAGAAAATGTTTTGTGTATGCACAAATGAATTGTAGTTTAAGTACTTTATGCTCTTTACACGTCAGTTTATTACAAGTAAAGGGTGTTACATCTTGAAAATAAAATACGTATGTAGCGTTCTACTGCGATAATTCTTCGTATATTTGAACAAAGGGATCTCGGAACTATAAAAGGTAGAACATCCAAATTTGGAGTTTTAGATTAGTGTGGCGCAGTTCAATCAGCTCTTCTGGCGGCTTTCAAACTAAAAATGCAAAATGGCTGATTATGCCAACTCGTACTTGTACTATGTTGGAAGCATGCGTACTAACATAAAATAAATTTTAGAAAAGTGAAATTTTGTGAATACAGTGAGACCAAGCATTTTTTAGTGGAACTCTTGTTTCCGTACCCATTCGCATATACATATGTACCAATACCAAATCTCATTCTCCTTCCTCAAATATTTCCAGATATATAGTTCGCATGTCATGGTGAAAGTAATTTGTCCTAAGTTGTTTTGTACATATTTTTTTTTAATTCGGACTGTCAAGGCTATTTAACAGTAAACAAAATTTTGATATCGTCTGAGTAGTTTCTGAGATTATACCCGGGTTGCAAACACTCTCTCTTTATAATAAAAAGTATAGATAGTATATATACATATATAAAACAACCTTCAGCATATTCATATACTAAATGTGATTGATAATGTATATCAAAGACTACGTTGCAACATTTTGTAGCAACAATAACAATGTTAGTGCTCACATGCACACTTTTTTGTATCTTTGCAACATTTGTACTGCTCTGCTCTGGTTGTGTTCTGCTGCTAAGTCGTAAACAAGTGTCTGTGTTGTTTTGAAATTTGTTGCTTAATCTGCCACCACCTACCTCTACAATCGACATGTACGTACTTGTCGCCTCCGCCGACTTCTCCACCCACTTCGCGCATATAACACTTGGCACTGTTATGCGACTCATTTATCAATTGCATTCTTGCAGCCGGCACCCTGTCGTGTTGCGTGCTTTGCGTCTAAGTTTATGTAGCTGTGTGTAAAAGTATCTGTGTGAAAAAGTATCTCAAACAGTCCGCTGCTGCCAATGCGTCTGTGTAGGTGTTTTGTCTGGCTAACATAGTTTTGTTATGTTTTTTGAGTTTTTTGTTGCATTAATTTCAATTGCAAGTATTGCGGTTTGCTCATATTGTCCATAGTTTGTACCATATTTTGTATTGTAGGCGTTTGATTTCATTGCGCATAGCTAATGAGCTGCACAGTGCATTGAATATACCATGCTGCAGCGTTCTAAGTGCCTGACCTAAATTCATTGCGAGTTTATGGTTCCTGTGGTGCGCGTCCTTTATCTTCATTGAGTTTTATGAAGTTGTAATTGAAGCACACGTACTAAGCAATTCATCTATCGACAAGTGAAGGACTTGCACAGTTTATCTTTATTTATTTCGGTCTTTTAGTTTTTAATTACAGTGCTTCAGTGAGCACTTTGTTTAAATAATCGCAAAAACAAAGAAGTTTTTTCTTTACTATTCACTCCGTTTCCCCTTTTGAGTTTCTGTTGCTTTGACACTGCATAATTTAGCGCGTGCTCGGCAAAGCATGAAATTGCACTTACCGCAAAACTACCCATATACGTTTGTATCTACAGTACGTAGAACTCACACCCTCAAAACCCACACTAGAAGTACATATTTATATGCTGCACTCGTTTTCCATTAGCGCATTAAACTCTAAATCCTTTGCAACGCCATAAAGTAGGCAACTGACGCTCTGACAATTTGAAACAGTTGCAACAGCTTATATCAGAAGCCTGTTGAGGTTAATTTCAATGCTCTTTTGCAGCAATTGTGCAATATTTTCAGTAAGAGAGTAACCATAAAAGTTTTAAACCATGAATCTTTAAACAAATTATTGAGTTTAATTGACTGACCAAAATATTTTTGGAAATACATCATCGAAATTAAAATTATTTTTCTTGAACTTTAATTTGACAACAATGCTTGAAAGCATTTCAAACGTCTTTTGTTGGTGAAACACTTTCTTTAATCAATTCTTACAAGCGTTTTACAAATTTGGTAATGAAGATGTGCTTCATGGAGTATCTCCAAAATAGCTGTTGTTCCAACCGACGAATCGATACTTACAATGCGGAAACTAGTTATAGATCCTTTACATATGTTACAGTACTATTAGTTGCAGCTGAAATAACAGCGATTGCTAATCTCCTAGCGCAAAAAATTGATGGCCCTTAAGACGAGTTAGAAAAATTCTGATTATAAGATTTTTTAAGATTCGTTTTACTAAAATTTTATAATTTTCCAAATATAAGTTATACACACAAGAAATTTGCTATCACATTGCTCACAGAGTATTTCGTAGTGGGCTACAATATACCCTATACAGATTTTACGGGCTCTTTCGTAGTCGATTATGAAATAGTCTGTAGACATTTTGGCATCAAATCGTTTACATGTCTGATCTTAGCTTAAACTAAACAGATTGGGTACCGAGAAAAAATGAAGCAAGTGAAAAATCTAAAATAATTAAAATGCTTGTTTTATATCTTCTTCTTTAATGTAAATTCGCTTTTGCTAGCAGTGGTTTTGATCTGTGTGAAAAGATTTTTGCAATTCGACGTGTAAATGCACTTTATATACATAATTATGCATAATTATACATTGTCGTATATTCTATAAAATAATTAAGGGTGCACCTTCTAGACTTCGATATGCGAACAGTTAATAACTTTGTCATTTTTTAGCCGATTTCGACAAATGAGCATGATTCTAGAACATCATCCAATACCAGTTTAACAATGAATCAATACACACCGAAATAATATGGAAATACTGTCGCAAGAACGATCGATGCCAAACCTGATTTGTGGCAAAAAATGTTGATGACGGACGAAGCACTCTCTCGCGGAATAAATAAGCAAAACTGTCGAATTTGGGCAACAGAGTACCCACACGTCATTCACGAAACATAACACGGTGATGGAGAAGTATTGTACAGAAAAATTTATAAAAATATAAAAGAAAAGAAAAAAGGATACACAAAATAAATACAATAATTCAAATCACAGTGAAAATGACACCTCTGAGATTCTGAAGCAAAAATCCAGGAGCGGAGGCGATTCATCGCATAATGGTTGTCGTGAGATTCGAGGTGTGTGCAGAACCTATTGCTGAACATTACAATTTACGTCTGACAGTTGGGATCAGTAATTCACGATGGATAACTGAGTTTCTGACATAGTATGATGCAGCAACGAGACTACGCAGGATCTTTGACTGAATCCTTTGTAGGATATTCACATTAAAGTTGGAAGCCGTGCCCCAGAGCTATGTGTCATATGTTCATATCGGCTTTATTATTGTATTGTACAACAGTATCTTGTTCCTTAAACTCAGATGCGTACTTAAATTCAGAAGCCAGTTTATTTTGAAGGGTGTGAGATACAACTGCTTTCTTTTTAACTTTATGTGGGGTTGCCAGGTAAGCTCATTGGGATGGGTTCGCCGTTGAGAAATACTGGAGGACAGCTGGTGCACCTTTTGTAAATGTTACATGTGTGGATTTCACTGCATTCACTCCAATATTTCATGTAATGAACCACGTCTCTCGATAAATAGATCTCTAGATAGATAGATAGATAGCTATAGACATGTATACGAAGTTTATCCGAGATAGATAATTGTGACTCACAACTCACAAATTTCTAAAAGTTCACGCTTAAACAGAGAATATAACAAATAGTTGGAATCTTTTAAATCTACGCACCAAAATACATAGAAAGAAGCACTTTTTTGGTGTAAACCAAGTGTAAACCTACTGAATTTTCGTAAGATTATCAAATGCCCTAATCAGTTTGAGTGCGTATTTTTTTTAAATTCGTGAATTGAAATCTCAAGTTATCCCTTTTCTACAAACCCCATAATAGATAGTAGTCCCATAATCCTATCAAGCTGTCTCCTGACAGGAATACCTCTACGAATAGTTTCGAAAAAATATATTCTCGAGAAAATATTTACGAAATGTGTTTGATTTTCTGAGATATTAAATAATAGAATAGAGAGATAGAATATGCAGAAACAGCCATATACTTCAGAATGTCGGTCAAACAAGATGTGTTCCGAGTATTTTGATTAGATGACTATGCCCGTGTTTTCCATATGTTAGTGACAAGCGCTATGTCCTACAAAAAAAAAACCACCTAAAAAGTTGCCACAGATCACATTCGCAAAACTTCAAAAACAAGAGAAGATTTTGAAAAATTTTGTGTTGCCCCTCGCATAATCACACACCCTAAACTTTCCAATATAAGACTCGGTTATAATATAAACTGTCTATTTATATAGTTAAGTACTACTGCTTTTCTATAGCCTGAAAAGCTCAACATGGAACTCGGCGGCACGTAATAAATATTTTTTTATAATTTAACACTAGAACGATTTTGTTGTTCTTATCAGATTTTGCAAAATATACAATAGAGATAGGAAAAATAAACTATCAAGTATAACAACAAATACTACGAGTAGTACCTATGAGCTTGCGAGTAAACGCTGAGAGCATTATAATGTAATATTATCGCATCGTTGGTGCATTTTGTAATTTGATCAAATAATATAGATAAGCGCGTATCTTTTGCTTCTTTTTTTTCTATTTGTTAAGCGCTGCGGCTGGCGGCAAATAATTTCCGCCTTTTTGAAAAAAATTATAGAACCAATTCGATATTGATTCGTTACAGCATTACTTAACAGATTTTTGCAGTCGTTCTGTTTCTGCATTTTAGCTGCATTTAAATAAAATATCCATTTACAAGGCATAAGTTTCAAACAGTTTAGAAACAGCCGCAGCTGTTAATATCCTTGTATGAAAGTGTGCCTTACACTCGTGCCATTCATATTTACTTTAACTCCGCTGCTCGCTTTCTACCCTCATTTCTTTCAGATAGTTATTCTGCCTAGTTCTATATTTGTATCGATTTCACATTAATTGCAGTCCACACAGCGTGGCGCGTGTTGAAATTTATTTTAGTTTGATTACTTTCTATGACATCTATTGATTTATTTATTATATTTTTAGTCCTTTATCTATCATGCCATCGTATCTCTCTCTCTCTCTCTCTCTCTCTCTCTCTCTCTCTCTCTCTCTCTCTCTCTCTCTCTCTCTCTCTCTCTCTCTCTATATATATATATATATATATATATATATATATATATATATATATATATATATATATATATATATATATATATATATATATATATATATATATATATATATATATATATATATATATATATATAGTTTAAAGTTTTCCTTGAATCCTTATTTAAGTTGGACTTTGCTTTTGTTTTATTTTTCTGACAGTTACACCTTCTTAAATTTTTCGTTTGTTTTTCTTTGTATTTTCTTAACCTTTTGGTATATTTGTGACAATTTGTTGTACAGTGGAACCTTTCAATTTGAACGAAATGATCAATGAAACTTCATTTAGTTACTAATCATAAATTATACTTTATTTTTGGCAATTGAAAAGTACTAATATAACTAAAATATTTGCAGTTGGTGACATATAGCTGTTCTCGTCTTTAAGACATTGTGTAATATAATGAAACAAGTCGATTGTTTAACGATTAACTATAGACAACGTTTCCATGCGTTGCGAATGGTGTAAAAAGTCTGTAATCGTGTGTCAAATCAATTGAGCTACATAATGAAACATCATGCAAATGAGCTATACTATAATGAAACAAAAAGTTATCTACATCGAATTCTCATCAGTTTGAAAATAATTGGATCTACTACGCCAAAGTTAACCGACCAAGATCATAAAAGTTACAAAATGTAGCAAATTCAGCGGTGCCGAACGAAATTTGTATCAATAAATCGAAGAATCTGTTGAGGATTTGGTCAAAAAGGTTTTGTACTATATATTATATACTTCTAAAATCAATCGAAACTATTACTGGAGCTTGTTACCGACTGAATTTGATAAAATTTAGCTGAAATGAAAAAAAAAAAAAAAAACAAGAAAAAACGTTAACTTCGGTTTAACCGAAGCTCTAATACCATTCACACGAAATTTTAAATAGTATTGTAAAACATAAATATTCGGTGGGGCTACCCCAAAAATTGAGTGGTACACGCCTACTAGATGTGTATGAAGCGATTTACTAGATGTGTAACATGCCGAAATATCAAATTTCAAGTTGACATTGACGTTTTCCATACAAATGCATAAAAGTGAACTGTGGGTTTATATGGGAGTACCTCAAAGTGGGCGGGATACGCCCATTTGTATATGTATATGAAGAGGCTGTCCACTAAAATCCACCTAATCGAATTTCAAGCTAATATTAATTTAAATAAAGATTTTTTCATAAAAAACATACAAATGGGCAGTAGGTTTGTATGGGGCCTACAACAAAAGTGGGCGCCCATTGGTCTATGTATGTTAAGCGGCTGTCGATAAAAAGGCACCAAATCGCATTTCAACCTAATATTGACTTTAATACGGAAGTTTTTCCTACAAAAAGTCAAAAGTGGACCATAGGTTTGTATGGGAGCTACCCCAAATAGTGGTCGGGTCCAACACATTAATGTATATGTCAAGCATCCGTTCACTAAAAGTTAAAAGTTAATTATTATGTTAATATTGACTACAATAAAAAAGTTTTTCATACAAAACTCAAAAGTGGGCGGTGGGTTTGTATGGGGGCTACTCCAAAAAGTAGGTGTGGCGGGTCAATCTTGATACTCTATTAAACTGCAATAAAAAGTAGTGTATGTGCAAAACTTCAAACTGATAGCATAGAAATAGGACCCCGAAAAATCCGCAACAACATACAGACAGACAGACGGACATGGCTAGATCGACTCGCCTCGTCGCGCTGATCACGTATATATATACTTTATGGGGTTTACGATGCCTCCTTTAATGCGTTACAAACTTTTAGACAAACTGATAACACTATAAATATAATCGGATCACAAAAAAAAAAAAAACAAGATTACCGGTTACATGCATAAATGATTATTACTACATATTATTTTTTTTTCCTTTGAAGTGACGTTTCGAATGTGTGTCAGCTTAAGACTACACGTCATGAAATATCAAAATAACTCAAATATCCAATTCATTTTTATAGCGCACTCTTCAAAAAAAGTTTCACTAGATACAATATCTGAAATAGACAATTATATTAAATAAATACTTAAAGTACCAAAGTTGGCTTGCTATTTTCTTTTATTTAGTAAATTGGCTACCTTAATAGACCACATAAAACTAAACTGAAAACGACTTACCTCAATAGATTTCACTGTGGTTTATTTAGTAGCGTTGGTGTATCTTCTCATTTGGCACGCCTTGCCAAGTATTTTCTTACAGCTTTTTGATTTTCGTTTAAGTTTTTCCCCATCCAAATGTTTTGTGTTAGTTTAACCCATAATTTTTCTGTGGTTTCCAGCCGTGTGCAGCCTATTTGTATATACTATTTTTGTGGTTTCTACAATTTGTTTGCACTTTGACGATATCCTTTTGTATACTTTGTATAAAGTGTGGCGTTTCTATGCGTTGAGTGCCAGGCGGCGGCAAATGAGTTTGTTGGGTTATGAGGCCATAGTAATGAATAACGTGTAAATTAAAGGGATTTCTAGTACAGCTCTAATATTACAAAACCGTTTCAAATTAGCCTTTTAACGCCTCAGGCAAGCAAGGAACATGAAACCAGTTAGCTGGATAAGAATATATGAAATACTAGAAAAATCCTTTAATAGAAAATGTATCTCATGCACTTTACTTGCTTCTTTTAAGTATTTAAGTCGTCAGTACGCATTCTTCTATATATGAACAACACCCACGTAAGAATTTTTATTAGTTTCCAACACAATTTGGCCGTCAAAAAAGAAAAAAAAACGAAATAATGCAAGAAATTCTATAAAAAAATATGTGCAGTAGAACCAGTTCAGAAATGAAAACGTCAAAGACAAAAGACCTTAAACTTTGCATATGAATACAAACAAACTACTTGTATATAGCTATAGATACATATACGAAATGATATAAAAATAAGCAAACTGAATGTGTATGTATATTTTCATTGCAGTCATCAAATCATTCATTCATTCATTCATTCATTCGTACGTTCACATACACAATAATTCATTCCAACCGACAGTTTTAGCGCTTTAACGCATTATCTGAGTTGAAAAAATAAATAAGTAAATATATTTTGCTATATTTTATGACTCATGTGATAAGAAAAATTTGATAGAATGGGCCATTTGTTTAGATTTCTTTCACGTGTTTCTTACTAAGATTATTTTAAGTTAATATGTATTTATAATTATTTTGTTAAACAGGCTTGGTGTTTGCTAAATGTAAATGTTTCTAAAAGTTTGTTTAAATTATAAGTTTATGGCACATTGAAAAAAAAAAAACAGCAAAATATATAGAACATTGCATTTTTGCTATCGTTTTAGACATGAGCAAAAATTTAAAGGTTAGACAAGTCGTAAAAACAACCGGCGTCGTGAAATTGTTAAATAAATAAAGCAACAAGATTACGGGAGAACGTTAATTAAAGAAGATCCGAAGCTTGTGTATGTGCTTCAGATACGCTTTAAAATACTTAGCAACTATTAATTTATAAGGGATTTCTATGTTTTAGTGACTCTATTACACATAGATATAGAAGTGAACTGAAAAAGAAAACTAACAGTTCCCACAAAGTCTTTTCATTGACGTCACAAGCCAGTCGCAGGCAAAACGGAACTACTGAACAGTTCATTTTGCTTTGTACTGTACATTTTTGCTACCGGAATTGTAAATTATTAGTGATATGTCAAACAAACAAAAAACAATGTTCCCAAATCAACATGAAATACTAAAAGCAGATATTTATTAGGTGAAAAGTCCACACATATTGATTTTTCTTTGTTTTTTTTTCTGCCGGAACTGCGAAACGTTACACCTGTATTTTGAGTATATAAAGTATTTTCGGTAGTAAACATTTTTGTTATCTGAGTACGCGCTGAAAAACAATTCGTGCCAAAAACTTTTTGATTGTTTTTGTTGTTCTTTCTATCTATGCATCTAAGTATCGATGTACCTTTGTTTGTTTGTATGCTATATAGTACGGCTACGGACGAAACCATCCAACCGATACAGCTCAAATATCCGAGCAGTCTTTAATATTGGTCAGAGACGTTTTTGTGAAGTTTGGGACATAGCTTTGCTCTGTTTTCTCTAAATGATATATGTATATCCCATGTATATCTTTTTGTTAGCCGTAGCAGCGCACGCCGGGTACCAGTTAGCATTAAAAAATAATAGATAAATTGGCGCAAATATGGTATACTTCTTATCAAGCAGCACTCTTACTCTAGTAACGAAGCTACACACTCGCTAGCTTTATCGCAGCATACCAAGCGTGCTGTGATTTGCCAATGCTACCAAGCTATTTCACCAATTTTTCAGTGCAACCATACAAAAATTAAGCCACAATGATAGTGATCGGCCTAGTAACTAAAAATTCAAATTCAATTGATATGTTTTTACATAGACTGTAGCCAACTTTTGACCGCCACTAGAGCCGTTGAGAGAAACTCCGGGCCCGGTTTACAAAATATTACACGGAAATACATATGTGAAATCCAAAATAATTTGATTTAATGATTGATTGATAATCTTGATTTTGTGTCTTTTTTTTAAGAAATCGTGGTATGTATGTATATACATATATGTTTGGGCCTTATATGTGAAATGAGAGACAATTTTTTATTCTCTTCACAAAAAATGTGAATAGTATTATAATTTAATCACAACGCCTTAAGCGAAGCATCGGAAACCCAATAAAGTATATATATATATATATTTGTAAATTTGTTTCAGATGAACTAACTCTTCCTACAATTCTTCAGATACATCTGATAGGTGGTTTTTCTTTTATAAAGTTTGCTGCAGCACTTCTTATTTCAGTTTCTTTCAATGTTTCGAATTTTTATAAGAAGGAAAAGCAACCGTTCAGTTTTTTCATGGCATCGAATCGCTTTGAAATTCGTGCCATAACAGAATCGTTCGTGCACTAATAAAGTTTCTTATTTGAAATCGGTCTATTCATCTTCATTTATAGTTTACTTTCATCAAAAAATTTGGTTAATTATTTTTCGGGAAGAAACTATTGCCTTAGAAACTACTTGCCGTTTGTGTAAAATAGCATACCATTGATCCCTGGCTCGTAAAAGAGCCTGGTCCCTGGGTAATTTATTCTCTTTACCATTCCTCTCGACATGCCTGGTGGCCATTATGAATTTTTGTTAGTTCCTTTCTAGTTCTTTGTATGTAAACGGCATATAAGATAATAAATTTAAGTCATCATTCATATATGGCATATTTTTAACCCAGTGTTTGGCCATGTTTGCGAATAGGCTATCATGCCAAATTATTTGGCGTGTGTGACCAACCAAGTGCCAAATTTTGTATCGCATTTGGTCGTTTATCTTGCAAACCTATTTGTAAGACAAATACAGCCAAATTATGTAGGTGTGTGAAAAGTAGATAAAACGAACGATATACAATATATGCAAATCGGTGACAATTGGTGGAGAAATACGTAGAGCTCTCGAGACTAGGCACAAATTTGTAAACTAACTCACTGACTAGACATTTCATACTGATCAAGAAAATACTCGTATATACTTAATGGGGCCTTCTTTTGAATCTTGCATACATTTGCAAAAACTTATTATATACGTATTATACCCTTTCACCCTATTTGTACAAGGTTTAAAAATAGTCTGCTGAACATACACAGGACATAGACAGGTTGATTTTTTGGCATGACATAAATGCCTGGAGATCTGTAACATTTAGAAAAGCAGAAGAAGTGATCTATGCAAGATTCAGAAATTAACAAACATATTTACCCCTGTTATCCTTTGCCCCATCCAAAGCATGTTTACTATATATCATGATGCTTATAACTTGCTAGAATTATCACAGTTTTGCCAAGCATATTTATTACTAATTGTTACACACAGTTGTGAATGCGTACTAGGTATACACTGATAGGGAAATGAAGTAATCTTTCTTACCGATTGAGCTGAAGTGATTACATTAAAGTACATCTCTCTCTCTCTCCGCTAGACAACTTCAGTATTTTTTAAGCAGAAATCCTTAAAACTGTTGGTCAACCATTCTATAGTCATAAGAGACATTAAGATCTACTTAGTCTGCAGAAGTGCTACTTAAAACTCGGAACGATATCTCTAAATTAAAGACAATTGTATACAGACGCATAATAAAATTCCATTAGCACTACCGCTCAAATTTCTCAGAATAGTATATCCTAGTGCAACCAGACGTTATCTCTTACCTGAATCAAACTAAATCTATAGAGCTCCTTCTGACCCTAAGCATATACACCATGCAATTTTACGAAAGCTTAGAGTCTGAATGAGTCATATAGAAGAAGATGAATCTACATACATATTTCCAAATATGTTTGTTCCTATCATGGGCTTGCATAAAGGCGATTATCTTCAATTTACTTAAACTTCCTCGATAGTGTTACCCAAGACTAAATTGTTTTACATTTTCATAATAAATTTGGTAGCGTGAAGAACAATGAAAATACTTATTTTCATACAAATTTGATGAAAGTAATATCTTAACTATCAAATCGATTGAAAAACAATGAGAGCTTGAATTGATGTCAATTGAATTATCATCAATTTACGTGTTAATAAGTTCGATATAGATCGAATAAGTGGAACTTAGAATATAAAAAAAAAAACCATAGAAACAATGCTTTAATACTCTGGGCATGGCAGGGAAATTGTTTGTATGATCAGCCTAGGAAAGGTAACAATATATATTTCAAGATCGATATCTCATAAACTGTATGCCTAGTTAACATCAAATCAGACAGGAGACAGACGGACACGGTTAGAGCGATTCAACACGTCGAGCTGCTCAAGAATAGAGAATGGAGTTTGTGCGCTACCACCTTTAATGCGTTACAAATTCCGTAACAATATTATATTACTGTTCAAACTACGTGTGAAGCGTATAAATATGGCGTGATGAACTATATTTAAAGAAATTTAAAATTTTATATTGACTGTGCTTCAGTGTAATTAAATCTGATTTTAAAATGCATAGACTTTATAAGTACATTTTATATTATGGGTAGTGTTTTGCATTTTTAATTCTTTGTATTCGTATGGAATTGTCTATTTCGGGAGCAGTTATTGCGTTTTTTTGTTCAATATTAATTGATAAACTGACAACTTGACTTTTTCACAGTTTACAACCAAAGTTGATAAGCTTTGAGATTAACAGATAGAAACTGACAGTGACACTGAGTATAAAATAGAATAGTATCTCATATATGTATTGTATGTATTTAACCATTAATAATAGATGACAGATGACATAACTGCAGCGTAGACAAAACTTAACCAGAAACGCGAAATAATTAATGCAGATGAAGATGAATGAACGAATTCATATAGAATTATTGGATGAATGATAGCGAAAGCAAATTGGCATTTACATATTTAAATGAATGAAATAGATAAATGTATGAATAAATGAATTGGCGTGGTTGACTGCATGAATGACAGTGCACATTCATAAATATTTCGGAAAATTTAAATAAACTCATAATAATGACGCAATATTATCAATTTGTAACATGGGTAATCATCATCATCATCACAATCAGCAGAATCAACAACAGCTGTCAGCGGCAAGTGTAGTAGCTGTCAAAATTTGACAGAACTCAATTTTGTTTGAAACGGTTGAGAAGAGAAGAGTGCAACCTGTTTTCGTTACGCATGCGTGATACGCTCTACGAGGGTGGGTTGGTGTTTTCTCGATAATATAAAGGGTTGCTATCAAATTTTACAGTTTATGTATTTTGGCTAGCCAATTATATCGAAGAACTTCTTATAAAAGTTCTTCAATTTAATTGGATATATATAATAGATATTTGTATTCGAAAAAACTGGAAGAACGGTGGTTTTTATAATTGGTTTCCACATTTTCCATATCTATAATTTCTGACCATTCATGACGTTTACTGTAATATCTTATTTCAAAGCAATAAGATGAGATGCGGTAAATAATGGAAGATTTGCTCTATATATCTGCCTTCTTGACGAAAGATTCCTGACAAAATTTTGGAATTTTTTCGTTTAGAATGAGCTTTGGTTCACAGGCGCATTAAAACAATCACTTTAAAAGTATAATAATAATTTTAAATTTCACAAAATATATAAAAAAGTGAGCAATGCAATTAGCTACCCCGAAATAGAAATTATTGACTTGAAGAACTGCCAATAGTCTCATGTATATTTTGTATCATCGCCAAAGATGTTTCTGCACGAAATTGTTTTTGAGAGAATAAAACCTTCAATTTCTACACCAAAGCTCTACCAGCACATAGTAAAAACCGCAGAAATTAGACACCATCACAAATTGTTTAGCAAAAATTTTATCCTTTGTGTAACCTGATTGTTTGTTGGAAAGGTTGTGAAGAGAGGCAAAGCGCAATCTATATTTTTTCACAGTCGGTGGAATATTTTGGGCATAAAAGATTTTTACCATTATGACACACAACGCCTATGTTATAATTTGCAAGCAGTTTATGCAGTTACAGAGTTAAGAAAGAGTGTTCTCAAATTAGTCGAAGTAACGCTGAAAATGGTTTCTCCTCAAAATGTTATTCATAAAACCAAGTTTAAAATTAATCTTGGACAATTTAGAGGTGATAGGGTACTTTTCAGACAAATGATCAAATTTCGACCACTGGGAAAACTCATGTTTATAAGAAAACTTCGTTATTTTAAGGAACACTTTTCCTATAGTGCAATCGAAGCAGTGAATCCAAAGTAACGTGAGGTAGTTCTGTCGGCTAATACTATACTAATGGTGTTTATTTCTATAAATACATTAAAACAATCACTGACAACAATTAATCAGAGCTTTTGGATCGATGCGAAGCTGATTTTAAGCAAACACTATCGTATTTGACAAAGAAACAAACTGTTTCTTCATCAGTACTACACATCAATTTTATGAACTGCACTACGGATTGGTTGCTCATTCAACCTATTCTACAGATTTAGCTCTGTACGATTTTTCTCTGTTCCCAAACTTGAAAAATGTCTAAGTGGGAAATGATTTGAATCGATTGAACAACACTTAGCTGAGAAAGAAGCCTTTTTTGAGGATCTTTATATATCGTATTATATGACTGACAAAAGAATGATGTAGAGTTGCTGATACCGATACTCTTTGAGACATAAAATATATGTTAGATCTATTACTTATTAACGGACCCTCTATTACTCTTGCACACTTGACCCTTTCTTTCTTAAATACTAATTTGCGTGCGTAGCACCCAGAAACGCATAAAATGCACATTTGACAGTTATAATTGTCATAATGACAATTGCAGTGTAGAGTGTTCTAAAGAACTGGGTGCGCTGAACAAAATTTGGGGGAGAGCATGAAAAATGACAAACGTAGCGTTAAATTTTTATGTGTGTCTACCGAAAAAAAAAAAATAAAAAAGACACCAAACCAAAAAACAAAAAGTACAGCAAGATTAACTAAAAATAAAAGTAAGTCACGCAATGTCATCAGCGTTAATGCTTCATATAAAAAAAGCCAGCTTAGATCTAATAAAAAAGATAAGAAACTGACACCGAAATGAGACACCCAAATAGAATTTATGATATACTTTTTATGTACAATATGTATCTATATACTCGTACATATGGAATTATATTTCGTAACATAAATTATATCGTTATAGCGTAGCATAGATATGTGTATATAGTGAGTCGATTTAACCTTGAATTGATAACAAATTTGGATGCCTATAAAGTTATAGATACTAAAAATCGATTGCAACACAAATCTTTGGACTTAATGTGTCAAATGTGTCAGCAAGCGATTTGATTATCAAAGAACTGCTGTTTATATATTTAATGAAATAAATAAAAATACATATTAAAACATATATAAAAATGTATATATATTAGATCTGAGAACCAGCGATCAGCTATACTAGTATAGCGTATACGAGTATGTATGAAAATATGCGCAAATTTTTATGCCCTGTATCCATAGCGTAAAAAGGTATATCAAGTTTGTGCAAATGTCTGTAACAGGCAGAAGGCCGCTTGGGGAACCCTATAAAGTATATAAATTCTTGTTCACCATGGGATGATGAGTCGATATATATATACATATGTCCATCTATACATCCATCCGTCCGACCGTCTGTTTGATCGAATAGAACTCGGAGATTATAAGAGATAGATACTTAAAGTTTTGATATTTAAATGTTTCACTCTTTCAGATAAATAAGTAATATTAAATGAACATGCAAACATCACTTTGTGCCGGTTAGCTCCCGTACAAACGTAACACAATTTTTAAGTTTTTCTATACTAAATTTTACTTGTTTTCGTTGTTGATTACACTTGAAACGCCAAATTTGGTGTATCTTACTAAATGTATCTTACTGCATAGGTCGGCCCACAATAAGGGCTAACTCCTATACAAACCATTTTTAAGTTTTTCTATGACATTTTTTTAGTTTTTGTTTTTAATTATATTTAGAAACGTTAGAAATTTGGCGTTTCTTACGTCAATCTTTACAAACTATTTCATATAGACCCATATTGGCACAATTTAGAGGGTAGCTCCATGCAAACCTACCCCGCCCCGTTTATTTTTGGGTTTTTGTATAACAATTTTTGGTTGTTAATTTCATTTAATTCGAATGTTTCATCAATTCCAATTAAAATATCTCGCATATGGTCAGATAGAACCACTAGAGAATGTAATCTATGGTTCCTATAATGAGCGTTAAACAAAGTACAGGGTATTTGGATGTGGAGCACAGTTTGCTGCAGCGTTCTTTCTTGTTTAATAGTACGTATATATAGTAGTGTGTGACTATAATAAATTAGTATGATATTTTTAATTTCACGTTGTGAGATAAAACTATTCGGTGAAATTCTTTTTTAATTTTATATATTTTACCTAGACTACAAAAGCATTTTTTTTTTTTTTTAAGTTTTTGACGCTAGGCATGTGAAAATACTATTGTTGAGTGGAAAAGTGCTGGAAAATCCTATTTAACTTATAAGATTGCTTGTGCGTGCATAAAACTTTTAAGTAAAATAAATAAATAGTGTGGTAGAAAAAAGAATTTGGTTTAGTTTTATGTTTTCTAAAATAGTCAATGAGTCAGTTTTGAATTTTTAGCGCATTTTTTTTTTTTGAACACTTTGGATTTTTATTATAATTAAAAAGTGAAGAATCAATTGAATTGATTGTAGCAATTTAATTTTTTCTTCAATTTAAAATTAATATGTTGAAAACATTTGCTTAAATTGGCTTAAATTGAAAAAGAAAAAAATTAAAAAATGCTGTCATTTGATTGTTTTAAAATTAAATTATAATTGCGAAAGTTAAGTTTTGCTGCAATTTTCTCGTGAATCTGTTGACTCTGTATGACTCTGAGAATATTTTGTGTACAGAAGTTTGCAGACTGTATGATTTGAGATATGTTTCATACATCGTTCAAAAAAGTTTTAATTTTTGTGGTCGTTTTTTGAAACGGCAGAGATCAGGTTTAGGTCTAAGACAGTGGTAATGCCGAACACCATCTTTCACTTCTCCGCGCAATTGTCTGGATTAACTATACTTTTTATGGCAATCTCTGCAGTATAAAACTTTGAATTACTTATTTTAAAATCTTTTCAGAGGCTCTCTGTGATAGTTTTTGTAAGAGATCTGATTGCACTTTCAAACCAATGCACCATTGTTACTATCTCCGAACACACCTCGCTAGTTAAGTCTGTCATCCATTCTGTCTATTTAGGTTACTTGGCTGGTATTATTTTTGGGAAGCCTGTTAAGCTTTGTTTTTCAGTTATCAGCGTGCAGAGTTGTTACTTCTGTTGGTGCTACAGATGTATTATAAAAGCCAAAACAATATTCAATCACACAACGAAAAATATTCAAAATATTCAATATTCAATCACACAACAAACATTTTTAAATGAAAATGGCTTTATTGTTTTTCAAAATATTCCCCTTGATGATCAATACACTTTTGCATTCGTTCAAACCATTTGTCATAGCAGTTTTTCCATTCCTTTTGAGACACCTCCAAAACATGGTTTTTGAAAGCTTCAACTGCTTCTTCGGCGCTCGTAAATCGTTGACCACGCAGTTTACCTTCGATACTCGGGAACAAGAAGAAGTCATTGGGTGCCAAATCAGGACTGTACGGGGTATGAGTCATTAATTCGATGTTTTGACTGCTCAAAAATGCACTTGTTTGACGAGATGTGTGAGAGCTCGCATTGTCATGATGGAGAATGATTCGTCTTGGAGGTTGGTTTTACGAATTTCTCCGAAGACTTCCTGCAAACAAATGGTCGTGCACCACTCAGAATTGACCGTCCTACGTGGCCACATGACCCATTCGGCCGAACAAACAGGCGATCATTTGCTTCGCTGTGCTTCTTCCACGAACAACTTTTGTTGGATTTGGCTCGTCTTGGAATACCCACACGGTCGATTGCTGTTTTCTTTCCGGCTCATACGCATATATATATGATTCGTCACCTGTCACGATTTTATACACGTCTTTTGAAGCACCACGGTCGAACTTTTTAATCATTTCCTTACACCAATCGACGCCAATTGAGCGATTGATAAATTATGGGGTATCCAACGAGAGCAAATTTTTTTTACAGCTAAGTATTCATGCAAAAACGAATGTATTGAAGTGGAACTAATGTGCAAGGATGCCTCTATCTCACGATATGTCACATGACGATCTTGCATTATCAGTTCACATATACATATCTACTAAATTTACATTAGTGTTTCAAATTCTGTCTAAAATTTTTACTTTAACGGCTTGGGATCTATATTGTTATGTTATTATATATCGTCAAGCATGTAGATTTGATATACAAATTAACTATTGCAACTCTGTGCTAATTGAACACTGGATTTAAAATAAATTGACCAAACATTGTTTTTTCAGATTTGTGTTACTTGTTTTGACAAAATGTGCAATACTCGTGAAGACTTGCTTCTCTGACCACCCTCTAGCGTCTCAAAATAATCTTTAATTTGTTGTGCAGCGCATTTTGTCATTGTGTTTCACAGTCTCTATGACTAATTTTTGACAGAATGATGTCAGCGCCACAAGCAGCAGAAACAGTAGCAGCAATCAGCAGCGGAGGTGCTAAAATAAACAATTTAATATGACCAATTTCAATACGAAATTCATTTCATTGAAAACAGCTGCTTTTGCGTCTACAGATACATTTGCAGATACAGCGAGTACTACCGGCAGCTACATTTGAATAATGAAAAAGCGCGAATAGCAAAATTGACATGCGCCAAAGCAATATTTTTCATATTTTTTCATATAGTACTTCATCATTTTACACTTGCAAATTTTAGTCACGTCGCTGTTGATTAGATACATCAACATATGAATATACAAGAAGCAATACATAGATATATGTAATAAGAAGTAGCTTCTTAAGGCGGCAGCACTTTGACTAGCACTACCGGAACTCGCAGCTAGTTTAAGTTAGCCAAATGAACTATGAGCACAGCAAAGTAAACAAGAAAACACGTTAACTTCAGTGGAACCGAAGTGTTAATGCTCTTCATACTTGCTCTTTTTGCTCGCAAAAGCTGGTGTTTTACTTTATACATGAAAAAAATGTTAGAAAATGGACTTCCAGAATGGACACTAATGGCATAAAATTATCTTTATAATAAAGCATATTTTCAGTTTAAAATTATGTAAACTCAGTGTTTTAAATACAATGCAAAGTTCTACACCTCAAAAAAACACTTTAACTTCCTTAGTCCCCCGAGCACCTAACAAAGAATATGCAAAAACTATTTGTGAATTATAAGTGCTATTAAGTTTAAAGTTAAGTGAGCTGTTAAATCGCGTTAATTTTAATACTTGTGCTACTTATGGTTATAAAAGCTTTCCATACCAACTTTAAGATCAATATTTTAAAGGGTGGGGGGAATGGAACGCGTACAAACACACAGACAGCCAGACAAATGGACTTGTCTTGTCATGCTGATCAAGAATATATATACTTTATGGTGTATCCAATACTTCCTTTAAGGCGTTGCAAATATTGTGACTAAATTGTAGTACCATACACACTTTGTGTGAAGATTATAAAAATGTAAAGAAATTCTTAAAAAAAAAAAAGTGTTAGGATGACGCATAGCATCAAAGCAGTATTTTCTATTTTACGACAATTTTATATGGCATAATAAAAATTAAGCGTATTAAGCATACGCAGCGTTCACCGAAATGATAATTGCGGCCGTTTTTGAAAGTCCAAGCCCAGCCCAAAAACTATTTTTAATTGCTATGCAAATGTCAAATTTATTTAAATGAACTCGCAGTTCACTCTGACAAAATATTCTAATTAGTTTTGGCGCCACGGTAAAGATGAATATGAAATTCATTGGAAATTTCGATCGTAAATTGATTATTAGTACTTAAAGTATTCGAAACACTTTAAGCCAGTGTTCTACAATATACTCGTAAGCAAAATTGAAATTTTGAGTTTTGTTTTTCGTTCTAATAATAAAAGCTGTGAATTGTTTATGCTAATATAAATATTTTATACTTTATATTAACTCAAGTGTTTCTTATTTTCGTGCACGACTTAAAAAAATATTACAATTTAAATTAGCAGTTTAAAAAAGTTGACTTTATTATACTCATTACATATATTTCAAAAGGGGTATTATCAATTTGTTCTAAAAGTTTATAACACTTTAAAGGAGACATCGCAGACTTTACATTATCGAAAGATGTACACAATTTCCTTCAAAATCGATTGAATATTTTGTGAAAAATTTCACTCATATACGGAAGAAACACGTACACAAGATTCACATGGACAGTCTCACACACTCATGCCGTTCCCCCCCTTTCTCTCTCTTGGTTGCAACGAACGGAGGCGTATAACAAACGGCTATAGATAGTGTGACTAAATTCATCAGGAAAATAATTTTTTTCAGAAATTTAAGAAACTACTGTCTCAAAAGAAAGTTCACATTTGATTTGCTGATTGCGTGAACGCAACTATTACGAGGGCGCGGGGGTATATCAATCGGTAGCCTAGCTTTTGGGAATTTAGTCGCTATGGAGCGTTTCTCGGGAGCGTACCGTGAGTTGTGCGTACGTGAGTTTTACAAAAACGGTAATTCAGCGACTGTAGCGCGGATAAAATTCTGAAGTATTCGTCATTTAAATGATGCGCCAAGCCCTCGACTCATTGCAAAATGGGTCGAGAAGTTTAAAGAGATCGGTTCAACGCTGGAAAAATCAAAATCAGGGCGTCCAAGGTCTTCGAGAACGTTCGAAAACGTAGACAGTGTTACTCAGTCTGTTCGTGACAACCGCGTTATGTGGAGATGTTGACGACTTCTTCGTGCCTGAACTGCAAAACTTTCCTGGTTATAACCAGGACGGATATAATATAATAATGTAGTAGGATATGAGGTAGCCGATAGGCTTGCCAAGAAAGGAACGGCAACGCCAATGGTAGGACCAGAGCTTTTATGTGGCACTGGGAGACACAATGCACTGGAACTAATCTGCAATGAAACAAATATAGCAAAGAAGCAACACTGGGCCATGAGCCAAGGACTAAGGCAAGCTAAAATATTTCTAGGGGGTCTCGACCCGCGCAGAGCGAGAGCAATGCTAGAAAGAAACCAGTTGAGAACATTGACAGGAATAGTAACAGGAGACTTTCGACTGAAGAAACACCTGTGTTTGATGGGTATATATCATAAGCAAGAGACTCCCCTTCATATCGTTGCAGAATGTAAAGCAATAGTCAGAAGTAGATTTCGAATATTAGACAGCTACGTTGTCGCTGAAGAACAACCGAAAATTTTACATCCAAGGTTTTTTTCAATAAGTTGGTCTAGAGCAGGACATCTATGTAAGAAGGACCACACAATAGATCTTTCTAGGTCGCAGTTTTAAATTATGTCCTACAATAATAATAGATAAATGCAGTTTTTGTTATTATTATTCAAGCTAGCGGCTTTCAATTTTTTTATAAATGTTTTTATATCTCCATATTCTGTATAAAATATACAACATTGATTCATTTAGGGCCACTATAGCCTACACGGGGCATGATCAGATAGAGTAAACTGCACTGAAATAGACACTTCTAATTTAAGTTGGGAGTATCTTGTTTATATTTAGATGATGATAGATCATTTAAAGGCTACGAGTATTAAAACAGTTAAAGAAAAATTAACGTTTATCCATAGTTTTTTTTTTTAACATTGCATTTAGTAAAAGTAATTGTTTTTATTGATTACTCTTGTTTTTATTTTTTAGTTGTTGTTATTGTTGTTAATTATGATTGATCTACACTCACATGAATGTATTTTATAGAACGCTTCGGGCATTGCGCTTCAGACAATTGTTATATTTACGTAAACAAATTTGCGCCTGACCTAGTTTTCGTATTTGTTTTCAATACCTCTTTATTCTTGAAATATATACATATACAATACATGTTTTTTTATTTTATTTTATATATTATTTTAAAAAATCGCATTAAAACAAGAGAGCAAAGTAGCTGCCAGTCATGACATTAATGACGCATTGACATCTTTGACGTCACGGTTTGTGACAGAAATCCAAAATCCACAGCCAAATATATTTTTCTATGTATATGGTATAAATATCTGTGTATCTTTTGTATTTTTCTAGCTTTGCTGAAGAGATGAAAGCTTGTGGGTGCTACTAATTGGCTCACAGCTGTCAAAATTAGCAATCGTATTAATATGTGTTGACATTATACTGAATATTTAAGAATTTGTTATTTTTTTGTTTTTTTTGTTTTTGGATTATGGAAGAAAGTTACATTTATTGATTTAATAGAGAGATACTCACGCGTTTTTAATTAAACACGTTTTATTTGTAGTACAATGACACTAGAAATTAATTTTAACATGCAAACAATTTCTCAAAGTCATCTCCATAAAATCCTTCGTTGCGGTTTTATTTTTCTTCTTAATATTTACATTAATAAATAACGTATATAGATAAATTGTTTTTATTGATTTTTCATTGTTTGTCAAACAAAAAACCAATTAGTCTTAAGTACCATACCCTTCACAAGTAAATAATTTGCTTACAGAAAAATCTTCGAAGCAGTAACATTCATCAACAAAATTTTCAATGTCAGATTTCAACTCAATCAAATCCAATTTAATGCCTATAAATCTAATGCCAGTTACAAGAAGTATCTACTATTTAGAAGAATATTTTGTAAAATTCGTTACCACATAAAGGGGGCTAGACTAGACTAAGTACATATTGTATTTATGTACAATTAACACACAAGGTTAATGTGCATGCATCAATTGAAGGGTCGGCATTCAGCTTATTGAGGTTCAGCACCATACTGAAATGAATTATTAATCAAATTCGTTTTAATTTCGGGCATAAATTACATGCCGGCATACATCGTTTCATTCAGTTCTGTTTTTGTCACCCAAAACTTGTCTTGTATGTAATAAGTCAAGACAGAGAAACAGACACTTGCTCTCATTCCAATTATTGGTTGTCTGTGCATTCAATTAGAAATTAGTTTTGCTGTCATCTCTTACTTGGCAGCTATGAAAGTCGTTCAAATATCGCATTGCCAGTTTTCTGTTCTTCTTCATCTTCTTCAGGCTTTTGGCGTTAATTTTTATTGATCGGGCTGATGACGTTCTAAGTGTGACAGACATATAGCTGTTTCATTTTACTTTAATCAAAATTCAAGTATAAATTCATTCATCGATTGTTGTTGTCGAAAGGCAGACAGACGTACTTGAACAAGAATGAACGTGACTTACTTGAAGTGATGCTTGGTTTTTGAATGATTTGTTATTGTCGCCAATACGATCTTTATTTTTGTAATACTCTTTCAACATATCGTAGTAAACAACAAGAAAGAACGTTAACATCAGACGCTACCCTTGGAATATGTGACTAATGGACGTTTGTGAGCTGCTGGGACCGTTTGGCAAATAATCGTTTGTGGCCATTTCCCACTAATGTGGACTTTTATAATTGATCCCATTCCCCAATAATAAAAAAAAAACATATTGAATTTCAAGTTTTTTTGAATCGGAATTTACTCCCAGAAGTTTCGTACAATCCATGTACGAAACGCGCGTAAAGAAAAAATATACTGCTTTAGCAGGCAGTATTGAAGCCGAGTTTGATGAAATTGATGCAGATAACTTTTATTTTTAACAAGATGGCGCAACTTGCCGCATAAGTAGCTCGCATAATAATAGATTTTTTGCGTCTAAGTTTAGATGATTGGCTTATTTCCAGAAATTGCTCTCATATCTGGCCCCCAAAATTGTATGATTTGACTTTCTTTGCTGTTACATTAAATCATTTGTTTACTGCAACGATAAAAAAACTTAAGATAACTTCGATGTTAACATCCAGGCATTGCTAGCTTACCGACCAAAACGTACCACAGGGTCTTTCAAATATGAGCTATAAGGTCAGCCCACGCCAGAGGAGCCATTTGAATGATTTCTTATTCAAATCTTAAATGTCAAAAATATATCCGTCAAACAAATTGAATATTGGTTTAATACTTGTGGTTTTATTCCAGTTTAAAGTTCAGACGTTCTCAATGGTCCGAATAAAAACCCGGTAATAGTCATATGACTCTGGCTCTCCCCTTATGGATGGATTGTATATTATTGCTCTCATCTCTAGCAATAACACACAAATTTGCCACCAGTTTCGTCTATCAGTTTATGTTTGACAAGCATATAAAGAAAACAACATTTGTATTTCCATATACATTGATAGAATTATATATCTTGCGGCTATTAAATACTCATTTTTAAAAAAGAAAACTAACGACTACATCAACATCGCACCAAAAGAAGTTTATTGAGATGGTCCTCTTTCAATATCAACCATAATATATTGGACAGCTGTATTTAAATGCAGCCGTACGACCACTTTTGAGGTTACCATACTATAAATGGTCGATTTAAATCATAGTCTACTATGGGACGACCGTACATTAACAGTGTGTAAGAAAGCAGAAGATGTGGGCATATCATGTGAACATAGGGGAATACGTCACCTTTAGCATAAATTCACCATGGTGTAACATAATAACATTTCGCATGAATATTTGAGGATGCAGAGGTTGATGCAAAATGATTGCTGCGTTTGCTCGTAGTGGACAACAAACGCGATAGTGTGATAATTTCGAAGTAGGTTTTGGTGAGGTTTAACCACAATAGACAGAATTCACCACTAATCACTGGAGTCCAAGGAACAGTCGAAACAGTGGATTACTCCTAGCGCATGGAAGGCAAAGAAAACAACAGGGCTTTTGTTGGGACACGCATGTTATCATATCGATTATCTTAAAAATCAACAAACGATCTATGTTATTTTACACGCAGCTCTTTGCATAAACCTGCGAAAATTACACAAACAATTTCCCAGTTCTTCGTTTCGGCGTATACCGATTTTGTATGTATTTTTGCACTTTTTATCATTTTCTCTTATTTAAATAATTAATTTTTTGCATACATATTTGGTAAAGTGGCGCGGCTTTGGCCTAAGTGTTTTCTTACTCTCTCTTACCCGATCACTTACACACACACTCTCTCTCTTTCTCTCTTTCTCTCTCTCTCTCTCTCTCTGCTGGTTCGTGCCTCTTCGCTTAACGTTAGTTGAACATTCGTCTATCAGTTTAATAGCGTCGCTGCGCGTGAGCGGTTCATCCGAAATTAAACTTACGTACTATATATATTCGCTTATGTTCTCTTAAGTTTACTGTAACGTACTTAACAAACAACGTAAGACATTTAACGCCCACAAGTTAAAGCTTTATTTGGATTTAAATAGTTATATTTTTTAATTTGTGCTGATTTTTTTTTTTAAATTTATAAGAAAAATTGTATTCATAAGTGTAGGCTGCGCATGCGTTAATTTAAATTGAAAACTATCAAGCGGCTTAAGTGAATTTGCATAATAGAAATAAAATCGAGTTTTAAAGAATTCTACAGTTTCAAAATAATAATAATACTAATGATTTAAGGCGCTATCATAAAATAAAAATCCATTCAGTATTCAATAATTCGCTTGAAATCGCTTTGACATTGAACTTCACGTATAAATTTCTTTGGTAAGCAAACTAATCCGCTGAAAACGATATCGATCTATAAGTGTTTATAGACGAAATTAATTTTAAATTTGTTCGGCAAATAAATTCAAAAATAACATAGAAAATAGTATATGCAGATACATTATAAGTATATGTAGCAAATTTTCCAGATATACACAAATAAACCAAGCAAATTAAATTCCTTGAAGTCAATGTAGCATAAATGTATTAAAATATCCAAAAAAAAAAACAAAAAAAAAACTAATTAACTTAAATATAAAACACTTTCAAACGGAAATCGCAAGTATCTAGAACGCTTGTCGAATTTGACAAACAGATTTTGCGCTTTTCGATGACTTTTATTGAGTGTACTGCGCATAAATCATTGTCAGAGTTCATGTGACTGTATATAAAGAAACTTTAAGCATTTGTCGCGCGCTTGACTTCATTTTGTAAATACAAGATATATTTGTATCGGCAGACATTTCAGCGTCATGTTGCGCACACTCATGCACATGCTGATTCATTAGCATAAAGTACAATACATTTAAAGTAGCTATAGTACTTGTGTGTATCATTATTTTCCTAGCATAAGTAAATGTCAAGGCGTATTGCATATTTTAAAACTAATTTTTCATTAGATACTTTTCTATCTTTTATTTTCTTTGGTCGATTTTTTTTTTGTTTAAGCACAGCAAATGAAATTAAAACGAAAATTCATTGCAGCAGCTAATTTTAGAACAAAATTTTTCTAAATACAAGCTACATGCAACTCGTGCAGTTTGTATCTTGTATCTATTGCAGCGAAATGTTGCTGCAGGCATGCAGTAACTGTGCAAAGCAATTTTTGATTGTTGCTAGTATGAGTGAGTAGTCTAAAAGATTGATTTAATATTTAAGTTCAATTGAGCTTGGGCTAGGTCAGTGCGATTAAACGTTATAGATACTTTTCTTTCTGCACATTACCTTATTTTCAACCTACACTGTACAAATAAATATGCATAATAATAATTTTAATGTTTTCTTTCACTTACAGCGAAAAGAGGAGTGTAAGGAACCATAGCCAGGAAACGACAAGTATTAGCAACGCCAAAGGAAACCAACCGAAGCAGCAACAACTTACAGCGAACTATATTATACAAGCCAGTGCAAAAGTTCAACGCAGCAGCAACAGCAGCAGCACAAGCAAGCATTATTTCCATAGCAAAAATATTTCGCCAACAATCTGGGAGTGAGTCGAAGATGCAACGCAAATAAACAAAACGCACAGCAGAACGTCTGCCAGTCAGAAGATACATGTGCCAGCTGAAAGATACAAAGATACAACTGTGCAGATAAACAGCGCACATATTTCCGCAATCTTACTGCATTGAAGTTTTGTATTGCTGCATTTGTAGTTTTTGTTGTTGTTGTTTGCTGCACTCGGAACTGTTGAAACAAGCTGCCATTAAACATAAATACATACATCCATAGTCCTATACTTCCAAAAGTGCAACGCTGAAGCAGTTAAGCAGTAGAAAATTCTTAAATAAATACGACAAACGATCTCAAGTGGCACTACATCTCTTCTAATACATTTATCTGCTGTGTTTGACTTAAGTTAATGTGCTAAATCTATAGCTGAAAGATATTTTTTCTGTATAATTACTGCCTTTTTAAACATTAAAAGTGTTCAAACAAAGCAACGAGTTGTACACCTTTGGCACCATGGAGGGCGGATATGTGAATGAAGGTGAGTACTTTAAAATGATTATAATCTATGACAGCATTTTCTTATTAGCTACTGTATTTCTTATTAGTTTTTATAATCATTTTGCTTTATTTTTAAAGTAAAATATATTATTTTTGTAACCCGAGTTATATTAGATTATTGGAACTTGTTATTAGTAAGTAAAGAATGCTTCGGAAAAACCCACTTGATGAGATGAGTCCATTCAGCGATGTCCTTCTGTCCGTTGCACTTTGGTCCAAAATAACAAAAAAGTTGCCATAATTCAAAAACACTTTGTATTTTTACATGTGCAGAGGGTTTTTGCAGTCTACCTACATTAAGTTAACAGACGGTTGGACATGGCTAAATCGTGTGGTATTTTCATAGTTTCTGCTTCCATTGCCCTATTTCGGCTGATCAACCAATAAGCCTAACTTGTCAGGAAAACCTTTCTGGATGCTGTAACTTGAAAGTGTTAAATTTTTCGTATGAATTTTAAAAGAAAAAACTCAGTTTCCTTTTACAATATTAAACTATTGAAATCAAAGAAATAAGGCACTTTTGAAAAATGCTTTTACTGCTTCCGAAACAAGCGCACGATTTGATGCAATGGCCACTCTGTATGTAGATGGTTTTTATGCACAGTGTGATATTAAGCCAATAAAATGCAGCATTTCCAATAGAGTACATGGCAACCTAAGCATCTATGATAATAGAAGTTCTAAAATGAAAACTCTATTTTATTAAATATGGCCACGTTTATGGGATTTTGGAACATTCGGCGTAGGTTTGACTATCTATATTTCCGTTCTCCGATCACGAAGACTATGAAAGCTAGAGATATATAGTTTTATAGCACAAATATAGTATATACAGATATTTTTTACATTTCTTACACCTCTTATAAATTCATCTAAAACAGATGTCTGCCAGTATCTCTACCCCTGTCCAATACGTGCACGTCCTCATACACATTTAGTTTGTTGGTTTGTTTTACTTGGCATTGCGTGTTTTGTGTATTTTTAATTTTAAACATTTTTCATTCAAAAATGTTTGCGCTGCAGTTGATTTGACTTTGAAATTGAATTTTTCGCACATTTGTTAGATAATTTTTTTCTTTTGAACATTGTATTTTATTTATGAACGCTTTTTAAATGCCACGCCCACTGCATGCATAAGACAGATGACACGGTACTCGTCATTAGTCAGCGAAATGATGTGTGCATTTAGTATATTTTTGCTTCGTTTTGTTTTTTGCTCGTCGATTTTAAATATCTTTTAATTCATTTTGCATGCAAATGTATTTCAATTCTTTGTAGAACGTTTGAATTTGCATTCGAATTTATTAAAAATAGAAAATTACGTTATTTGTGCAATACTTTCTTATTTCATTATTTTAAATTGCTGCAGTAAAAAAATAGTATATACAATATAATTAATTGTCGGATGTGTTTCGCCACTGTAACTTATCATGCATTGTCTCTGTCTCTGACTCTTTTCTTTGTGTTTTGTCTTTATCCCTCTCTCTCTCTTTCTCTCTCTCTCTCAAAAATGCTTTCATTCATTTATTTAGAGGATTCAGACGCAATAATGGGTGTGGAAAGTCCAGGTAAATGCAGCAAATAAATTTAAAATTTTAACATTTTTTCATGCATTAAGTTTTTAATTTGTTTCACAATGTTATTCATAGTGAATCATTATTTTTAATTATTAATTGAAATAATATAAAAATGTAACTCAATATTTAAGACTCTTCAAATGCGGTTGAGAAAGTAATTTACTTCAAAGAATTCATTCATTAAATTGGTATAAATAATTACATCATTTAAAATATGGATTATTGTAATGCTCATTACTTTTGCAATGTTTTCGAATATTTCATTGAAAATCAAGCGCAAAACATTTGTAGATATTGGAAAAGCAAACCAGAAATTTATTTTAAAAGAGCTACTCTTTCTCATCAGTCGTCGGCAGCTGGCATGTAATTGATTATAAATACTATAATAAGAAAAAACCTCTTGACAAAAGCCTCTTGTAAGCACAGTGTGGCCTAACTAATTTTGTAAGATGCAGTTAGGCTTTAGCTACTAATAACTATTTACTTTGTTGTGATGTGTCAAGCCCAGTTTTACAGGTAGCCCCATATAAGCCCACCGTACACTTTTGGAGTTTTGCAAAGGTCTATTATTTGTCCTACTGAGTTAGATGACATGCCCTAAGCCTATATGTTGAATGAATCTTAGTACTTTCCTAAGATCCAAACTTCTCAGTTGATCCTTTCTAATAAAGTGATTCATATTCAGCAAAAATGTGCAGTGGGATATCCTCTTCGTGGTCACAGAATCTTCATTCGTGTGAGTTATGTATCCTCAAAACATATAAAAGTTTCTTCAGTCCTGTTAGCAGTCCTGTTAATATTCTTAATTGGTTCCTACATAGTTTTCGATCTGCTGGGGTTGTAACTCCCTAGAAGTAACTTTGCTTGACTTAGTCTATATCTATATCCTTGAGGATTACTTCCGATATAGTATGTCTCCTGATACCACAATAAGGATCAGGTCCTATCAATGTTCATTTCCTGGAATATTGTTATTACCAGACACCCGATGGCCAATGCCTCCTAGTACTGAGTCCTAGGCCGTAGAAATTCTAGGCCTGTACCATCTTCCGTCAAGGATCCATCCGTGTACCACTTGATGGTGTGTGTATGAATTTTCCGTCGTCCACGATTTTTTGTCGGACCATTTGATGATGAAACTTCGATCAAATATATTCCTCTGTGTCATTTTGTCTCTTGGAATGGACATTAGGGATGCACCCTTCGTCCATGTATGTATGGCTTCCGACAGATCTCCGAGGTAACTTTATTCCCATCAACTGATAGTCTTAGCAGTGTTTCTTTTATTCTGTATTCAATTTCCAGATGAAGTGATGTCAAATCCAAAATAGCCTTCAACGCTAGTGTTGGGCACGTGCGCATTGCCCCTGTGATGCAGAAACACGCTAGTCTTTGTAGAGAGTTGAGCGCCATAGTGGCTGTCAATTGGCTCGCTCTTTCCCCTCACACGACTATGCCATATAGTAGCATTGCCTTCACCCCCAAGATTTTCAGGCCACCTTCCTGCACACAAGTATTGCCTTTGTACATTTTCTTATGGTTTCAGAAGCTTTATATATATATTAATGGACTTGTTTTAGTTGTAGCCTCATATTGATCCACAATTCACGTTTGGGTTTTAAAACAAAATTGTTTGTTGTATCTGATTGAAAATTTAGAATGAGGTATTATTGTTTTGTTATTATACTCGTAATGGCAATTTCTTGTCAGAACAAGTTTTTCGTCAATATACAATAGTGATAATAAGTACTAAAAATGAGTAGTACGTATAAAGGAGTATACAAAATCTGTTTGAGAATATAGTTTTTATGCGATGTTTCCACTGACAAGCGTTTTGTTACCGTATTCGCAATTTATCGAAAAAAGTCGAATGGTGTTTCCATTGCATTCCATTTCCACGTCCACGTCCAAACAGTTGATTGTGAATATTTTGTAGTTTATAGCTCACAGATATGTATTTATATTTAAACAAAATTTAAGTTATTTCAATTATGACCTAAAGAGCAGTCGGCCCACACATTTTTAAATTTTCCATTTCTTTAAAGATATGTGTGTTTTTTCGGACACCCCTCAGCCCTTCAATATTTACCTCCCACAAATCTATGAGGGCGGAAGTGGCCTCTGGTGTCCATTCCATTTTTATCACATCTACAAAAACAAAAACGTATATAAAATTAATTTAAAATAAACTCAATAAATTTACCTATTGCTTGCTCCATTTTCGCGTCTATTTTTCCAGCTGTTTTCACAGATATGTGCGATTTGCGATTACCCTTAATATATAAATAAATAAATAAATTACCATAAGAAAAAATCGCGTCTGATTGTCGTGTCCAAAATGAACGCGACTTTTTACCATACCTAACTGCCTATGTCTTTTGTATAGGTTTGTCGCGCGTCCATCGATTTTTGGACGTGGACGCGACAGTGGTGGAAACAGACTATTAGATTATTTACGAAGAGAAAGGCTAACAATTCCCAAGCTTGTGTATTTTCAAATCATAAAAAGTAACAATTAAGTACTTATGCAGAACCACCTAGTGGATTCGAAAATGTGTACCTGCAGTTACAATTATCTGCGTTTATGTGCCTATTGAAAAGTTATGCGAAAATTAAAAAAAAAACTACAAAAAACGTTAACGGCGGTTAAGCAAAGCTCTAATAACATACATACGAAATTTAAAATTGAATTATAGAGCGTAAACGTGGGTGGAGAGTTTTTATATAGGGGTTACTCAAGAAAGTGGGAGGAACACATCCATTAGAATATATGTTTGAAGCGATCATCCATAAGAAGCTAAATAAGTTTGTCATACAAAAGCACAAATGTAGGCGATGGGTTTGTATGGGAGCTACACCAATAAGTAGGTGGGACACACCTATTTGTATATACTGGTGTATGTGAAGCGGCCGTTTATAGGAAACCACCACATCAAATTATAAGCGGATATTGACTTAACTTAAGCAGTTTTTCATACAAATGTCCAAAAATTACATCTTAATAGCATTATGGCAATCAGAGTTTTTGCGCACAAACGATTCCTAAGAAAACAAACGCTTACTTCTGTACCTGGCACTGCGAGAGTAACTTTTGACAACTCGAATAGTTCTGGAAAATGTGTGGAATTTTCTAACCACCATTTCCATGACCTTTATGTAATCGTTTTAGTCTAAGAAGCTAATAGTGAATTTTAGATAATATATTATTTTCTGTATCTTCGCGATTCTTACTAATATCCACATATCCATTCGTCTCCAGTTCCAGATTACTTGAGCTACCATTACTTTATTCAAGTAGTTACACTTTTTCACGAACGGATAAAACTCTGATATATAAATCTGTCAAAGCTGCTGTACAAAATTTCCTGTTCAGAAATCAGCTTTACATTTTATAAATGCACTATTTTCGAATAGATTAGACTCACGTTTTTCTAATTCATAGACTGAAAGTTTAGCTAAAGCAGTAGCTTTTTTACCGATTTGAATTTTACAATTAACATAAATAGCGTAAAAATAACCCAAAACTATCTGCTCACTTTAAATTCGTTGCAATTTTTATTGGTTCGAGAACGCTAACAATTTCATTAATAGTATCCCAAACTTTTCTTTCTACAAAAAAATCAATATTGCAAGTTGGCGCAGAAGTCATACACGTTCTGCTCCAGCAGATTTTCCAGCATCTTATAGCTCGTGCTCCAACGAGTAGGACAATCAATTGGTGGCTTCTTTAACTTCTTATCTAGCACCTAGTTACCTAGCTTATGGACGTGCGAAGCTTTTTGACAAGGGCTCGCGCAGCTAAAATGGCTTTTGAAAACTGCGCAAATATTGCCACTACGCGTATTGTCTTAGAAAAATATAAAAGTGAGAGTCGAAACTATACCGGTACACATGTTTTGGTTCCGGTACGGTTCTTCGATTTTATTTTATTCCGGTAAAAAACTCGGTTCAGGTTCAGGTTCCGGCTTCGCTTCTCAATTTGAATCGGTGAATTTAGGTTAACGGTTCCGGTTTATTCCCTCGTACGAACCATAATCAGGATCAAGTCATTCTATCTTATTAACGAATAATATTAAATCATTATCAGAATCATATATATAAATGACAAAATCCTCAAAAATGGTATCTAGCTAAAGTTTTTACAATATCGTCTGCTCAGTTAAATAAATTTGAAACATTTGCAATTACATTTTCCTGAAACTCTGAAGTGATGAACTTCAACTTATTCAAAATACATATATCGATATTGAATATTATTTCAAATATAATATAAACAGTTGTAGAACATAAATGTGCAATATTGAACCACATGTTTTGTTTTTTTGGAACTAAATAATTGTTAGACTTATAATATAAAGTTGTCAATATCAATTTCCTAATCACTTAGAAAGCTAGAATATCTCGCAGTATATTTGTGTGTATGTATACATAAAATGACGATTTTATTAATTTCATATCGAATACCCAATTCATGAACTTCACATAAACGTCAAATGAAAGCGACTGAGACGCTGCTCTACATTGAACTAAAGTGTTCGCTTGTCACAGCATTTTGACAATGTCTGCCCTGCGGCGCACTCATAAAACAAGCTGAATAACAAGTTAACATACCCAACCAGAGACAACTAAATACAATCAATTTGCGCCTTTTAATATCTTCAGAAAATGCTGTAGACTGTCTAGAGTATATTAAGCCACCCTGAGGAACACACACTCGTATCGTATGAAGACTGCCCAAATAAGTTCTGCGTTTCAAGTTCTCTGCGCACTTTAGAACCGAAGCCGGTTTCGTTAAGATGCGACGACATCCAACTTGATTAACATTTATCGCCTACATGCCTTGTACAATAAATAAACATACTTTTAAGATTTTTATGCCTTTACAAAACTGTGGCATATTTGGAGCTATAGAACTGAAGCTGCTTTTTAATACAAACATGTCTGTCTTCGCATCGATTTAATATGCATAATTTGCAAAAAGCGCTCCTCGAATGTTAAATAAATTCCAGCTAAATCAAAAATTGTCATAAATCTGACAAACATGCGACAATTGATGGATCGATAGATACTCGTAGATAGACGGACTGACTGTCCATTTGTGTAAAATAGCCAAGGCTCTCCAAATGACTGACTGCCTGACTGACATTGGAGTCAGTTGAATTTTTTTTTTGTTGCTAAAATTTAATTAAATGCATTGCTTGCATTTGAATTTATTTCAATGGCGCCATTTGTCAGCCTTCAAACAACAAATGGGTAAAGAATTCATTGCATCAGCTCAAGTACTTGGAATTGAAAACTAGTGTATTCGAATAATTGTGCACAATTTAAAGAAACAAATGTATTCAAATTTGAACATAAACAATTTTGTATCAAATAACAACGCTAAATGGTTTCTTCGGAACTAAAAAAGATTTCTTGGGATGCTCTCAAAACCGAAAATAAAATATAAACTAAAAAAACAGAAGAGATGACATCATTGCTCGACTTTCATGTTTGGCTGCTGATTGCCTTTTGCAGTTATTGTTGTAGGACTTGAAAACAATATAGTTTGAATTTCTGTAACGATGTGCCGTCTGCATTGATACACTGCACACATAGTTAGGTTTATCAGTTTGTTGTAAATTAAATGATGTACTGCAGAATCGGTCTGATAAAAAGATGTATTGCATTATAAATTATGGATGGATCAAGCTATTCTGCTCCTGTTAGAAAGAAAATCTTTCAAAATAGTGTCACATACAGAAGTCAATATTAATACAGATAAAAAGAAAAGCTGGAAAATTTGTAAGCACAAAGACGAAGAAGAGACATATGTACATCTCTGATGTGTTTATCCAGCCCTGGTAAGGACCAAGCTTTAAGTTTGCGTTATTTTGAGCTATTAATCAAAATAATACAAGGCTAAAACTTGTCTGAGTGCTGCACTCAAAGTAATTATAAGGAGTCTAGTAAAGTTACTAACATTTTTAGATGACTTCACTAATGTCGTATACGGATTTTTATAGTTTCCTGTTGGCAAATTAACAGATGAGCAAAGTTTGGTCCCTAATAGGGACTCCCTATACAGAAATTAGCCATTCTAAAAATAGCTTTAAAATTCTTGTTTTTTATCGAACCCGTACTTTTCTTGAATCAAGTTCAAAACGGTTTAAATTTAAAAATCAAGCGCAGAAATACTTTGAATAAGTATAAAATTCTTGAAATAAGTATAAAAATTTAAATCTAAGAACAATTCTGTATTCAAGACAATTACAGAAATCTCAGAATGTCAAATAAATCCTTTCTGACTTGAAGTAAGTTGTTGTTTATAAATCAATCTTTAAGAGAAGAAGGGAAAATTTAATTTACTCTCTCACGTATTTCATATTTCTTCGCACGGACAGTAAATGTAAAAAGCAATGAGTTGTTCGCATTAGCCGAGGTAAGACGATGGCACTTCGCACCGCCGTTCGATGCCAGGTTTCTCCAGCAAAGAACATTTTTATAAACCGGTGTAAGTACAAGAAAATTAAATTAGAGTTTTCTAAAAATAGAAAGAACAAAACAAAAAATGAAAACAAATAATAAACCAAAAATTTGTTTTTACTTTTTCAATAGAGCTTGAAGATGGCTAAATTAAAGAATTTCCGATTTGAAAAAAAAAAAAAATTCGTGAACCAAGAATTTTGTACACCGTTTAAGAAAATCCGTACTCAACATACAACAAGGATTTTCGTACTTGAATTGATCCATAGCGGTAGCAATACTACCGCTATGGTTCAAATCAAGTACGAAAATCCTCGATATTTTTATCAGTGTACACAGAAAGAAAAGATAAATATCAATTTGATATTGTCTCATCAATTTTTATATTTAAATTTTTTCATAGCATTCGGACTTCAAAAAATATTTAGTTCAACTTTTTTTATATTTAAATGAAGTTTGCAAAACGTTGTATTATTATAAAGCTCATTTTGATATGTCTAAAATATCAAAATTATATTAACTTGTAAGACTAACTTCTTTTTGGATGTAAAAAATGTAATTTCGATGATTAATTTCAGTGATCCTTTTTTCATTGTAGCTATATTTTACTACATGCCTGAGAGATGATTTTACTCGTTATTGCATTTACGTTCGGATCCATGGTTAGCAGCTCGTTTAATTTGGTCTACATACCAGAGCATTTTGTCCCAAAAATTAAATTAAACCATTTTTTTTACAATCTGTTCAATAAGTTCATAAGAAGCATGATATAATTATCCCATTTTGCAATGTGCGGTCAGCAGACTGATGAGAACTTCGTAGCTGAGTTCGAAACACGTTTTTCTGCGGTTTGTTCTGTATAACAAAAAGTTGTCATTATTCTCTCTTCGCATTGAGAAATAATATGCCAAAAATATTTATCAATGTAAAAATACTCTTTGAGCCAGAAAAAAATGCATAGATGTAGTTAATAGTTTTAATATAACACACTTGAGTTCATAAAAGCATCTAGTTTAAAAACAAAAACAAATACTTTCTATGCACCCCAAATACCCCAACACACATTATATGAAACTTGCTACTTTATAAGCATATAAAATATTCGGCTTAACCGTAGTTTACATTTTCTGCCATTTTATTATGTACATATCTTCGGCACGTTTTTCTTTGATGCCGCAACGCATGCGCAGACATTGAAATAAAGGATGAGATACGATACTTGTATTGTATCTTTTGCGCAGACTCGCCAAAAAATCATAAAAAAAAACATTTAAAAACAATATCTTTTAATGGGCTTGCGCCCCCAAAAAAACGAAGCGCTTAGAATTCCAGGAATTTAAAGCACAAACGAAGCTTAATAAATATTTATTGCCGCATGCATTTGGTTAAGTCTGCGCAGCTAAACGTTATTGTATAAACTGTACCCAGACTTCAGCTAGCTACTGTTTCTGTAAGATGAGATGAGTTGGATGTATCTTAAAAAAACTGTCAATCTAAAGTGCGCAGCAAATTTGACATTTTTAAGACTTGAAGTTTAAAGGCTTTTATGTAACAAAGTGCAGGAGCTATTGCATTTCTATAACAAACAAAAAAAAGTGACATCTAAGCAGATATATAGGTAGGTAGTTAGGTATTTAAGCAGCTATTGTAATTAAATCAGAAATTTATAAAGCTGCCTGTCATTCGATACTCAATGTGCAGACGACTGTGCTGCCAGCGATTGACAGCTTCGTTTCGAAAGCGTGCGACGCGGAAAAACTTGTATAAAAACGCTTACAAACAACACAACAAACACATAAAAATCAAGCTTAAATGTCTGTTTGGATGATAATCGTCGCGTTTAACACATCGTTGGCATTGGGCCAAGTGTAAATGTAGCTGGGTGGCAACTTTGCATGCTCAGATTTGTCTGTTAATATGCAGATACAAGTACGAGGGCAATTTGATAAGTCAGTGACTTTAAATGCAACACTGCTTCTGTCAGCTACTATCTGTTAATAGATTACGGTCAAATTTTAAGCAATCTGCAGCATTAAGTATATGTTTGACTGTCATTGAAAGTAGATATGAAAGGCAGCCAGACAAACAGAAATCAGCAGGTTGCCGCGCCGATTCGATCAAAGAACACCACTTTTTCAACTACTGCTGGGTTGAATGCATTATATTTTTCCTAAACGTTCATGAAACGCGCAAAAACTTGACACTACTTCAAAGTTATCACACGATTACGTTTGAGCTCAATTTTGGCACTGACCTGCTTTCAGTACGTCTGTCTGTCTGTCTGTCTGTCTGTCTGTCTTTAATGTTTGTTTTCAATGGCTGTCAAACACAAACTTAATGATGCAGATTGTATACTTCAGTGACTACTCTCAAATCAATTTACTTCCAAATTCAAAATGTCACTCACTTATCAAATTGCCCTCGTTGTATATTGTAGTTATTACTTGTGGCAAACAAGAATTTTGAATATTACAAGCAAATATATGCATGTGATATCAAGCTTAGAGAATTTAGAGCGCTTTAAATTTTGAATAACACTGTTTTTAGTTTTCAAAATTCAAATTTTTTTAGTGCAACATGTTGCAGCAACATATTGCTAGACATAAAAAAAACACAGCTGCACTTCAAAACGCAAAATTCCATTAAATACTATAAAAAAAGTAAAAAATGCGCAAACGACGCATAAATTAAAACTTGCGTAATGAACTAAATTACGTTTTTATTTTACAATAAATTTAACTAAATACATACATACGTAAATGTTGACGTCATGATTTGGATCGTGCGGTGGCCCTTGTCTTGTCTCTGTAACATTTGCTGACTGTTCCGCATGGTTCAAAGCCCTACCAAGCGGCAATATCGTCGAGGCCAGGGTCAATGTAATATATTTCGAGCTGCGGCAATTTGTTTATCATAATCCCCTCAATTTTTTAACGTAACAGAACAAACAAAAAACACAAAAATAAACAACAAAAACAGCAGCACAAAAAAAAATTCTGAAGATACATTTTAATTACAATATTTGCAGCTACTTTGCAGATACTGTTGATAACTGCTTCCCCCTAGATACTTCCCACTTTCTTCTGTATCTATATTTTGTATAAACAAGTTCAAAATCGCGACGCAGTCGTTTTATACATAGCACATTAACATAGTCTCTTCGTGTGCCATACATGCCTGTTTCGATTCTCACTTTCGGAAAGATTTCAATAAAATAAATTCGATAAAATAACAATTTTTTCATGCTGCGAATAATTTCGCGATTTGAAATAACTTAATATTGAGCATGTGAATTTCATATTGCTTAATTCCAGTGAATTCGAATCGCAAAGTTCACCCAAATCTTAATAGTTTACAATTTTTTCGATTTTACAATTTTTTCGATTTTACAAAATCTTACCGAAAGTGAAAACTGGAAAATGCCAGTATATACTAGTCTCATAGTAGTACTTTTTAAATTTGATGCTATGACTCTCTTAGTGTGGTTGATATTTCATGAATAAAATAATTATGCCGCACTCACTAAAGAAGGCGTATAAATACTTTTTTTACCTAAGCTTCCAATATTAAATCCATTATGCAGATAACCTAAAAGTGCTTGCTGAACATTATCAAATGAATACCTTATGTACGAGTACACCTTAAAGAGTCACGTTTTTTTTTGTACTACTATCAATAAAGCGTGATTAAAAAAAAAAAAAACCTTAAAGAGTTTAGTTAGATTGCGATGATCGACACGGTGTTCCACGTCGGAACATAGACCAGTAATGGCACATTGTGATAATATATAATTTCCTTTCAACTTCTCCTGGAGTACTCCTTTGAATTAAGAACTTCAAACTGGTTTTAACCAGTGCAGATTTCTCTGAAAGCTTATCTAAGATATTGGCTTCTGGTATCGTACAATTTGACAACTAGACTATACCATACATACTTAATGCTTCTGTAGCTGTTCGTAGCTGTTCATAAATACTTCTTTATTTACAACATTTTAGTTTTTTCTAATATCTATAAATTTTTTTCTCAAGAATTTTGCACATTAGCGCCATCATCTCAACCATGGAAAAGTTAAATAAAATTTAAGTAAATTTCGCGTAATTGAAATAAGTTTACCTGTTTACACGTGTGTTTACTTTTGTGTTCGTTTTTTTTGTTTTTTTTTTTTTGATTAAATTAATCTCTGCACTCTAGATCTTTCCATATATTTACAATATATATATACCTAATGACGTCAACATTTGCTTTGCTTACACAGTTTGCGATATGGAAAATTTAGCGTAAAAATAGTTTTGTAATCAGCAGCAAAATATTTGGTTTAGTTTGAAGAGTTTATCTTTCATTTACATAAGTATTAGCTGTTTGGATAGGGATGGAGTGTCATACAAAGTACACAAACTCTAATGTGTAACCAATTAATGAATGTAAATTACAACGTTCGTACTTCAATGTTTTCAGTGATTTATGAATAGTTCCAATATATTTTTGAAGCCATATGTTTCAAATACAATTCAGAACTCATTGGAATTGTACGAAAGTAATTAAATAGTATTTTAGTTTCTATATACATTTTTTTAATGATTTTTATCGGAATATGATGAAAATCTATGTATCTATTACTTATAATCGACATCGGATATCAAATCACTAGCTAATTCATAAAATTTCACCTAGTATGTCTAGAGTAATACCAAGCAAATTAAAAATCATTTAAAAAAGTTTATTTTTGACTACCTGCAACTTGTAACACTGGCATTTTTCATTGTATCCCACAGGGCACTATAAATAATAATTGCTTGAAATATTGATCTAAGGACAAATATTTTATTTTCAATATTTTGGCGTGAGTTTCTATAAATAAATGGATATAGACTTTTAATTTTGTTGGATATGTGATCCAAAATATGGTCTAAGTTTTTCTCATCAAGAACTTAGCAAAGTACTGCTGTGTCTTCAGTGAAAATTGAGATCATTCACTCATGCAGCAAGGAAAAGCCAGAAAAGTAATTATGTATATTATTATTAAACAGGAACCCTGGAGACATTCTGTATTAATATTAATAGCTACAGGGTGTAATGTGTATAAAGCGAATGACAGATTGTTTAAAGAATTCTGCACTATTTTGATCAGTTCAGGAGGGAAGCGCATATGCGCCACCTAGGGCGTCATGCCACACTGAGTCGCAAGCTGATTTTATGTCCAGGGTAACCGTACTAGTGGGTTATCCGTTTGCAAAATTATGATTTACGTACTTTTTGATTCTGAATAATGGATATATTGTACTGCAGAGCAAACTGAAATATATTCATTTCAATATTATTCAATATATGTATATTCCAGCTATGATTTATGTTTTGTGCATTACTAGTAGCTACAAATTGCTCAATAAATTGTGCTTACCAAATACCTTCAACATTATATGGGTACCGGACCATAGTAACGGCCAATGAAATAGGCTGCCATACCATACAATCTTTCAAACCAATATTTGAAAGACAGACACATGGACTGACAGACGGACAAACAGACAGATATTGACGAAATATTTAACACTTATGGCAGTGTCTATTTTGACGTTGGCTCTTTCATGAAACACTCTCACAAATCAAAATTTAACTATCATGTCCTTAACGGGAATCGAACTCGGAGCATTTGCATTGGGTCTCCGATGTTTCCTTAAAGGCGTTGCAAACATTGTGACTAAATTATATTACTATTTACCCTCCATGAGAACTATATAGCAAGACAAACAAACTTCTGATTCGATTGGAAAGTGCTGAGAATATTCGAAGGACACGAGTCACTGTGTATATGTAGGTCGTGTCTAGATGAAGATGTTTTAATCTTACATACTATACTAGGACAATATACCGTTATCACAAAAATGTGGTAAAAGATTTTCAGTACAAAAGCCAATGTGACGCTAAATCGGAAAATTAATTAAAGTAAATCAGTTCCTTATAAAAATGTAAGGCTATTATCATATGTTATATGTGCAGAATGTAAACAAAATGAGGTCTCAGTGCAACGGTTGTTCTTAAATCAAACCAACACACCAAGTATCATTTCAGATATTAAAATATTATAAACATGTATGTGCTCAAGATTTAGAAGGGTATATAAAGTATTCTGACAATGTTTGGAATAGACAAAAGCAGTGGTCAGCCCTATAGAACATCATATAAGTGAAGAGTATCTAAAGACGAGTCGATATAGCCATGGTCATACATAGGACATCCGTGAGGACGCCGAGCTTTCGGAAACTGTACCACCTAGAGCCACTTGTGTATTTCTTGCATATACTCTCCTGATCTGTTCAGATAGAGCAGTTATATAACACGAGCATGCCAATCCCACAATAAGGGGCAGCACTCATACAAACCTACACCATTTTTAATTAGAGCCTGAAACATTTTGAACTGGTTTTTGTTAGAAAGTTTATGCAGCCCTGTTTTTACTTAGCTACTTAGGCGCGCACGAATTTTAATTGCAGAATACTATATCTATATAAAAAACATTAGCTAAGTTCAAGTTTAGATACGCTTCGCTCGCTTAAGCTTAGCTGAAGGCCAAACACCGGCAAAACTAAATAAATTCAGTCGTGGAGTCAGGAGGGACAAAGTCAAAGCGCATAATTTGCATTCGAATGGCTTTCGCAAACAAATAAAACAAAACAAAAACTAGATAGAAAATCAAACAGATAGACAAATAAGCAAGCTAGCAGCAAACAAATTTGCATGAATATCTTGTACTATTTCATTTTTTTGTTTTTTCTGCATTCGGCTACTGAGAATAGAGTTTGGATTCGGAAACTATGATTGGTCGCTCAAGAATGTACATATTGCATGAGTAGCCAACAGAAGCAGTAGCAACATTTTTGTCTGACGTCAACATCTAACGATGATTTTTATCTAACTATATATGCACAGTAAAATATTTAGTTTTTCTATTTGTACAATTAATAGCAATTTATGTTGCTAACAGCAAATTGCTGTTGACACTTTTTCATATTAAACTGGCCGTCATTGGTTTCTCTACAACATGCTTCAAGTTTTTATACGCTTTATACATTATGGTAGAAGGGTATATTAAGTTTGTGGAAATCTAAGTAACAAGAAGAGGAGTGTAAAAGAGCCTTCCATTAGGCACAACATACTCGACATTCACATTCTCAACATATTCCCTTTCCACTGGCAACTGTTCGTTGTCGTTAACATGTGAGTGGCAAAATGACGTTCGCTTTATTTAAAAATATGCTGTCTGTGCAGATGATAGTAAATATGACATGATATCGTTAATAAATCGTTAATTTTATCGAAAAAACATATACGTTTGAGGCGAATAGCATGCTTCTTCGAGAATGTTGTGAGTATGGAGAATATTGTCCGGTAGAAAGGCCCTTTAAGATGCCATTTAGTATTTCTTTTTATATATAATATCTTAACCTCATAAAAAATTTAGTCGATATGTCCGTCTGTCAGTCTGTATTAATGCCCACATATAAAAGATAAATCCTGGGTTCAGCGTATCTCGTAGTAGAGCAGACTTAATTTCAGCTTTTAAGGTTTTTTGCTTATTTGTAAAGATATTTATTTGCGTTTTTATTTGCATTTTTATTTGCAACAAATTGCAGTAAATATTTGATTTAGGCGCCATGTGATTTAAGAAAAAAAACTAAGTGATATTTTTAAGTGCGAATTTCTGCAAGGCGTTAAATAAATTAGCATGAAAAACTCTCGGACTGTTCTTCTAATTGAAGCGCATATCAAATAATTAATTTAAATAGCTTAATTGAGGTTAAGTGATTTTTGTTGTACACCCGCTTGGCATGCCAAAAATAAACTCAATAATGGTTTAGATTTTGAAAGCAGCAGCCGAAAGGCAGCTTACAAGCAACTCATGCTCAATTTAACACAGTTTTCAGAACGCACGCCTAGCAACAAATTGCAAACAAATTTTATGGCAAATTTAAAATTTGCCTCGGCGTTGGCTACAACCCGAAGCACAGTAGTAAATTGCATTTGAAAATAGCACATACATTCATAAAAATAATACTGACTAAATGCGATACTCAATGCGATGCAATCTATCTAGCTTTATACGACTATTCATACTATAAGATACACCCGCTCTTTGCAAACTGTATGTCATATAATCTGTCGATCTTCATTGCCCCAAGTGGTCAACTGCAACATTTTACGTTTGCCACGTACAGATTTTAGATAAACGCAACCTGAGCTGCATAAAGAATATTGTAGATACGTCCGAAGTTAGATTGTCAGTAAGATATTAGAGTGCTTCATGCTACTATTTATTATGCTTTGAATAATAGTTGTGTGACTTATGGCTTAGATACTTTTTTTATTGTATAGTTTTAAATTGTTGCCATTAATTTCGACCGATTGCAATATTTGTAGCAATTTTTCAAGTTGTAATTCAGTACAAATTTTGTTAATATTAAGCATTTTTAAACACTGTTTATTTATTGCGGTAGATTAGCAAAGAATGAAGCTTCAATTATTCCTTATATACCTTCTGATCAAAAAGTATCAGGAAATTGTCAGAAAACGGCTTAATTACTCTTTGATATTTATTTTATCTCCTTTAAACTAATTCCCAATTGATGAAATACACATATTCCCACGCATCTTCCAATCTTCGAAAGATTCGCCCTCCGTGAATTTTCTTTTTTCTGTCCAATAGTTTCAAAACGCTAGCAGAAAAAAGAGACCGAAGATATCTACAAAAATTTAAGCAATCATGGCACAAGTCGCTTTAAAATTCCAAAAGCCCAAAGTACCGAGCATAATGCTCTGCATCTATCCAAACGAAAGCTCAAGTTGGGCTGCTATCTACCTGACTGTTTTCAAGCATATTTTAAAAAATGAAAATTTTTGAACCTTGTGATGAGTCCAAGAGGTGAATAGACGCCAAATCACCAACCACCCGATTTGCACACTTTGTACTACTCGTACACCGTGTGATCTAAAAATAACCGAACTTTTTAGTTATAAAATGAAACAAGCATGGGTTTATGTTTCAAAGCCAATATTTATTCAAAATACGATCCGTTTACCTCAATACAACGTTTGAATGGCCAATCAATTTATCCATAGACTTTTTAAACTCGCTTTTTAGGATGTTCTTTAGCACCTGTGTCACGGCTGCTTGTATGGCTGAAATGTCATTGTAAAAAGCTCTTGTCATTGCAGTTTTCATTTTTGGGCGAGAAAATAATCGCACGGTGATAGATCAGGCGAATACGGAGTGTGGTCGATGAGACAAATCTGTTTTTGCATCAAAAATTCATTGACTTTTTTGGTCTTGTGAGGTGGTACATTATCATACAACAAAATCATCTGCTTTCCTTTGGAATATTCGGGCCTAACACGTAGAACTCTCGACCACAAACGATGTCAAACTAGTTGTAAAACTAGTAAATATAATATTCTCCAGTTTGACCTTCTGGAGTAAATTCTTTGTGAACAATAGTACACTTGGAATCATAGAAAGTCATCAACATTGTCTTGATTCTTAGTTCACTTTTAATCATAGAAAGTTATCAACATTGACTTGATTGTTGACTTCTGAAATCGCATTTTTTTAGGTTTTGGCTCGTCTTTTGACTTCCATTCTGCAGAATCACCATGTTTCATAATCTTCGAATCAAGAAAATCTGGATCGTTTTCAGCTGTTGAAATGAAGTCTTTGCAATGCTCTACATTTAACTGATGTGGAAAAAAAGTGCACACACCAATCTTTTACCCAAATCTTCATTTAATATTTTGTAGGTTGTACAGTAAGATAAATTTAATACTTCTGCCAGCATTCTCACAGTGAAATTTAGATCGATAGCAATTATTTCATTTACTTTTTCCACTAACTCAATACGATTAGATAATTTAAATTAAAAGTTATGATATTTTTAGATCTGTTGTATGTCTCTGTTCTTGGCATTGTCAACTCTCCGTAGGCTTTCTTTAAAATTTTGATAGCTTCAGCACAGGATTTTTGCATGGCAACAAACAATTTTAGACAAACTTCGCAAAAACAAACTTCAAAAATCACAAAATGCACCAAACACTAACTTCTTTCCAAGTTATTTTGCGTGAATCATCTGACAGATTGCTTGACAGTTGTACCAACATTTATACATGACAGTTGACAGTTCACAATATCTCAAACATTGCACGTTTAAACAAGAAATTCCGAGTATGCTTTGATCAGAAGGTACTTAAAAGATACAGTATCTTAAACCACTTTTCTCAAAGTATCAATTAAGTGTACCAAAACAAGTACTACAAAAATTATATCATAAAAACTTCCCACGCTTAATTATTCACAATGCGCTGTCAATTAACTCGGAAAAAAATGCCTGAAAACTTCAATTTATGTAGTTTAATTGTTGCCCTTGGGTAAATTACTGCCAAAAAAAAAAAAAAAACAAAAAAAAACAAAAAAAAGTTTAAAAATTTATTAAGCGCGACTCGTGCGTAACTCCCGGAGGCAAGAAACCGAATTAAGCCCGCAAAAAATTGCGAACGGAAACGCGAGTCGTCAAAGTAATTAATCACTTTGCAAAATGGCAGCTCCAACAATAATAATAACAACAACTACAACAACAAGAGATAATTGTTCGTGTGTGGGCAGCCTTAGACCGAAACCAGACTGGGCGGAGCAGGGTGCCCCAAGCTAAAATGCTATCACTCCGTCAGGTCAGGTGTGGGCAAAGCTTTTAATGAAATCGAAATAGTAGCGAAGCAGAAAATTCATTAAAATTAAATTAACTCGTTGGGAAAAAAAAAATATAAAGTAATACTATGCAAAAAAAAAAAAACGAATGATTTGTTATCGTATAATTTACATTGACTTTGAAACACATAATAAAAAAGAGTTAAACGAAATTATTACCGTCGGTCTATATGACAGTGTTAGGCTCTTTACAGTGATTATCTAAAATCGACCGTATGATTTTGCGCATTTTACCATAGTTTTTCAAAATTTAAATCTTTTGTGTCATATAAAAGTCTTTGTTTACTTTTTCATTTTAACCAAACATTAAATATAGACAGACATTTGGAATTATTGTTAACTTTTAAGTAGCAAAAGTAACATCACTTTGCGAAACAATTGGTGTGAACCTATTCAATAAGAAGATATGAGAGAGCTAGCGATACAATAGAATAATTAGATTTGAGCTACTAGGGGACTAAATAAATAGAATAAATCGTAGGAAAACTGACTGGGGGAAGTATACATCACTAATTGCGGATGTCACAGGTAGGCAAAGAGGCAGAATCTCTAGACACTCCCTGGAGGTAAAGCAGGCAGTAGCTGAATTAAATGCAGGAATTATCCAGACATTCGAAAGCACATGCCCTATGGATAAGGATAAGCGTGAATGGGATGCCCCATTTTGGCTGGATCGCCTACAAAGACTTGTGGCAAATGTCAGGCATCTGTACAATGAAGCCAGAAGCACAAACCTATGGGCGATATATACCACAGAGCTCACAAGCTTTGGCTACATTCTAATACTGTATGAAATCACAATGAATGAAGTTGTCTTTGAATATATAAGGTGGATTTTTAAGAAGCAGGGAGAACTTTCTCTTTGTCACCACTCAGACTTCGCATCCATTGAACTTTTTATATCATAATTAATTAAGTACAGCCGTATAGTGTAGTTTAATTACATTTTACCAGAGAACTTAGAACCTTATATCGTTTTTGGTATTTTGTGCAATGGTTTGGTTTTTATTCAAACTTAATAAAATCTTTTTATACCATTCACATATACGGAGGTGTCACAGAAATCTCTTTCACCCAAATTCCGACCTAAATCAATTTCGTAGGTGTTACAGAAATCTCTTTTAGACCGTTTGAAATCTCCAGCCTTTTGCTTGGTGAAATTGTTAATTGAATATATAAACTCTTCAAATCATAAGGCAAAATTTTGTTTTTGTGCTTGTTTAATGTATTTTCTTCGTAACTGTGTCTTAGGATTTAAACATTTAGTACACTTTATTATTTAATTTAAATTTATAAAAATGTGTATTTATTTGCTGAAAACCGACCAGGTCGGTTTACGCAACAACAACGAATGTCAGCGTTGCCACACAAAAACTCTGCGTAGCGCAAAATTCGTCTGTACACTAAAAACTGTTTTCTTCGAAATCTCGGAGATTTCTGTGACACCTACTGAATTTTTTAGAGAAATTCAAATCACCAGACGGATTTTTGTCTAGAGATTTCTGTGACACCTCCGATAGTGTGAAATGATATTATCAGTTTTTCAGAAAGTTTCGAACGCATTAAAGAAGTCATCGTAGTATATATGTAAGTATATTTTTGTTCAGCTCGCCGAAACGAGTCAATCTAGCTATGTCCATTTGTTTATTTGGATGGTGTTGCGCATTTTTGTTCATCAATTTTAAGATATCCATCTGAAACCCGGCACCTAGACTTATAGTTATTGCAGTGAAATAGAGTACTCATATTGACATGCCACGCTCACTTTTTGGTGTGGTACCTGCCCACTTTTGCTTTATTTTGTGGAAATATTTCTTATTGCTGCCAATATAAACTTAAAAATAGTTATGGTACCTCCTAATGTATGCACAATTTACATATACATTAATGGGTCTGATTCCTCACTCTTTGGGGTAACCCCCAAATAAATCTGCCTGCCCACTTTTACCTTTTTGTTTGGAAAACTGTTTTATTGCAATCAACTTTGTCTCAATATTTGAACTAGTGGCTTCTTATGGTCGGACGCTTCACATACGTATCCTGAGGCGACTTCCGCCTTCTTTTATGGGCATCCCCATACAAACTTACAAACCACGTGTAGGTTCACGTGAATATGAAGCAAAGAGTTGAATTCCAAGGGGACCGTTGCGGTGTTTACATCCGGGAAATGATTTTCCATAAATAGTCCTATCCTTTCGAAGGTATTAAAATATTTAGAAAAATACGCATCCGTTTGCGTTTTATTTAAAAACAAAGTAACACACATCTAAATGGAATACCCTTTACATTAATACCAAAGATTTGTCTTTGTAATACTGGATGGGAATGTGAAACCAACTGATATGCAAAGTAATATACATATTTTTGTTCTGTTAAGAAGCATTCGTGTTGTACGACTTTGCGCCTTCAGTGATTTTAGATTTGCATTCAATTTCTAAGGTATGACTGTGAGAGCACACAATTATAAGCTATACTATGAGATATCAACAGAATTCGCAAACAATACAAAAGTAGCAATATATCATACGATAGTTTGACACCACCTCCCATGCAAACTACTGAAAATTATTCGTATAATTTTAGTACCTAGTTACACTATATACGAGGGCTATTTGATATGTCAGTGAATTTTTAAATATCGAATTATTGATATTGATTTAAGGGTAGTCTCTGAAGTCCCTTGAAGTACCTAATCTGCAGCATTAAGTTTATGTTTGAAAGCAGACATGAAAGGCAGACAGATGGACAAACAGCAAGTGATTGCTGAAATAGATCTCAAAAGTAAACGTGTGATAACTTCGAAGAAGTGTAAGACATTGGCTAACAGAAATGCTGTTAAGTTTTTTCAAAATTTTATGAAAATGGATAAAATATGAATACATTTCAGCAGAATAGCGATAAAGCAGTAGATAAAACAGTGGATTTCTCTCCGTCTGTCTGCATATCATGTCTGCGTTCAATGTCTGTCAAACACTAACACCCAACACTTTTACAGTAGTCTGCTAACAGGAGCAGTCTTGCATTTAAAGTTGTTATGCGGAAAATTCAAAAAGTCACGTCACTGACTTATCACATTGCCCTCGTATCATACGATAGTTTGACATTTAAAAAGAATTTATTACAAATATTTTACATTAATTATAAATCATGCTTCAATGTCTTACTCAGTCGTTTTTTTTTTCAAATGCCTTGCTTTTGGCTAATTTAATCAAATTTACAATAAAAAGCGCGTTGAAAATTAACACCAGACAGATACATATATGTAAAGCAAAGAATGATTAATAATATACAAATGCTACTTATAGATACTTTAGGTGCTCGTATGCTAAATTCGTTGCTGTCACATTTGCGTTGTAATTTCCGTTATTTGAGATACATTCTAACAAGAGTGAACATAATTATGTCACATTTTGAGCTCTGGCTGACTGACCTTCAACATTGAATCATTGATGAAAATATTTGTTCTTCAAAATAAATTATAAACAAGAATTTTTACAAAAGAGATACAAATTATATATTCGCGCATTTTACGGCAATGTCACTGCTAAAAAAAAAAAAAATAAATGAAAACTCAGAATGAAAACGAGAGCAAAATAATTTGGCACAAAGCCAGTATTCAGAAGCGATTAAAATACGCCAAGACAGCAGCGAAAAGAAAGCGTCAAGCGTCAAGTTCAAATTGTATCTGCGAATATGAAAAGTCTTTAGACAAACGGCGCATACGTTAGATACACGTCGTAGTAGTGAGTAGTTTGTGGGTGTAAATTTCATTTTCACTTTTTTATTTTACATGCTAAAGCGTTTTTTCATAGCCAATTCCGCATAGTTAAACGCTTCGTTGTGAACGCCCAGTAATGCAAAATTATTATAGTATGACCAAAGCGACAGTTTTATCTCTTTCGGACAGCTAGTTAGATAGAAGCTTTCATATACAATACAATACAGCTAATACATAGTTCTATATTTTAAAAGCATATTAAATTATAGTTTATTGGTTCATAAATTTTAATAGCCCCATACTTGTTTGTTTCATGTGTTTCATTTTTTTTTTTTTAATATTTTTTGAATAGTTTGAAATACATTTCATAAGTAGTAATTTTATGAGTTTGTTGATTTCTACAAAACATAGAACGCCTCTAAATTTTACAATTTAGTTGGGAGTGTAAAAATTTATTTAAAATTAAAAGGCATTATTTGATATACTAGTAGTACTCGCATGATTTGCAATATTTTACTTAATTTATTCGAACACTTAAGTACTTCAAATCAGTACGTTCTTAAACACAATACAAAAATTGATAATAGGTTTTAGTCAAGCTGACATCGAATTCGTACAACAGAGGGCGTTGCTTTAAATTGGTGTCATATAAAGCTTAATAAAAGGCGGAAATATCTTTATTCTTTGCAATGCAAATTGCACAATTCCAAATATAGACAAAACAGCTAATTTAACAATAAATTAAGTGCAACGACAGCAATCACTGCTCGTTTATACAATTCATAGATAAAATAGGGGGCAAGCTATACCAAATCCGTGATAATGCCATAATTAATGCAGCACAACGCTTGTGGAAAATTCAAATTAGGCACAGAGTGTATCCACCTCTGCTCGCTAAATGGAGAATGTATGTAAGGCAGTCAAAACGTGTGCCAGAATTAAAGGAAAAAAGTAAGCAAAAAAAAATTAATAATAATAATTACAAAACATAAGCGTTATTTAAGCGCTTTGATTGCAAAACATTTTTTTTGCTTCATTATAAAGTGACATCAAAAATTTTGCTTTAATATAGTATATGGAGCCTAAAAAAGAAATTATATATTACAAAATCATAATTATGATTGAGTAACTACTACAATACATGTACTATAAAAAGAAACAAGAAAAAGTGTTAACTTCGGTAGAACCCAAGCGTCAATACTCTTCACACGGCTTCACTCCATTTTCAAGTTGGTAAACTCAAAACTTTTTGAAGATTCGTACATAAGAAGTCATAATTTAATTCAAAATAATTTTTCAAACAAAAACCGAAAACTGAGCGGTGCGTTTATATGAGCGCTACCCCTAAAAGTGGGCGTGGTACAGTAGGGTTGATAAATTTTCAGCGTAGGAATATATTAGGTCTCCACACCCGATTTCAGAAAGGAGACAAACGGCCAGACACACTGACAACCAAGAAAGGCGTGAGCTTAAAGATGTAGAGGCCTTATGTTAGTAATCAAGCTCAAAAATTTTATCGATAGGTCAAGCGTCTGACCGAAAGTTCGAAGACCGCAGTTTCTTTCTGCAGGGACGGAAATGGTAGGTTGGTCCAACAGTTGCACAGGAATCAATGAGACTATGGAAAAGTTACTTCTCTCACCTACTTGGAGGCGATGAAACGAACATTGATGTCGATAGAGAAGTCTTTCTAGAACCACTAATTAATGATGAATTTCTTGTAGAGCCATCTGACTTGAACCAAGAGACAGTCAGACACAGAGAGATAGAGAGACAGACATACAGACAGACAGACAGACAGATAATCAGACAGACAAACAATCAGATAGACAGCCGTACACACTTATATGGCTAATTCGATTCGTCTCGTCGAGCTGATGAAGAATATATATACTTTATGAGGTCTCTGATGCTTTCTTTAATGCGTCACAAACTCGGTGACAAAATTATAATACTATTCATACTACGTGTTAAGAGTATAAAAACATGAACAATAAATTAGACGAAATTCAAGAGCAACAATTTTTTTAAGCGCCAGTTTATATTACACAAAAAGTACAATATACCAGTATACACTCGTACATATGTATTCATTTAGTAATTAAATGCGCGACACAAAGCAATTGACTAGAGGAAATTTAATATTCAGCGATAATGACTACATTGCGGCACCCTACAGCACATTGAACTCTAAATATTTGCAATTCTGTGCGAGGCAATTTTAGACGTATGTGGTGAAGTTTTTTTTTTCTTTTTTTTTTTTTTGTATCTATTGCATTAATAAATTGTTTTATCTCTGTAAAATGATTATTTTGGTATGGTATATTAAAGACCTTAAACTCTTATATTATTATGCCCTACACAAATTGTGTAATACATAAGCATAGGCTGAAAAGTTCCTTTAAAATGTAAGAGACGTTATAGTTTTAAGCAAGTGTGTTTTTGAGCAATCTGCATCATTAAGTTTGTATTTGACATTATTGAAATCACATATTAAAGACAGATAGACGAACGGAATGCAGATGATTCACGAAGTTAACCACATATGCAATCGTGTGACAAATTCATAGGAGCATTTGGTGTTGTTTAGCAGTAAACCGGACGAGATTTTGTGCCATTCGGTGGACATTGATAACTGTCCGTCTGATAACTGTCCGTCTGTCTGTCTTTCATGTGTGCTGTCAACTGCAGTTAGCTGCTTCCATTGGCTACTACGAGCATCATTTCTCAGTTTTTTAATAGACTTTTCCGCATGCCCACGTATATCGAGCAGCCAATATCATCGTGAAAGATTGGTTAAAATTCTAATGATTCGTAATTCGAATGTCCATGGTTCCATGCTCATGCTCTGTATTTGGTATGATCGGTTGGGTGTAGTGTATTACGAACTGCTTAATGCCAACGAAACCAACACAAGAGATCGATACAGTCTACAATTCATGCATTTGAGCCAATCAAAAACCGATTCAAATATATTATACAGGGTTTATCCAATATAATAATCAATAATATGCTTTATGATATCACTTGGCTTAAGTTCAATCATCCAGTGTATGCAATTTGTGGCGATGACACTTAGCATTATCTGAATTGTCATTCCGTTAAACTCATTGAGAAATGGGTCACAACAACAGCATTGTGTTTTGAAGCAAAGACAATAGAGCCAACAGTGTGGAGAACTGGTAAAACTTCTTAAAACCAAAAGTCGTCTCAGTACGCTTTTCTAATCTGTATAAAGAAATGCTTAACCATAAAAAAACATAAAGTGGGCCGAGGATTTGTTTGGAGACTACCCCTAAAAGTGTGCACGGCATAGTGAATTGGAAACAAACTACAGGGTAGCTCAAAAGAAAGTTCACATTTGATTTGCTGATTGCGTGAACGCAACTATTCCAAGGGGCGCGGGGGTATGTCAATTGGTAGCCTAGCTTTTGGGAATTTAGTCGCTATTTACAAAAACGGTAATTCAGCGACTGTATCTCGTAGAAAATTCTGCAGAATGCAGTATGATGCGCCAAGCCCTCGACTCATTGGAAAATGGGTCGAGATGTTTGAAGAGACCGGTTCAACGCTGGAAAAATCAAAATCCGGGCGTCCAAGGTCTTCGAGAACGTTCGAAAACGTAGACAGTGTTACTCAGTCTGTTCGTAACAACCCAGACCTTTCGATTCGGAAGCGTGCTGTTGCTTTAAACGTGCATAGATCATCATTGTTCCGCATTTTTAGTAACTTCACACACGTCCAATTGCACAATTGCAAACGAAGAGTTGGAGTTTTGCTCCTTAAGGTAGAAACGCTGCTTCTTACTCAAAGTCTTGCTAGCTGACTTGTACAAATTGTGTAAAGCTTGAAGAAAATAAAAACTATCGGACACATCTATGTTCTGTGCCACTGACAGGTAGAAAGAACTCACACACTTCCTGTAAGATCCAAATGAGAGATGGACAAAATAGCTTAAATCTGTAACGAAGTTCTTAGAGCAGACGATGTAGACGAAAGATGCGGTATGAGATGAATAAGAAAAATGAGTAGAGAATATTATACATCGTAACATCGTTGGCCCAATTGGCGATGTTTGAACATACACATCAACCAATACAACCTAATCAAAAGTGGGACATGTTGGGTTTTATACTATAACTTAATGAATTCATGGACTGTTTCAATCCAATCTTACGCAAGATTTATTGTTTACCCATAAACTTTATCACGTTGGGTGTTTTACCATCGCTATCTGGCATAAGTAGTTTTCTAAAGTCGTATTTAAGATTGAAATATTATGACAATCTATCTATAAGAGTTTTTTTGTATTCTCCCTACTTAGTCTAATGATTCTGTAGAAACTACATAGATACATATGTCTAACCGCCATGATCATGATATTTTAGCTTGTTTTATCTTTAGATACATGTTTCATCTCAAAGTTGACGTACTCATTCCAAACTATGTAAGTAGCGTAAAAACTGTGCGTAATTTGCTACAGTCACGAGATTAACATCAGCTAAAATAAAAACCCAAAAAAAAAAAAAAAAAACATTTATAACAAACTCGCTCACAATCGAACATATTTACTTGCATGTTCATATAATGTCAATCAATTCGTCAATCTTTCATTCATTCATTTATTCAATCACTCAATCTCAAAAGTTTTTACTCATACGCCCCGATGCTAAATATGCAGCTGCCGCCCATGTCAAGCGCCATTTAGCCATTCACTCGGTTAGGCAGTCTATTCTGTTCAGCTCAGTTTCATTCAGTTCAGTTACGTCATTTGACGCCCAGCTCACGTCGCATAGTTTTTTAGACTAAAATATATTTTTTATGCGTTCAGAGAACTCACGAGTTTATTTACCCCAGTATCTATCGTATATATGTGTAGGTATATCTAGTTCTAGTTTTTATTTCTCACTCTATTGATGCAAGAAAACAATTGAAATTAAAGTGAACTATAAAACGCTAAGTTTTGTTATTTAATTACTTAAATTTTATTTACAGCATTTGAAGGTTATGACTACTCTTTGCGTTTAACATGCAACATACGAGTAGTATTTTCTTTTTATACCCTGCACACACAGTCAGTCAGAAAGTTTGTCAATTTGTTAGAACGTTTGTAACGCATTGAAGGAGGCATCGTAGACCACATAAGGCCATATATACATAACACTAGTGTGCAGCAAGATGTTGTTGTCTATGCGAAAGATGAGACAACTCTGGACTCAAAAATGACAAAGTACCAAAAGTTCGGTAGAAATAGTGTATTTATCTATATTTTTATGGTGTTTTGGATTATTTCTTCATTCGGTCAGTCTTTACACTAAAAGTGTACTAGTGCACTATAAAACAAGGAAAAAGATCGACAATGAATAATGCAAAGACAATTACTTTGGCATGTCATGCGCAAATGGTGAATATACTCAATACATGCATTTTTAAAAGGCTTTTCTCTATTGATTCTGTATATTTTAATAGAAACATAAACAAAAGTCAAGTGTGACATATACTAGTCGATGTGAAAAATGTTGCTGTATGTACATAGCTATCCCTTTCGCAAGCTCTCTGTCGTGTTTTAAATACCAGAGCAATGAAGGGGAAAAATTTGCTGATTGTATTCATGTGTCATACGGCCATTAGACTTTTTTAGAGTAATTTTGCTGCGTTGAACACGAAAAACATACTGATTCGTTGCGATCGAATGTGAAAATGCCTGATTTTTGTTTGAGCAATATTTAAATATTTCATATTAAAAAAGGAATCCTCTGGCGGGTATAGGAAACTTTTTTATTTTTGTTCTATTACCATTTTACAACCATTTTACTGCAGTGGTAAAAAAAACAAATTCAGTTGTAAACATTTTTGAAATATTTCTTATAATTGTATATAATGCCCCCAAAAGTTTATTAACAAATTTTGTAAAATGGTATGTAGAAAGCAAAATTTATAAGCAAATAGTAAGTAAGCAGATCAGGTTTAGAAAAATTTTAGTTGTTCCGCCCACAAATTTTCTTTAAAATAATGTTTTTCATGTAAACCAGCTAAAAAATGTATTACTACCAAAAAAATATGGCGTGTAGAGGGTATAGTATAATTGAGCACCTCGACTACAACTCTTTCTTGTTTATTATACAACCGAGATTAATATCCAAAATTGGTTCAGACCGTGGCCATATGGAATATAAATTATAGATATAGTACCATCTACAAGAAAAAAACCCTAGTCTGGGTGGTACCCAAGCTAGGATTCTCGATGCTACCAATAATGTGTTGTAAACTCAAAGAAAAAATTATAATTCTATTTGCCAGCGGGTATATGAAGAGTACACGAATTCAATTTTTTTTTCTATACTGTTTTTAATTTTATTTCATGTGCTTAAAGTGTCGGTTTCGCCGACCTTATTTTTGACATTTTGTCAAGTGACTCTTTTCTATTGTAATATATTAACATGCAAATGCATAGCTGGCATTCTATTTTATGTCGTTAAGTGTATTTTTACTTTTACAGAAACTTAATTGAAATTGTGTTAAGTGTGGTTCTGTGTTTGCATGGTGGCGTCATTTTTGCGCTTTGTGTTAATTTAATTTGCAACTTGGTAAAGCGTTACTAAGTGGTGCGGTGTAGAGTGTGAAGTGTTGTAAACAAAGCCGCCGTCCAACAAGTTGTCCAATTTATGTCACTCAATTTTCGAGCAAAAGTCGTAATAGAACTTTGTTTATCGTTTTTATTGCCACAATTACATTGAACTTACTTTTAGATCACTTTTGTCGCAGTGGGTAATATTTACTGACTGCGACCTGCCACGAGTGTCATTAAACAGACCGCAGAACATTTAATCTTGAGTGTTGTAACATAATTCAAAGCTATAGCATAAACGACTACAAACTCCAAGGACTCGACTGAAAGGCGACGGCAACGCCCACAAAGAAATATTTACTTTATGCTATCCAAGCGGCTCCAGGAGGATTAATGCCTGATATGCTTGTATATAGTATAAGTTATGTGCTCAATGTGAAGCTTGGCAAGTTGGTGGATTACACCATAAAAAGCTGTCGCCATTCGCACGATTTGCTGACTCCTTTCAGTCCATTCTGAATGTCTGAATTTAAAATTCTGCATGCAGCACTGAAGTTAAGTAAATGTAAATATATAACCAGTCTGTGCGTCTGTTAGTCAGTCTGTCATTCTGTCTTTCAGTTGTAATGGCAACAAACACGCCCACATCCTTTAGTACAACACTGTTGTGCATATATTTGCAAGATTCTTAATGCAACATGCTGCATTTTTATATAAGGTGACCATATTATGCATGTATGTATGTATGTAGGTCGGGTCTTAATTTATTTAAATTCTGCGAATAGAGAATGAAGTTAAATACATATGAATTATTAACTGATTTTAGGCTTTTGATATACAAGGTTTTGAAACATTTCGATCGAAAAGTTTCGCTTATTGAAATTCAATTTCAATCGAAATGTTTCCTTCAAATTGAGTTAAAATAGTGACTTAGTAGAACACAAAAATAAATCGAAATGACCTTCGAAATTGGATTAAAATCAACATTCCCAACATGCCTATAACTTTATTAGTTAACCAAACAGAATCGGTTGTGTTTTATCTTTGTTTTATCTTGAAAAAAATTTAAAGATAATGTAAATATTATAGTTATTATAGTAGCTAGTCCCAACGTGCGCTGCTATGTTCCCTTATTTATTGGAGTTCAACAATATGCAGCATAGTTCAGCTATTTGGTTATCTGCTAACATTTGTGTTGAACAAGTGTAAAACTCATTTGCTTTCGATGTATAATTGTGTATTGAGTGCGAGAGAAACAAAACGTAGCATTCTTCTTTGCTGACTAACCCCAGCGGCTTTGCAATTAAATTCAGCTAAGTTTCATATGTCTTTATACTATTCACACGTAGTGTAAACAGTGTTATAATTTTGCCACGGAGTTTTTAGCGCATTAATTGATGTATCGGAATCACATAACCTATAACGAATCGAACTGCCCATGTTTGACTGTTTGTCTGTTTCTTGTCTATATGAATCAAAACCAGTTCCTCAGTTTTTAAGACATCCATCTGAAATCAGGTCCTATGTTCCCGGGCTTAGATGCTTGTAGAGAATATTGAAGTTTCAGTTTTACCGAAGTTAACGCTTTCTCCCATTTTTTTTTTTTTTTTTTGAGTTTCATCTTTATTCTTTTTTTATGAATAATGTTTCTTGATATTCTGTTCTGTATTCATTATTGGACGGTTGTGGATATTTTTTTTGTATTTTTTTTTTACTTCTGAAATGGCTCTGACGAAGAATCCGTCCAGGCGCTAAAAGGTGTTGATGTTTTGTTTGTAAAATATGGTTTCATTTAATTTAGATATGAAAGCTATAACTCTCGAATGTAAATCGATGTATACTCATATGGTCACTTTGATTTACTTATACGTAATTTGCATCTGCTTGTCTGCGGCTGCTGTAATTCTCATTCGTTTTCTCATTTTTCCAAAATCTCTACAATCATATTCAGTGCATTTAAGCATCTCACGCTTGTTTGTCAGCTTAAATTATTTACCAGCAGCAGATGTTTCCACGTTTTTTAACACCTCAATGTAAAGCGCTGAAAAAGATCTTCAAGTAGTATTTCTTGGTACTATTTTTCCAGAAATATTTACTTTGAGCTGCTGCTGGAATTGCTTTTCTTGTTCTCATATTAATACAAATTGTTTTTGTAGTATGTTGTCTTTATTTATATAATTGTAATTATATTTTCATTTTATTTAACATTTGTCCATTCATTTGTTGTACATACTCTACACACATATTGTAGTAAAGAGTATGATGGGTTTGTCGGAAAGTTTGTAATGCATTGAAGAAAATTTAATAGATCACTTCAATAGACTGTGATCCGCTGACGAGCAAATGTAGAAATTTAAATATTAGGGAGACGTCTTTGGGGAATGCTTCTCCGTAAATTCATCGCACTACGCGTGAGTTGCAACCGGTCTTAATTGAAATACAACCGAAAACGATCTAAAACTTGAAAAAAAATACAGCGCACACTACGATTTATAATACAATATAAAAACAACTTCTTAAAAAGAAGAAGTAGTTTTCCTAACAGTAGTTTCTGTTTCTGTAACATTGCAAACTAGACAATTTTGAGAACATGGTATGGAGAATTTTTTTAACCAGCTTCAATAAAAAAACCGAAATCGAAATAACGAAATCTCGATGAAACTTATCTTAAAAAATACTACATATAAAGGGTACAATTGTTTCTGTTTAATCCAATTTGATGTTCATTTTTACTCGATGTACGGCAGTGTGATTTCACTGTTCTTCATCTCTCATGTTCATCTCTCTTTAGATACTCTGCTTGTACAATTTCAATGCAAATAATGACATTGCAGCAACTGACTTTCATCATACAATTTATTGTGGTTGTTGTTGTTATAACTTCTACCTATTGTTGTAGTTTTTGTTGTTAGCACCGGAAATGTTGTCGCGCCACAGATAGATAGATAGATAGATAGATAGATAGATAGATAGATAGATATATACAAACTGCCTTTCGTTTCAAAGCCCCAATACTCAAGCTATCTTTAACATGCACGTATATATATTATAATTTTCTACATACAAGTATACGCGTATAGATACAAACGTACAACGTTGATAGAGCGTTGAACAGGTAAATATACTATCATTATCATTATGTAGGTGTGCTATATATGTATCTTTATTGTCTTAAACTATGCTGTTGATTGTAGTGGTAATTACTTAATGAAGACATAATGAAGCACATAGAGAGAGGCTACATATTTATTTATTTTCTTTGCATCATAACATTTTCAACCAAAAAAATATTGCCTAAATTATGCAAAATATTAAATAAAATATGCTAATTATGGAGTGAGTTTGTTTATTGTTAAACTTCATCTGAATATGTATGAATACGATATTTGAGTTGCTGCTAATCCAATTAACTCGCAGATATATTGAGAAATCATTCTGTTAAACCAGCTAAACGCGTCAGTTTAACTCAAATTAAGTTAAAACAAATTAACATCAAAAAATCGAAAAAACAAAGAAACCTCAATTTATGCTCTGTCGTGGTGGTGGTGGTGTGGCATATCAAAGTGAGGCATTGTTCAGCTGACTATGTATGAGGCTTATTCAATAAACAAAAGCATTTCTACTAAATCAGAGAAATCATAAATTTCAAGGCGTCATGTTTATGTTCTGTGCAATAATTAAAAGTTTCCGAAAAAAAGAAAACGAAACATAGAATTGTTTATTTATGAAACTTAGAAGAAGTCACTTTATAGAATGGAATCTGCATTTTTTGAATTTCCATGTTGATATTTCGGTGTTAATGTGTTTTCTTTGGTTTATTGTTTTATGTTTGGTATTCTTTTTTTGGGTTCCCTTTAGTTTATAAACAAATAAAACAGAGAACTTTGTAAATTAGCAAAGTTTGTATATTCAATGATAAAATTTTATTAAAGTTATGAAGCCATATGAAATTTGAATTAATAAAGTTATACCCTGCTCATGCTTTGTAAATGGAATATTTGAAATTTATCGAACAATTTGTAACGCATTGAAACATATAGAGAAAATGGCATAAAGTGTACTTTTATCTGATTATCTAAACATAGTCTTTATATTTTAACTATGCTCGAATATACTCAAATCTACGTGTCTGTACATCCAATTTTTATTTTAACACAGCCACTCTTAGTTTTCAGTAAAGATTCTTTAAAGATCGTTTATAAAAAATTAAACCGCTGTGATGATCTCAAAATTTTCAATTCTAAAATATTTAAAGAATCTTTACACATAATCTGCAGACGTTAGGATTTGGGTAACGCAGCTTCCTGCATAAAAAGTGTAAAATATATATCGATATATTGAAAGCGATATATCGAAGAGCATCAATATATTTTCGATGAATATACATCGTTATTGTATCGATATACACCAGCGATTTAACTAACTCCATCACAATGCTGTTCCCAAAGAATTGTTCATGAACAGAAAAACTTCAAATAAAACAAAAAAGAACTTGACTCTATATCTTACCCTGCACATATCATATTTTTTTGCCTCAAAATTTCGCTTTCTACAAACTATATTCCAGTACGCTAAATACCTTTTGATAAAATTATAACAAATGTCTCAAAATAATTGACAACTAAATTTATTTTTTACCACTGCCGTAAAATGTCTGCGAGTTATGAAATTTCAAGTTACTCTTGTAGCAGTGCGGCACCTATAGAGTACCTAGAGAGAGAGAGAGAGAGAGAAAGAGAGAGAGAGAAAGTCTATACCGTGAGTTTTGTTTGTTTAAATCTAGACGGAGAACTTTTCCCTCAGACAGACATACGGACGGGTGGACATAGCTTTATCGACTAGTCTTCTCGAAGAAACTGGTATGCACGATTACTGGTTTCAACAGAACGGCGCGACATGTCACACTGCATGCGAAACAATGGTTTTACAGCGACCAATTTTCAATGGACGTTTGATATCGAAAAGTTGCGATTATGATTGACCGCCGCGGTCTCTAGATTTAACGGCTCCTGACTTTTTTCTGTGCGAATATCTCAAAGGAAAAAGTGTATGCGAAGCGGCCTTAAACACAACATTTTCCGAGAAACTGCCGCTATTCCCAGAGAAATGTTAAAGTAAAATGATGGAAAACGCCGATAAAAGATTAAATCTTTGCGTGGCCGCTGAGATTGGATGTCATTTTTCTCAAATGACCAAACAAATTGTACAGGACCAAATAAAGTTTCCTAAAACAAATATGAAGTTTTTAGTGTGTGTATGTGTGTGTTTTTATTCAAGTCATTTAAAAAAATTAGGTGACCACGAGAAGATGCACCCCATATATATTTTTTATGGAGTCTCCGGTACTTCCTTTGCTATATTACATAGGTACACTTTGACAGCTCAACAAACGTAATTTACACTGTTACATATATTTTTTGTACAGGGTATAACGAGAAACAAATTAAAACGTTAACTTCGGTGGAACTGAAGCTTCAATACTTTTCACAAACATCTATCAAGTTTTTTAATTTCAATTACACCCCTTCATTCCATTTTTAATGTGGTGTGCTTTGAAAATAATACAATTTTACATATAAAAAACACAAAGGTCGGTCTTTATGGAGACTACCTCTAAAAGTGGGCAGAATACGCACATTAACATCTACGAGTATGTGAAGCTTCCGTGCATAGGAAGTCTCCATACCCAATCTCAAGTTGATATTATTGCAAATTTGAAAATCAAAATTAAAAATTTGCATTGAATTCAAATCAAATTAATTATATTTCATGTGTAAAACTACTCACCCTCACTTTATAGTCCTATAATTTTTTTATATTACTTTCTCGTGTCATTTTCTCAAAAATAAAAAAAAAATTAATTCCAGTTCGAAACAAATAAACAAACCGAAGTCTCAAACAGCTGATTGTGCATAGTTGCAGCACTTTATTGTGCACAAGTGTCCTCACGCTGCCATTAGTGAAATTTTTCACTTTATTATTGTTGCAAGACCTTCTGAATAGCTTAATTGACGCTATTGAAAAAGTTTTTCATGCGAAATATGAAAATTGAGCGGGGTGTTTGTATGAAGCTAGCCGTAAAAGTTGGCGGGATACGTACATTAATATATACTTGTATGTGAAGTTTCCGCCCATTTCGTATTTCAAGTTGATGTAGACTGTAATAAAAACCGTTTTCAGTTGGCGTGGCATGCTGGTTGTGACATAGCAACATAGGAGGTCTACATACCTAATTTCATATCGATATATTAAAAACTAAGGGATTTGTTTTGATTCACAAAGACAGACAGACAGACAGACAGACAGACCGAAATGGCTAGTTTGATTGTCCCGTCAAGCTGATCAAAAATATATATATTTTATGGGATCTACAATGCGTTCTAAATTCCGTGCCAAAATTATTAATACTATTCACACTATACGTGTGTATTTTAAATTATTATTATATGTCAATGTCAGTTAATTTATAAAGAAGCACAATAGACGAAAAGTCTGAGTGCTTGCAAAGGGGAAGTTCTCTCTTCACTCCTAGTACTCCACATTAAGATTATATCTATAGACATGAGTACAGTAATTAACTGTATAAACTCATATTTCGATTTTTATTCTGAGACCAATCTCCGCAAATATAAGTGGTAAAACAATTATATTTAAAATGTTTAATTTCACACTAATTACTTTATATTTCAACGATTTATTTTAATATTTGTTTGAGTTATGTCGTACTATTATGGGTACATCCGATTTATCCAGTGCAACTTTCTCTCGGTATTCTTTTAATGTATGTATATCAAATACAACCATCCTGAGATGTCCCTTTTATACTTAGCCAATACTTGAAGATATCACCTCTAAAGCATATACAATTGGGCTAAGATCTTCAAAAGCACTTTATACTGTAAAAATTTGCACCATATTTTATACAAATACTTAAAATTTTTTTAATATTTTCCCTCAATTTTCAAATGATTTTTATATTAATTTCTTCTTTTTTTCTTTTCTTTACAGGTAAGCAATTTGCATTCTTCGACAAACGGTTTCAGGTTTGGTATTTTCTTCGATATTAGTTAGATTCCATGTAAATAACTCTTTACTCCCTCTGTAATTTCTGTAATAAACATAACTTTTTCAAACGTTGCATTTCAATTCGAATCATGTCATGTATTGTAGTAAAAATCCAATCCTCTTACATTCAAACATTGCTATAATTAATCATAAATCTGCGTTCGTTTAACTAGTTTCGTGCTTTAAATTGCCGACTTTTTTTTTTGTTCTAGAATATTTTCAAATTGTTTCTAATAAAAAATCCAGACAGTTTTTTGCATGCTTTCGCGAGTTCAAAAAACGCTTAAACAATCTAATTGCAGCCAATTAAAATACAAACCTTAAATAAATGAATGAATACAAAAAAATTTTAAAACAAATTTATATTTTACAAAATGTTTTGCGATTGCAGGCAGCAAAATTGTGCAACTGCACGTGAGCTCAATTTAGACACGCCCCATATGGAGATATGGGCAACAAAATGTGTTGCCGACATAAATCTTCACGCAGTAATTATAATTTCAGACTTTGTAGTTCAATTTACTCTATATATATATATTTTTTTTTTTCATTTTGCGGTTCCTTTTTTTTTTTTTTTCTACTGAAATTTAAAACATTTCGAATGTGCAGCGCATAAATAATGAAAAAGTTCTTGCGCTGTCTGACAGCTTTCTTATTGAAAACTTAAAGCGAAATTGTCACTTGAAGTTGAAAATTGGGTCAACTAAGTGCAAAATAAAGTCTGCAGAAAAATTTGCAAGAACTTTCAATTTAGATGCATGAATGACTCGCTGTCTGCGAGCACTCCATGTGGCACATATAAATTCATCTTTTTAAAGCGCATAACATGCTAATGAGTGCCTTGAATTCAATTCGCACAAAAAAAAGTCATTCAAGTGCAAAATTCGCCTTAATTAAGTGCAACACATGTTGTTTACATGAAATACTACATACAATTTCAACCGATATCTTTTCAGTTTTCTTTATTTGACTCATTTCAGAATCTGATAAAAAGTACAAGTACTTCGTTTATTTATATAACCCAATTACGAACTCATGTTCCAAATAAGAGCTAACGAAAATAGGTTATCATGTTGCAACATGTTGACACAGCGAAAGGTGACAACAATCACAAATCAACTTAATGAACCCAAAAAAAAAAAAAAAAAACAGAAATACATATCGAACAAATAGTAGTCAAGTCAACCAAAAGCAAACAATTAAACAAAGTGATTGTCTTGTTGTGATTGTCGATGGTGCACGATAAGATATCAACACAATAAGACATTTCCACAGAAATAAAATAAAATAAAATAATAGAAATGAAATGCTACAATTTCACTCTATAATTACATGCATTTGGACTTTCATACATGATATCATGTATTGTTCACCAGTGATAGCATGTGTTCATAAAGAGCATAGATATTAAACTTCTTAATTATTTTTCTTCATAATCACTAAAAATAGTTCAAATTACTTTTTTTAAGATCTTAAGTATACATCATAACAATATCTAGATTTTTCGCAGTTGCACAGCTACTATTATAAGCTCAAATTAGCTCCTAACTGCATCCCTAATGTCCATGCCCAGAGACGAAATGACACAGAGGTATATATTTGATAGGAGATTTAACAATAAATGGTCCGACAAAAAATCATGGACGTCAGAGAGCTCATACGTACTTAAGCTACACACCATCAAGTGGTATAAGGATGGATCCCGGACAGAAGATGGAACAGGCCTAGGAGTTGTAGACTCAAGGACTTACTATTGGGAGTCAATGGGAAAACACACCAGTATCTTCCAAGCAGAAATGTGTGCAATAATCAACCTAGATAGAGGCTATCACAACTGTGATATTGCTATTCTAGCAGATAACCAGGCTGCTTTGAAGGCACTTAACTCCAACGTAGCTAGGACGAAGCTAGTACTTGAAACATATGGACTATTGGAAAAACTAGGCGAACATAACAGAGTTTCTCTGCTGTGGGTGCCGGGCCATAACAATATTCCATGTAATGAGCAAGCAGACTAGGTTGCCAGACAAGGAGCGTCAAAGCTATTGATAGGACCTGAGCCATATTGTGGCATCGGGAGACATACTATATCGGAAGTAATCCGCAAGGAGAAGGATACAGGAAAAGGAAAACACTGGGCTACAAGCCAAGGACTAAGACAAACAAAATTACTTCTAGGGGGCTACAACCCGAATAGATCGAAAACTTTGCTTCAGTTAGGTAGGAATCAACTAAGAATATTAACAGGACTGCTAACAGGCCACTGTAGACTAAAGAAACATTTATATGTTTTGGGGATACATAACTCACCCGAATGTATATTCTGTGACTATGAATTCTTGCAGAATGTGAAGCTGTAGCTAGAAAAAGAATACAGGTTCTAGAAAATCACATTATTAGAAAGGAGCAAGTGAGTAGTATATATATAGGCTTAGTAGGCAGGTCATCTAACTCAGTAGGACAAACAATATACCTTTTATGTCGCAGTTTACATATGTCCCCATCATAAATAATAATAATACTCATGATTGGCCCACTTCAAGTTATTTGAGTGAGCTGAAATTTTTCATGTAGACCAGAGATTTTTTTCTTTAGTCAACTCCGTCAATATGAACAGACAAAGCTATATAAAGATCATTCGAAACGCCTATTCAGATCACGCTATGAATAGAACAACAAGCAGAAAGACATGCTACTTTAATTACATCCGAAATACTTGAAAAGTCACTTGCGAAAAGAATAAAAAGCGGATCGGTAAGCGGATGGTCGAAGTGTCAGTTCGCGTCATACAACTGAGCAATATAATTGGTACTTTTTTTTTATAGGAGTAGGAAAGAGAACTTAATCACATCCTCCGTATTCTTATAATCCCCAAATACCTCCCGGAGAGACAAATCAATCTTTCAATGTGTGTCTGTTTCATGTCTGCGTTGTGTTTCATATCTTATAATCGTACAAACTGTTTTATCTTTCCATCCGTCGCCTGTCTTTAAGATTGCAAACTAGTTCCTTGGACATTGGCATGGTGACTTTTTGTAGGCAGAACCATCTATTTATTTAGTGAAATTGACCGTCACTTCATTAAAAAATCTATTCTTATATAATTTATTAAACCAAAAGTTTTTTTTTTAAATTTAGTTTATGTTGTGTTAGTGGCTGTTTAAAACAGCAAATGGCGTCAGAGTGTAAGCCACGGGCGCACAAGACCCTCGCTACATCTCCGACATACATATTAAAGGTATTCATAAGATCGTGCAACATTACATCAGTGCAAAAATGTAAGAAAAATCTTGCACTACTTTGCTCTTGCAAGTGTGCTCATGACGCGCAATCTTTTTAATGCACAAGTAGAACAAATTTGTCTCTTAAACATCTTCTCTATTATTTTTTTTTTAAACATGTACCAAAATACCATTAAATTTTGAGCAGTTACTCTATTGACACACGTTAAATGAATGTTTCAATTGGTGAAAGAAAACCTTACGCAATGCATTACATGTTGCACACAATTCAAGTGGCACTAAAAGAGCACTAAGGAGGGCATCTGAAGTGTGAAAGGAAAACCGATGAAGTGCGTTCAATAGAAAATCATTTATAGATTTCTATCGAATCTTATCGGAAAAATATTTCTACCGCATTACAAATTCAATGGTTTACTTTAAGAAGCACTCAGTAAAGTTTTTTTTATTATTTTCAAACGCTACATTATGCCTTTCTTTCTATATTTTTCTTTGGTCATATCGCATTCAGTAGTGTGTGTGCGTATCTGTGTATATTAGTTAAGCTTCATTATCTTAAAATGCGTACAATTGAGATTGTTTTTTCTTTGTTTATTTGCTATTAGCATGACTTGGCAACTTTACTTGGCAACGTACTTGTAGCATAGTGTAAAACGTAATACGTAGCATAGTGTTACGTACAACGAAATTTTACAGATTGCGCAGCATGTGTACAATTAATTGATAAGTTTAACAATGAAATAAATACAATAGTTACGTGTTGCATTACTTGCAATTACATAAAAAAGTCTTTAATCGAATTTATGCCTGATTTGATATGCTGCTCTTATAACGAGCGGATGTACCTACTCCACATACACCAATTTGTACTGTTTAAGTTTTAGTTAAGTGCTTTGTACACGGAAGTCATTTTACACTTCATTGCCTACTTATTTAAAAGTCGAATCAAAATTTTACTAGATGCTCAAGTTCAAAGTTAAATAGTTGCGGTTCGTGGCTTTTGCACACTCCCATTTGAATATTTTTGGAGCCCTTGCAATTCTTACTTGTTTTGTCTGCGTATCTGTTAATCAAGTTTCGTGTAACCTTATTCACTGCAGTTCATTTCATACCCTGTACCCGTAGATTGACGGATACCTTTAATCCGTATTATACTATATACATTCAATTCCATTATGTTTTGAAAATTTTACCCCATGGTTCGGTTTTCCAAATCGAATAAATTGTTCGGATTGGGTTTTGTTAAAATAGTCCGTATTTCAGTTTCAGAAGAATTTAGCGATTTGAATTCACTTTAAATTGGCACTACGAAATTCATATTCTCAAAATCTGATATAATCGAATCGCGAAATTATTCTAAAAGTTAAATACGGGTCATTTGAACAAAATCGTATCGGAACAATTTATTCGGATTCGAAAACCATGTGAACAAAGCCACGGATGTTTACAGGATCGATGAATCCAAGAGGACCATGACTCCCTTATGTGAGTCGGGCTGGATCTCACAATGGTTTGAATGATGTTGTCCGCCGCCTGAGCAAAATCCATATTAAACAATAAGTTTCTCCGGATGCAATGGAAACTCTTGATACTGCTATGGAAGACTCTCTTTCCAAATGCGACAATTTGGCTTGTTCACAAAGTCGTTCTTCATCACTGAGGATGATTTTTTTGTCAAAATTTGGATTCGCATCCAACTTCTCCAGAGCCTAATCAATGAACGTGCGAAGAGCTTGATGAACTTAGTTCTTCAAATATTATGTTTATTGGATCTTATACGTCGAGGGCGTGGAAAGGCCAACTCCTTGTGCAGGATTAGGAATCGAGAGGGTTGGGTCTTCTGCCACACATTCAGCAATAGCAGCAATATTTTTGCTTGATCAACAACCGAACCAGTTTCCTCGAATTTCGTGACAATTCTTTGAATTGATCGCTATAACAGAATATAAACGTCGAAAAATGACGGCGTTGCCAGCTGAAACGACAGAGGAATAATCTATCAAAGTTCGGATATTGTTATTGAAAATTCATTAATATGTATATACTTGTAATCAGTATTAAAATTTGAGACGATATACGAGGTTAATTTGGTCAGTCAGTGACTTATTGAATTTCGGAATATTTTGATTTGAAGGTAGACCCGGCATTTACGAATTATATTAATTTGAGCGTAGTCCTTGAAGTACCCAATCTGCATGATTAAGTTTGTGTTGGACAGCCGTTGAAAGCGGACATGCCAGACAGACAGACACACGGACAGAAAGTAGTTCGGTGCCGAAATTGAGCTCAAACGTATTTGTGTGATAACTTCAAAGTAGTGTTTGACGTTGGTTAACCGCAGCATTGTCAAGTTTTTGTGCCGGTTCATGAATGTGGATAAATATGAATCCATTACAGCACACTCGGCAATATTCTGATTTCTGTCCGTCTGTCTGCCTTTCATATTTCCTTTCGATGGCAGTCAAACACATATTTAATGATGCAGATTGCTTCAAATTTGACCGTACTCTATAAACAGATGGTAGTTGACAAGAGCAGTGGTTCATTTAAAGTTACTACGCGGCAAATTCAAAAAGTCACTGACTTTTTCGTCTGTATGTATTTTTGTTTGTATAAACGCCGAAATCTCGGAGACTATATCAGATGAATTCGAATTATCTACGCAGATTTACACTGTCCTCAGAAATACTAAATTTGGCGTGGTTGGATCCCAATAAAATATTCCACGCATATGCAGAAAACCAATATACTAGTATATAGGTTCCATAGAAGTCAATGGTTCAAATCTTTATACTTACTGGGTATAGGGTATCTCTTAGTAGAGCATAATCCTGCAGTCGATTCTTTCTTTTTAAATTTTTTGTTATTATAAACGCTTAAAAGTACGTCACATGAATCACTCACAAATGTAATGCGGTAAAAAATGTCTGCCAAAGAAAATTTTTTAATTGGCAATTTTCTGCTTTTGTGTAATATGAGCGCATCATAAAAAAGAATATTATTTTGCTGTTTATTTTAAACTTGTGTTTATAGAAAATTTAAGTATTGTATATACATTTTGCTTTAAGTACTTTTGCTGTGATTTCGTATTCGTGTCTTTCAGCTCAAATAAATAAACAATACCATTTGAAGTCATTGCTCTTTGTGATTCATGGTAGAGCATTATTCTTTCTGCGGTTACTGCAGAACGGTTTCCTATTTTTTTATTTTTTGCAACATGAGAGTTCGATTACCAGCAACAAACATTAATTAAATGTCTTGCCAACATTGCGGTCAGTCAAAGTTGTTGTTCTTGTTGGTAATTTGAGCTGCGAGCTGAGCTAAGATGACATAAGACGCTCGCTTAGATACTTCATCGAGAATCGAGTATATAGCATAAACTTATTCGATTTTGCATCGCATTAGCATATCATATGCGCATATAGGTAGCATTCAATTTCATATTAGCATATTAGTAGCAGCCGTCGCCGCAATATGAGCTCATTTGTGCCACTTAATGTGCACCATTTGCATAGCTTCAATTAATAGTTGAACCATGACGCATATGGGAATTATGCAAGAGATATTTTAAATCTATTTATAAAAAAAAAAATTCAAACTTTGTATTAAGATACAACAACCTAATATTAATATCTTACAACTGTTCGGAAACACTTTGAACGACGCACATTTTGGTAAATCTAATTCTGCTTAATGCCTTCTTTGGATTGATAATCGTATCTGGTCCTTATTTAGGTCATTTTAAGCTCCAAAAATGAGAATATAGAATACCTAAATACAAAAGAATTGTTTGATAAAACAACACCAACACATCTAGATACAATTAAACACACCTATGAGAAATGGGGAAAGTTCGAGTGAGACATACACAGACAGAGATGTTTTCTGTATTCTGCCAACCATTATCAAAGGAACCGCGGAACGTATTAAGGTTACTTAAGTGTTCAAGCTAGAATTAATGTGGCCTAAACCTGAAACTATTCTTCTGCAAATTTCACGTGCATGAAGTCAAAATCAAGCGTGTTGTGTGGCTTGTAGTACACATCGTCCAAATCAAAATCAATTCAATTGCAGGCATGAAAAAAGAAAAGGATTATCATAAGAACATAGCGCTTAGCATTGTTGGTAAATATCGTCTCAATGTCGTTTCTCTTCCATTTTTTGAAAATTTTAGTAAAGCCACAAATTTTGCTTATTGAAATAGATTTCGTGCATTGCATAAAATAACACAATGTGATTTACCCAAATGAAAAATAATATGTTTTTCGTGTTCAGCACACTAAAATTTCTCTACAAAAGTGTGTGTGTTTTTTTTTAGTATAAGTCTTCAAAAAAGAAACAGTCAACCTTATAAAGGCATCGGAAGTCGTAACATCATTAGTTTCGACACTAAGTGCACACAACTGATCTGGATGATCATTTCCAGCAAATATTTTTAGATGCATGAAAAAATGGATGTTGATATCAAATATACCTATATGTTTGATTCTTACCTGTTTTTATATTACGAAATATCTACATATTTTTTATGTGAAGAGAGTATAATAAGACCAATTTCTCATTCACAAAGAACGTTAAGTTACGGAGACAATTATTTCGGGTACAATTATCGGTTTTTTCGTATTTTAATCTGAGTTCTGCGCCTGCTCTACTTTGGATAAGAATCCGAAGGGTGCCAATATTATTATCTTTTCAGATAGCCAAGCGGCTATTGAAGCACTAGCTTCTTGATATTTTTCGTCAAAGCTGCTTCTACGGTGCTACAATTCTCACAACTTTCAATCGGTTGGGTTGGGTTTTTGATCACATGCATATCTAAGGAAATAAAATGGTTGAACCACTGACCAGTACTGAACCGATAACTCTCTTTTAGAGTTTCGAAACCACTTTGTGGACTTAGCTGGGCCAAATCCTCCATTGCAGACTTCTTTAGAAATTCTGCCACTCAGCACTGGATACAACAACCTGGACCAGAACTATGCTAAAACCTACGCACATCTCTGCAGTTTAGACTTGAGGCTGATCATGGGCTATCTGACTGGTCATCACCGAGAGATATTATCTTAACAAGATATCATCTTAACAAGATATATCTCTTCTCAGAAACAGAGTCTTGATAACGATGAATCTAACTAGATGAACTGTCCATTTATTACGTCTGACATAGTCGGGAACTTTTTGGCAAATGATATTCTCAGTTTCATTAAAGAAACAGAAAAGATCTTGGCTAAATTAACCTTACAATAACTGGGCCAGGGTATAAAAGATATTCGTTTATGTCACAGTATCCGATTTCCGTTAGGATGACCCTCTAAATCTCATCTCTGATACTGAGTCTTGGGTAAACGTAATTGGCTGCTCAAGCCTGTTTCGCAATGATCACTTGCTTATCATGCGGCTTAGCTCCAGAGACTACGTCACTCAAATGGTTTCCATTCTTCTCTTCATCTCTCTAACTGAAACCCTGCCTAACCAAATCTCCATTTAAGAATTCCGAAGTTATGAAGTGTTCTGAAGCGCACAACTAAAAGCATCCGCATACAAAAAACTATTAAAAGCAGACGCATTATGATCTATATAGGTGATCCAAAGTACGTCTCCACAGTTTTAATTGTATACGCGCTAAAAATATGGACGCATATTATTTAAACAAAAGTTTTAGAAAAAAAAAACACAACAAATTTACACATTAAAATTTTCATAAAAATTTTATTGAACATTTTGCACAAATCTATACGCGAAAATTCATAATCCAAATTAATAAACACATTCAATAAAATTTCCGCATACATATAAGATTTTTTAGTTTTTCTTTTTTCCAATTCAAAAGTATTTCACACATTGCGCCTAGTTAGAAATAGATTCAAATGAATGTGTATCGAAATTTTATGTTTGTTTCAATTAAGCACAAAAGTTGAATAACATTTGTTCGCACAACGTCGTCGGATATAATTAAAACATGTTCTTTACTATTTTTAGCCAAACGCACTTGTTGCCAATTGGCGCCGGCAGAAAATGAAAAGCGACAATGACAACCTCAAAGATAAACGCTCGATTTCAATCAAATCCGGTCGACGTACGCTAAGCTTGTTCGGTAATTGCATTAGCGTTGAATGTCATTTGCACACTTTGCTTGATTCGATTCGATTTGATTGCAATTGAGCGTTGTAGGCTGCCTGCCTCACTGACAAACAGATAGGCGTACAGACGGACAGACAGACTGACTGACTGGGGGCACGTGCCTTCTCTAAAAACGTTGAAAGCATGCCGCAGACAATTTGTGTTGCATCATTCAAGCTCTCGCTTTCCGCACACCTCGGGTCCACAATTAGATTCTGTCTGTCTGGCGTCAATTTGATTAAGTATTTTAATTAAATCTACGCATACTTAACATTTTTTTTTAAACGCCGCCCTATCTGAATCAATAGAAATGCAATGAAGCGTGTGCAGTCATTTGCAGCGATTGTTTAAATTCTAATTGGATTATTATTACTCTAGATACAATTTTGCTTAGTACTACTACTAATACTACTAACACACCCTGTTTAATTCATACTAACGCTTTTTATTTGGTTTAAAAAAATCATACAATTTAATAGAAAATTGAACACACTTTCAAAATTCTGCTTTTTTCTACTTCTTCTCCTTATTCTATTTCATACAATTTCAGCCATCATATCCAACACCTATTCTAATCCCAAGCAAAAAACATCATCATTGCAAAATTCATTACAAAGAACAGCAGCAAACGCAACAACAACAGCAGCAACAACATCACCATATGCTACAACAACAATATCATCTACATCTGAATCACCAACAATGGACACTAGCGATCACATAAATTCCGGTTCGGAACCATTTCATGAATTCGTTACAAAATTGAGAAATTTTAAATTTGAAGATATGCGAAATTTACGCAAATATTTTCATTTTGAATTCTATACAAAGGATAAGTTTCTGGGTATGTTTGTAAAAGTTTTTTGTAGTTATTTTGTAGATTATCAGATCTGTTCCGGTTCGCACTTTCGAGAAGATATTGTGAAAGTAAAATCGATAAAATTATCGTTTTTACACGCTTTTAAGAATATTGCAATTTGAATTTACTGCAGATTAAGCATGTGAATTTCATATAACTCAGTGCCATTGAATTCAAATCGCAAAATTCTACGAAACGTAAATAATTTACCAATTTGTCGAACATGTACATTTTGCGAATTCTTCGCGAAAGTAACAACCAGAATAGGCCAGTATGAGTTTTAATTGTGAAATTTGTAGAAACTGTTGAGAATATAAATCTAAACAATCAGATAGAAATTTATCTGCTGAATTTTGTAACTCTGATGTATGTCTGATGCACTTTAATGTCAATACCGCTGAAGTAAATACATGGCAAAACAACAGTGCTACTTCTCTGCGGGATCTCAAATCTACTTCACAGATGGGTTAAAAATATAAAAAAAAAAATATACCAGAGCTTATACTTGTGGATCTCCAGATATTCCAGTTAAAAATATTGTACATAGAATGGAGATCTGCTCTTGAGAATTACTACGCAAAAAAATCCAAGCAGACAATGGTTTTAAGATAAAAATTAGTTGGCTTATATATCTTTACGCTATCTCCCTTCTATGATTCCTAAATAGCTCTAAGTGAAAGACACTCGAACCTGGAGAAAGAAATGAATAAGGAATAAGATAGTTATACTCGAATAAGAAGTAACTTGCAGTGAGAAAAAACTGGGGCCTTTTGCACGTCCTTTACCGTGTTATACGCTGTGGTGCACGCTAGAAGTTCAAAACTAACAAAAAGTATAATGTTGAATAGCAATCCAAAGGACATACGAAAGATGCTCGATTATAATGACGGATCCAAAACGTTCTGAATAATCCTAACAGGCTGCAATAAAATATTTAATACGGCATCAAGCTGAACTTTTAGTAATTCTAAAACGTTTATACTTTTAGTTTATGGTACCTTGATCGAGTGATCGGTCTCTTTAGCCAACTCTCAAGAGCCAGTCCTTTTGTATTAATGAACCAATTATATGGATAATAACTGCATGAAGAGGTGGTTCAGCTCATCCACTAGTCTGCATGGAACGTTCATTGCAACATAATATCTGTTAACAATAATTAGAATCACTTTTAGTATATCATTCCGATGCCCCCTTACTGTATTAAAAAACTTACTGATAAACTTATACAAAACTGCTCGGCTTTCGGAATCGGAATTGATTGTTTGGAAGTGATATAATATGCCAAGCGAAAACAAATCGCGATATCCTTTTGCAAGTGGAATACGGACCATTTTAACGAAATCATTTTCGAGGAATTTATTCGAAACAGTGAAGTTAATTCACATGTTACACTCTGTGTAATGGAAATTAAATGAAAATAGAATACAGATGTCCCCAAAAGGATACTTATTCTGTTTTTTGCTTGTCTGTCTCCGTGTTTTTGGAAAAAAAAATGTAAAATGTCACTTTTCATTTTATCAAACTAAAGTTTTAATCTATTTTCATTGATATTTCCGACAAAAATCTGCAAAATGTCAACAGATACAAGTATGTATATTGTGGTGGTAAACGTTACTTCGCAAATCTGTCGGAAATGTATCGAAAATGTTATAACAACATTTCGGACAGGTTGCGATAGCTTGTCAGCGGAATTCTTGCTACTGATTGATTCTAAATAAACACGAAACGTATATGGCTCAGTGGTCGGGCCTTATATATACGTCATGACTATAGGTTTGTTAATCCCATTTCCATAGGAAACATAAACATTAAGATGGGTGCAGATGGAAACGATCAATAGTGTTCGAATTTTATTCAAAAAAGCAACGGGGACTACAAGGAGGCTGACGCTCATTTGCCTAAATGCACTGCATCTCTTTCTTAACTCAGAGTAAACTTTTTATACAAACACTTTTTTGGTAAAAATGTCTTAAAATTTAATTTCAAATGACTTGATCTCTGATAATATGTTCCACTCCTATTGTCCCACTTTAGGTCCGATGGTATGTTTAGTTATAGAGGTATTCTCATGTTGCTTATGGAGAGATACAGAGCTTACCCGGAAAGTATGTAGGGCATAACGACCAATAGCTTAGTATACACTTTCTCCTTCTACAAATCGTTGGTACCTATTTCACAGTGCTTACATCTATTCTTACACCATATAAGAGGGTTCTCCATTCATCTTCTCCAGTCTCTCCTTAAATTTGTTTTACTTTTGCAAAATATGGAAGTTTTAGAGATAGTTACCGTCAAAGAGCTCGAAGGCAACTAAAGTTGTTCATATTCAAGAAGCCTTAACTTCAAAGCAAATTTTGTATATCTTTAGCAAACAATCACAAATTTTGTTTTGTACCTCGAGTTACATAGAGTGAACTTAGAGTGAACTCATTAAAACTACTAAAACTGGAGCATATTTGATGTAGTAAATGAATAAGAATACGGATGCGCTGTAATTATTTTTATCTATTGTTAACAATTGCCAAATTTGTTCAACGATTTACTTTATTTATTTTAAACATTAGCAGCTCTAAATAGTTTAACAACAACATTAGTATTAAATTTCAGACATTACTGCACGCCATCAACTACCACAGACTAAAACTTAAAGACTTTAAACTCGGTTAAAGTGCTTTGGAACAGCTTAATTTGAGTTTTATGCTGATTGAAAGTGCATAAATTTCATTTCATTCATATTTAAACGCTATGACAGCCAATTACTTCTGCTTTCAAAACCACAATAAACGAACGTGGGCGGCTTTTTTCTTTGTTTTACTTCTGTTTAGCATAACATCTGTACAGTACACTACACCCACATGGAAATACGCAACCACAGATACATCTAGTGTACGGGTATATGTACGTTTAACATGAAACTATGGCATATGCTCAACTTAAAACTTTCAAAGCATACAGAAGATTAAAACTTTTCAAATATTTCTCACCTCGCATAACCAAAAAAATAAACAATCAATAAATAAAATTAAAAAATGTTTAGCTATCAACGGAAAAAATTAACTTTTAGCTGCGGTTTCAGCTACTGCAGCCGCCTCTTCAACTTTTGCAGCAGTTGTGAGATATTTTTGATTTATCTAGTTGTTAGACAGCGAATGCATTTAAAATGAATGATAAAAATATGAAACGGCTGATTACAAATCACATGAAGATACTTGCCGCCAACGCTATGAACAAACAGCAGCAACAGCCAAACAACGAGTTGTATCTTAAATAATTTTCTTTAGAAAAACGCGCAAGTTCGGAGATCAGCAGAAATGGCAGCATCAATGAAAAGAAAATATGGTCGACCTGTGGCATAAATTCCATTTAAAAGGCTGGTTAACATTTCAATGTTTTAGTAATTTCACTAAAATGTTGTTTCGTGGTCGAAGATCACAGCGCAGATCGACAGATGTCGACGAATAGATAAACTATTTCAACTCTTACTACGCGCCGCACACACAGGTGCAACAGTTCAACACTGAAAGTTAAACTCAAATACACATTTAGAAAGTCGCTGCCGAATAATTAACCCATTTATTTGCAACTAGCTCAATTTGAGACAGAGTGACGCGACTTTTACATTTTATAAACAAGTAAATACTATATGCGTTTAAATTACTTGTAAGTATGATAGCTAAAAAGTTTAATTTTATCTCAGCAACGTCATAAAAGATTTTCATGACTCGTATAGATACAATTGTTTGCCTTATGCAAAAGCTGCAGAATGTTCTTTAACTGTGGAAAATGCTAATTTATAATTGAAAATGCGCACCACGTGCGCAAGAAAGCGTGCGTGAGTAAGCGACAAGCGTTAGATACAAATGTATCTATGTATCTATACCGTGTATTTTTTAGATATATATATTTTCTGTGTATGCTTGTCTTATGCGACCAATGAAGTGCTCATTAAATTCTACATTTCGCCATAAAATCAGTGATTGCATGTGTGTCAGTGTGTGCGTGTGTGTGTGTACATGCAAGAGTTTAATGATCTTTTCGGGTTAGTGCGTTATAGCAGATATCGCCTATGGCGCAAGGCAGTCTCGCTGTAGGGGCAAGAAGCATAGGCGGCTAGTTGGGGTAAACTGCGCTACGCTTCGGTGCTGTCAACACCTTTTTTAAATTGGTTGTTAAAATTTAATTTCGTACATTATATTTTATGAAAATTACTGCATAAATCAAGACGTTTAACGTTTTAATGTCGACGAACCAATATATTGATCGTTGCACTTTAAGGTGTCCCTAAAATGCATAACAGCTATGTACAGGGTGTCTCAAAAGAAAGTTCAGATTTAAAAAAACGATAAAAAAAAGTAAGTAGTTTATTGAAAAAATTTGTACTACATATTTAAATACACACTTTGGGAATTTATTTCTTAAAAATGATATTGTCCAAATGTAAACCGTTGCGTTCACGGCATTCATTTAATCGAGCACTAAAATTTCCTTTGACTGCTCGGCAGGTATTCTCCGTAATTGCTGCCATTTCGTGACGGATATTTCCTTTTAATTGTGCCAGGGAAGTCGGTTTGTTGCCGTAAACTTTAGATTTGACGTAACCCCACAGGAAAAAGTCCATAGGGGTTAAATCGGGATTTCGTGGAGGCCAATTTATGTCACCTCTCCTCGAGATCAATTTGCCAGGAAAAATGTCATGAACTCGAGGTAGAGACCTGTTGGACATGTGAGAAGTTGCTAAAAATGCGGAACAATGATGATCTATGCACGTTTAAAGCAACAGCATGCTTCCGAATCGAAAGGTCCGCTTGTCACGAACAGACTGAGTAACATCGTCTACGTTTTCGAACGTTCTGGACGCCCGAATTTTGATTTTTCCAGCGTTGAACCAGTCTCTTCAAACTTCTCGACCCATTTTCCATTTCCAATGAGTCGAGGGCGAGGCGAAATGACGAACATGTCGAATACTGCAGAACTTTCTAAGCGCTACAGTCGCTGAATTACCGTTTTTATAAAAATCACGTACGCACAACGCACGGTCCGCTCACGAGAAACGCATCATATCGACTAAATTCCCAAAAGCTAGGCTACCAATTGACATACCCCCCGCGCCCCTCGGAATAGTTGCGTTCACGCAATCAGCAAATCAAATGTGAAATTTCTTTTGAGACAGCCTGTGTATAATACATGTATAGTATAGAAAACACATTTTATTACATCGGGACTGGTATTGTTCAAAACAATTTGTTTATAACATACTAATTTGTTCTGTTAGAGAATTGTAATTATCAACTCACTAATATTGTTGGTATAGTTGAACTCTCCAACGTAATCTTCAGTTAAAATAGCTGAAATCAACTCTATAGCCACTAAAAACCTAAAATATTCAACATAGATCCAGAATCGGGACTACAGATCGAACCACTGTAGAATATGGGTCAAATAAAAACTCTTAGAATGCGTACACTCGAATGTAGCGTTCTCTTCATAAAAAACAAATAAACTAGGCTACATTCGACTAAATTATGACCATTTTGTATAAACTTTCTGGGACAGCCTAACACGTACTGCGGAACATTTGTTCAAAAAATTTATGTAATAGTTGCTTTATTTTGACATTCATTAAATAAACAAGAAGACAATGTAAAGAATGCTTTAAACTTTATGACTCATAAATATTCAGTAAATACTTGTATATTTGAAAATTCATGGAATCTATAAAAATTACAATGATGTGTTTTTAGCTAGCATAGAGTTTATTGCAAATCAAATTTTTCAAGCGATTGTTTCGCTGGTCAATTCAATCATAGTGCGCCAGTTGGCACATGAAGCGTTCCTGATTGCAAGTGCCATCATTTGCAATTATAAATGCTGTCATTTTCAATTAGCAATGATTGGTAGAATGAATATGAATCTGCTATGTACTTAGTCTACTATGCTATTCAATTGAAATTGATGATATTACGTTGCAATAGTATTGCTGCAATCATAGACACAACTAAAAGTTTCCGTAATTTTTTATTTTATATCTTTGCAGGTGGCCAATTGAAAACAAAGAACGGTCAGAAGTATGTCTTTAATGGACCACCCTCGGGTGTCTATATATCGAAGACATGCATGATCCTGACGGCAATTATTATGGTGCTGGCGCTGTTCTTCTGTGCCCTGATTACATATATTATTACAGCACAAACAATGGAGCCAACAACGCCAATAAGGTGAGTTCGAATAAATATTCATATAATAAAATAAACACAGATTTGGGAGTGCTTCTCCAACTTCAGTCATGATATCTAAAGGCCAATTAGCTGCCAAAATGTGCAAAATTTATAACAAATGACCCAATTTATGCCAAAATGAATGCGAAAAACAAAGTAAAACAAAAGAATAACTTCGGTAGTATCGAAGCTTCAATACTCTTCACAAATATCTAACAAATTACTGTCAAGTGCTTTTTTAATGAAATAGCGCTAATTTGAATCCTTCGTTCCATTAAAGATGTTTCGCTTGAAAACTAAGAAAATGTTACATATGAAAACCACAAATTAAGATGTGAGTGAGTATGGGAACAACCTCTAAAAGTGGCCGGGAAACTTTCGTTAATATATGTACATATACTATGTGAAGCTTCTGCCCAAGAAGTCACCATATCGAATTTCAAGTTGATATTGTCACCATATCCAATTGACTAAAAGTAGGCGGCATACGCCCATGCGAAGCTTCCGTCCATAAGAAGCCTCCATATTGAATTTCAAATTGATGTTGACTGCAATAAAATAGTTGTTCGTGCATGGTGCGAAAAGTGGCTGGAGGGTTTGTATATGGCTAACCGTCAAAGTGGGCGGAACACGCTCATTAATGTATATGTGAAGCTTCCGGTCATAAGAAACCACCATATCGAATTTCAAGTTGATATTGACTGTAATAAAGAATTTTTGCAAACAAAAACCCAAAAGTGGGCGGTGGGAAATACTCCTAAAAGTGGGCGTGGCATGGTCATTGTCGTGAGGGACTAGTTTTCATTCACACAGATAGTGGACAGACAGACGGACATGCCTAACGATTCATCTAGTCAAGCTAATCAATAATATATGTACTTTACGGTCTCCGATACATTCTTTAATGCGTTACAAACTCCGTGGCAAAATTATAATACCGTTCTTACTACGTGTGAAGAGTCCAATAGAACAAATTCAAAACAAAGGCCAAAGTGAAATGCTTTCTTTTTTACGGGTGTGTTTTTCCTTTTACATTTGCAAAAAAAAAGGGTCAATAAAATGTCGGGCGTGGTCGCTTTATTTCATTTGTTCTCGTGTCTAATATCAGTTATTGTTTCGCTTATGAATATTCTAAAATTTTTCTTTATTTATTACTCTATTTGTTTGCGCAGCATTAATGGAATCCATAACGCAAATGCAACACAACCGTTGGCCACTGCCAGCATGTTGGGCATGATGCCACCCACCTCGCAACCTTCATCTCCGCCCTCGCCGCTTGCATCTAAACCAAGACAATTGGCCACACCGGCGAGTGCACTCTCACCCGTTGGCGATATACAAAGTGAACATGACATCTTCAGCGGTGACAGCTCCAAAGTGGTCGATCGTAAGCTGCAATTGTTCGAGGGCTGGCAGCCAGAACACTACAAGTAAGTACATACTCGTACAATACATACCTAGTACATATATACATTTCAGAGTAAAATTTAATTAAATTGCCTGCACACATTTCACTCAGGCGACCTTTACCGTGGCATATGAGTTATAAACGCGTTTATCTTAATCTTCATGCATGCCATGCACTGTGATTTATTTTTACGACTGCCTTAATCAAATCTGACAGTCAAGTGTTTTCCATGAGCAGCTAGCTCCATGTGCGCTCTAATTGAAGTGTGCCAAGCTAAATTTTACAATTTCATTTCGCGTAAAGTTGACGTCATGCTGCGCTTGTAAAGTGACCAAATTCTATAAGGCACGGATGTACAAGTAGGTCAAGGATACATTGTCGTCAGGTCAGCTTAGTTCAGTGGCTTATTGATTTTGGCGAATGATGTTGTAAAGGAAGTTGATTCTATTTAATTGATTTTTGAGTATTCAAGCGCTTTCATTTTAATGTTTTTATAATTGGAAAGTAAAAACAATTATTCTAGGCAATCAAAATGTTGCATTTAAATACACTGCGGGCTTTTTAAACCTTTATTTGGCACCAGATGTTTATTATATATGAATAATAGCCCAATATGTACTAATTTTATGCCCATTACATAAAGTGTACAATGGGTCTTATAAATTTGTCGGTGTAATCTACTGTGGAAAAGTTGAATACCCACAACATAATTTTTCTTGAACAACTTTGCAAAATAAACCGATGTCTACTTACTAAATGAGTTATAGCACCTAATCTACATGTAACCTCCATCTCTTCACACAGAGTATGAATTGTAGGAATTATAATTTTGTCACTGTGTTGAAGATAACTATGGAGACACCATTAAATATATAACTGAACTCTTGTTCCGCTCAACGGGTGGAGTGGATCGATACATGTTCATTTATCTTCTAAATGTAACCGTATTCCATTCAGTTTCGAAATATCGGCTTAAAACTTGGTACGGAGACTTTTTGCAACCATAAGGTTTTCATGTATAAAAATTCCTTCACGTGTATTGCGAAAAGTATTTATATTTTAAATATATGAGTTCTTCTGGCTGGTTCGAGGTGAATCCATTGAGAAATTCGAGTTGATCTAGCCGTGCTCATTTATCCCCCTCTATGCCTGCCCATCCGTCTGGGTGTTAGGTTAGGATAGGTTAAAAAGCAAGCAGCTAACTTTTAAGCCTGTTCGTCCATTGTTATACATAACATACTTAACACTTAATACATAACACACACAACCTTCTCCTAGACCTCACGTGGAGCAAGCATTTTGAAGAATTGGTAAACTTCCAAATTGATCTGAGGTCTAGTAAGGCCGTACACGTCCAAATTTTATGCTGGATTCATCTTTTTCAATGCTACAGTAGGTGTTGCTATGCGTTTTATTTGTTCAGTCTATTAGATTTCAAGTTGAAACTCGGCGTGGAAAATTTTATTACAAGTAGATTAAGAATATAAAGTATTGTGTCAAACACACACTGTATAATGTACCATACCGAACCATCAAATTTTTATACAATATGAAAACATTTTATATTTCTAAAATGTTGGTGTGCTCAGTTTAAAAATAAGTTTCTTATGTCTACCTAAATAAAACATTCAACATAAGCTCACATCAGACACTTATAGTATATAACATTATATATAATGATATATATATATTTCATTATACTAACATTCAAAGTGATTCGGACTGTAGAGCTGCCATAACGTGTCGCATATTCTCTTTAAGCTCTGCAAGAGTCCTTGGCTTGTCAACGAACTTCGTGGATTTTAAGTCCTTAGATTTTAAAAAAACAAGGTGACGGTGATAAACGCCATTTTTCAATAAGAAACGTATGAACAATGGTTGCAATAATTAGATGGGCGTTCAGCGAATGTAGGCTGGGCACCATCGTACTACAAGTTCTATATGCCTCTACTAGCCACAATTGGCATAAAAAGATTCGTTATCATACCGCGATTACGGTCACCCAATGGCAGTAGTCGTCACTCCTAAGTCATCTTCAAAGAAGAACATTCCATTGAATCTATTGGCTCAAGAAGTGACTCGTATGTCGTGTAGAGGTTGTTCCATAATTTCTTGAGGGTTTTCAGTAACACAAAATTTGAATGTAAAGCTTTAAGATAACAGCGCGTACGGATGGCGCGTACTGTTCAATGCCAAAAATCTCCTTGGATTAACGCTTAGAATTCGTGAAATAAGCCGTTCTGGTGGCTACCCTTTATAGAGGGACTGGCACGTTAATTTTATATATCAATAATTTATCTGAAAATAGTAAAGGAGAAACTAAATATTCAGTTCGAAGGCTCTATCACATATAATCTCAAAGACCTTGTAGTTCAAACAGATGGTCTAAAGGACGGATAAACATGGTCTATATAGCCTTGCTATATAGACTTTTGATGGTGCTAAAGAATATACGTTAACGTAATATACCCTTTTATCCTGTGGGTACATGATACACCTATTTCTTGTTTGGGATATGCAGCTACAGTCAAATAGTAGTTGACCTTTAAAAAAAATTTAAAAAAAACTAATTTAAATTCGATTTGCCTAATCAGTTGCATCTCTTCACTGACATACGGCAGCATAATTTCCTTCAAGATTTTTACATATCGTTGCAGATTCATGATCTCCTTATTCCAGATATTGTTTCGAAAATTGTCAAATAATGTTTAAAGTTTCTTTCATCAAAAACATCTGCATAAAATAATCGATATTCGGTCTATATTCTTACTGCTCAATTAAAAAAAATCGTGAAACCAACACCTTTAAGATACTTTTTGCGCTCAACACTTTCCAACGACAGCATAACAACTTATTTTATAATAGCAGCAACTAAATGACAATCCAACAATGATCAAGTGCCGCATCAAACGACAGAATTCAGTCACACTTAAACCATTAAGGAAGTTACAAATGTCACCACAAAACCGACATCCCGGTCAGATCAAAGCCGCTTTCCGCCAAAGCACGCACCCAAAACCAACAAACTTCGATAGCCAGAAGATTGCGCTGAGTGGTGGCAGCTGTGTTAGTTGCAAAAAAAATTGTAAACAGAAGTCATTCGGACGCGCCACGATGTTACAAACAGTAGCACAGCGTTATAATGCATCAAATGCAGCTTTTGTATAGCTTCTAGATACTTGTAGCATGCATTAATGCAATTGACACAGAAATAGCTACGTAATCGCTGTATTAATAAGCGAAGAACACGCTCCTCACGAACAGCATCAGCATCAGCGTCCCGCTGTGCAACATAGTCAAGTTAATGCTCAATGGCCAAGCGGAAGATAAGACAAGCGCCACATCAGTCAACGCATTGGATACATTTGTGGCACATAGAAGATTGCCATTCAATACAGTCCATTTCACTCTTTCACTGCTGCTGCTGCTTAGATCACGCCGCATTGGCTGGCAATCTGCTGTCTTGTCAGAAAGTTACAACAAGCCGCAATATGTTTCCTGGTTGGTTCTCTTGTTGATCTTGTTGTGATCGCAGTGCAGCAATTAAAATTGCATTGCAACAGCAACAGGAAGAACGATGGCACCGGCAGTCGCAGTCGCAGCCGCAGCCGCTGCAATACGATCGCCTTTCTCCGAGTGCGCTGATTGGTATGCGAAAACAATCAACGGCTGGGCGCAACGCAGCACAAGGCATAAATCGAACTGCGAGGCTTGTTCTAATGAGAACGATCTTCTGAAGATCTAATAGCAACACCAAACATGTCATAATTCAACTAAGTTTTCATCTAAACGGACAGCAGTTTGTTTGAAGAGCAAAACACGCGATGCTTTCAGTGGCAAATATCGCTGCCAATTTGTTTCTGCTTAACTCGAAACCTACACGCGATCATTGAACGTCTAATTTCTGAGTGACGCGGATCTGGTTGCACGTAGAACGCTGAAATGTTATATCCAAAGCAATTAGACTTCTCAGACGTGTTTGCTCATAGAGCTCTGATCGTTTCATTGGCATTCCAATGACTCTAGAGTGTAGGTTTAATTATTGTGAATACTGTTCATAATTTTAAATTGTACACTTCACACATCGTTAAAAGAAATTACATTGGCAATTTGTCATAGAGTTTGTAACACATCGAAAGAATCACTAGAGAGTTAGAAAGAAGATAATCTTACGAGTGACCAAAAAAGAATGAAAGGAGAAACTTGAATAAAACAACAACGTTGTGAGATATTAAATTAATACTTGCTTTATTATGAAGCTACAATAATGCCATTATGTTTGGAAGAGGACCTAATAAAAATGTTCGCCACGCTGCATTCGTTGGCTCTTATTTTGGATGACTCGACCCAGTGCCCAGCTCCTCTACACTTCACCCCTGGCCGCTACGGGTTCTATGCTTTCCTTAATAAATACTCTTCACACTTCTTACGAATGAAGTATAATCACAAACTGAACTGAGCTATCGATGTTTGCGAACAGACAGTCGAATATGGCCAAGAAATTATACCAATATATATTTTATGGCTCTCCGATGCTTCTTTTAAGGCCTTGCAAACAAAATGAGAAATTTATATCAACAATTCTATAATATACTAATGGCCGCTTCGTTCGTGTGCTTATAATTGTAGTAACAAACTTATATGTTGTTGGTTAAGGCATATCAGACGGTCTTATATTTACGTGTCAGATTGCTAGGATAGTCGCGCCACCTCGTCTGACACACTAAAGGAACATTCAGCACTAGCTTCAGCAATATACGCAAGGTGATACAAACATTTGAAAAAATCATCTGCAAACAATAAGAAGAAATAGCAAAACTCCATTTGGTGCACCACCATTTCTTTGCCAAAAGTTTTCGAGGAAATGAGGAAACCAATCGCCAAAGACGGATGTTTCTCCACATCGGCTGAAACAAGTGACGTTCAACGCACTCAAAACATCGAATTATGTATAATGGATCATTCGCCATGCAGTACTGAGAAGCCGTTGATGCGTTCAAAAACCATGTTTCGGTGGAGTCTCAAGCGGAATGAGAAAAGTGCTTTGACAAATGGTTCGAACGCATGCATCATAAACGAAAACATTTTGAAAAACAGAAACTTACAATGTCGAGGGTGACACAGAAATCTCTTTCGCCTCAAAATCTCGAAATGTCATTCATAAAACTTAATCTTATGAAGAAAATTTGAAGATTTTGAGGCAGAATGGTATTTCTGTGTCACCCTCATCACAACATAAGTTTTTTTTCTTGGGAAGAATGTGAAGAGAAGCAGGGACGAATCTAATTTTTTTCTAAAGTACTGTGTCCACTCACAAAGACCTGAGGTCTTTCCATCTCTCACTTCTCTCAATTTGCAACAAAAAATTCAAATCGAGTGACGCCATAGAAATAAGCAATGGAAGAACTTCCCAGCATGTTAGTGAGCATCTGTTGAGAGCGTGGCTTCATAGTTTTGTTGGAAAAATTTTGAAAGAAGAGGAATGAATATTTCATCGAGCCTTTTGTAGCAAAATGTTGAGCGGAACATGTTGGCCATACATGTTGGCCATGGTCTCAGCATTAAAGGAACAGACAAGAGAGTGAACACGCTTAGACGGGGCAGCCATATGTTTTCGTTATACTTATGGCACTGAACTGTTTTGTATTGTCACTATAATGGTTAAATTTCAACCACAGTGCAAACACTAGTAAAAATAAATACACCTATGTATGTATCTAAAGGAAAAGCACAATTTTATTAAATTTTAAATCGTCACTCCCTTTTTCCACAAAGTTTCTTAAAACTTTAATATTTTAAAACAAAACCATAGTAACTCGCTGTCCCTAACAGTGGAAACATTTTTGAGGCACAACTTAGTACTACAAAGTTTACTAAAGTGTATAATATCAGCGGTTTTATCGAAGTTTATTTCTTCTTTGTAATTTTCAAAGACAATGCCTAATTGTAAAAACGAAAACTTGGTTTCAAAGCTTCACGCCCTGAACTTTGACTGCGCTATATCGAAGTCTTTCAGAAAGATCAATCGATCTTCTGCTTTTGCATTAATTTTAGCTCATGAAGCTGATGGTGTTGACAGATTGACACATTTGATTGATTGACTGAGTGCATGGCCGACTAACGTTTCTGGTATTTTGGCAGCAGATTGAAAACATTTGCAAAGCATTCCAATACTAATGTATGCAGTAGCTGCAATGTTTCCTGTTATTTGTTTGTTTAGAAATCAAACAAAAAGGCTAAAGGTGGCTTGGCGTGTCTACGGAAAAAAAGTTTTAAATTCTTACATGCAAAACAGACTATTTGAACAGTGCAATTTAAAGCATTTATTTAGACAAATTACAAATTGTGCGGAAGTTAAAATTAGACAGATACAAAAGTGAAAGGAAGTGCATGTCTGGCATATTAGTTAGAGCTGTTAATATATGTAATAAATTATCACATAATAAACTCTATTGTCCCTTTTTACAGAATCATTATTGAGCCCAATATTGCCGAGTCATATAACAATGGCAGCATTTCAATTGAAATCACACGCAATGCTAAGGTGACCAGTCTGGAGCCAATTGTACTCGATGTTTACAATGTGAGCATCTCCAATGTGCGTGTACTGCGTCTGGAAACACCAGCAACAGTAACAACAGTAACAACAGCAGGAACCAATGCTACCAACGAAGAGGTCGAATTGGATTTTGATAGTGAATATGGCGAGGATAATGCAACATTTGTTGTGAATCTATCCAAAGCGCTGGCAGAGGAACATGAACTGCGCATACTGCTAACCATGGATTTTGTTAGTCAGTTGACAGATACACTACAAGGTGTCTACAAGACCAGCTACTTTAATACAGCAAGCAATCAGCAAGAGTAAGTACTCCATAGAATATAATTTAAGACACAGTTTCGCTTATAATTTCAATTTACGCAGCTGGATGGTCAGTACACAATTCTCGCCCATTGATGCACGACGCGCTTTTCCCTGTTTCGATCGGCCCGATATGAAGGCTAACTTTACCATCAGTATTATACGTGAGACTACAAAGGCCATGGCACTCTCTAATATGCCTGTGGAACACAGCAGGTATGTACGATACAATAATTAATTTGTACTACTCCCGACTTTCGATTCCTTTGTAACCTCACTTTTTATTGCATCTTTTGCAGCAATCACCGTCGTGGCTATACACGCGACGATTTCATGACCTCACCCAAGATGCCCACCTATCTTGTTGCTTTTATTGTCTCCAATTTGGTTAAATCACATTATTCCGATCTGGATGCAAATCTAACACCGCGCGTTGAGATCTGGACACGGCCAGAGTTCACCGATATGACAAATTATGCCTACTCCATGGTGCGCAAATTTTTACCCTACTATGAGGAATACTTCGGCATTAAGAATAACCTGCCCAAACTTGATTTGGTTTCGGTGCCAGATTTTGGTTTTGCTGGCATGGAAAACTGGGGTTTGATTACATTTAGGTAAGTTATGCGGGTGCCAAGCGTGGGAAGTGTATAAAGAATTTAAGGAAATCAAATTTTAATTTTATCTAAACAATTAAAATCGCATAAAAAGAGTTAATGCATGTTTGGGGTTGAAATTGAATCTGTTTTTAATGATGCTTTTAATGTTTTTTTACGACTTTTTAATATGCCACTTGCAACACTTATAATTCAAACTCTCACACTCCCGCAGAGATTCAGCACTGCTAGTGCCTGAAGATCTTGAACTGGCCTCCTCATCGGAACATATGGAACATGTTGCACAGATTGTAGCACACGAGCTGGCGCATCAATGGTTTGGTAATCTAGTAACGCCCAAATGGTGGGATGATCTCTGGCTAAAAGAAGGCTTTGCATGCTATATGAGCTATGTTGCATTGAATGCAGCACATCCCGAGTATCAGGTTATGGATACTTTTACTGTTTTTGAATTTAAGATGGCCATGCAACAGGATGCCGACAACACATCACACGCAGTTTCGTTTGATGTTAAATCAACCAATGATATACGTCGCATTTTCGATCCGATTACCTATTCTAAGGGCACTATACTGCTGCGCATGCTTAGCTCCATGGTGGGTAATGAAGCCTTCCGCAAGGCAACGCAGGAATTGCTGCAAAAATTCGCATATCAGAATGCAGGACGCGATGATCTCTGGCAGCTGATGTCACAGCATGCACATGCAAAGGGTACACTACCAAAAACGCATGATATTAAATCTATTATGGATTCATGGATTACACAGCCAGGTTATCCGGTCATTACTGTGCAGCGTCGCAACTCAGATTTGATTGTCAGTCAGGAGCGTTATTTGCTACCAACACGTGATGCTACGGATAAGAGTCGCTGGGTAATACCGCTCACCTTTGAAACAGATGAGTTGCACAAGGGCGATAATATACCAACACATTGGATGTTGCAAAGCGATCAGGAACTGATTATATCAGATGTTTTTACAACAACAAATAATAGCGAAAATGTTGTGTATTTAAATCTGAATCGTCAGGGTTATTATCGCGTCAACTATGATGTAAACTCATGGCTTGCATTGCAAAAGAAATTTGTTTCACTGCCACGCATAACACGTGCTCAGCTGTTGGACGATGCACTGCATCTGGCACAGGCAGAGTATCTCAGCTACGATATACCGCTGACATTCCTAATGGAACTATTCACCGCAATCGATGATGAGTTGCTGTGGAAGGCCGCACAGCCGGGCATTAAATATTTGATCTATGGACTGCAACGTGAACCAGCTTATGAAACTTTCCGGGTGAGTATTGAAGCCGTACAGTATTTTTTGTATGTATTTCTGGAAGGAAAACATGGACAGTATAAAGCAACAAATGAAAATATGAAAATAATACTTTTAGGCTAAGATAGAACATGGCCCTAAATATCGTCCACTGGCTCTACACTGCCATTGTCAGGTGGATACGCATGTATGAAGGTGTAGTATGGTGGATCATTAACCAAATTACCGTACTCAAACAAATAATCATGCCTCCTTCTCACAATACCAACATATTGCCTAGAGACAATTCTCCATTTGCTTCTGCTAGACTTGATAAGAGTTAATGTGTTAAGAATATGAAAAGCCAAACAATGGGCATTGTTTTTGGTCGGGTACACAAAAATACTTATGGGAAAACCATATATACCTGCAGTAAATGACTGGTTCATGCTCACAGAACAGATCAGCAAATCTTTACCCTGTAGGTTTTAAGGGAGACTTGGGTCTCTAACTCTTAGTGGCACTCATCTATTCACTGAAGGCTCAAAACTTATCAGACAGGTAAGCGGTGAAGTGTATTCTGTAGATATTCTAATTAGCTGGCTAAACAGCTTGTCATTGTCCTCATTGCCCTCATCATACAAACCACAGTTGGTTGAGCTTGGCTCCTTTAAAAAAAAAAAAAATAGCTGGTACAGGGCATTTATAGAACCATATTGGTCCGAAATAGCGACCTAAAAGTGTTAAAGCTGTACAAACATTAACAGCCGTTCTACATTAACTTTAACATTCGATCCGATATATACGTAGATATGTCCGCCTGTTTGTACGATGAGACCTCGGAGACTATATAAGATAGCGTCATCAAAATTGTATATGTACACTCTTCTTTCCTCTTTAGATAAAGCGTATTAAATAAACATGTTAACCCCACTATACGGACTAGCCTCCATATCCCACATTGATAAGTTTTTGTATGAAATATTGTAATTGCACCTGTCCCCATTTTATTAATTAAACTAAAAATGACAAGTTTGGCCAATGGTAATAAAACATCCCACAAAGGTTCAAATCGTAATATAGTACTATAGAGAGCTATGGTTCAGGTAAAGAGCCTACGATAAGATACAGGATATCTTACAGTCGAGCACACTCGACGTTTATACATACTATATATTGCAGACAGAATTATTAAGCACGAACGAAGAAATTTATACTTACACTTACACAAAATCGTTTTATGTTTTCCATAGGCCTTCATGAAGTTCATAGTGCGTCCTGCTTTTGATAGCTATCATCATACGGGACTAAACGAACCGGATAACGAATCTCATCTGCAACTGCAGCATCGCGCCGTGGTAGCTTGGCTAGCATGTCGCTTCAGTTATGATCGCTGCACACAAACGGCACAGATGAAGTATCGCGAATGGATGCAAGATCCCAAAAAGAATCCGTAAGTAAAGCTTTGTAGCTATTTTTGAAAAAAATGTCTACTAAATTTAAACGCTTTGGCAACAGCATTAAACCCAATCTGAAGCCGGTCGTCTATTGTACCGCCTTGTCTGAGGGTTCCTTCCAGGAGTGGTACTTTGCCTACAAACAATACAAGCATACTACAAGCGCTGCTGAAAAGGAGCAGATACTCTCCGCACTCGGTTGCACCACTAAGCCATGGCTGCTATCCAAGTAAGTTAAACAAGTGATGTATTGTATAATGTTTGTACTTTAACGTACATATCTATTTTTTTTTTTATCCTACAGATACCTCAATATGACAATCAACTCTACTTCGGGTATACTTAAGCAAGACGGTGTATTGGCCTTTTCAGCGGTGGCCATGAATCCCATTGGCTTTGAGCTGGCTTTCGATTTTCTACAAACGAATATTAAAGAGATCTCTGATTAGTGAGTAACTAAAGCTGCATAAAATATTTACGTAATAAAATTAATAATTCCGTTTTCGTTTTACATAGCTATGGCGATGGCTTCCTAACGCTCTCACAGATGGTTAAATCAATAACGCTTTACATGAACAAGGACTATCATCGCCAACAGCTTAAACAATTTGCAGAGCGTGCACGTGCCTTGGGCCTGAAGCCGGTCGAGAATGCCATCGAACTGGCCATGCAGCGTGTCAATAACAATATCTATTGGCGTAATCGTTCTTATTATAATCTAAAGGGTTTCCTGGAGGCCATTGTCAGCGAGTTCAGAATCAATATATTCTAAGCAACGATATCGTAGTAAGTGAGGAATGTATCTGGAGTTAAGTTTTCAACTATTTTGCAACCAAATGTACGCGAATTATATTATTAAGAATTCTAACGATGTCGACGACGACGACAAAATTGCCTCAAATTTGCGTTTACGCATTATTTAACATTAATTTATGAATATTTCTCCTTATAAATATTTTGTTCTCTTTAATGAATAATTTGCAAACAAAAGTGATATAATTATATAAGTTGCTAATAAGTGAGAAGAGAGAGATAGTTTATCTTGAAAAAGATTGTTTACTGAATATGCATGTACAATGTGAACACTGGGCAAGAGAGAGAGATGGCAACACAAGCTGTGTAAGATTTAGTTTTGCTAAAGTTTTGTAAATTATTATAAATTTAAATAATATTTTTTATTTTTGTTTGGGCTTCTAATATTCAATAATTTATAAAATATTTTAATATAATTCACAATTTTATTTATTTACATATTTTTAACAACGTTCCTATAAAATGCATAGAAATTCAAGATTTTGTTTTCTTATCATTTTATTTAATGTCTCATTATTTTACTTACAAAAAACAAAAGAAAAGTTATGTCCCATATATGTGCAGCGTAACACTTTGTAAAACCATTTTTTTTCTTTAATATATACTCGTATGTCCAAAATGTTGTAATTAAGCGTTTAAACTTAAATTTTAAAGCCTAAGTCTAAGATTAAGACAAACAAAAAACCAAGTAAACTGCACCGTAAAAATTTAAACATTAAACACCGCATATAAAGAACAATTATTTACTGTCAGGTCTGTAGTATTTACTTGAAAAGCACACAGTTACGTATAGTTCCAGTAGAATTTTGCAGGCAAGCCTTAAAATGCAAACGAGTGTCCTTAAAAAAACAAAAATGAATATCGAAATGAAATGAGAAAGAAGATTTGTGAATATTTTGTAACACAGAATTTTTTACAACCATTATTTTTTTTTCGCTTTTCTACACTAGGCACAACTTGCAAATATTTTGCTTTAATGCACAATTTTGTATATAAATATTTATGATAAATCACAGAAAACATGAAACTTTAAAAATAAAATTTACCTTTTCAAACACACTGTTTTAATTAATTAGTTATTAGTAAAAAATATAAAATATAAAATACATACTACATATATAAATCAATGTCGATCTATGTTATTAAAATAAATACGAGTAGTTCCAGAGATTTCTTATAATCAAATGAATGATGTATAACAAGAAATACATACATATACAAACATATAAATAAAATAAATGAATGCCATAAAAACTAAAAAGGAATCGTTTTTTTTTTTTGTATATAGGATCTACTATTAAGATTGTAAAATGGAAAAAAACCACGAGTATTGAATTAAAAAATTCATTCGGAAACCTTATAAAAGTCGAATCCATAAATTTCTTTAAATTCGCCGAAGAAATAGTATTACGGCAAAATCTTCGAAACGGTTGAAACGGATAAACTGTGGTTATTGTTGTAACAGAAGTACAGATTGGATCTGGGTCCAGTGTACATCCAGCACTCTCTTTTGAGACTTTCCGATGAAGTAAAGTTCTTGGGGGTCACCCTTGACAAATAACTAAATTGGTATACCCATCTCAAAACTGTCCTCAACAGGGCAACAATGGCTTCATAGACTTGCAAAAGCATGATCGGCCGAACGTGTGGTCTCTCGCCAAAAATGTTCCTGTGGATTTATACTTCAATGGTGAGATCACAGTAGTAACACACGCCGCCCGTGTATGTTGGCCTAAACTGCTGCACAGATGTGCAATAAGGCACTGCAATGGCTTTCTTGCCTGAGCATGTCGGGTGCCTTCCGAACATGTCTCACTGCTGCAATTGAGACAATCATCGGTCTACCTCCGCTGCACATTTTTATTCAATTCTCAGCAGCAACAGAAGCTCTGAGACTTCAGACTGTAAACTGGGTCACTCTAGTATCCTAAAACGTATTCCTGCCATCGAAATCTGCAACGTTCCAGATTGTTTATCCACGGTATTGCGTTTCGGCAGACGCTTCTCAGTTCTCCTTCCCAGTCGATCAGACTGGAAAGAGGGCAGCCCTGAAACTGGACCATCTACGTTCACTGATGGTTCTCTTACCGATACGGGCACATGTGCGGGTGTCTTCGGACCCAACACCAGGATCTCTATTGCCATGGGTGCCTGGCCCACGGTTTTTCAATCTGAGATCCACGCCAGGACTGCTTCGGCAACTTCCTTCATAGAGCCGGATAAACAGAGTGCAGACTCCGTCTAGAGGATGACGAAACTAGTTTACTCCTGCTTTGCGACTGCCCGACCTTGGCCACGCTCAGAGTTGAGCAGATGAATAAACCCTTTATTACATCTGATGAGATCAGAAACACCTCGTCTTAGGATATTCTCCGTTTCATTAAAAAGACGGAGAAGATCATAGATAAATTAACTTAACCATATCCGGGCTAGGGTACAAAAGAGTCTTAGTTAGCGTTACATGCTGATCGAGCCTGATTCGCAGTGACCACTTGCTTTTCATGTGGCTCTGGCCGAGGCACTACCTCACGCACTGGTTATGGTTATGGTTTATTGTTGTAACAGCCTGGTTTGGGCTGTATCAGGAAATATATGCAAACAATTTATTATATGATGAATGTATTGTATTGTGCAAAGCGATTTTGGATGTGAGAGAAAGACAGACCGAAATGTAACCCTAGATGTCAAGTCACAGGAAGGAAGCTACTGCTATTAGTCGTAAACCAAAGGTCTAAAGGACTCAATTGAGTCGTGACTGACCGCATTCCGGGCAGCAATCATAATTGCTTCTCCCAATCTGTTCTTTGTAGCACTCGAGCATATTGCTTCATCCGGACCTCAACTGTGCAAGTTTAATCCTGGTGCTTCGACGGAGACGTTTTTCACTCTCAATAATATGTGGTGGTCTTCCACCTAATACTCGTACTATGTTGTCTGACTGTTCAATTGCATCTTTATGCAATTTAGCCCTGCCTGAAGTATATACACATACTCCTCTATACGGTTCTCAAGAATAAAACGTTCAATACTCGTTTTGTAACTTTTCATATCCTTTCTTATTCGGGTAGGGGCTATTCTCGTGAGGGTGCCATGGTTTGGATGATTGCTCCTGTACGTTCCTAAAAGCAGCTCATTATGTTGGTGAACAAATATCAGTAGATAGTAGTAGGCAACCAGTGACAGTCCTCTGTCTTACTTAGGTAAGGAGTCCAGAAAGGAGCAGCATAATTCAGGACAGAACGTCCAATAGCTTTGTAGGTGGTAATTATTGTCTCTTTGTCCTTACCCCAAGAAGACCCAGCAAGCGCTTTCAGCACTTTATTTCTCGACCGAACTCTAATTTTGATAATAAATGTGAAAAATTTCCAAAAGTTTTGACAATGTGAGTTTATTCATGGTGAAATAGCAAACTTTACAGAATACAAAGACAGCACAAGTAAAATATTGATAAAACATATGTTCGCCAGGACTTGTAAAAGTTCGAACATCCCGATATTTTATGTTCAGAGTACTTTGAAAGAAAAAAAAAATAGTTTTAAATGGCTGCATCTTTTGGGTGTTCCTAGCACTTCTGGATAAACACCTTCAGAGTAAGCTAAATTCAAAGTATATAGTTGAGCACTATTCGGAACTACAACGCCCTTTGACCTTCATCAACAAAATAAGCTCGGTTGAGGCAACAACCTAGAATTCATAAAAACTCTTTTTATTCATAAATACATGTTGGTACAACACGAAAAGTAGTCCCCTGCGGCCCCAATTGTGGCCTTAGTGTGAATGATTTATAGTGCCAAACAATCCATAATAGAATATACGAGTATATAGTCTATTACAGTGGAATATTTTTTCACTCCCAATCAATCGTCGAATGCGTCATATTAACTTTTAATTTATGAGAGCCGTAAAATGGATCAATATAAAAAGGTGCATATATCTCCCACAACATAAATCAATTATTGGGATACCTCAAAGCTCTTCACTTTATTCTCATTTCTTCAATTTAAACGGCAATTCGTTTTCAAAGAGTTTTTTATGAAATCTCACCTTAAATCCAAAAAAAATTAGGGAAAACACTAGTTAGCAAAACTGTCCTTATTTTAGCGAGTTTGCGAAATCATACTTTACCAAGTGAATTGATGTTCGCTGAATTTAAATCACTTTGATCTTTATTTCAAGCACGGTTTCCGGGCATCTTTAATTTTAATTTTTTTTTTAGATGAGTAATACAGATAATTTGAATACACACCATATATGAATACAGTTTATCTTTAACAAAAAAAAAATTATGGAAGTTATGGAAATTTTTATAATCTGGTATACTATAAAACGTTTCCAATAGACCAAATACCTGGTGTAAAATTCGAATTTTCGCTACGTGGTCAGAAATTTTACTTTGCCATACAATTCTTTCTCCAATAAGGCTTATACCAATGCGATTACCAAAATTTGAAAGTATATATTTTATTTACTTTTAGATAAAATACATATTATTATTATATTATATATACTGTGTATATTACATTCTAAAAAGCACTGGCTGCGCGGACTCTAACGTGATGAAGACTAAATATAATAATGCCTAAAAGTATGCAATGCAACTGACAGAATCGTTTACACCGGAATATAGAAAAGACGAGTTTTTAACGTAGAGAAGATGGTACGAGAGATGCTATTTATTTTACGGGATTCTGTAACCCCGACAAATTGAACTGCAACTTCGTTTTTTTTATCATATAGTTTAAGTTTAAGGTAATTGTGAATTAGTCTTATACTGTTATACGGTTTATGAGGTTAGTGCATTATTAAACAATGGCGTTAAAAAATTAATATTACTATAAATTATTGGGCGTGTGCAGCCCACTTTATACTTTTCTCATATCTTGAACTGATCACAAACACGAAATGAAATAGATGTCGATCTGTTTGTGTGTCCATCTGTTGTCTTGTTCAGCAATTTTGAAGATATCTGGCTGAAAGACGAAAAGGAAGCTTATTTTGATCCAAACTTCATAGAATAAACACACCAATATGCCACGCAACTGTAAGCAGTAGCCCCATACTTTCGTTTTATTGTATAAAAAACTTATGCCAGTGACAGAAGGCCACCCCAGTATATCACAAGCTCTATAATACACGCGCAACATCGAATTTTTTACTGACAAGTCCGATCGAACATTTAGAAAATCTTAAGACATACCAAATCGTCCACTCCGAAATAGAGGGGGTTGAAAATGCCCACCCTCAAGTGGTATTGAGGCACATGGTTGATTTATTCTTAGTACGACACAAATCCAACGAGTTCAAGATCAAGAAAATTTATTTCTTATGCAGGATTTTAGTACACAAAAAAACTAAAAAACTATTATTCCACAACTTTTTTTCAAAATTTTCGGATTTTTGCGGGAAAAGCTGATAAAAGGACATATTAAGTTTGTTTAAATGCATGTAACCGGTAGATGGTAACGTGGCTGACCATATAAATTATATAACCCTGTGCTTAGCATCGGAAGATGATTCGATATAGACATGTTCGTCTTACCGTCCGACCGTCTGTTTGAACGAAGAGATCTCGGAGACTATAAGCGATATATAGTTCAAGTTAGTATATCTGGACTCTCCCATCCCTTATTTTAGTATTAAATCATTGTCATCCAGGGAAAAGGAACAGGAAAGGAAAAGGAAGTACATTTATATGCTTTCGTCACTAGGTTTTTTCCACGGTAAGATGCTTTTTTATTTGATCTGAAATTCATCAATCACACCTCGAAATATGTACATATATCAAATTTCAAATTGTAAATAAATAGTAGCGGCAAGAGTAAAGACATACTATATATGGTCATATGTAGATGTGTCGCTGGTCAGGTGTATAGTAAAGAACCCAACCATTCTCTGCATTGCATAGTAAAAGCGGCTTATCCACACACACACATTCCAAACATTTCATTCATAAAAAACCCAATTGCCACCAAATGCGGCAAGAGCGTTTGAAAATTACGTCAGCCAATCACACAACAAAAGAGCAGACGCTTTCCAATTAAGAGTCAAGCTAAAGTTTAAAAAAGAGACAGGAAGAGAGCAACACATTTTACAACAGCCTCTTCTTACTCTTCTTCTTCTTTTTTAAAGTAAATTTCGATGCGGAGTGAAAATTCATTTACATTGCAATCGTCGTCGCAGTCGGGTCGGAAAGAAGAAGAACGCGTATAAAATAAAGAGAAAACAACAACAAGAAAAGAAAACCTTGCGCGTTTTTCATTTACAATTTTGTTTTTTGCAATATAATAAAAAAATTTTTATTGAAACGAGCGAAATTTTGAAATTGTGTGAGAGCGTTGCACAGTGTAAAAACAAAGCTTAATGATGCCAATAAATATATACGAACCAAATTTTGCTCAACTCAAAAGACAATGGCAACTGATAAGAAATATATTTTAAACAATAAATAAATAATTTGCAAATAAATGATTGCGTTTGCATAGCTGTGTGTGTGTGTGTGTGTATGTGTTGCTATGTATGTAAATATGTATATCAAGAGATAAGATTTAAAAAAAACAAAACCTGTGGAAGCTGCGCAATTAAACAGCTGCAAAAAGTTGGAGAATTATTGAAAAAAAAGGATTGTTTACGCGCAAAAATTAGAGGTAAGCAAAAACAACAACATAAAGTGGAAATAATGATTGAGTGCGAAAGAGAGAGAGTGCAACAGGAGCAAGGTGATTAAAGTGATTTTTTCTTTTTTATGAAAGATTTCTTGTTTTTGCTTTATATGGTTCTAAATATTGTAGTTGGTTGCTGCGTATAAACATACTTATGTACATATATGTGTGGATGTATTATATATGTACAAACATATGTACACATATAGAAATTGTACACGCATGATGTATTAAGTAAAAGTAAATTACTATGTCATCAGGTTTTTTCATTACGCTTCTGCTCTGCTCTTCGTCTTCATCTTTCTTTTTTAATAACGCAGCATAAACTCTTCTCTCTGTGTGTATGTTAATTGCAAGGTCTGATACAAAAGCTTACATATTTCAATCGATTTATGTGGCTAGCCATTAAATGAACCGCAGATTATATTCTTAAGTGGCCTGTTATGGATATATGCAGAAAAATTTATTAGACTTGCTAAAAATTAGTATTAATTAAATATTGAAATGAGAAATATTCATACAAAAACCCACATGCAGGTTTGCATGATACTACTCCTTAAAGTGGTCCGATTATAGCCTATATGGAATATTTTTTAAGTTACATCAAATTTTGTAAATCTAGGTAAAAACAAAAACCATCATACAAAAACTTCAAAATTCACAGCAAATATGGGGACTCTACCTCCAATTTAGAGGTAAATTTTATTTGGATTTACATAAGATACAACAAATTCGGCGTTTCTAGCACAATTAATAACGAAACCAAAAAGCATTTCCGAAGACGAATGGGTTTACAAAAATCAGCCAAATCAGCCCAAAAATAGCAGTTACAACAAATAACAAAAACAGATATTTAAAGAAACTTAAAAATGGGGACCAGATTTTTTACCCTTAAACTTTGACCCTTAAATGAGAGATATATCATCTTTCAAGCTAGAGACGTCTGAAATTCAAAATCTTGAAATTTTACTGACCGAAATTTTACTTGGTTGGAGAATTCGCAGACACTCTCACCGCAGCTAGCTGATCGAAATGATTTCCGTTTATATTTTCGATCGAAAAGTAGAAATAAGAGCATTTAACAGTTAAAGCTGGAAAGTCATATCCTCAATACAATGGAAATTGTATGTTTAAACTCGTGCATATGATTTGATAAAAATTTGTTCTAGTAGTTTGGAATGTTTGGAAAGTTATATAGTCGTCGAGAACCTATCTGTCAGACAGACATACTCTGCTTAAAAATATTCTTGAACAGTGCTTAGTAAATATTTAAAAAAAAAAACAAATCAAAATAATATGTTAAGCCAAATAATTAAGTTGTTTTGAGTCACTACTTAAATAATAAATCAAATTTTTCTAGTTTCCGCGCTCCATGGGCACATCCCGTAAATTACAACCAAATATTTATATTAGTCGGTAGGAGTATTATGCTAATAGTTTCGAAACTTTCGAAAGAAACCTTGTATATATGTGCACAGCAGCCCATTTTGAACTTGCTTATCACAAACAGCTGTTTATCACTCTCTTACAAATGCTTTTTGCACGCGCATTCGCTTGCTCTTACTCTTGCTCTCGCATATATGTTTGTTTTGTGTTTCCACAACGCTCTCACACAACTCTCCTCTCTGGTATACTTTTTTGTTATTGTTGACAAAAACATTTGATTTTTTTTTTTATTATTTTTGCATTTTGTGTTTTTGATTTTTTTACTACACAATTTATTGCTGTTATTGTTGTTTTTGTTATTGTTATTGTTATTGCGTTTTCATTGTTGTTGTTTTTTTTTGTCTACCATTGCACAAGCTTCACTCGCTCCCCTACCCAACGAGGTGTCATTTTTCAAGGTCACGTGTACGTTCAATGGTGACAACAATCAATCTGGAACCGAATCAAGCCACGCCAAGGCTGCTCTTATCAATAAAATCGTTAAATGCATTTATAATTGTCTCAATCGAATAGTTTTTCAGTGTTGATTTTCCAATTGAAAGGCGCCACACGTGTTTTCCTCTTCTTTCTTTTTTTGTGTATTTTTTATTTTGTGTATTTTTTTTAGTTTTTTGTGTATTTTTTAGTTTGCTTTGAACTAGCGCCCCACGCCCCTGAAAATGTTAATTTCCGCGCTGCTAAATGCGCTCAGTGTAGTTTTTCCAATTGTATGGGAGACTCCGCCGGCACTCGCTTATAGTATTTCCAATTGGCTGTGAATTCCATCAATAATCACTAAATTTATACCTATAACCTGAATTTTAAACAAATTAATTAAATATTTCAAGGTGTGCGCACAAAAAAAAACGTTGTTAAAAATATTTAAATTTATTAAATCCTCATAAATTATAGACTTACATATAAAAATTTAAATTTTAAAATAAATAAACTGCTTTAAAATGTAAGAAATAATAATGTTATATATTCAAGTACTTATGTATATACTTACTTTATTTGCGATTTTTTTCAGTTTTATCTATAAATCTGAAATATGTGTAAAATATAAAAATTAAATACGTAAGCTCCTTAAAATTATTTAATAGGACCTGCTTTAAGTATTATAGATTTTTATACCGAGGTGTGTTAAAAAAAAAAATATGTTCTTATTTATTCATCAATATTTATTTTGTCCCCTTCAAAGTAGTCTCCCTAAAGGCCTGTTGTCGCATACAACAGAAACTGAAACGTAACTGAAACTGATTTTCAGTTTCTGTTGTACATTTATTCAGTTGCAGTTTCTCTTTAGCATCAAGCAGCCGACTTCGGCATGCATTCATTCGTATGTCTGTGAAAACACGAAGGTGTTCTGCCCCATGGGGCTATAGCTGGATAGCGTTGATTTTGAGGCGAAAGCATTTTCTGTATTATGGATATTGTTATTATTGGGTACTTTAAAAACCATGGAAGAACTGTAGTATTCTTTATTGATCGTACGACCTTCATGCTGCTTTAAAAACAAAGATTGAATTTCGACCATGGGACAACTGTAGTATTCTTTATTGATCGTACGACCTTCACGTTTCACCATGCCATTGTAGTCGATGAAAACAGTGAGCAAAATCCTGACATTTGATCGATAGTTTTTTGGTTTAGGCTCTTCTGGCCGCTTCCATTGGGATGTTTGTGCTTCGGTTCCGACGTCATAACCATATACCAATTTCGGAACAAACTTCGCATGGTTCATGCCCAAAACATCGGAAATAATTGCATGACATGAGTCAACCGATGTGCTGACATCCTCATCAACATCTCTAATAGTGATTCAACTATTCACCATAACAATTTTATTAACTGCTTCAACGTTTTCATCGGTTGTTGATGTGCTGGTGCGTCGCATCGCCATTAATATCTTCTCTGCCTTCTTTGAAGAGTTTGTACCAATTATAAACATTTTTTTGTTCAAAGTAGACTCGCCGCCAAATGCCTCAGCCAATATTTTAAGTGCGTTAGAGACCTTATTTTGGTTTTTCATACAAAATTAATTCAATTCTTTCAAAATATCGAAAATCGAATATACTACTCGTATGTAGCCCGCGAAATTTGAAGTCACCTTTTTTTTTTTTTTTTGAACAATACAATTGGGTTTTGGTTTCATATATTGGTTACAAGCTCGTTGATTCCGGCTTATAGTTTCCAGTTTTTATATAGTTAAATGTTTAGAAGTAGATAGTTTAAATAGTTTACGAATATTTTATAAAAATTGAGGTAAAATGTGAACACTTTCGCATTTTTAGCTTAATTAAGAACAAACACAAACAAAAAAATATATACAGAAGCTTAAGAATGGTGTTCAAGTTGATATGGGGTCTACCGCTTATAGTAGTCCGATCTTGACATATGCTCTATATTTTATTAAGATTTACGTTAGATACCGCAAAATTTGAGGTTCTATTTTGTATTGGGACTTTTTTGGATGGACGCTTAACATATTTATCAAGTGGTGCCCACTTATAGGTGTGCCCCCAACAAGTTTCTACCAACTTTTTGGTTGTTATGCTCTACAATTATTTTTCTTTTTTATACCTTCTGAGTACATAACTTGAATCTTCATACTAACGCTTTCGGTTCCATTGAAGTTAACGTTTTTTCTAGTTTTTTATTTTTTATTTTGTACCACGAAAAACAATTTCTCTCTGATCGAAACTGAAGAGTATTAAAGTTTCGATTCGATCGATTTAAAAGTTTTCCTTGTATTCTATATAAAAATTTGTATTAAACGCAAAAAAGAAAAAAATTGACTACTGAGTTGCAAAAATCGACGACACACAGCAAATTCCGCTCACATTGGTAAACCAGATAGAAAATAGTATATACAACGTACTACAAAAGCAACAATTATAAATTGCATTTTATTTTTAATTCGATAATGAAGATCTACAATACGATTAATGCATTTAACACGTGTTGACGACGTGCACAGAAAAACGGCTAAGTTTTTAAATAAAAAGAAAACATTTTTTTAAATCACAAAATTTTTTTAAATCGGCAAAACTTCAAAAATGCGTCGAAACAGTTCTCAAATTAGCGAAATTTGGCCCTTAAGAAGTACAGCTGATGAAATTTCTCCAAAAATATGATTAATGATCTTCGGGTCGCAATTAAACTAATGACAACAATTTATTAATTGTTATAAACAATTTCCGCTTGTTCTACAAGTTCAATAACATTTCTCGATATCTATCCAGCACATCTGTTTGTTCTTCCAAACAAAGAATAAAGTGTATACTCGTAATGTAATTGCTTATCAGACAAATTGAGCTAGCAACTTAAATGAAAAGTTAAGAATATGGGGGAGAAAATGGAGAATATTTTTTCCCTTATCAGTTTTTTGCCATTATTTTTTTACAGTGTTTGTTATATTTCAATACTTGACACCACTTAAAAACAAAAAACAAAAATCACAAAACGTCTGAGACGTTCAAGTTCCAAGACGCTCAATTCCCTCCTCTAGATGTCTTATCGTTAACTTTTGTCATATAATTTAATAATTTCAAGAGTAGTATTAAACATTCAAAGAGACTGAATATATTTACCTACTGCAATGCCTTCAGATCACAAAGTACCAAGAAAACAGTTTAATTATGCTTTGATATTTGTGTTGTCTCCGTCAAAGGAATTCCGACATTAGATCAAATACCTAAACCTTCTTCCAAGCTTCGAAACACTATTCATAGGTCGAATTTTGATATATCTTTCAGAGCCCTTCGCGAGTATACTTTTTTCTATCCAGTCGTATCAAAACGCTTTCCGCGTCGTGGTAACTTGAGTCGTGATTCTAGAGAAAAGGATGAGGATATCTGCAAAAAATTAATCAATCTCGGCACAATTCGCGTTTAAATTCGTCTCATGCGCAAAATATCGTACATAGGGCTCTGTAGCGATCCAAACGAGACCGCATGCTCGGCTGCTATCTCCCTGACGACTTTCAAGCATATTTTTGAAGTGAAACTTCTTTAGAATCGTTGTTATTACAAAATTCGATGAATTTGATAAAACGGAAATTGAAAACTCGATGAATTTGATGTAACGGAAATTGAATTCGATGAATAAGATGGCGTTTGTTGCGCCCTCTAACGGAAAATATTAGGCTGTTATTGAATGCTAATTCCGACTATCTCCCACACTCTCCTCTGGTTTTTTGTTCCATTGTAAGCTAATCCTCTCCAGAAAATGGCACAAAAAAGAAGATATTCTAGAAACTGATGGCAGTTTCCTGAAATATGGAATTACTCTCAAAGAATTGTAATGGGGATATGCCACTCAGTCAATCGCGGGAAGGATTATTTGGGATATACATGTTCCAATGGGTTTTTGGAATCAGCAATGGTTGACACTAGAATACATACATATCCGATGTCTACTTAAAATTCCATGTTCACGTCTCAACTCCCAAGATCTTTGTAAGGAGCCCATATCCTGTTGCGGGAGCCAAATGATACCAACTGTCACCCACACTCTGCTCTGGTTTTTTTGATCCATTGTAAGCTAATCCTCTCCAGAAAATGGGACCAAAAAGAAGATTTCCAGAAACTGATGGCGGTTTCCTGTAGTTTGGAATTAGTCCCAAATAATTGTAGTGAAGATACTCGTATGCCACTTGGAATATATACAAATCAGGTGACCACCTAAAATACCCTGTTCCCGCCTCAATTCCCATGATTTTTGTAAGTTGACCATACCGTGTTGCGGGACATGTCCAATGACTCCGACTAGTAGCTCCCACACATTCGAATGGTTTTTAGTACTATTTTAGGCGAATCCTCTCCAGAAAATGACATTTATATACATACACCTTTTTGAAGTGAAACTTCTTTAGCTTCGTTGTTTTGCAGTGTTTTTATTCAATAAAATATTTTCCAAAAATGCCGAAAACTAATGCTGAAAAATGTAATGAGTGTCGGCAGCAAAAAAATGAATCCTGATACTCTATACGAGTATTTATCTCATTCTCTTGTTGGCTAAATTTCTGAAATTTCACTTCTGCCGTGTGTTAGACAAACCTCGCAAAAAAAAAAGAAACAAAACTTCAAAATTGGCCAAACTCACAAAACTTCTTTACCAAGTTATTTTGCACGAACCATCTGACAGAAAATCTGAGAGTTGTACCAACACGAATTGCACAATATCTCAAGCGAGGTTCGTTTCAGTGAGAAACTCCGGGTATTGTTCGATCAGAAGGTACATTCAAAGTAATACAAAATCAACACTGTCTAGGGATTGCCGTCAGAAAGTAAATTACAAAATGAAAACCATTTTATCAATGAATAAGTTGTGTGTTATCTAAAACAGCCAGCCATTATGGTGTCCTCGATTTAATATCGATTATCTGTAGCAATTTGTTTTCTATTTTATTATGTAGGTAGTACCAAAGAGTATAGAACTATAGAGTGTAGTTCTATACTCTTTGGTAGTACATATTATATTTTGTGTGGGACGTGCTATTTTATAATTTTTTTCTTTTTTTTTTAATTACGCAAACTAAAAGCGGTACGCTATAATTATACCTTATGGTACCATTGCAAATTAAATTGGAAATGTTAGACGGCACTTAAAGTTCTATTGAATACTAGTATAATAAAAGTGATGTATATTCATTGCGTGTGTAGATAATGAAACATGTCAACCTTCTATTTCAAAAGTCATTTACAACAGAAGTTTATCTTTGTCGGACAGGCAAACTGAGATAAATAAGCTAAGTGTAAAATGTATCATTCAGTACATTAGCAATTTATTGTAGTATTTTAAACATCAATCTTAATCACATTGGTTCATAAAAAAAAAATGGAACGTCTTAAATTTACGCTAATTGAACGCACACAAAGTGCTAGAATCGTGTACATCAATAGGACTCCGCAGTACATAAACTGTATAGTTAAATGAAGTAATTGTATCTTTGCATCTTCCTATTTACTACAGTAAATCCCCGACTATAGAATTAAACTATAGTTAATTTATACTTAGTTGAGTTGCACAACGCAATAGCTGTAAGAGGGCATGTTGGATGAAAATTAATGATAGAGTTATAGAAGGCGTATTGCAAAATAAACCGAACTTTTGGAATGTGACACTTTTTGATTCCGTCACTTATTTTATTTATTTATTTAAAATTGCAGCTACATATGCATAAATAAACTAGTAACTTAAAACTAGAAGAAGGAAGTTGCGGACACACTGACCCGTTGGAGGAATTTTTGTTTGGTCGCCAGTTTGACCGACTGTGCCCCTACTAACAGCCTGAGCAGTGCTCCAAGCGACCGCAATTACTAAAATAAAGAAAATATAAGTTGCTAAATGAAATTTACAAATTTATTGAATAGTGATTTGTCAGTACAGAGTTGTTTACATATTGTAAGAAAGAGTTATAAGAATAATAGGGAGAAAACTTATTGTAGATAGAACAAAGAGCTCGGAGTGAATTAATGAGCGCGTAATTTGTCCTACAAAAAGGCAACATTATTGGCACGAAGTGATAAGTTGGCCGAATGGGGACATTTAGTAATATGGAATAATTAAGTAGAATCAATCTTCCCAATAAGAATTTTAAAAATAAGCACAACAGAGAGCATAGAACGACGTGATAAGAGGGTTGGAAGATCAATTAATTTTAACCTGTCATGTTAGGGTGAAAGATATATTTCGGGATCCCAATTGAGACTCCAAAGAGCAAAGAGAAGAAACTGGTTTTGAACTGACTTAATACGATCCTCGTGTATAGCATAGTATGTGTTTCAAATACAGGAGCCAAATTCTAAAATCGGACGAACAAGAGTTTAGTGGTATAAGGGTCATTAAATTCCTTAGACCAACGCTTAACAAAGCTAAGAACACCTTTTGCTTTATTTACTATTGTACAAATGTGATTATTTAGGTTCCATAAGGAAGTCATTAAAACAAAACTCTTAGCGCATTGGAATGCTACGCTCTCTCCCAACTTCCAATCAAAAATTTCATGACATTTGGTTCTCTGGAAGCTATTGCCGTCTGTCGGGAGGTCCATCATGAAAAAGCAGGCCAACAATCGAAAAATAGATGTTGGCCAATTAAATTTTTTTGAAGTTTGAAGTTCCGGTTTTTGAGTTCGAATCAATTTCTGGGAAGTGATTTCAATAAAATAGTCCGTAAATCACTATAATCACCGTAATTCGCTATTTGAATTCATAGTGCCAATTCAATACGCGAAATTCTACTTATATCGAAATACGAGTCAAATTAACGAAGTCAGTTTTGAACAATTTATTTGGATTAGAAAACCTGGCACAGGGGCATAACTTCGTATAGCTGCAAAAACTAAATGCAATGTATGCCTATATTAATCTGCCTAATTTAACATCTAAATTATCGTAAAAATACACTTGAGTGAAAAATGGCCACAAATACTATAAATGTTGAACGAATTTAGTAACTTAATCAGCATCCACAAAAACTCCTAAAAATACAGCAATTTAATGATATTAAATGACATTTGCCAAAATGTTTCCACCATTTTGTGTCTGGATTTTGTTTTCAGAGTATTTAACATTAGATTCGTAATCAGTGAACTCAAAACCCCCTGAATACTAAATTTCATTTAAATTCAATAAATTTTAAAAAATAAGTCCTTCACTTTGTTTTATATCACTTTATTATATCATAATTTTCGTGGGCATATCACTTTACTTTCATCGGCAAATGCATTTTTCCGCAAAGGTTAAAGTCACCATACTACTAAATCAAGCGAATACGGAGAGTGGTTAATGGTTAAAATTTGATTTTTAATCAAAAATTCAGCAACAAGTGTAGCAAAAATTCTGTTTACCTTATGATACTTTGGAAAAAGCCGATATAAACCGATTTTGAAGACCAGCGAACTAAAAAAAAAACACATACGTATAACCTTTTGCTCCCTTTTTAAGCTTGGGATGTAATTTTCCAACTCTCGTAAAATAGTGTCTTAGTGAACACTTACAATACTGTCTTCATATCAAATCTTTAGCATTAACTATACAAATGGAGAACATTTTTTCATCAAATTGTTAGTGGTGACAAAGAAGGGATCTATTGTGACGGTCGTAGACGAACATGAGCATGAGGGGTGCATGAGCACTGTTCCATCAGTGCAAAATTAAGTACTCATGTTTTGAAATTTGTATTGTACATTTGCCAACATTTTAAAAGCATCCGAAATGATCACGGTACACTTGAAATAAATGTACGTACTACTTATATCGAACTTTGCGCTTTTGACGTATATTGATAGGGTAAGGCGTTATGGATAAATTTGTTGCGTATGAAAAAATTAGAAATTATAGGTAATTTAATTAATTTGTAATTAAGGAAACTTTTGATCAAGTGACAGTTAAACCAACGTCCTCTGGCATGTTAGCCAGCATGCTAGGCCTTAAATATTTACTGATATAAGTGTACAATTTATACAATATCAGCAATTACTAATGAACCTTAATGAGCTTAATTGAATTCAACTTGTGTATGTAGTTCAAATGATATGAAATTTTCGACTAAATGTTGGGAAAACTTGTACCACTCCAACGCACTAAGTCACATACAGGTAATGCTACCACAGAAAATGGGCTATTCTAAATATTCTGTTTACTTTGTACTGCACTTTATAAATTATAATTCTACTAGTTCTACTAGTTTTTGCCTCTCCACATGCCTCTCCTTCCCCTTGTGCATCCTTCCCCATGCCCACTTACCCTACCATCTTCCCCTGCCTCCCTTCACCCCTGCACCCATTCCCCGGCCCCTTCCCCTACCTACCCTTACTTTACCTCCCCTTCTCCCTGACCCCTTCGATCCCATTAACATGTATACAACATTTCATCCCTCTTGTTATAGCATTATTTATATCAGCTAGTACTTCTAAATTTCGGAATAAACCCTTTTCGTAGCACAACTAAAATATTATTACCATATGGAAACACTATTTTGTGGTTTTACTGTTTTTTATATAATTTCCTAAAGAGGTTAGATTAAGCGTAAATACTAAACAATAAAATATAAATATTTGATACATTTAGTGCACACACACCAACACCCAAAGTCAAATAAAATGCAAATAAGAAAAGAAAACTACTTATTGTACAAATAAATAACAAACAATTCATTCAATTTTGCGCAAACGGCAAACTACAAATACGAAAAGCCGAAATGTACACAATTTTTCTAAATACATAAAATGAAAAAAAAAAAAAAAAACGTCGTCGACATCATTGTGAAAATCGCGAAAAGCGAAGGAAATATGTACAACGAACCTTGAACTGCTTGCGAAAAACTTTCACAGCGAAAAAGTTCAGTATCAAGGACCCAGAAACGGATAGCAGCGCACCGCATTTTTGTAGCAAAAATGTTCTTCTAAATTTTCCGAACACATGCCGACATACATTTTACACACGTCAGCAGCCAACATACATGCATGCATACATACGCAAACATAGATACACACATGCACATTTAATTTTCTTTGTTTTTTTAGTAATTTTTCTTAAAGCATATTTTCTTTTAGGGTTTTTAAACTTGTATACTGAAAAAAATTTTCATCGAGCGTTTTTGTTTTTTTTAACAAAAAAAAAAAATTGGGTCAGCTATCTATCTACATGTCTATATGAGTACTGCGCCTATTTGTATAGATACATATAATATATGTAAGAATTAAAAATAGATACAACAAAATTTCACTATTACGAATTCGCGCATAAAAACAAAATTGCAAATTAGAAAAACCAAATCGAAAAGAAATGTTAAAAATAAATGCAAAATAGCAAAGAAGAAGAAGAGAGACAGTAAATATGCACAGGTTTGGCAAAACCGAACTATGAATACACTTAAAATTAGTACTCGTAAACAAAAAGTTTCAGGATAAATACCAATACTGAGTTCGATAATTGAGTATCTCAGTATTGAGCTTAAGTATTAAAACTTCATACTGTATGAAGAGAAATTTTTTAAATAGCTGAGGGGCACGCTGGTAGCTTTATGCATTACGCTAGCCCAGGCTCTATGGAGCAAAACCGTCAATTTCCCTACACCATTCGCAGTTTCATTCAAAGAGGCTTCAATATGGTTAAGTGAGATTGCCACATCTACACCGACGGTTCCAAGAAAAAGTGCAGTAGATATGCGTATGTGTTCATAGCTACCATCGTGACTAAGCAAAGTTTTCATCTTGCAATTTCAACAAGTAAAAACCTCGTTATTCTAAGAAAATTTTCATACAACAAGTACAATCTTTGTTATTTTAGTGACCGCACGCTTCCAACTTAACAGCAACAAAAGGAATCAAGGTGTGGTAAATTTCTCTGACTACCAGGTTGCCATCAATGCTTCGATATTATGCATCATTCACTCCATATTAGTACTTTGTACATCTCTGCTCACTTTAATATGAAAGAAACTCTTCAATGAAACTGAATCAGACTAGTATACTTTTCCGACTTACTACGGTATGCCGAATTTCCAGACGTAGTTGTCTAATACATAATTTTATATAATGTACCTATTTCGGCACATATTCGGGTACACTTCAAAAAAATATCTATTTTGAGATGCAAGCTTTTTGTGGGTTTTCATTTAAAACGATGGACAATACGCAACTCTAAATTTAAAAAACCCACGCGTCCATGGGATAGTAAACAAAATTCTTCCAAATCCGCACCAAATGTTTAAAATCAGCATTTAGTGACTACTAAAAAAAATTATTGTATTTAACTTAAATTGTTATTTATTTACCTAGGTTTTTATCCAATTTTTTCTTTTTTTTTGTAGTTTTTATACACTATACCCAAAGGGTAAAAGAGTATATTAAGTTTGTGCAAATGTATGTAACAGGCAGATGGAAGCGCAGAAGAACCTATAAAGTACATATATTGTTGATCAGCATCGGAAGACGTAGCGATATAGACATGTCCGTCTGTACGTCTACAAAATATTTCCTTCCTCAGATAACTAGTATTTAATGTTAACCCCTAGCTATCTTTTAGCTTCCATACCAACCTGGCCCCTATTTTTAAGTTTTCATATGCATTTTTTTTTTGAATTTGTTTTTAATTACACTAGAAACGCCAAATTTGGTATATCTTACGTAAATCCTAATAAAATTAACCACATACGTATTTACAAACTTGGCCTCCATTTTTTTAAATTTTGTATGAAATTTTTGTTGTTGCTCTTGAAATGCCAAATTTGGTGTTCTTTACAAAATAATCCATATAGGCCCAGATTGCGTGGAGTGGCTTTTAGAAGTGAAACTTCTTTAGCACCGTTGTGATCTGAAAACTCGATGAAACGAAAAAGCGACAGTAAAAAGAGACAAACATATTCATAACTAGGATTTAGCCTGCGAGAGAATGAGATAGATTACAAGTATACAGTGTTTTCTTTAATATTCGTCTACTCTTTGTTTAGGCTTTCGTAGTCGCCTCAATCTTGTCTTTACGAGAGTGTGGAGCCTATGCAGAAGCAAACACAAGTACTCATGTATACAATGCTGGGTTGTGTATACTATGTGTGTTGTGTGGGCCTTCGTATTACCAAACCGCAAGAAAAGGCGTCGTATATGCATAATACTTGCATCGGCCCGAGCGCGTGTTTTTTTAAATTTAAACAATTTATTTATGAAAAAAAAATTTCAAAAACACTTAATTGAATGAAATATGAAAGGATGGTGTTCAATTAGTGAACCACTCCACCCCACAAAAAACGAACCACCCCACCCCACTAACGCTATTTCACATATTTTTTACTGAAAGTTAGTTTAGAACACAAGTATATAGAGACTCTTAAAGCACTTCTTCCCCTGCTTCAATGTGTAACAAATGTGACAAACTAATTGTACATAATTTTTATACCATTCACACATAGTGTGAAATGGTATTATCAGTTTGTCTAAAAGTTTGTAACGCATTAAAGGAGCCACCTCAGACCCCATAAAGTATATATATTCTTGATCAGCTCGACGAGACGAATCGATCTAGCCATGTCCGTCTGTCTGTCTGTCCGTCTGTATGTTGTTGCGCATTTTTTGGAGACCAACTTTTATGCTATCCAGTTGAAATTTTGCACATATACTTCTTTTGACTTTTTGTAAGAAAAACTTTTTTATTAAAGTCAATATTAGGTTGAAATGCAATATGGTGCCATTTAAGAGGTAGCCCCCATACAAACCCACCGTGCAATTCTGTGTTTTTTTTTATGAAAAAAATCCTTCATTTAGACCAATATTAGCTTGCAATTTGATTTTGTGGATTTTAATGGACAACCGCTGCATACACATATACAAAGGGGCGTGTCCCGCCCACTTTTTGAGGTGGTCCCATATAAACCCACAGGTCACTTTTATGCATATGTATGGAAAACGTCAATATCAACTTGAAATTCGCTATGGCGGCATCTTACACATCTACTACATCGCTTCATACACATCTACTAGTGAGCGTATACCACCCCCTATTTAAACGCCCACTTTTATGTATTACAATACTATTTAAAGTCTCGTGTGAATGGTATTAGAGCTTCGATTCTACCGAAGTTAACGGTTTTTCTTGTTTTGTTTTTGTTCGTTTATCATTTTGTTGTTGGTTTTTGTTTTTTTGATTTGTCACCTCTTCTTCTTATTGTACTAATAAAAGTTTTTAAATAAGTTGCAAAAAAAAACAAAAAGAAAAACCACGTGCCGCCAAAATGAAACGAACAGACGCAGAAAATGTTGTTGGTAAATTATAACGTACAAAAGTACTCAGATAGTAAAAATAAGTGCGCATATACATATGTATGTATTATATTATATATAAATACATGTATATACATACATATATACACAAACTTATATAGAAATTATACCCTATAAATGGGTTTAAGAAGAAGTATCATAATATCTGTTAAGTTATCAGTTATTTATACAAATTTAATACACAAATTATTTTTTTATAAACTACAATAAATAAATTCAGATACAAATTTATGTATAAACAGTAAGGTACTTTATACTAGTGCGTGCGTAAAACCTCTTTAAAACGTAAACATGCTAAATGCTCCGCTATGATATCACCTTTGAATTCTGTGGAGAAAACACGTTCTTAGATAGTCTTCATAAGCTGAACATGTGAAACATGTTTGCTACTTTTGACATTCTTTCGTTTCTCCTAATCAAAATCACAATCGAATAATCTTTAAACACTTTTTTTTTTGTATAAAGAAATAATTAATAACTTTTCATTTCTACAAAAAAGTTTTATGATAAACATCATCCGAAGAGTCTTTAGTACTTTTATTGTGCCTACTAAAAATAAAAAGATTATTTTTCATACTTGAGAAAATTGTATTCTGAAATAGTTCCAGACTAGTTGCAAATTAAAATTACATTAAAAATGGGGAAATATACCATACTGATTTATTCGACCACAGTCAAGTGGTCACGTAAATTCGATTTTAAATACTTCAGATGTATGATAATCTTAACATTTTTTGAGTTAAATAATACTTGAATTAATTCAAGTAAACGTTTTTTAAGCATTGTCATGGTCGTTTACTAAGTAATACTTATAAACCATAATACAAGTTAAATCAAACTAAATGCACAATTTCTAAGTTGAGTTATATACATATATGTATTTTAATCCATTTTAGATTTATAGTTGTATATGGGTACAGAACCAAGACATTTCTACAGTAACATACTCGCACATACAAACAAAGAAAGAACTTGTTCAGTTTCACTATCAACAAATAGTTTGTTCATATTTCGCGATTTATAAACAGAATACACATATTTACATAGTAAAAAAAAAGTATATACGGGCTACTAAGTAGTATAAAGCAAGTGAGAGTGTGTTAATGTTTAAAAACAAGAAGCATAAAAAAAAAGTTAAATATATTCAGAGATAAGTTCTACAGACGGCCGGCTGTTGAGCTTACGGGTGGTGGCCGGGTGCGTCGTCGCTCAGCGAGCGTTTTCTATCTACTACATAACCAACAGACACGCTGCGCACAGTGATTCATAAGCGAAAAATATTTGAAGAATTGGAAAACACACTAAGACACATTCTGCTACTTTCAACGTACATTGCTATATTAAACTTAGTTTGTAAAGCTTTTTCTATCTAAAATTACAATATTATCAGAACGTTTAGGCCTGTGACTTGAAATTTGATTTCGTTTTCGCGAAATCTTCCCAAAATAGAAAATCGGAACAGGCCAGATTTGTCAAAAATAGACCAAAATTTTGAGCTCATGATTTTGATCTATTTTTGACAAATCACCAAAATGTCCTTTTCGAAATTTATTTTAATCTTTCTGGTATCAGTTCCGGTTTTCACTTTTGAGAAGATTTTGCAAAAGTGAGTTCGACCAAATGGTAAATTTTCACTTGAATTGAGTAATATGAATTTCACTTGCTCAAAGACAATTGAACCTAAGCGTGGAAATACTATTTTATCGAATTCACTTTCGCAAAATCTTTCCGAAGGAGAAAATCTGTACAGATCCATATATCTTCGTCCATATAGTTCGTTTAAAAGGTATTTGAAATACCTTGCCAACTAAAAATTCGTGTTTAAAAAAATATTAGGCCTTTGGATGTTTTTTTTTTTTTGTTTTTGCTTTGTCTACGATACAATAAAAAGAAGTATATGTGCAAAATGTCAACTGGTTAGCATAAAAATTGGTCCCCAAAAAATACGCAACAACATACAGACGGACATGTCTAGATCGATTCGTCTCGTCGAGCTGATCAAGAATATATATACTTTATGGGGTCTACGATGTCGCCTTTAATGCGTTACAAACTTTCAGAAAAAACGATTTTTATACCATTTCACACTATGTGTGAATGGTATAAAAATCGTTCAAAACTTATAAATGAGTGCGGTTGGCATATAAAGTGCGGTTGGCATATAATACTAGTTATCTGAAAAAGGAAAAGAAGAGTGTAAAGTTTTACCTATGAGTACAGTGTATAACAAGAAAGATTGTTGCAGTCACTAATGCAAATTATTAGTTTTTAAATAATAAAATAATTATTAAAATTTAAAAAAAAAACATTTTTTTTTAGTTTATAAATAAAAAATCTAAAAAAGAAGCTGTAGAAAAACTTGAATTTTGAGGATGTATAACTGTATTGTGAGCTTGTTGGAAGTGGTATTCAAAATGTTGTATGTTCCATCTTTTATAGTTTATGAGATCTCATTGTTCAAACATACGAAGGATGGACGGACAGACGGACATGATTAGATCGACTCAGCTTTCGATAATGTTCAAGAATCTATATACATACTTTATGGGGTCTGCTATGACTCCTTTTGCCTGTTAGATAAATTTTCGCAAACTTAGTATACCCAAGACCCTCCAGGCCAAGGTATAAAAATAAGTCCGATGCCACGGTCCTCAATACAACTTGGGATCAACATATTTAACATTCTAAATTTCGGACTGCCCAGATGCAATTTTATTGATTAACATTTTCTAAATGTAAGTTTTAAGTCATTTTTAAGAGTAAACATCTCAACTCAAATCAGACCCACTAGTAGTAGCTAAAACCACATTGAGGTAGGCTTTCGTTAATTGTATGGACTACAGACCACAATGATATATTGAGATATTTTTAAATGAACAAATATTTGAAAAAAACCTTTCGTATGCTTGTACATTTTATTCACATATATTATATGCTGTCGAAGCACTGTGCTACACAGCGTCATAAATATTGTATAATATTTTATATACATTCGCAATTTCTTTCATTTTTTTTTTTTTTCTAAATTTCAGTTTGTGCTTTTTGAATTTGAATTCGTCGTCTTCGTCGTCGTTGTATTCGCTTTTGGATTCGGATTCGGATTTGCCAGCTGTTGGGCGCAGTTACTCGCAATACGACGCCGGTTACGGAACTACAAGTAATACGCAAAACAAAAAACGTCTGAATTAAAATTAAATACGACCTTTTTTTATACATACTTACTCGCACATATGTAGTATGTACATAGTTATTTGTTATTATAAATAGTTCAAAGTGTATGTAATGAATTTTATATTAAATATTTCAAATAGAAAAAATACACACAAAAAAAAAACAAGTAATCAAATAAACAATGCTGTCAGGTTTGGAACAGTTTAATTGCTAAAATTCTCGGAATATGTATAAATTCGGTTAAAAAATAAAAAACTAAAAAAAAACATGGTAAACAAAAACCGTATAAAGACGCAACATTCAATCACGCAATATCACTAGCAGCATGCACCTAAACCGAGGAGTTATAATTATCACAGCAACCCAGTTCTAATCCTTCACATATCCTTCAACGATACAGAAAAGCGACACAGACGTATTCGATGTGCGGCGTATTAGATAAACAGATAAACATATTTCACACATTGTACAAACACAACTTATCAAAATTTAACCAAGTGGAAGGAGTAAAAATTCGGCGTAATATACAAACACTCAGGAAACTAAAACACAAGGCTAGCTAACAGGAAGATCAGAGATCAGATACAGAGTATTACGACCAAAATGGCACATAGACTGAATGGTAACGAAGAAGCGAAAGCGCCGGCAGACTTTGAGGACCTCTTTCGCAATGGCAATCTTGAAACGGATGAAGATGATAGCAACGATAGCAATCAAGAGAATAATGAAAATGCCAATGGCGATGATCCAGCTTGCTGGGTCTTTGGTTATGGTTCACTCTGCTGGTATCCAGGTTTTACATACACTAAATGCATTACGGGTTATATACGTGGTTATGCACGTCGCTTCTGGCAGGGCAATGTAACGCATCGTGGCACAGTAGAACAGGTGAGTAACGAGTATATACTTGGCTGCATTAATGTCTATATACGGGGGATTTTCCATAGGGAACTAACAATTTTATATTTTATTACTATACGCACGCTGAAGTTTTTTAACGTCAGTCAATTTTTTACATTTTTATCATGGTGAAGTTTACGAACGTGTAACGTTTGAAAATTATTAAAAATTGCTACCGAAGTTCCGAGGAGTCGGTGGCAACAACTTTGAGAGCGCTTACTTCAATTTTCGTTACAATCACATCTCCGGCATGAAATTCACAGCACACGATCACTTTTTGTGCATGCAATGAAGTCTCTTGAAGCACATTAGCCATTTTGAGAAAAATAAGCTTCATCGATGGAGATGATTTTTCTTAAAATTTGCGAACAGCGAATCAGATTTCATTATTAATTTTTAATAATTCCAAAACGTTGTTGGTACAAGAACTTCACCATGATAAACATGTGCACATTGACTGCAGTTTTGACGTTGACAGATCCTGAAAAACAATTTAGTATTAAAATAAACAAGAATAAATGCTACTGTCGACTTCGTGTGTTTGACTTCGAGATACACTGAACTTTTTTGTTAAAGTCTACTTAAATGAATCATAGTTTTTATTCTTTAGTGGTCCGATCTGGAATTAGTTGGTATATTTTATTAGGATTTACTTTATATACACCAAAGTTGACGTTTCTAGCGTAATAAGCAACAAATACTAAAAAGATGTTCAAACAAAAACTAAAAAATGGGGCAGATTACTTAGCTGAAGAGGTAAACGGAGAGTCTTAATATACAAACTTCTATCTCTTATACTCGCCGAGAACTGTTCGTTTAAACAGACGATCAAACGGATAGCAGGACATATTTATAGGATCTGTCAGGTCTACTTCTGCCGACAGGGTCAGGGTATAACATTTTTGTATGTCCCTATTGAAAAATACTTTATATACTTAGTATAATATCTGCTGTGTACATTATTTAATTGGCAATTAGCATGCTATCAGTATAAGAAGCTGACACCTGTCGAACAAATTAAAGCATTAGGAGTCTATCGTATGTGTTGTTTTGCGATAGCAGCTACCCTCTGCCTACATAAACCTACTTTTACTACTCATAAACAGCAGCGAGTTGTTTGTCGCATGCAAATAGCCGCAAATCCTCTGGAATTAAACGCTATTCTTACTGTTTATATCAGTCTGGTGTCTGTCCGTCTGTCTGTCTGTCTGTCTGTCTGTTTTTTAATGGGTTACTATTTAGTTGTATCATCTGAAATCATATGGAAAAATATTTGTTTTTCTAATCAAGCCCAAACAACATTTGCATAAACTATGCCAAATATGGTAGTGAAGTCTAGACGGACAATCAGACAGACAGAGAAGACGGCAAGATACTCGTATCTTTACAAATTCATACATTAATTAGCATGCAAATAAGGCGATCGAGCCCATTTTCTAAAAGAAGCGAAATAAAAGAACTAATGACACAAGTTGAAATAACGAAACGAGTTTATTTAGTTAGCATATTTATACATACATATGTACATAATTAAACATTTGGAAGGTGTCAAGAGAAATAGTGATGAGTATTTGAAAATGTATCTACAAAAACAACAAGTATTGTATTAAATGAAAGTGTGCCATTTTTAAAATGACAAAGATTAAATCTTTTCACATAGTATGTACCTACTAAATACGTATGTATATAATAATTTTCGAAAGTTTGCTGCGCATTAAAGGCAAAAGTTAGAAGATTCTCTTCAAAAAACTTGTATACTCTTGATCAGCTGTACCAGATAAAACCTATTTAAAGTGTTAACAAATGCTATGGGTAAATAAATTATAGAAAATTTTAAATTTGGAAATAAATTTCAATCCCGAAATCAAATCTTTCAATGACTCGTTTTCAAATTACTATAGATCGTGTGCATACGAGTATTATGCAACAACGATAAAAGCTTAATTTTCAACATGTTGAACCATATTTTTATCTAAGAAACGTTTTTTTTTTTAATATTACTTGGTGATTATGTAACTTTGCAAAATATATACTAAAAAAAAATAATAATAAATATATAAATATTTAAGTAGCTATTTGACATTCAAAAAACGTAAAATTACTTGTTTTATTGTTCTGTTTTGCCTTCTGAATGTATTTTTGAACTTTTGTTATTAACAGTTGAAAAGTATTTGAACTTTTTGTAATAAATAAAACAAGTAGAAATACAGCAATTGTACATTCACGACTTTGAAATAATCTGTAGACATAAACCTAATAAAATATGTTCCATACGAACAGATCGGACCACTATAAGAGGTAGCCTTTGGTGTATAAATTTCTTGTTTCTGTTTTACCTAGAGGCACCAAATATGGTATTTTTTGTCCATTCTATTAAAATAGCTCACATCAGACAACTATATATCATATAGCCACCACACAAGGTTCAGGGTAGCTCGAAGTCGAGCACACTTGACTGCAACGTTCTTTCTTGTTTATAACTAAAAATAAAACTAAATAAAAATTTAAAATTTAAAATTGTGCATACACACAAATACGTGAGTGTGACATCACAAAATATTATATATTGTAGTAAATCTAAATATCAGACATATGTACATAACTGTATCGACTGGACTCTTGATACTGCTTGATACTGCCGACTTTTACATACATTTACACAAACTTAGTACAAATTTGGCCCTCCATGGCAGAATATAAAAATAAGTGAGGAACAAATTCAAGAAAAGCAATTTTATTCAAATTTAACTACTGAAATGTAAATTTTTGGTCTGTAACTCGAAGACATTTATACACAAAAAGTAGCTATATTTTAAAGTATACCGATCAGAAAAAAAATTTTATATTTTATACGAATTGATGTAAAACACAACCACGCCGAATTTGAAATCGCTAGCTTCAGTTAATAAAAAGTTGCTACATATTTATACTTGATATATATTTTATAGTGACTGAAAATACGTACGTATGATATCTTATCGCAAAAATGACTTCTAGCTAGAAACGTTACGTGTGAAGCGTATAACAAGAAAAAAGCTTGCTTTGGCTGGTACTAAAACTTAAATACCTGTATCAAAAAATAGTCCAATGTTGTCTCGTCAAGCGGAATTGATACGGCACGTCTATGGGGCAGCATGTCCGTAATACATTTATGTATTTTTTGTATATTTTTTATTGACTTACAATCTATTTAAAATATTTTAAGTTAAAAATTTTTGTTGAATACTTTTCGTACAATAACTGGACTATATAATATATTTTTTTTATAATAAAAAAAATATATTTTCTAAAGCTGCATAACATTAATTTCAATGACCTTGTACTATTGGCATCGTTTGTCACATGTGCATGTCAAATTTCAACTCAATCAAAATTGTTGAAGTGGGTCAGTAATGTATGTTAAAAAGTTTCCTTTAATTAGAGCTTTTACAAAATCAAGCAAAATATTTTTTTTTCACTACATTTTAGTATTTTAACGTTTTTGCAGCCCTTACTTTCATAAAGAAAGTGTGACAAAAGCCACTCGTCCACACACTTGCGCCACATCTGGTTCTAAATAAATAATTTCTAAGATATAACAATTTTATTTTGAAGCGTATTTTGCCCCGTACTTTTTACATACGGGTTCCTCAGCAATCATTTGTTGTGTCAATCGTGTAGCTTCGTCAACTTTAGCATTTACCACGGCCACATTTCTCTCGGTAATCAAAAATACTGGCCGATCTTCTAGAGGCTCGTCCTCTATCGAAAATTATCCGGTCTGTAGTCTTCGAAACCACTAGAAACAGTTTTAAGCGGTGCTCCATTTATTTCATATGCAGTTTGGCATTCATTGAAAATTTAGCCGTACAGAATTGCATAACGAATATCTTGTTGTGTTGATGTTGGTGGTCTTCCTGAAATAACAAATTAAATGTCATATGAGAATTTTGTAGCGTCTACCATTTTTGGATTTTTTAAAAACAAATAAAATATCAGCAACTAATCGGATTTTTGTTAGTCCCCCGTATGTACCTTATAGTTTGTCCAACCTTAAATAGTTCCTGAAATTCAACCTTTTTTCTCACTTTTTCACTCACTTTTTAGTGAAATAATTATACCCTGTACCCAAAGGTACAAGAGTATACAAAGTTTGTGCGAAAGTATGTAACAGGCAGAAGGAGGCGTGATAGAGTTTATATCTTCTTTATATATAAAAATATTCTGTACGTGTGTACGTGACTGAACTTCTTCTTGGCTGGACCAATTATGATGAAAATTTTTGTGTGCGTTCTAGAGGAATTTTTGTTATGGGGACTCGGGAAAGGTTTATATTCACAATTCGATTCACAGCGAGTGTTCTTGGTCCAAAAAATGTAAGATAGGGGGATGAAATGTTGTATGTGGGATCGAAAACGGAAGGGGAAGGTAAAGGGAAGTGTTGGGAAAGAGTCGGAAGGGGGAAAAGAAACAGAGGAAGAAGGGCAGAGAAAAAGGGGAAGGGGAGGTAGAGAAAGGGGGATGGAGGGTAGGGGAATGAGAGGTAGGGTAAAGGGCTATTGGGAAGGATGGGTAGAGGTAGGTAGAGGCAGAAACTCGCACGGTACCATTTAAGATAGAGGGATGAAATGTTGTATACATGGTAATGGGATCGAAGGGGCATGGTGAAGGAGTGGTAAAGTGAAGGGACGTAGAGGAAGGGCAATGGGTGCAGGATAAAGGATGGTAGGCGAAGGGGTGAAAGGGGGCAGGGGAAGATGGGTACTGTAAGAGGGCATGAGGATGGTGGGGGGGATGGAGTGGCTTGGGAAGGGGATTCAGGCGGAGAGGCAGAAACACGCCGGGTACCGGCAAAACACTTCTAACCACAAACAAACTAAACATGCTACATAGCTGAAACTATAAACATATGTTCATGGCGAGTGTACCAACACAACAAAAAAAAAATCGATAATCGAATGTACGTTGCCCGCGAAATTTGAAAAGACACCTTACTTTTGTACACACCTCGTATGTACAGTACTTCTCTCCATAAATACAAGCCTTTCAACCAAATAATAATAGCATTTTTTCATACTAGCCATACAAAAACAATAATAATAATAATAATAATACTTATTAGTATTATAGTCAGTTTATAGAATTCTTATTCTTTGTGCCTTTTGTGCTTTTTCCTACAACTTAGCAATTTATTATGCTTTGAATTTGTAAAATTAAATTATAAATTGATTAAACAACCGTCAGAATGTTATATTACTTTCTGTCTATAATCTATAAATACAATTTGAAATCAAAGTACTTAATTTCAAAAAAAAAAAAAATAGCGTACAGTGTACTGCCATCCTTTACAGAAATTGAGTCAAGGCCGTGCGATGAGTAAATGCAACTGTACATTTTTATACGAGATACTTATAAACAATGAGATTAAAATCAAAACAAAAGAAATAATTAAATGCAAACAAATATACTGTAAACACTTACATTTATATATATACGAGTATATATAGACATTAATAAAACCCTTTGTTCGCGTGCCTATAAACAATTTTATTCATTACATTACATTTTTTTTCTCTGTCTTTTACAGCCCGGGCGCGTAGCGACACTCATTGAAGACAAAGAGGTGAGTACAGTACAACGACCGGAAGATATATCTATAACAAATAAATTAAAAAAAGTAAAAAATATAGCGCGCATATTCAAATTTCTCAGCATAAGCCCCATTCCGTGTAGGATTCGAACCACACGCCAAAGCGAGTGTCGAAATCGAACTCGTCCATATCTCAACGACTCTGGCACATTTCCGCAGACATCGTGCAATTCGAAAGATTTCACTCTCTCTTCATTTGTATACACGACGAATTTCCGCGGAATATAGGCGAATAAGCTGTATTTACAGCAACTTACTTTTTACGCCTTGATACTTGCTATCTTAGGCCCGGGGACTTTACCCAGGGAATTTATATGAAATTTGAGCTACCAGGAGCTCGTTTGTGACCCCGAGAGACAAGTGCGAAAAACTCAAAACAGCGCATTGTATGAACGCACAATTTTGTATTTATATGCGCACTGTGTTGAAAAGGCATTTGTGTATTATAAACTGCGAATGTTAATAGTTGCGCTACACAAATTCACCACATTCATTTTTTGTTTTTTTTTTTTTTCGTTTGCAGGGCATTACATGGGGCTGCGCATACAGAATAGTGGGTGATACGGCGCTACAGTATCTAAAACAGCGCGAGTGCACGTTGGGTATGTAAAAACTAAATAAGTAATTAAATAATATAGTTAAATTTTATTTCGTTGTCATTATTAGGTGGCTACGCAACGCTCGAGAGCAAATTTTTTCCACGCGTTGCATCGCTCGATACACCCTTTAGCGGTGAAGCAATCGAAGTACTGGTCTACAATGCCACACCAGAGAATCCACATTGGTTGGGCGATGATACACCACAGAAAATAGCAGCGCAGATTGCCAGTTGCCGTGGACCAAGTGGACACAATGCGGAGTATTTGTTGCGTTTGGCGCTATTTATGCACGAGGAGATACCGGGCGTAAAAGATGAGCATTTATTCGAATTAGAGCGTCTGGTGCTTGAGGAATTGTATAAAAATAATATACCGCTCTCGGCTGTGATGGGTCGTAATCCGGAACGCATACGACGTGACTCACATGAGGACATACGCAGACCATCCTCATTCGAGTTCACATCGCGCATACAAGAACCGAAATTACGCTGCTTGAACATTTGATTGCACCTAGAGCGGCAGCAGCAGCCGATGTGGCAATTAGTAATAGTAGGTGTGCTTCTCAACTGATCTGATCTATAGCATGCACATAGTGGTAACAAAGATATAAGTTTTTACATACATACACCTGCATACACTGTAAACACAAACGCACACTAAATTCTAGCTTGCAATTCCAAATTCAATCAGTGATTCATAATTAATATATAACAAAGCAAAGAATTATTAGTAGAGCGATGATTATTATGACTTGAAATGCTTAAAATTATAAGTAAGGAAGCATGCGTCATTCTACACTAATGTATTTTTAAATTGTATATATAGAAATATAAATTGAAAGTAATACTAAATTTCATTATAAGTCTCATTTAGAGCTAAGAAACTTTTTTTAGAAATGATGCTGCAAATGCACAAAAAAAAACAACAAACAAAAAAAATTTATACGGAAAAAAGAATAAACCAAAAAATAATAAGCTAAAAACAAATTGTTAACTTATTTCTCTTGTATTTAACGTATTATAATTACATAGTACAAAATCAGCGCGGGCAAAACTTATTACAAACTGATGCTCTGACTTAAAACTAGTTTGTGAGAATCTCGGCAGCACGTGATTCCATCAGTTTCTCCATGGATGTGATAGAGCCCATCCAGGCGTCCAGTGTTGTTGCCATATTTGCAATCTGGCTGCGATTCAACACACGAGGCTGCACCCAGGACATGTTAACAACGCCAGCCACCTGATCGATTTCACCACGCACCAGATCCTGTGCCAATGCCTTCATAATCAACAGTTCAATATCTTTCAGTGGCAGTTTGGTTTCATTTGCAATATCCTCAAATGCAATACCGCGTTCTGTAGCTGAGCGCTTAAAGGTCATCTCCATCAGGCACAGCAGTGAAATCTTTTGACGCAATTTGACTTCTTGTGCAGCCAAATCGGGTATCTTTGACCAGATTTTCTTCATGTCATTAAATCTGCAGCAAAAACGATACAAAATTAAAATTTATAACAAAATATGTATTAGCATGTTAGTATAGTGTAGCTTGCTTGAACACTCATAATATCAGCAAGGGAAACTGAAAAGAGGGTTGGTTGCGACACACTTACATATGTTCTGAAGACAGGGTAAGACAGTTTTCTTAACAAAGATCTTTAGAAGCAGTTTGCCAAACTGATACACTCGGATACATTCCGAACTGCTGTAGACAAGCAATGGTAATCTTTATGCTGAAGGCGGGAAAATAAAATATCTTTCATTCTAAGCCCTTCAGAGCGATGTCTCACTTTGCTTATGCTTTGCGGTTCCCTAACGGATGAAGGAGCAATATTCTGTGAAAGTCGATGGCGGCGATCAGAGTACTAAACTCGTATTCAATCAATTCCAAGGTAACACTGTATGTCTAAAACAACGTAACAATTTAGGAAAAGTAAATAGTCATACGAATACACCCGGTAATGAAGAAAAATATGTATAACCAGGGATGAATTCTGGGAAAACTGTGAGGGTGTTAGACAGGGTAAGAAACTATTAGCCCCCATATAGCAAGAAAAGAGCGATGGCCTGCATTGGGCACCAAAAAACACTTTGAAAATGTTATCAGTATTTTCAACTGGACATTGCAGGCTCAAAATGCATTTAAACAAAATAGATATTGAAAATGACAGAACATGCAGATTGTGTTTAGAGGACAAGGAGTCCTAGGAAACAAATTTTGGCAGATTACACAACCTTGGCTAATACATGGGGCACGTACTCACTTACTGGAAGGAATATATAAACATTAAATCCTAAATACATTGAGGTCGTTTTTTGGGGAAGTCGGGACTGGATGAAGTGTTTTAGGAATTATACTACGGTAAAGGCACAATAAATCTAGTTCAGTCGCAATGGAACCCTATAACAATAAGATTAGTATAGTTTACTTATTAATGTCGCCAGTATTGAATGCTCTCAACAGCTCCACAAGCCACTCGTTATCGGTGCCTTTCAGTGAGTCCAGTATGGGATGTGCTAGCTGTAATGACAAAAAAAAAGAAATAGTTAAATATTGTGCATATTTTTTTTTTTTTTTTTTTGCATTAAATTACCAGCTCGCCAATATTGTAAACACCATCACCAAGCAGGGCTGCCAAGCCCAGAAAGAATGCTTGTTGTGCCCACTGATCCTTGGGAAAATCGTCCAGCGAGCAACCCAAAAACTGTAGACCACAGCGATAGTAATCACTGTGCTGGCCCACGCGTCGATAGTACTGCGATGCCAGCAAATAGTATTTACCATGCACGGGCGTTACATTGCCCGCCTCTTCGAGCACATCGCGCAGTTCCTCGATTATTTTCTTCGTTTCATTCAGATCGTTTAGATTTGTCAGAAATAGATTGCCCTGCAGCACTTGTATATACCAAATAGCCTCATCGCAGATTTTCACTTTGTCCTTTAGCTTTTCTAGGAACTCAATGGCTTCCTTCTTTTCAGCAATGTTGTCAACAACAACTTCGAGTATTTGTATCAAACCGTAGGGATTTATTCTATAAAATAGATGGTGCGTACATTGGTGATTGAAAACAATATGTATTGGGTGTATGAGTAAGTTTGTAAATAACACTTTTTATTTCATTAAAAAGGTTAAATGTTTTTGCGAGAAGTTCTACTTCATTAGGTTAACATGAAGAAAAGTGCTGACGAAAGCCATCGAATTTCAGTGGCAGTTTATGAAGAGTATACTCTACCTGTGCAAATGTGTCGGAAGTGGTTTGCTCGGTTTAAAAGTGATGATTTTAAAAATGAGGAACGAGCCGGGCAGTGAAAGAGTTAAAAGATGAAGAGTTGGAGTCATTGCTCTATGAAGATCCATGTCAAACGCTTCAAGAATTAGCTGAATCATTGGGAGTTGACTTGTCAACAGTCAGCAAATTCCTCAATATCATGGGAATGAATCAAATGTGAAAAACAGTGGCTTGAAAGTCAGATATAGAAGGAATTGTTGCATAATATTGTAAATGGCAATGAAAAGCAGAACCGCTACGACAATCCCAAATGCAAAAAGTTATGGGTTAAGCTCGAACCTTCAACATCAACGGTAAAGCCAAATAACCATGGAACCAAACTTATGCTCTGTATTTGGTGAGATCGGCCGGGTATTATACACTAAAAGCGTATCAAACCCAACCAATCAAACAAACTATCACGGGGTATCGCTAACAACAATTGATGTGTTTGCGCAGAGTATTGAAGAGACACTATAAAGCTATTTTCAGCACAATTCAAAAGTATTGGCTAATAATGCACAATAAAGCACCACTTTTCTATGAAATAAAAACGATACAAGTTAATTCAAACACCACCAAACTCAAAACACTTACTTTGTCTCGAAGGATGCAAGAAAATTCTGATACAAATCCAGCAAAGTGGACTCATCCTGCAGCGTCTCGTGGCGCACGAATGTTATCAGTTTTATGGTTAACTCGTTCCACAATCTGTGAGTAATATTATAATAGATTATTGTATACAAATGCGATTTTTGTTTTGCAGTTTGTTGCTACTCACTTTTCATTGTACAATTCCTCGATGATGGTCCACTCGCCTGCGAGCTCTTTGTTGCCAGCCTTCTTCTGTTTTGCCAAATAGGCGGTAACGTTTGCCGGTGTTGTGGACATTGTCTCGCGTTGAGTTTAAACAAATAAATATACGAAAAAAAAGCGCTGTTTACGATTTAGTAGAGTAAATGTAGCTATGCCGCCGATGACTTGTAAAATTAGTTTCAGCAATCCACAATTCATTTGCGGTGCCGACCAACAATCGTGGTGAATTTGTTAGATGCAGCAAGACCAATGCTGTACAGATTGAAATTTACATGCGTGTGAGTGCGATGTAATGAGGAACAACAGTTGTGACAGTGCCGCCAAATGCTTCGAAGGCGCACAGTACAGTGTTGGTAATTGCGTTAAGCTAGAACTTGCTCAACTCTCCTTGTATAGCAGTTCATACACTTCTATGCATTAATTTCAAAATTTAAATTTTTAAATTAATGCATAAATGTCACTTCTAAATCAACAGGCTTTATGTCGATAAATTTTAGAAATACAACATAATATTGTTAATAGAGTTAGTTTGTTAGTCTAAATTAAACATTGCAAATTTAAAAGAAAATATATGAAAAGTAGGCTTCTTCATGACAACCTGTCCAGTCGGTTAATATTTATTAAATTCTGGAAAGACCCATATTATTGCAATAAGATAATAACTTCGGTGTTTCATGAACATCCAAAAGTTCTGGTCCTATTATGATTTGCAATAACATATCCAATCTAATACCATTTTCTCTGAAAAATACCTATTATGTAGACTACAACATGTATGAATAAAGTGCATTACATTTATCTTCTATATATATAAAAATGGAAGTATGTATGTATACTCCCTATAGACTCCGAAACCGCTCAACCGAATTTGATCAAATTTTGTGGCAATATTCAAAATATAATACATTTATTTTAATTTTCTTTTTTATCTTGAGGGGTTTTAGATGTTGTTGATAACAATTTGCTAATCATAAAAATAAAACGAATAAAGCAAAAAAAATTTTTTGTTTGGTTTCGGCGGGTATTGAACTTGCTACTCTTAGTAGTCAAACAAACACTCTACCACTCGACCATCAAACCGTTAATTTTTAAATTTTTGGTAGCTTGCCTGAGTACGAGTGGTGCAACTGATATACATCGGAAATATAACATAGACGAAAATGAGATAGCACGATTAGACAAAGCAACACTTAGTAACAAAAGAACTAGCACACAATTGATACAGCTCAATTTCTATAATTAATTATATATAAAATTATAAAATTATAATTATATATAAAAATGGTTTGAACTCTCAAAATTCCAACTGAAGAAAGTTACAAAACCTACCAACACATGTCTCTAAAACACAAATGTAAAAACCAAAAAATAAATGAAAGAAAAAAGAACGATTTTACTTTATTTAATTTTGTTGAGTACATTCTTTGCATACCAAAAAATTTTTAGATAATGGTCAATACACACATTTTTATTACATTTTGGACAGAATTGTTTGATTATGTGATTTGAGGGTCACACATGCAGCAGCTTTTGCATTTATTTGTTGTGCAGACTGTAGAATTTGTGAATGTTTCATGTGTATTTTCTTCTTGCAGAACTTGTTGAATGCATTGAAGTATAAGGCATTGCAGTTTATCTCTTGAGTGTTGTTGTATTTGGAGGACGATTAGTCTTTCAGCAATTTGACGTAAGTAGAGTTACCAAAATGTTTGCCTTGACTTTCAAGTTGGAGGCATATTTTTCCAAACAAAATGTGGAATTATTATTAAAAATTTAAAGATAGATCCTGTATTTTCACATTTTTATGATTCTACGAGACCGTTTGATTAGTCCCCTTTTTATTTTTAGAATTATAATAATTTGAGGGTAGTCCCTGAAGCAGCCAATCTGCATCATTAAGTTTGTGTTTGACACCCATTGAAAGCAGACATGAAAGTCAGGCAGAAGGACAGAAAGCAGGTCGGTGCCGAAATTGAGCTCAAACGTATTCGTGTGATAACTTCGAAGTAGTGTTTGACGTTGTTTAACTGCAATGTTATAAAGTTTTCGCACCGATTCATGAACTTAGATAAAATACGAATCCATTGCAGCACGACAGCGACCAAGCAGTAGATGAAACATTGGTTTCAAGGATTGGTTCGGATTGGCACGGCAACCTTATGATTTAAGTCCGCCTGCCTGCCTGCCTTCCATATCTGCTTTCAAAAATATTGTCAAACACATATAGTATTTAATGATGCAGATTGCTCAACACTTCTACAGTATTCTATTAACTGATGGTATTCTATTAACTAATGGTGGAGCAGTGTAGCAATTATATTGACTATGAGGAATAATAATTTTTACGAATTTTCACTCGGCAGTAGTTAGCCATTATGAATACGTCCCAAAAACTTTCACAAGGGGCATATCACGCCTACTTTAAGAAATAGGCCCCGACAATCTTAACACCCACGTTTAGGTTGCTCAATTTTAAATCTATTACTCTAGAGAAGGAACTGCACTAAAAAGAAAGGAAAACGAAAGAAAACGGCACGATATCTTATATACAAATTGTATATGTAATGTTGTTAGTTTTTAGGGTTCCGTACCAAAGGGTAAAACCCTATTACTAAGACTCCGCTGCCCGTATCTCTTGAACCGTGATAGTTAGACAGTTGATGTATTTCTGTTGCCGCTATTACAACAAATACTAAAAAAAGAATAAAATAAATATTTAAGTGGGCTCCCATACAACAAACGTGAGGAAATTATATTTTATTATATTATATTTTATCCGATACGCATAAACAGCAAAAACCTTGGGTAGAGGTCAATATCATATTTCGAACTATATGCTAATCGGATACAAATTGATGGATATATGAACAAATAACTGAAAAAGTAGAAAAAATGTTATATAAGTAATTGTCGAAGGCTGTTTAAAAAAAAATATATTGGTGTGCAGTTTTGGAATCTATGTCCCAATATATATAGAAAAAGTCTATGAAAAATTAGCTCGTTTTTTGTGTAAACTAGTGTTATTGCAGTAAATCAACATCTACATTAACTAGCATTTGATAAGTATGTCTAAAATATATATCTCTTAAATAAAATTCAAAACAGCTGGACACATTTAGCAGCTCTTTCACACTAACGAACAGCTGCAAAACTTCATTACCAAAATGGAAGATTCTACACATTTCTGCCTGAAATGCGTAGTTTCTTAAATTTAAAATCGTTTTATTTTTATTGGTTGCCGATAAGCGTGACCGTTTCGAAATGCAAGCATAATTTTTATATGGTATTTTTTAGTATATTTAGTAATTTACTACATTTTCACTATACTCACAACGGAAATACTGCGCTCAGCTGTAACAGCTGTACGCGTCAATTCGATAAGGAACAGCTGTTGAGTTAGTTGTGTGTGCGCTGCAGAGAAGAAAAAGAGTGACTGACAGCAGACAACCAGACACGGTGGTGCGCGCTTTGTGATAAAAGAAAAGTAAAAATCATTTTTTAATTGATTTGCAACTAAACCGCGGATCGAGCAACAACAACTACTACTCAAATAGTACACAGTGAAACAATCAAGTGCAATAAAATCAAAACGATTGAAGGAAAATACAAACGCGACGCGAATAAAAGCAAGAATACTCAAGTGAAAATTACAACAACACAACAGCAGCAGCAGCAAATAATCACGAAAAGAGAAAAGTAATAGAAAATTCTACAATTTCACATTAAATTAACGAAGTGCAATCATTTAACAGAAATTTATTTTAAAAAATAGAAGAATTGTGTCAACAAACATTCATCATCAACTTATATAATAATAATTATTTGGAAATAATTTCAATCAATTTCGGCATTATTCAATTATGTTGAATTGCTCGCAAGTGCAAAGCAAAAGTAAAACTTTAAGGAAAAACGTAAACACAAACGAAATTGTCGCATGCAAAGTAAAAGTCACAACAACGACAACAGTTAAAACAAATTTCCAACAAGATTTTATGAGTTTCCTTTAAAGAAAATCATAAATTTGAAAGTTTTTTTTGGTGACAAAATTATTTGGCAAAATCAGACGCCGCCGTCTCATCCTTCTACTCCTCCTTCGAATACATCGAACAGCAGCAGCAGCAAAGAAAAGTCCACGCGCTTGCATCACAATTCTCGCCGCGCAAACTAAATTAATATAAATATATACATACATATATTCTAAAAGGAAAGAGCAGATAAGCAGGTTAGTACTCATTCTTGTTTTATTTTTATACGCTAACAAAATAGTTAAAATAAGTATCCGGCATTGCTCGGTAGCCAAAATAATTTTTGTACTTCTAATCTATAACATCAGATGTTATTTTTTTGAGTATCGTTCATCATACTTTTTAAGATATACAGTGTATATAAACAGTGCAGCTTCTATTTAATTGGAACGTATTACGAGCGCCCACAATTAAATTATGCTTTACATTCACTGTGTGATCTAAAAATAACCGAACTTTTTAGTTATAAAATAAAACAAGCATGGTATTATGTTGCAACGCTAATATTTATTCAAAATACGATCCATTTAACTCCTTACAACGTTTGGAAGGCTCAACCAATTTACCCATAGAACTTTTTAAGCTTGCTTTTTGAATTGTTCTTTTGTGTCACAGAGAGTGGTCGATGAGACAAATATGTTTTTTTTTATCAAAAATTTATTTGACTACACGAGCGATTTTTTAACTGATGTGGAACAAAACGTGCTCAGATCATTCTTTTTCCCAAATCTTCAGTTAAATTTCCATCGTTAGCGATTATTTCACATACTTTTTCCACTAACTCAGCGCGATTAGAAATGCAGTCTTCCGTGCTTGATCATTTCTTGTCAGATCCGTACTGAGCTTTAAAACAAAATTTCCCTATTGACCTTCTGTAAAGATAAACATTTTCTTAATGAATCTTTTTATACCTCAATTTCAACTAACAAAATTTACATTTTTGTGAAGTACAATGTATGACCTAAGATATAGATTAGTGTTGGCATCCAGTCAATGCCAAGTACACAAACTGTTTTACATATAGACCAAGCGAGCAGCCAAGATTTTGTGTGTGGTTTGGTGTGGTGGTTTCTGTTTTAAAGAATTTTTTTTTTGATATTTGTAATTTTTGGCTATGAAAGTACACATGACTTAGAGTATCGCCGGTATTTGGAGCATAGGACAGAATCCGTTTCTTGACTGATATTTTTACTGTCTGGACAATAGTCCAACACAACCTATTTTATGTCTGAGGAGTGACATATTAAACTTTATTAATTGTGTTTAATCTCCCCGCTCGAGAACTTTATAAGTAAATTAAGTTTCCTAAAGCCTGTTTCAAGCAGCTGCTACGAAGAGGACTAAATTTGAAAAAAAAATTTACAGCTCCTACACCGGATTATTAAATGTTGCTCCCATGTTTAACTGGTCAGTCAACGGTCAGTAATACCTACAGATAAATCTTTTAGATCTTCTTTCGATACACTTTGAAAGTTATCTAGTGTAAATTATAGGTAACGTCGAATATAAATTTTGCTAACAATCGCAAATTATTTAAGTTATTGGTTAAAAACTTTTTTTTTGAAACTTCATCCAAGTACCATCCATAACTCAGTAAATTTGCAGAAGAATAAAACTTTTATTTTGTAAACAATGTTGAAATGAAAATTAGAAAGAGTTTGAATGAAATAATCTGAAATATTTAATTTTCTCATTGATGAATTACCGAGATTTAGTAGGAAGAATCCCAAACTGCAAAAAAAAAAGAAAATTAATTTTTATATGTATGTTCCATCCCAATTTCCATATGCCTCAACGAAATCTTCCAAAAAGTTCTTGCAGAAAGGAATGCAACTCAGCCGTGTTCTTTTTCTACTTGATTCAATTCGTCTAAATAAAAAATAAAATAATTTTGCACTAATGAATTTAGAAAATATTTTTTTTTTCTACTTCAAAAGAGTTTCGTAGTGGCCAGCCTCTATACGTGCATTGACGTTTTGCGTCGATCTCCAATTCCCAAGATAAATATGTCGTATAGCAAAAGTACACTATAAAAACATAGTTCTATTGGAAAAAGTTTAAACACTTCGTAAAAGCATAGCCCCTCCTCCCTATCTACGGCCTTGATATAGACATTAAAGATTTTTCATTGTTGCCAAAGAAATTCGTACAAACGTACGCAGTTGTATTTTTAATCACAACAGATAATTAAACATTGAAGACACAATTGAAACGTAGCATATTTTTTTCCCACAAATTGACTTCGACGAAATCTTAATTCTGAGAAAAGACGCTAAATCGGTATAAAAACAGCTGATTTGTGGACATATAATAAGAATTAGTACTTTGTTACATATGTATGTAGATATCTGTGATGATATTCTGATGATCTCGTGCCTTGTATTTTCGCGTTTACTGCTGACTTTGTTCTTTTATATTTTTATTTTTTGTGTCAATGAATAGTTTTCAATTTGCTTGCCAATTATGCAATTTTCTTTAGCGTCACACGCTTTGTTTTTGTACCTATGGTTGTTAAATTTTTATCAATAGCCTAGCAACAAAGCTTATCGCAAGCGTCGTCAAACTTTCATTTATTAAATGTAGTTTTTTTAATGTTTATTTTCCAATATACCGGATAATAGTTTATTAAACACACATCAGTTTACGATTATGAAGCGCATATCCTGTCTGCATCCTGTTGCCGTTATACAACTGGCGTAACACTTAGCTGCACCTCGCCCTGTTTCATGTGCTACTTTATTTCACTATACTACACCACCTCAGTTCACTTTAGCTGGGAAAGTCAGTCAAGTTGCGAGTCGATTTCCTTGTCGTTGTTTCCGAATTGAATTGTGCGACATCTGGCACGCACACTCGCACACACAAACACAAACACAATAATCTCACTAAATCGAAAACTATTTAAAAAATTTAAAGTAAACCAAAAATACTTTTGGTTCCGTAGACCCGAAGCTTTTGGACGCTTCATTTAAACTTCAAGAAGTATGGTTTAAAGAAAATATTTCAAAAATTTTAACCTTGTTTAAGTTTTAGCATTTGGGACTTAATAGTTAGTAAGCCTTTGTTGACACATTTCCAACAAACATAATACCGAGTAGTCCAATAGATCCGTAGGTATTTTAGTTTGTTGTTTTATTTGTTAAATTTTATTTCAGAGAACATTAAAAAATACTATTAATTTTCCTATACCTATAACTGTATTATTTTTTTTTTTGCCAATAAATAAGTTATTTAGAAAGATTAAAAAAAAAACAGAGTAACAGATAAGAGCTAATAGATATTCTAGGAAATATATTATTGTATATTATTCAGTAAATTAGGGAATTTATTAGTTTCTATCGTTTTTGCTGAATCTTGAGATGCAACGTTGTCTGAAAGCTTACTATATAAAATAATTACTATTCAGCATGTGATGAATTTCGTTATTATTTCGATTTTTTTTTTTAAATTTTCACAGAATTTGTATTGAAACTTCGATTGAATTTTGACGTCTTACATATATACGATTGAGTTAAAACTTTAATATTCGGTGTATACTACATTAATTTCCGTACTTTTATAGTCCACAAAATATTTGTAACAGGTTATATTGGGATTATCGAACTGTCAAAATGTATCTATGTAACATAGCGATGGAAGCATGGGGGATCCCATAAAGTATATAAATTCGTGTTCAGCATCTGTTAAGTAGTTCGTAAATCGATCGAAAAGATAAGTTCTCTCACCAACTTAGAGAAACTGAACTCACGGTATATACTCTCTAAGCACAACATTTCTACAAGTGTAACTTGAAATTTCATAACTCTCAACAGTTTTACCGAAAGTAAAAGGTAGTAAAAAACTCAAAACCAGTACGTAATATTTGTTAAAATTTTATAGTACGAGTATACCATGATTTGCTCTGGTAGCATATGGATTCAGGGTAGCAAAAATAGTTTTGCATATTGGAATCGAGAATTGTCGTGCTAAAACTATGATTCTTTTCGAATTGCAGCTGTTTTTCGTCAGTGCTCGGTTTAAACACATTATTTGTTGTGTAAAGCGATTTATCATGACAAACAAATTTTTTTACGAAGATAACGCACAATGAAACCTGTGTTGGTTTTATTGGGTTGGAGTAACTCATAGTGCATTACATTCAACTGATTCAGCCAAATACAGAATGTGTAATCATGGATATTTGGATTTGCCATCGTTCTTGATGCATGGGCGGATTCATTTTTGTCGCCTATCAAAATAACGTTTTTGTTTTCTGATGTTGGGACAACTGTTCGCAAATACTGTTTTTTAACTAAAACTTGTATATTTTTAATGTATTAGAAAACTTGTATATTAACGTACACTTGAGTATGTTAACTTGTTTAATAGTGGACTGATCTGAACTAATAACAAAACCAAAAAAAATTTACACTTAAACTTAAAAGAAGTTCTGATCGTCAAAATAGGATTATAATTTTTATTTAAAACTAGTTAACTGAAGAGGGAAAAGGAGAGTCTAAATATTCAAATTTGAAGTTCTATCTAATATAGTCTCCAAAATTGGTTTCTCCAAACAGACGGTCAGACGGACATGTCTATACTATTGTCACTTATTCCAATGCTGAACAAGAATATGTGTATTTAATAGGGTGTGCCATACATCCTTCTGCCTGTTACATACGTTTTGAACTTAATATATCCTTTTACCCTATCGGTACAGCATTTAAAAAAAATAATATCGGTTGCTACATTCGATTACTCGTACAACATGAATCAATATTCCCTTTTTATCATATTTAAACGTAGGGTATACATAAATACCATGTAACGTTAAACGAAACTTGTATCGCGTTCAGTTCAGTTGATGGCAGCCATTAATGAAAATAATAATAAAAAAAAAACAAAAGTGGAAAATACCAAGACAGTGAAAAACATAAGCAACGACATTCACTCACTCACGGCAAGCTACAACTCCATTCCACTCCAGCGACAACTCCGGAACGCTGTCAAGAGCATCTTCCACTTCCTACTTCGTGCGAGCCGCGCTGTCTCAGCAGTCAGTCAGGCAGTCTGTCTCACGCCCATTGAGCGAAAAAAAAAGTTGAAAAAAGAAAAAAAAATGAAATATTATTTAATTTTGAGTAAGTGCTGCGTCGGCCACAGTAAAGAGCAACAGATACAACAAATGCGGCGGTGATGACGGTGGTGGCAAAGTGGGTACTTGTAATCCAGTTGTTGCCGGCCGCCGCCCGTGTATCGGTCGCAGTCGCTGCTGCTGCTGCAGCCGTAGTCGCTTTCAATGACGTTGCTGCTGCTGCTGCTGCTGATAAATTGCGAAAGAGTTACTTTTCTTCTTTTTCGATGTTGTTTTCTACATCGTTCCGTATCGAATTAAAACGCTCTCGCTCGCATTCGCATGCATATTTTTTTTAATTCGAATTCGAACCGAATTCAAACCGAATTCCATTTATGTTGCTCTGCGATTTCATAATATTAACGGCTAATATTTACTTGTCTATAATGTTAGTTCACTCTCCCCTCGCCACCATTTGCCGATCTGACTTGGACAAATATATATTTTCATTCAACAACGGGTCTTTTTCTTTATTATTACTATTTTTTTTTTTTTTTTTGTATAAAGTATTTCCTCACCGTTTCTTCAATCTTGACTCGATTGGCTTTCTATGCAAGTTCGTGCGCGTTGCCGATCTTGATTGTGGCGCTTGACTATGTTCCAACAACGCCATTCGACAGCTGCCAATTTGGTTGTCTTTTTTATTGTACAATGGAAATAGTTTATAGCGACAAAGGCTGCAAACCCATTAATTTTATTTTTAAAACAAACTCCCATATTTATTGATATGCGTAAAAGTTAACACAATGCGAATGCGAAGTATTAGCAATATAAATTTCATTTAATTTTACTTGTACTGGTTTTTAGTTTAGTAGCGAAACCTTGAATCGAAGTGAACCCCGGTCATTACATTTTATGCCGCTATGCGAACAGATGTTTCTGTTTTGATTCGTTCTAGATGGAATTATGGAGTTTATGCAAAGGAGATAATTGTGATTTTCAACTTATACATACATACACGTTTAAACAGTGATGTATGTATTTGAAAAGCTTTGAGTATAAAAGTTAATTTTCGTGCGATTATCAATAGCTGAATCACTGTTTAATCGTGCATTTTTAGAAATCTGTAAGTTAAACATCACAATTATCTCTCTCGTATATCTATCTATATTAATCAATTATCGCCCTGAAATATTTGCCGACTTGATTTTGCGACCATAACTTTGAACATAAACAATTTTCTAAAACAACTTTTACTTCCATTTTTAATAATGTAAACTAGGCCTACTGCACAAGCTACAGCAAGAAAAATCTGGTTTCTTATAGACTTTTTTCGTGTATTTTGGGGTGTACATACGTTTTTCGGAAAGCAATATTTGCAAATTAAAAAAAAAAAAAAAATTTCCAAAAACTTTTTTCGAGATATCTCGAAAACGATTCTTACGTATAAGAAAAAAATGGTTAGTATACTTGAAATCTACGAACCAAAATACCATATATCGAAAAAAGTCTATGAAGAAACAGCTCTCGAGAGGAGGCTTAAATTTTTGAAAAGATGTTTGCAAACGAAAATAATTTTTTAAAATCTTTGTGTTTTTAAACTAAATTAAAATAGTAAGTAAGTCGGGCTTGATTTCTTCTTTGGCTCAGTTTATTTTGTTCTTCACAAATTTTTACTGAAAAATATTTATTTCGTAAATTTAAAAACATTAATTTTTACATTCAATTTCACAATTGGGTGCATATTCGATGACAATGCAAGAATATGGGTGCTCATGCAATTTAATTTTAGACAGATTTAGATTCTTAAAAAAAAAAATGTTAAAAAGAACTTCATATAAAAATAGAATCAGATTCTAAAAATAAACAATCTAGCCTTTCAGAGATTCTGGAGTTTCATAATAACTGATTTGATCATAATAACTAATTTGAACGACGTGACTAAAAAAATATAGTTACAGCATATTTGACGTTCCAATATTTTATGCAAAACTTAAAATACTACATAATTAAGATGAAACTTTCACAGATTTTCGTTTTTATACTTTGCAACTATGTTGCTTCTATTTGATTCTTTATCCAAAACTGTTATATTTCCTTACATAGCTTATTTCCTTACATATCATAGAGATAATTGTCTCTTTGCATTTGAAGCACATCATATTCAATAACATTTTTGTTTAAAAACTTTCGATCTTTCGACATATTAACTTATAGTAACTAACTAAAACTGAAGAAAGCATACAGATACAGCACAATGAAAAATCGATTCGCCAAGCTGGTCAAGAATACATACATGTATGCATGTAGTGTGCTAAAAACTTAATCGAAAACTTCACTTCAGCTTCTACCGCTTTGCCATTATAATTTACAAAATCGTTGACGTTCTGTGACAAAATAATTATTCACATTCGATGTGTCAGATCGACTTTTAGTATTGGAGCAAGAGAAAACTTAGATTTCAGTGGACCCGAAGCTTCTATCAATAGTTACACAAATAATTGTATATTGAACTAGTTTTTCTTACAAATCTTCTAACATAGTTAGGTGATAACCGATTTTAGGACATGACATAATAGATTCTTAATAGAATTTATACTGTGTTTCTTAAATTTCGATTGCTGTAAAGAGAATTGATGATGAAAAGTGTGCCAAAATATGTTGAGTATAAACGTCTCAAGTGTTAAAAAAAATGATTGTTTTTACTGACTACTCCTAAAACCCTGAAGTTTATGCTTTTTACAAGCTGCGTTTCTGTACTTACGAACCGAATTAATCTTGCGTTTTGTGTTTCATGTGTTAAATAACGTTCAACACATTTATCTTATACTTAAAAATATTATATGACAGCAGCCAACTATGCTTTCATCATTTACCAAAATTAGTAGCTTAGTTTTTTTCATTTAGTTCCATTTTGAAAATAAAATTTTAGGATTTAAAATTCGAGAAGCGGAACAGCTAAAATGAAGTAGTACGATATCGTTTCGATAATAAAACGTTAAACTTTGTGAGAACGGGAACAGGGCAGATAGTGTATTTGTAATAAGTAGTTGAAATTATAATGGTGCCTGTCCCTATACTCTAATACTTTAAAACACTATCTTTAAAAACGACTGCACTCATTTTTTAGTTACTTGAAATTCTCAAAACAACATTGATGAGCAGAAAGTGTAGAGCAAGAGTAAAATTATCTTAACCTTATGCGAATTTCACCTAACTTTGACATCTGATGCTTACAATTGTTTATTTTTTTTTTTTACATGAGATTTGATGGAAATCAGCTAAGCATCTCTGGCATTATCGAAAGATGTTAGAAAAACTGCAGAGTTTCTCAAAATTTATTAACTTATTTTCTACTTTTTGTGCTAGTTTTCGCTCGCATTAAGTGAGTAGCTCTCGACAAATAAACTCAAATAATATAAAAAATATTATAATTCTGCTCAATTACATTTAAAAGTCTCAACTCAGACTAAAGGACAAGATACAAAATTGTACTAACGCCCATTTGGACTTATGCCATTCTACTTTGGGGTACGGCGAGTACTACAAACATCAAAGTTCTCAAGCGCTTTTAGTCAATAACGCTAAGAACCATTGTCAAAGTTTCCTGGTTTGTGACAAATGCAGAGCTTTATAAAGATCTTAAGATAACCTTCATGACAGAAGAAATAGGAGTCTAGCAAAATACATATTGATAGACTGCTTTATCATACGAGTATCGTAGTAATAACTTACCCTTAAACTTCGAAGATAGCAGTTTAGATTTTAGAAGATTTAAACGATTTCATATACTGCATCTCCCAGATAGGGTTTAAAGTAGTAACTAAGAGAATTAATAATTCATAATCGTAATCAATTGTAAATATCACTGGAAAATAACTATTCCTGTCATTTTCTAAACAAATCTTCCTTAGTTTCTGAAAGTACAAATGAAGCAAATAAGCCAATTCTGCTATATCAACGGAATTGTAGGTGGAAATATCTTTTGTGAATGCAAAATGAAAGATACTAGAAATGCTTTTGATGGAAACACGGCATAAAATAACTTATATGACTTTGCCGCCTTTTAATTACCTATACACATAATCTTCTGAAACAGACTAAATGTATCAATTAAACGTTTACCACGCCATTAATTTCAATTTCTTTATAACTGGTTTTCACTGTAGTTATAAATGTATCTTATTTATTTATGTTGCTTATCCTTCAGTTCGTCAACGCTCTTCTTTTTGTGGTTTTTTTCTACTGCTACAAAGTTGTTTTTATATATATAATATTTTATTTTTTGCTTGAGTAACATCAACAGCAAAAGATACAACAGCAACAACAGCCGCAAAGCATTTGTATAAAAATAAAACTAAAAAAAAGTTGACCGCGCTGAGGCTTTTGGTAACTTTCTCCACCTGTGCAGACGCAGAAGTCGTCGCCGCCGCCTCCGCCACTGCCTGAAATGCGAATTGAGCGCTTTATTTTATACGCAGCTATCTGCAAACTATTTACAACAAAGTTGCTTTTTTTGTTGCTACAATACTTCGTGAGCGTTTTAAATTATTACACTTTTTTTTTGTAGTTTTTGTTGCACACAAAATTATTTGTCATGGAATTGATATTCGCGGAATGACTTTTGAATGCCTCATAAATAAACAAACAACGAGCAAACGCTGAGGAAAGCATTTCGGATAAAGATTACGCGATACTTTTGCGTATGCCAAGCATGCGCCAGCGTCTACGCCTGCGCAAGAGAATTTGCGCTGTTTATTTTTTTTTGTTTTTTTTTAGCCAGATTTGCTGAAATTGAGCCAAAAATTTGAACAGCTAATTTTAACGATTTTCTATGACAACACTTCAGTTGGTATTGTTTAAAAATTGAATTTATGTTCGAAATATCTGTTATTATCAAAATCTTATGGTTGTGGTGTACGAGTCGCAAATAGAACATAGCCGATGTCGACGGTTTTACCCTATTTCAGGCCCTAGAAATCGAACTGCATTATTACTTTTTTGCGTTATTATGGTTTCATACAAAATTTTTCTAACCTCTATCCTGTACCCATAGCGTCAAAGGGTATGCTAAGTTTGTGCAAATGTATGTAACAGGCAAAAGAAGGCGTGGCAGACCCTATAAGGTACATATATTCTTAATCAGCAACGGAAGACGAGTCGTTGTAGACATTGGAGACTATAAGAGATAGAGTCTATAAGTTTGGATATTATAACTCTCCATTTTCCTCTTCAGATAATAGATATTTCTGCCCTGATTTTTAAGTTTTTGTATGAAAATTTGTTTAGTTTTGTTTTTTATTGCGCAGAAACGCCAAATTTGGTGTATCTAACATAAATCCTTTTAAAATATAACGCATATGTCTAGATCAGACCACTATAAGGGGTAGCCCTCATACAAACTTCACTTCCATTTTTAGGGTATTTTATGAATTTTTTTTGTTTTTGTTCCTAATAATGCTAGAAATGCAAAATTTGGCGTATATCAAAGCTTTCAAAATCTTCCAAATATGTCCAGACCGAACCACTTTAAGGGTATGAACTTGCAAACATTTTTGAGTTTTTCTATTAAAAATTTTGTTTTTATTTTTAATTAATTCTAATACTTCACCATTCTAATAAATATCCCGGGATTTTCAGTTCAGCCGACTAAATAATATAATCCATGGTTCATATAAAGAAGCTTGAACAAGGGGTACACATCGAATTCGAGCACACTTGACTGCATCGTTCATTCTCGTTTTTTTAAGATTTTTACTAAAATGGTTCACTTTGATAAAGTGTACCAAAAGAAAGTGCTCCCATGATAAACATTAAAACAGACATTTTGGAATCGGAACATTATCTGAGTGGGTTACCGAAAGTTGAACAGATGGAATACATTTGCAAACTCAGTTGTTATTGTTTAATATGTCAAATTTGTTCGCACATGTATAGCTGTTGTGGATCTATCCAAATCATTGGAATTCCGAAATCCATTTTCAACCGTAATCCTTTGGATCAATTGCTAACATTGTTATTACACGGTGTGTATATATTATTCGATAAACCAACGAATGAGAACTAGAAAAATGTTTTTATTTGGCACATTTGACATAGCGATGTGTTTCCGAAAAGACCTGAATTTTAGAGTAGGTTAGTTGACAAAAGTTAAAGCTTCTCAACAATTTACAAAAAAAAAGAAAGAAACAAAGTACAAGTTAGAGACTCTTAAATCTGATCTAAAGCCGAAAAATTACCTTTTAGTAAAAAACTTCAAAAAAGTAATAATGCAGTTCGATTGCTGGGGACCAAAATAGGGCCCTAGAAAAAAACTTGAACAATTTTATTAGCCCGCAGATTTAGCTGCGAGTTCTATATAAAACTTAATAATATCATCGCCTTAGACCAGCAGGCATCTCTAAAGTTGTCGCACCACTTCATTTGCTTATGCAAATCTAATGTTTAAATCGCTCATAAACTGTCAAAGGCACTCAATAAATAGACAACAATGGCATAAAATGGAAAAGAGGTCGCTGCGATCATCTTCGATATACAGACCTGGGTTTAGCTAGCAGTTTCACATGGGGGAAACGGCTGATGCTGCTGATGATGTTGCTCACATAACATAATCCGTTTATGATAAAAGATGTGCCGCACTGCGCCATGCTGTACAGGGTGAAGTGGAAATTGCCAGTGTGATTGACAATGACACAAACATATTGAGCGGTGATGAGTAAGATAAGATGTGTTTTAAAGAGGTAGGGGCATGGCAGGGAATACCCAATACGCGCGCGCTATTAATGAAATTGTAGTAGACCGCCTTGAATGCTGATGATTTTTAATGGCCAAAAGCGTTCGCTTTGGTCTTTAATTCGTATATATACAATATTTTTTATGCTGTACCTACGAAAGCAGTTTAATAAGTTTGTGAAGTTCTTATTTTAATTTTAAATTCACATTAACTCGATGCTTAGCAGAACTCTGGAATTCATTTCAAAAAAAAATTCTTTAAAAGAACTCTACTTTTTAAGTCCAGTATGGAACATGTTTAAATTTAAGCAATTATTTTTTAAATAAAAATTTGTTTTTAAATTGGTCCACTACATAGAAAAGGTGAATCCAATTAAGTTTGATATTCACTTTCATTAGTAACTATCTGGTATCCGATGTGCGTTGCTACTGCTAACAAAAAATATGTTTTATTAGTCTGTTCTATAGCTCCTGCCACATTTCTCCAAATGATATATAGAACACAATCTGCTCCTTATCCATCGCGCGAATGAAGCCAATCGGTTAAGTGGTTTCGAAGTCCATAGCATACATACAAACATAGGTAGATTAATAGGTAGATATTGTATAAATTATACACTTATATCAGCAAGTATTTAAGGCTTCAATAACTCAACTGTCTAACGTACTGGCTCACATTCAGAGGAGATGGGTTCAACCCTAGTTCGAACCAAATGCCAATGGTTGGCATTGACCAATGATTGATTGATAGATACGCAACAAAATTATCCACAAACCTCTATTCCATCTAAAACCGCCAAAAAAGCGATTTGCATGTCAAATATAAATAGTTTTTAATATATAAAATATTTTTAAATCCACAATTAATTGAACTCCCCTCGCATACAAGTAGTTGATTTCATTTAAAAAAAAAATGTTTTCATTAACACAACCTGCTTTACTCGTCGTTGGACTGGATTGGTTTGAATTGCTGCGCAGACGTGCAACATTGAACGTCATCCATGGCGCTTTCAACTAAAACGTAACAACCCGCACATAAATTGCATGCAGCACAAGTTGCATAGAAATCATACTCAGCTACATATGCAATAGTAGACGAAGCGCTGGCCAAACATGACAGCAATATCGTGCTGCCAGGCCTAGGTGCAGTACGTAGTGTGCATGAAAGACACGTAAAACTCTGTAAAATGCGTAAAATGGCATAATCAAGTTATAACTAAGTGGGTTTTGATGCAGTGCCAGACTGTTGGTTGAAATGACTAGCAGCAGCGCCAGCGCACGTTGACACTGCGCAGACGTAAAGCAGCCGTTGTCATCGTCACTGTCAGCGACGCAGTTTGTCGTAAATTTGGTAAGAAGCTCGCCAAAGACTGCCTAACTAACTTGGCTAACTAAGCAACCAACGAGCCAGGCAGGGCAGGCCAGGCCAGGTCTGTGTGAATGTGCATCTGTGCTGCTGCTGTTGTTCCGTTCAAACTTTGCACGCTGTGTGGGTTTCTGCTCGTGCGCACGCTCGTTTGGTGACATCTTTATAACCATGTCCGCCTTTGGGTGCGTTGCATTGCATGCCTATGTCACATGGCAGGCAGGCAGCATGTTTTATTATTGTTTGCGTTGGCAAAATACAAAAACAATTTTAAGATTACTACTACCACTTGTGGTGGGGCTGCCGCCATAACATCGACTCGGTGCACCATTGATGCAATACCCATGGGCAAATATTTACTTTACGCAGAAGCTGCTTTAAGATTTTCTATTTTTTTTTTTTTTTATTTATACATATGTCTACTTCTACTGTTTCTATGCATATCTCACTCTTTCCGATACGTTTTTCTATATGTTTAGTGTGAATAGTATTATAATTTTGTTACGGAGTTAGTGACGCATTAATGCAAGCATCGAAGGAGACCCCATAAAGTATATATATATATATATTCGTGATAAGATGAGCATTATAAGCTTAGTCGATCTAGCCATGTCCGTCTGTCTGTGTGTTTCAGCCTGCTTTATTCCTCAATATTTTAAATATTGGTTTGAAAGTTAGTATGAAGACTCTTTATAACCAGAAGCAACACAAGTTCAAAAATGACCGTGATTTATTCAGTAGAAGGTATAGCTCTCATACATTGAAACATGTACCGAATATGTTTCAATTAAAGCAATTGGTCAACTAAATACAAAAGGTGAATCCAATTATTAATATTGATATTTTATAAATTGTAGATTTTTATCACTAAACATTTGAGGATTTAACTGTCTAGCGTGCTGCCCTCAGTTCAACCACCGCTTTATCCAAAATGTCTTGATATTATTTAATTCTTTTTAATAATTTTATGCGCAACAATATTATTCAAAACACTCTATCGGATCTACTATAATTAAAAGGCGAAATTCATGCCATAAACTAATACAAATAAAATTTTATTACATATATGAATATTTTTTTTTTAAAACTAAGCATCCATTAAAAAAATTAGAAACAGAAGTAAAACACCAGAGTTTCCGACCAGAAATGGCAAATGTGAAGCGTATTAAAGCTTCGGTTCCACCAAAGTTAACGATTTTTCTTGGTTTTTTTTTATTTATTTGTTTTGGCAAATAGTGAAACAAATGAGCACCGAGCGTATTGCATTCCGTCCCGTGCATAGAAGTTTATGCCTGCCTTTAGGACAGCATAATAGCATTCGAAGCGTTTTGGGTCCGCCGACAGTCATATGCAAGTGCATAGAGTGCGTGTGGAGTAAACGCTTTGAGACTTCGAGTGCATGTAAATTTGTTTAACTCTCAAGTGTAATGCAATGTTGTAGTAGTTGGTGTAGCTTGAACAAATATTGCATAGAATTCCTTTGCTGCTGCTCTATAGTTTCAATTAGATGTACATAGATATATATGTACACGTTTGGTAGAGTGACCATATGTCTTTCATTTGTAATGCTGGTAACATTTTCGGCTTAGCACAAAAAGTGCATCTGCAATCTGTATAAAACTTGTGAATAAATGGAATAACTTCTTTTCTGTCTACTGTTTCACATTTGGGTAAGAATCAAAAGTAACTAATTCATTCCAGAATATACTATTATAAAGTGCGCCCTTCGGTAACTTATTGCGTTTTTATATATTATTAATTTTGATCTTTTTATCAATTCTATGAGGAAGTATGCATGAAAATGCATGTTGCAATGATTTTTTTTTTTTTTGACGAATTATACAAGCTAACTGACAACACATGGAACACCATCCATCTTTCCGTCTCATAGTACCATATTTCAGTAGGAAGCAACCTTCCAATTTTTTTTTTTTTTTTGTATTCTGGTGAAAATAATGCTTAAAGTTGCTTCAATCTCACAGTTTGTCACCTGACCATCTTGCATTATAAGTTTTTGCACAGCATTAATATGTTCTGGCATAGCAACTGATTTTGGATGACCTTCATGACATTTGTTCTTAAGCGAAATAAACTTATAGTCAAATGTCAAACATTTTCAGTGGAAATGTCAGCTGACACCTAAAAACACTTTTCAAGGGCTGTCAAGGCTCAGAACCTTCGTATATATATATATATATATATATATATATATATCTCTCTCTCTCTCTCTCTCTCTCTCTCTCTCTCTCTCTCTCTCTCTCTCTCTCTCTCTCTCTCTCTCTCTCTCTCTCTCTCTCTCTCTCTCTCTCTCTCTCTCTCTCTCGGAGAGAGAGAGAGAGAGAGAGAGAGAGAGAGAGAGAGAGAGAGAGAGAGAGAGAGAGAGAGATATATATATATATATAGATAGATAGATAGAGATATAGATAGATAGATAGATAGATAGATATATATATATATATATATATATATATATATATATATATATATATATATATATATATATATATATATATATATATATATATATATATATATATATATATATATATATATATATATATATATATATATATATATTGATGAAACAGTGCTCATATTTTTGTCTTATAATTTCTCAATATTTAGTACAAGTCTGCAAACTAATAATGTGGAGTATGTATCTTGGGATCCTTTGTCAGTTCTAAATGTATACGTATGGTAACCCTACTCCCAAACTCTCGATGTTAGAAATTCATTTCCCACATTGCACAATCAATTATAGAAATTCTTCGAGAACGAAATGAAAGCTAAGGCCAATTGATTGGCATTGATTCCTTTGTTTCAAAATAGTCTTCTCAGCTGTCCATGACAACAGCCTCGTTGCATGCACTTCAATTACACATACTCAACGTCAAAAGCATGACTTTAACAAAAAAAAAAAAAAAAGTGCTTATAAATTAAGCTAAGAATACCATCAAAGTTCCCTCATAAAAAAATAATTAATTGCTCATTGTCTTGTAGTGTATCAAGTGGCTTTGGATACGTGGCTTCCTTCCTGTCTGCTAACGAATCAACCAACGAGTCAGCCTTCCCGTCTTCTATTGTATTCTAATGCCAATCGATGAGATACATACTCATAAAAAATTTTAACCTGATAATATAGTATAAAAAAATCAAATCACTGAAGCAGAAAACAATTATTGTACACAGACAGAAACAAATCAATTTATGCAAGCCAAAGACAGCTGTTTGTGTATGGTTTACCTCAATGTTTGAAACGCAAAGAATTAAATGAATGAATGAATATATGACGAATGCCTTCCGATTTGTTGTCAATGCGCGTTCCAAGTGATGGCAAGCAGTCGGTATCTCATGGCAGTTTCAACATTTTTTCAATTAGAATTGCATGACATTTGCGGTAGCATGTGAGTTGTGAACTCGTGCAGAAGTCAGAACGTACTTTTTATACCATTCACACACAGGTAGTGTGAAATGGTATTATCAGTTTGTCTGAAAGTTTGTAACACATTAAGAAAGACATCGCATAGACCCCATAATGTATATATATTCTTGATGCACATATATTATATATTCTCTATGCACACCACCCGCTCACTTGATATGGTGATTTCTAATGGAAGGATGCTTTCCATATATATCAGTTAGTGCGATTCTCCACATTTTGAAGTAGACACCATACAAATCCACCATCAACTACTTATATAGCTGCTATACAGTTTGAAAATTTAGTGTGTATGGTATTAGAGCTTCGGTTCCATCGAAGTTAACTTTTTTTCTCGTTAGTTTTTTATTTGGACCATGTTGGTTTGTGGTTTAGATTGAGCAGCATATATATTAAAACGCTCGATTATTAGAATGATTGCTGCTTACGATAATCATGTCACTGATTATATTGTTTGATAATACTAAAATCATGTGTACATACGGGTATGTATAATACCAGCTTATGTATGATGCGCTCGTTTGGAAAAATGCTTAACCAAGCATGAAGGCAGCATTACTTAGCATGATTACGTTTATTATATTGCAAACTATGTCTGTCTGTCTGGAAGTTTAGACTTTACGAGTAAGCCTAAATCTGTCCGTATCTCGTTTTCGTTGCTAGCTCAGCTTGTTAGCGTCTTATTAGATACGATTCTAAGCGCGCGCAATTTGCAAAAAAAATCTTTTTTTTTAATTTAAATTTAAGTTGTGCCAATTGTCAAAGTCGTCAATTTCAAATCAGTAATCTTATACCAAGGAAAATTACCTGCAATCATGTAGGTATCCAAGACGACGACGGTCATTTAACGCTTCGTCGCACACGCGCGGATAAACAATATAAACCTTGGGCGTTTTGACTGAATTTATGTTTATTAGTGTTATTGTTAAATGCTTTATTTAATTATGGCTTTGTGATTGCTTAATTTGTTAACGAAATGCCTAACGAACACTTAAGCGATCGGGCAGAAACATGGATGAATGAATGCTTGAATGAATGAACCAAGCGGCGGTGCAGTGCATTCGAACCACTTGACTAATGGCCAATTAACGCGGCGGCTGCGTGTGCGACTAGGCCATGCAAGCAATTAGAGCTGCATTTCATTAACATAAAAAAAATAAAAATAAAAATTTGGAAAATAATATTGTAAATTAACAAACCAGAAAATTTGTTCATCTGGGTAAAACCGAAACCTTTAAATTAAATTTAAAAAAAAAAAATTAAAAGTGCATTCCATATTTTTTTCTTATAAGTTTTGGTCTGCTGAACTCGAAAAAAAACTCAAACAAATTTTTTAATAAATATGTTTTCGTTTTTTTGAAGTTTTTTTTTTTAGAAAATAGGTCCACCAATTTAGCTATATCTCAAGTTAGAAGTGACCAATCTGATTATTTCTAAAATAAAACAAATAAAGATGGAGAAATAGCTAAAAAATTCATAATTTCAATAATTACATTAAACAACTTTTTAGTTATAAAATAAACCAAACATGGTATTATGTTTTAAAACTAATATTCATTCAAAATAGAATCCATTTAACTCAATAGCATGTTTGGAACGCTCAAACACTTCATCCATAGACTTTTTAAACTCGCTTTTTGGAATATTCTTTAGCACCTGTGTCACGGCTGCTTGTATGGCCATAAAGTCATCGTAAAAAGCTTCTTTCATTGCAGTTTTTATTTTTGGGAAGAGAAAATAATCGCACGGTGATAGATCAGGCGAATACGGAGGGTGGTCGATGAGACAAATCTGTTTTTTCGTCAAAAATTCATTGACTGCACCAACGATTTTTTGATTTAACTGATGTGGAACAAAACGTGCACACACCTTTCTTTTATCCAAACCTTCAATTAGTATTTTGTAGATTGTACACTAAGATGAATTTAATAATTTTGCAAGCATTCTCACAGTAACATCGATAGCGATTATTTCACTTACTTAGCTTAGCACAATTAGATGCTTCGAGTCGTCCAGGTCTTGGATCATCATTTAAATCATCACGACCGTCTTTAAATCGTGTAAACCACGTATAAATTTGAGTACTACTCATACAAGCTTCATCATAAACTTTTTTTAACAATTCGTAAGTCTCACCAAATTTTTTACCGAATTTAAAACAAAATTTAATATTTGCTCTTTTGATTTTACGACTTAACTACAAAAACTGCTGTTATTTAAACGTGTGTCATTTTGTAAACTATCAAATGATTAGCACGAACTTAGTTACTTTCCAAAGAAGAAAAATGTGCCTTTCTAACACTGCCAACATTTAATAGATGGCGCTACATGTTCTAAGATTTTAATTAAAAGTTCCGTTATTTTTAGATCGTACCTTGTATGTACGAGTATATATTTATACACTTTGTACGAAGTAAAAATTTAAAAACAGCAAAATAGTCGATCTTTAGTAATATCCATAGATCCATAGATTTTATTCATATCTCAATTTCTTCGTACAATCTCTTTTAGCAAAAAATACAAAACTTGGTAAACCTGAACAAATTCAATTTTATCTCTAAATTAAATTAACGAACCTGAAAATTTGTTCAATATGGTAAAATCGAAGTGTTTGAATTAGCTTCATAATAATATCCATTTAAAAAATTTAATAATATATTTTTAATTTTCAATACAATATTATAGTTTAAAGTTTTAAATCAATGAAACAGAAAAAAAACAGTGTAAACCGAGCCCGAAGGAAGATTATGGCTCCATTTATTAATGTAAGGTTTGGTTCGCGGGATTTTATGGGAAAATATAGTTTTCACATTCACTAGTTTTTCAATACTTTTGGTATTGCTCAGAAATCGGTTCCAATTTGTTGCAGCTATTGTAACATATTGAAATGTGTGTGCCCTACACACTACAATTCATACTTAGAATATGTTATCTTAGCTTGCATGGTTAAGTTTCCATGGAAAACTTCGCTTAAAAAACACAACTTTCTGGAATTCACTTGAAATTTTTTGAATTTTTGGGAAACATATTCCCTACATAGTACTTAATACATTATTATGTGTATGATATACACATTTCAGCAAACTCCCCTCTCGAAATTCCAAGGAACCAAATTTTTTAAGTTTAGAAAAATTTAAAAAAAAAACAAAAAAAAATTAAATCCTTAAAAAAAACACAAAAGTAGTTCAAGCAAGTCTATAATCATCAAATGGAAGTCATATACTTAAGTAATCCGATCCATTTTAAAGCTTTGTCTTGTCTGTACGTTGCTTATGAGCTCGGAATTTACCCGACCGTTAATTTTTATGAAATGTTATTTGACTAATTAATTCAATCATATGCTTTGTTAAGATCAGGAAAGTTTGGCGGTACCACAAAGTAAAATCGATAAATCTTGCAAATAATTGAAGGTAGGAGGAAGGTATCTTGTACATATAGGAAAGACCATGAGAGTATAAAATTGAACTACAACCAGATGTGCTTGTAAAGACAATGAATTGTACAGGCTAGTTGTTGACCAAATAAACATATCTAGGCTACAAACTATGTAATATATTTATAATACCCTTTTCACACTTTGTGTGAAGGTTATTAACGATTTTTTTTTTTTATAAAATATCAATGTAACTCATTGTCAAACAGTGCTGCTCTTCAATTAAAACATTTTTGAGCTTTGCACGTGCTTGATCTGCGCACTTGATGCGCTTAAAACTTCTTTATTTCATCAAGTCTTCGCGGCATCAAACCAACCAAACTTTCTATTTTAATGCGTTGTTCGTTAAAAAACCAAAACCTGCTCCAACGAACTGCTTCACCTTTTCCGGTCTGCGCAGTTTCACACGGCCAATGACGACAATGATGCTTCATCTGCCATCATCCGTTCATCCATCCATCCATCCAACCATCGGTGGACGTTGGTCGTATCGGAATCAATAATATTTGGGTCAATGTCACATTGTTTTCTTTGGTTATTATATTTTTTGTTCCGTTCGCTCTCCCAAATAGATATTAGCATATTATAAGCTTATAATAATTTCAACAATCTGAACTGAATCTCGGCATCTTTTCATAATACCGCCCGCACCGCACCGCACCACCCTGAAAACTTTTTATTGCCAAAAATTGTTTTTGTTTACTTTTTATTGAAAAGGCAAAACTTGTTCTTCTGACAGACAGACAACCAATGAAACTGAAACCTTTGATGTAAGTTTATAGAGATTTTCATTATGATGGCCCTTTTTATCTCTCGTCTCGTTTTGGTTGGCTTTGGTTAGAAATTTTTCACAGCTTGTATGTCTGCTGGACCCGCTTCAATTACAAAAAAAAAAACTTTTTATTGATATTTTTTTGACTGTTATTGTTATTGTAATATGTGCCACTTCGCTATAAAAAAAAAAAACTGAATACAAATTAGCGTATTTCAAACATATTTTCGGTAGAAAGCAAAGCTTTTTTTTTCTTCTTTTTGTTTAGCGTGCAACAACTTTTACTTTCTTTGCTGCCTTCGTTCGTTTCTTCTTCATTTTATTTCAACAAGTTTTAAATTACAAGAAATCCATTTAAAATTTTAGTTTTTAGTAGCACAAAAAAAAATGAAAAACCAAAAAACTGATAGAAGCGAATCTTGGACACGCTTCAATCATATATGTACAAAAATCACTTATTCATCGTTCGCAAGTAATGGACACATTAATTCACATTCGGAAGAATTTCGCGTACTGAACTCACTTGAAGTTGGCACTATGAAATTCATATTCTCAAGATCTGGTAAATTCAAATCGCGATTTTTTTTTTTTGAAATAAAATGTGGACCATTATTTCCGAACAAAATATTCGGATTCGAAAACCGGAGCACGGGGTTATATAAATATTTAATTTGCATTTATTATTTTGCTATCAGAGGATTATTTTAATGTTTCTTTATATAAATCCCGAAGATCTGGCGACTACATGGCCTAGCAGCTATTATAGGATCTACTTACATTTAATATTTGAAAACTACATTTACGTACTTGTGGTTCAAGTAGTTATACGCCTTTGAAAAGTGTGCATATACCGGTTAAAAGAACTCTCTAGCTCTTATATGTACTGAGATCTGTTGTCTCATACATCCAGACAGACTAACGGATGGACAGACGGACATGACTAAATCTTCAAAGTTTTCGCTGCTGATCAAGATTATATATAATTTATAATTGTCCCTTTGTGTACCGGGTATAAAAATAAGAAATTTCAAAGAGATTATTCAATATTTACGTTACTAAGATATCACACTGAGCTTGCAATGAAGCTGGCTAAAAACTAGATGCATTTTATATTCCCTAAAATAATTTCATAAAAATTGTTCGGCATCATTTTAATAGACATAGCACCAGATACATAGAAAAACTTGATCAGCACTGTAATATTCTAGCTATCAATTTATTGGATAATTCAACAACAACGAGGCGGCTTCAGCGAGTGCACCCGTTAGATCTGTCATGTTCAAGAACATTAAGATTAAGTTAAGATTAGGTTATTATGTAATTATATGTTAATATAATATGTAAACCGTAAATGTGAAAATGAAGTAGTCAGAAAATTTGATTTTAGTTCCTGCATCGAACTGATGGCAAATAAAAAGATAAAACAAAACAAAAAAATAAATAAAAAAATTAGAGAGCATAGATTAAAGATCCAAATTATATATTCACAAATGTGTCTGAATATTTTTTGAAGACCACAAAACCTCATCACTGTGTCTGGGCAATCACCAGTTCTAAATCTTATTGTGTGCACAATCTAAAGCAAAAGTTAGCTAAACATTAGGCAAGGAATGTGGTAATTCGTTTAATGAACTTGGTATAAAATAGTCATACAAACCTAATAACCTAATAAGCCACGTTGAAGGATAACAAAATCAAGCAAAATAATCCATATACTGGATATTAGTCAAAGAAATTTTAATAAATATTTAGTTTCGAAAATTTAACGAACACAGTTCCGCGCACGCGCGTGAAAAGCATTATACACCGAAATATTTCCACACCCACAATTTAAATTTTCTCTTATTATTATTTTGGTTTTTTAAATCGAACTTAAAATTGTTTTCATCCATCTGCCTCAAATAGTTACTGAGATATGACCTTATTTCTCGGGCTACGCGGTACTCATCCATTTGCGTCGAATACATGCTGAGGCTACGCCGATTTGATCTTTCTCGTATATGGGAGGCCATGGCACCACATACTTTTGCAGTGGTTTTCATTTCTTCCGGTACCTTTTACATATGTACATAAATCAAAAATTAATTACAAAATAAAAAAATAATTACGTATATTCGAATACAAAAATAAGTTTTTCTTAAATTTTCCAATTTTTCGCCTAAAATTTTCTTTTCCCTAAAAGCCTTATTCGGACTATTATGAATATAAAGCCAAACGTGTCCAGCCGTTCTCAAGTTATGCACTTGCCAACGAACATTTTTAATTACTTATATTTAAAAATAAATCATGTGTACATTATAATTTTTATAGTATAAGAGTATGTACTATATTAGGATAGGTCAAACTTTTTCCTGGCCAAGCGTTTAGCAGAAACCTAATCTACACAAAATTCAGTGACCGTCGGTCAAAAATCAATATTCACAATATCACAAATATCCTGGAAATTTTTTATTTAAAATATAACTTTGTCACATTTTCTACAGCAGAGCCTACTAAAATCTGTGCGTGGTGAATCTGACAAGATTACTATTTTTTAAATAAACAAGTTACATGACCCTCGTGAAACAGTGAAGGATCATGCATTGATTTTTGATCTATTGTTCCTTGGGTGCACAAAGGGTGGTACGGTTAATCTGTGTAAAACTTAATTTTTATCTTATCGGTTCATATCCTTGAGAATCGTATTATTTATTTAGTAACTAAGTGCACTATATTAAAACCTCGAATAAGTTTTTAATTTATTCAGTGCTGTTTTCTTATATACCTACAAGTTGGTACCCGGCGCGTTTCTGCCCCTCCCCCTGCCGCTCCTTTCCCCTGCCCCTGTTTCCCCATGCCACCTTACCTTACCATCCATTCCCCTACCCATTTTCCTTTGCCCCCTTTCAGCCAATCTCCTTACACCCTTCATCCTGCACCTTCCCCTACCTCCCCTTACTTTACCACCCCTTCTCACTGCCCCTTCGATCCCATTAACATACATATATACACCATTTCATCCCTCTATCTTAAATTGTACCCTTCGCGTTGCTGCCCTTTCCCCAGCCTCACCTACCTCTACCTTCCCTATATCTCCTTACCCTACCTCCCATTTCCCTACCCTTCTTTCCATTGACCCTTTCCCTACCACACCTTGCCCAACCTCCCATTCCCATTTCCCTGCCTCTATTCCCCTATTCTCCTGCCTCCTACTGCTCCTACTCCCGCTTGCCATATCCAGTGTACAACATCGAAAAATGAACAAAAACAAATAAATTAACTGGTTAGTTTAAAAAACGTTTTCTAGTGAATCGAATTGTGAATCTATACCATTCTCGAATTCCCATGAACACACACAAAAATGTTCATAAAATTTGGTCAAGCCTTTTAGGAGGGGTTCACTCACGTACACACGTACAGAAGATTTTTATATATTGTATAATGATATAGAGCGCTTTTAAAATGCCGTCAATTCGTTTATGTTGAGAATCTTGAGTTGTTTGCTAATACTTTATGGATAACGCAGTCTTTCGAAGAAAGAAACCTGCTAAGTTTAAAAACTAAAATATTATTATAAATCCTTAAGATAATACGCTGTCACCCTGCAGTACAGCTTTCGTAGTTGCTTTATTATAAGTTTTTCGTTCGTATCATGAAATCGTGCATACCGTTCACACTATAGGGTATAAAAAAGGTATAAAGGGTATATACATATACACAGATTGAGAGTGATTTTTTAATGCGGGTTAAAAAACTGGTCGTCGTCGTCAAGTTAGTCCAGTCATCAATGTAGCGCGGTTTTTACAGCTTTTCAATTTTTTCGAACGATGTTTAATGCCAACTTTTGCTGAACTTGTGCGGCTTGTGTAAATTATGATCATTTTTTGTGTAATTTCGCATAGAGTAGTGTTGCAAAACAAAATTTAATCTTTTAATTGCCATAAGAAAAAATATTAAACATTTTAGTGTAAGTGAACGTGAAATAACATGAACGTGAAGTAGATGACGATGCTTAATTAACTTTGGTTTAAGACCCATAATTATGAATGAAATAATAGCTCAACACCTTAAAGTAAGTAGAACAGTAAGAAAATGGTCGGAGGTGAACAGATGAAGACGACGGCGCCTAATGCAGCGCGTGTCATATAAATCACCTGTCGGAATCTCTTAAACTCACGTGTGCAATACGCTGCGATACGGCGAGGCGCCTCACACAATAATCATTATCAACAGCAGCAACGCCAACATCGGCGTTGAGATAGTTTCGACTTCGACAACGAGGCGACTTCAATTATTTCACACACAACAACACCTCAGACACTCAAGAGGCGGCAATATTATTTATAGACCAAAACAGCGCCTGATTCCAAACAAGCATGCAACGCAGCGTGTGAAAGTCCCAAATGATATCAAATACTGCTGTCGCGTGTTATCAATTTAATGGACTCTGTGGTCTATTATATGCATGAGTATATATATATTTAATTTTTTTTCTATGTTATACTAGTATGTAGTATATCAGCGCACTTGTTGTATTACTAATTCAATTGAAAAACGCCTGGCGTCTATTTTGAAGTGTTTTAATGACGTCTGATTAAAGAAAATCTTACTTTCATGAAATTAACTGCAGCGAATTCATATAAACTTACAGTATATGACTTAAGCTAAAGTCAGACGACCAAAAACAAAAAAATTGCATATAAAGACTTAAAAATGGGGTCCAGTTTAGTATGGCAGCTATCCCTTTCAGTGAAGAAGGAAAAGGAGAGATTATAAATATTCAAATTTGAAGTGTCTAGTTTTTATAAAATGATCAACGTCTCTTCTGGTGTTCCACAGGGTAGTCATTTTGGCCCAGCATTATTTTTGCTGTTTCTAAACGACCTCCCATCTGTCATTCTCAATGCGAAAATATTAATGTACGCGGACGATGTTAAACTTTTCCTTCATTTCAAATTGCAAGCTCAATCCTCATTGCTACAAGATGATGTGGATCGCATGGTTGTATGGTGCAACACAAATAAACTTTATTTAAATGACAATAAGTGTAAATGTATGTCTTTTTATAGACGTAACCCAATTCAATCGTCTTATTGTATTTGCGGCAACGCTCTTGAAAAAGTCGAAACGTTCTACGATCTTGGTATATTAATGGATCCTAAGTTGAGCTTTAATGCCCATATAGACATTATGGTAAATAAAGCCTCGTCGATGCTGGGCTTTGTTAAAAGGTGGTCAAAAGAGTTTGTCGACCCGTATATAACTAAGTTGTTGTTCACTGCTTTAGTACGCCCCATCCTTGAGGTTATATTGTGTGGAATCCTCAGTACGAACGATTGGAAAGATGAGCAAATTTATCTCGCCAATCCTTCTACCTATTACATACATTTGCAAAAACTTAATATACCCTATGGGTACAGGGTATAAACATATGATTCCAAGCCGTCGATGTATTATGCTGTTCACATTTTAATGTTTTTTTTTTTCTTCGATGCGTGTCATACAGACATCAATAGCTGAACTGCCTAACATTTCAAATAATCTGAGTTTAACCCCCGCTCGATCCAAAATGTCTTTACGTTTTAATTAAATTTTTTCTAATCTAATTTTCTAATACGCAAGAAATTTATCCACAACCATCAAAATGTCGAAATTCAGGACAAATACATATTCTTGGTTAGGATTCTTGATATTATGTCGATATATCGATATTTTTATTAATACTACGATATTTTCGCTGCAATATCAGTTTTATATCGAATATCCATATTCTTGTATTTTAATTTTCTATCAGCATTGAAACGGCACTTTTTCATTGAAATTTATTAGTTTTGATCCATGTGAAATAGTATTGGATTAGTCTAATATTTACAACCACGGCCTTATTTAATATTCGCTGAAAAAGGAACAAATCATGCCCAATATCTAGAATTTGCACTCTTATTTTTAATACCGCCGGCACATTTTTCACAGATAATAGAAACAGATGATACAATTTGTGACGCCATAAGTTATTTTTTTATCACTTTGCTACTGTACAATTGGATCAAATAAATTAATCATTCTCTGTCAAATAAATAAAATTTTCAGCGATAGGTATAATTGCCGTCTAAAAGCGTACAAGAGTGTTGTTCTTTAACACGTGAATTGAATGGCTGTGCATTTCCACTTTGTTAAATTTATCAATGCAACGTATACATGTTGTTAAATATAGTAGTAGTATACCTGTAACATGTACTACTTCCAGACATAATGCGAGTTGCGTTTTCTTGTGGTCTTTGACGTTCAGCAACCTTCGCCGAATTTGCTCGGCAAGTTAAAAAAATATTGCCGATATATCGATATTTTTAACTTAAATTTTCGATATCATTTAATTTAATTACAAAATATCGAATGCTAATGAATTTGAATGCCATGAATGAATGCGATAGATTCAAATGAATGTGAAATGTGGTGTGCAGTGTATGGAAAAATACTTTTTAAAATATAATAAGTATGTAGTTGTATATAAATCTCTAACATCAAGTAATTTTAAATTTTTTATTACTTAATCTGTCCATATAAATCAAATTGTGTATATACGTGGTCATTTGTTTGTGCCTTGCGTCTTCGTTTTTTTCATTTTTCAAATATGTATCGCACTCCATAAGGTTGGTTTAGTAACCTAACACTCGCCTCATTTCAGCATCTATTTCACTCGGGTTATAATGGTTTCGTTAGCAAGAAGCTACCTCTTGTCTTATATCGGCGTATTTTTGCTTCTCTTTCATGCTCAGACGGTTGCAGAAAGCCTTCGTGAGCACTGAATGTATTCAATGCTGCAAAAATTTCGAATGAATGTTTCGATTATCCGTGCATTCATAGTGAAATGAATAGACATTTAATTCAAAGTGATAGTTAGTGAAGTGGAATTGCTTTGAATAAAATGAATGTTGACATTTTAGGAAGTAATGCATTCATGAATTGAAGTGAATGAATGAATATACTTAAAGCAGCTTAAATTAATTAATTCATGCAGCACTCTAACTCTCTCTCTCTCTCTCTCTGTACGAATGCAAACTTGGCAGTCAATTTATAGATATAAAATTGAGTATTAGTTATTGTTTAAATAAGTTTAAAGTCGTTTAATCTACTTAACTCCACTTAAGGATAAACAAAATTCTTAGCATTCAAATTCATTACACAGTTCCACTTCTGCATTTTCTTATAAATACAAAAAAAAAAAATGTCTCTAATAATTCACTTTCTACAATACAATCGAATGCAATATATCAGAGTCAAAAAATTCATTCATGTTTTCATTTTCCGCATGAACTGGGTCCTTGACATTTACAATGATCCAGATCCACAAGCACGCTTCAAATTCAAAAAATGTTTTATGCCATTTGGCTATTTTTGCGTCTTGCATTTGCAAAAATGGCTAATTTTAAACAAATTGTTTACACAGATTATTTTGCCTTCTGTTTTTATTTTTATGTACGTGTATTGTTTGCAGTCGGAAAACAGTTTTTCATGCAGCAGCAGCTTATCCAGCGGTAGCCAACAATTCGCTTTGAGAGCCGAGGCGTTTGTCCAAATGTTTGCTTACCTCATCATCGTCATCATCATCACATGAACGCAATTTGTTTTTGTATTTTTCCAGATTTGTATTCGAATGCGCACCAAATAAACAAATACGAATGGATCGATCGACATTTTGTATCGCGAATAATCTTTGAATAAATCTTTTTTTCGAAAATCCAAAAAATAAAAACAAGTAAAACCACCAGCAAGCAACAAAAACAATAACAATTTTATAAATTGTACCTTGTGGCATAAACAAAAATTTGATGAACGTTGAAAGAAACTCACCTGGATGCCATACGAAAATGTTCCTAGGAATAATATTTCTTTGCATTCGCGTTTTTGAAGCAATAAATTTGATTATTACGCGATTGAATTTTGTCTTCTACGAAGTAGCATGATTTGTAGAAACAATTAAATTAAAAACGCTGAGCAATGCTGAGTTTTGTAGTTTTCTTTTTACGAGTAGATATGTAAGTAACTTATTTAAAGTGTGGAGAAATATTTGAAATATTTGAGTAAATAACTCAAAAAAAAAAAAAAAGTTTAAATCGGGCCACTGACAAAACCGATCATACCGGCCGGCCTTCGCTTCAACTTCAACTTGACTCAGCCAAAAGCGTTTTCAATTGGATTTACAATTCGATCTGATTTTTTTGATTGGCTAATTATGGTAAATTATAGCAACACGTGCAGCTATTTTCGGTCAATTGACATATGACGATTTTTGTGGCACAATGACTTGAATCAATGTCTGTTAGACAGTTGCATCCGAGGCGCCTTGAGCACAGATTGCACTTGAACGGATCATGTTTGAGTTCTTGGCATTATTTTTTTTTTATAGCACACACATGTTGCATAAATACAAGGTTCGACTTGAAAGTATTGCATAATAAAAAAAACAAGAAAAATTGGAATTTATTTGGGCAATGACTTGGAGCAGTAAATTTTTTCGCTCCACTATGCTCCGCGCTCCGATGCTTCAATTTTCAGTCCGCTTCACTCCGACTTTATTTTTAGCTTATATTTTTACTATTATAATAAAGAATTTTATTGACTTGAAAACCTTTCAACTCTTGTTAAGAAGTTAGCAACTTTGCATTCGTTCTCTATAAATCTGCATGGTAATTTTTGAATACCTTCCAAAGCAGAAACTACTTTAAGTCTGCTAATTTTCTCTATTTGTAAACATAATTTATAAAATTTTTTTTTGTTGAAATCATTAGAACATTTTTAAACTTCTTTCTTGAATATCGAACATCTTTTCGAAGTCGTCATCCTTCGATAATGTTTGTAGTGGCAGTCGAATTAGCTACGTCATGGAATTCAATATTACTTTACTTACTTACTTATTTGGCGCTGCAACCGTTTATCGGTCATGGCCGCAGGTAGAAAGGTACACCAATGCGGGCTGTGCCAGTTGTTGTTAATATCAAGTTGGCGGAGCACGTACCAGACTTCCATTGCATGCTCGATCGCCCTCTCGGACGTAGTTCCGGTGGTTGTCATCAAAGGGGAACGTATTTTAGGCTTCCTCAGTGTCTTCACTGTAGGTGGCTCTACAACCGTCTTTGCACCATTCGGTATAGTTTAGTGCGCGCCGGCGCCTGTGGCTGGCAATCCGGAGCTTATTCAGGTCATCATAGACCTTATCTTGCCATCTTAAGCTCGGACGTCCACCAATCAAGTTCAGGTTTCCGTCGTAAGCCTTTAGTGCTGGAGCTTCGGGGTTCATCAGGATGAGGTGACAAGCCCAGTGCAGCCGCTGGAATTTAATGCGCTGGACTATGTCAACCGTCATCATACAGCTCGTAGTTCATACGGGTCCTAAACTAGACGCCAACTCTAAGGGGACCAAAAATTATACGAACAATCTTTCTCTCGAACACTCCTAAAGACGCTACATCCATTGATGTCAGTATCCATGCTTCTGCGCCATACAGCATTCCCCACTAATGTGGACTTCTGCAAACGACGTCACCGCCCGAATTACAAGATTGAATTTTCTTGGCAATAATATAAAACAAGTCCTTGGCGGCAGTTGTTTATTCGTTACTGAAAAGAATACGGTATCTGGGGTCTTCATATACTTCAGCTAGAAAGTAAGAGTTGCTAAGAATATTAGCCTTGATTTAAGCGCTAAAGCTTTCTAACATTTTCTTCAGATTATACTATTCACGCATAAACATTACGGGTGTAATTTCTCCAATTCACAGACGCCAGTGGCGCAGCAAGTCCTTTGGAGGCTTACTTTGACTCGGGGCCTACAAATCTTATATCGACTAGCCAAAAAGAAGAAAAATGTTGGTTTAAAGTAAGAAGCAAAAACAAAAAAAGGCGGCAAAAAAGTGTTTTTTTTTTCGCGGAGCCTGCTTTGATCCATCAAATTGTTCCTCGCCATTCCAACTCCCTGTATTTAGGCAACATTCATTTATTGTATTGGAGTCGAGCGGTTTTGCAATGCATATCGAATAACATTTTTTATTTCATCTTTATAAAACATATTCAATATAGCTATAGTTGATTGATGGAAAACATTCCTATTTACTTCCATAATGCTTTGCTTGTAAACTTTTGAATCACACTTCATAATTAAAGCAGTCAAAATATTATCTTCTCATATATCATAAAGAAAGTACTTACTACATATGGCTGAGAATAAGTACGACGTTATGACTTCCAAGAAACTGCACCCGAAATGCAAACGCGCACATCAAATTCGTGGAAATTCATTGAAAGTATATAACAATTGTTGGTTTAACAATTCAAATTGCATACATAAAATCATATTTAAGATTGTTCTACATATCTTGTATGTACATATATCGTAGTCTGTATATTGTATATGTCAAAGTATTTTCTGAAATCATTTAACAATCAGTTAAGATCAAAAAAGACACGCATAGTCATGACTCATATGAGTGTTTTCGTACGAAATTACTTTTTTATGCATTGTGTTTTTTACTGAAAATGAAAATGTATTAAAAAACATTTTCAGGCGAAAAAAATTACTAGAATGGCATCGCAACTAAATTATTTGTTGCGGTAGCGTCGCATCGGCTGCGATTGTACTTGAGTGGCATATAAATTACGCGATCAGAGAATTAGTAGGAATTAGCAGCGGCGTACGCTCTTTGGGCGCCTGAAAATCCAAAAATGGTACTACAGTCATTCAATGTTCTTCTTCTCTGCTTAAAGCTAAATTTCCGCAGAAATTTAACAATTTACCATACACATTTGAAAACAGAACTAGGTGAATGTGCAACGAGACTCAACAGAAAAAAAATGAAATCAAACAATGTGTATGACAGCAAATGGGGAAAACCCGAGGCATGCTACAACTACCGCTGATGCTGGTGCTGGTGCTGCTTGCCACAGCAAACCGGGCAATTCATTCCATAAGAATTGAAACTTTGTTCCCCACACACAGAGACAGAAACAGAACAAAACACAACATAGTCTTCTTAGCTTTCATTCATTCATTCTTGAGCTGATGCTTCATTCATCATCCAAGTCGTTGTTGTCTTAGTTTGCGCTTTTCTTCTGTCTTGTTTCTTTTTAGCATTTTATTTGTGTATTGTTTGCATTGTTTTTTATACCCTACACATATGATATGTTGCACTATATTAAATTGTGCTAGTGACACAGTAGAGAAGAGTTTGTAAATATATATTGTAGTGAATCACTTACCACACATTCACCTATTCACTTTTTTCTTCACTTTGTTCCATTGAAATGAAAATTGGAAATGAAATCGTTAGGGAACCGGAACATCTAAAATGAAATCCTTCGTTTTTGTTTCGATTTTCAAAACACAAATTTGTTTATAAAAATTAACTTTAAAATACACAAATTGGTTAGTATTTTTAAGTAAATAAGTTTATAAACTTAAACTTACACACGATATCTGCAAAACTTCCAATGGATTCTTCCTCCAGTTTATATAGTCGTAGGTAGAATTTGAAACTTTGTACATTTGATTGATACTCATGGGTTGGTGACATATTTGAACCGATGGTAGTCTCTGCCAGGAAGCAATATTTGTTAAGATAAACTTGTCTTTATACCAATGATGGCTTTACGTTTCAGTGTTACATAATTTCCTAAATTATTTTCAAATGTGTGTATTAGAGCTTTAAAGGAATGATTCAAATATGAAGGAAACTGAAAATCAAAAAAAAAAAAAGAATGATTCAAATTTCCATTCAATTCAATTTATTATATTTTCAAAAGATTGATTGAAAATATACAAATCATTTGGAATGATTCACATTTCAATTCAATTCAATTATTTTTTCAAATCTTTGTGAATTAAAAATGAGTCATTCTTTAACACCTTTGTTATACATATGTATATAGCTAAAGTATATTGGAAGTGTATACAAATGTCGATGCAACTGCACTTATTGTATTGGTTTGTGTTTTCTGTAACTTTTGAGTTCAGTTTCATTGCTCGACTTGGTGCGTTTGTTCTTGTGTGTGCCACATTTTTGTGCTGTTTTTGAGCTGTAAGTATTTTTTCTGTGACTTGGCTATGATGAAACAGTATTTCATTTTACTCTGCCCTAGGCCGAAGAGGTAAAGTAAGGTTGAGGTCGACCGCAACATCCGTTTTCAAGTGCTTTCAAATGTAAACTAAACAGCAAAAACAACAACAACAACAACATGCGGCAGCAAAAGAAATGTTTGCGAAACAATAAAAGTATATTTATCTATGTGTATATAGTATGTATATATTTAGATATATGTACCTAGGTATAAATTAGTATTTGTTTGTATGTAAATTTTTTTTTTTTTTTAAATTTTATTTTTTCTGAATAAAGTGTGAAACTGTTCAAGAAAAGAACGCGGAGTTTGTCTGCCGTTGATGTTGCTAAAGCTTATATTGCTAAATTTAAGTATTTCGCCATAGAATAATTTTATTTTTTTTTTTTCTTTACTTAATGTATCTCCAAGCGCTCCTAACTCTTCTTTCGTCAATTTTGCGCTCGTTTCATACGAAAAATAAACAAACTAAAACAAACAACACCATTCTGTACCAATTACTACACCTCCTAATCCTCCTACTCATGGAGCGCCTGCTGTCGCTTCTCAGAAGTACTTAGTAAGCATCATCAACGCGTTCAACATTGTGTCATTTATTGTATTTCGCACTTAGTTTGATGGACTTTTAATAACAAACAAATTTATAATGGGGGAAATTATATTTTCCATACTCACTTTTATAGAAATTTACATGTAGACAAGTACATATTTCATAGTTCGTTTGATTCGTCTACGTCTGCTTCTAAGTACACATTGCAATTTTCTTGAACATTTAGCGTGCCACAACACTCAATTAGTTTCATTGAAATTACGTCTAAATGTCGGCCTTTTCGATTGGTCTGGAACTATAAGGCGGCAAGTACAGGAAGTCAAAATTAAACGCATTTTTATTATTAGCTAAGCGCCGTCATCATTCTCGTTTTGTCGGAAAGCATTGCTGCAAACATCAAAGCACGGAAATTGTGCTTGTCAGGCCAACAGGTCAACTTTACTTGTTTATGTCAAGCTGAAGGCGATTGTAAGATTTATTTAGGTTGTTTGAGGAAATGTGGCTAACATTAAAACATAAAACTATTTGTAAGATATATGTAGGTCAGTAATGAAGATCATACAAGGCATATATTTACTTACATGTATCAGTTTGTTTGCAATGCTTAAGTTTTTAAGACCAATAAACATACTTACTAGAGCCTTGCACAAATGCATTTGTTCCAAACTATCGAATGCATTCGTGCGGAGCTGAAGTATTTACATACATATGTTTCTAAAACGCTCGCACTAATAAAGAAGAAATGTAAAAAGCTACATATTTCTGTAAGTAAGTGCTATATCAAAATTTTTCACGCTGTAATTAATGGAAAAATCATTTCGTGCGTGCGCAAATTCACCAATATGCGATACATCGACCTGGTACAAACTCTTTTTGATACAAGTAAATAATTTGTTTAAACGTGTTTATCATACCTACTTAAAACATGCTTAGATTATGTTTTCTCATCTGGCATTGCTGAATTTCCAGGGTAAAAAATTTTAGACCTTAAGTCCTCGAATTACCACGAATATTTTTCCAGCCAAAGTTTCGAAAAGCATGTTCTCAATATGCTTTTTTTACACTGTCAATTCGCATTGTTACTGTGCCAAGAATTTCATAGTAATTTCTTGATAATTTTAGTACAATACGTACGATCTATATATGTATGTACCAAATTTCATCTATATGCTTCAATTAATTTCCGAAAAGACGAATTTGTTCTTTCTCTTATATGGCACCGCTCAGTTTTTCCAAATGATGTATAGCCACAATCCTTCTACCGATCCATAGTAACACATTCCATAAATTGCATATCGATTGGTTTAATATATATTTTAAATGCCTATAAGCGACTAACAGACAAAAATGGATGTGCTAAATAACCCTTAATAATATTTGATAAGTTATGGAGATAGTCCCCGCTGGTCTAGATTTCGATCTGCATAAGACGGTGTACGATGGAAACTATTCAGAAAGCTGACAAGCATGTAGATGTGGTCTATTGATACATTTGAAAAAAGTTTTGAAGAAGCAGTACTGCACTACACCTGATAACCATACGAGTATATCCAAGTCAAGAGCAAATGTGGTAACCTTGCTATATCTAGATTTAAAACGTTCACTATTCTTATGTGATCGAATTTACGAGACTCTATTTTTATAAATCAGCACACCATAATGCAAACACCGGTTTTGCTGTTCTGTGTATTGGCCAAAAATAAAAGATTATTTACTTTACAGACAATTTAACCTTTAATAATACAATATGTACAGGAAATTAAATGTTTTGTTTATGCATGGAGTAGTCTATATACAAACATACGAGTATGTACATACATATTGTGTGTGTATAAAAGATTTTAACATGTGAGGAAGTGTATATCCAAGCATTGTTTATATGCAATTTTATTGTGTTATACTATGTATGTATTTACGTTTCAAGACATTTGTGCTATATTTTTGTATTTAATGCAAGTCGTCCCTACTGCAACTGGCTCCCAACCTACATATCTTCAAATTGAATATCAAGTACTTGAACATTTGAATTTATTTGCTCTTTTTCATGAGCTGCGGCCTAAAAAATAAACCAGAAATCACAGCTTTTATTATGCAGATTGTTTTTTTATGAGCCTTAAAGCGGCTACGATCGGTTCAACATCTCATCTCCTCCATATGCATTATACCACATCATAAACCAAATCTATTCGTTTATCCTGACAGTGTTAAGTGCTGTTGTTATTTTAGCATTTTTTTTTTTCACTTGATTTATGCAGCGCTCTGTAATCGTCGAATGGGAATGCCATTAAAATAGTTGAGAGTACATTGCTGCCGCACTTGTTTGTTCGATTTATTAGACAAATAGTAATTTGAGAAACAAACGATTTCAAATATGTATTTATTTATTTATTTATTTGTACAGCACGACGCGTCTATAAATACTAAAAACAACTTCCTCAAATACCATAACTGAGACGACCCCACTCAAAGAGATCTGTACGCTGTGGTGGTGGCGATGCAGTTGGCTTGAGACCATTTCGAGAGACCGCATCTGTCTGAGTTTAGAACCCTCGCTACTATATAGTTATAGCATGCAATATAATTTATTATGTTTACAAAATTTATGGCTCTATTCATGAGCGAACGAACAAGCCGATAATATGTTTGAAGTCACAGCAGCAGGATTTGATGATGCCGATCACGTCGCACGACTACGCGCCAACAGACAACGTGGACGCCAGTTAAATATATATTGCATGATCAAGCGTTGAGATTGTGCCCCGTCTATGACTTTATTAGAGAGCAGCATATGCTGCTACATATTCTATATACACTAAGACAATTTCCTAGACCATTATCGCTGAGCGATTGAGCGACATTTGACGGGGCGTGTTGATTGCGCTTGTGGTAAACTATTTGGCATTCCAACACACCCACTCCACTCAAAGCGAATCTCTCGACATGATTAGTAATCAATCGATCAATCAAGTTAATACTTAGACGTGTACACTTACAGCCATTCAGTCAGGAACTTATGCCCACCTGCAACTCTAGCAGCAGTCGATGCAAACGGACTGTTGGTATAAATTGAAAAAGTTCTACTATGTATCCTACATACATATGTTCCTTCTGATCAATAAGTATCAGGAAATTGTCAATTAAACGAAAACGGTTTCTTTATCCTTTTTTTATTTCTTATGTCTTCTTCAAATAATTCACATTAGATGAAGTAAGTATATATTCTAACATTTCTTTCAGTCTTCATAGGCCGATTTTTGGAATAACTTTCAGAACCATCCTCGGTTCTTTCATTTTTCTACCCAATGGGGTTAAAACGTTACTTGAGTCGTGGTAGCAGAAAAAAAATCACACGAAACCATGTCAAATCATTACGAACCTTGTGGAATTACAATCGATTTTTTTTGTTTTGGTCACTCGTAGGATGATAATATACGAAAAAAAGCTAAGCAATCTCGACACAAGTCGCGTTAAAATTCGTCTCATACCCAAAATACTATAATGAATAATGCTCTGCATCGACCCAAACGTGACTCCAAGGTCGACTGCTAACGCCCTGACAAGTGTCGGTTAGTCGAAGAGGTGATAAACGTGCCCAGAACAAAAAATCAAGCACACTGCGGCTCGATTTGAACTCTTCATACCATTCTTATGCATGTTTTTTGGCATTGTCGACTCTCCTTAGGCTTTCTTTAATTAATTTTAATTTTGAAAGCTGCAGTACAAAAAAAATTTTACAATATTAGACAAATTTCACAAAAAAAAAAACTTTAAAATTCACAACAAAAACTAACTTCTTTACCAAGTTAGTTAGCATGACCTAGTAACTACCAACGTTGTTCAACATTTATATATGACAGAATAGATTTATTTCACAATATCTGAAGAGTGCTTCGTTTAATTGAGAAATTCCGGGTATTTTTCGATCACAAGGTATATAAAAGTATTGAATCTACAAGTATGTGTTGTAGTTACCTACTAGTTAGCCAGTCAAGGACGACGCGCCCTAATCCGCTTAGTGAAATAACATTTTCGTTCGTACACGAGATTGTTTCGTACTTTTTGTTTCATTTCGATTGGGTATCGCGATGCTGCAGCATTTGTCTCTCCGTCACGTCGTCGCTTCCTTGCGTTTAAGTTAACTTGCACAATCCGCTTACGCTCGTTTAGCAGAATAACGTTCCTTGACAATATTCCTGCGGCTGTCTTTTCCATTATTTACTTTGAACTGATGCCACTGCTGCGGATACTCGTTGCATATGTCAATCGTTTAATCGATAAATTGTAATTGTTGTTAATTTTTTTTCGACCAAAAAAGAAAAAATGGATTGTTGGGTATGTGCATCGAAAAGGATGGTGAAAACAACACACAGACATACAATTATTAAACGCAGGTTGATGCGCTATGCTTTACAATTGCATGTCCTTCGATTGGTAACGACAAAAAAAAAAGCGCATTCGACAAAAAATCATTGGGGAGAAAAAGTTTATCGCCACAGATAAGCTATAGAAAATCGAAGGACACACACATGCATGTACGAGGTTAGTCTGAGAATTATTAAGCTTGTACTCATATTAGGCTATTTTTTTAATACAATATTACTTACTTTACGTTATACATATTATGCGGAAAACGATTAGAATTGATGGTTTGGTAGATCCAAAGGTTGAAGTCGTTTGAGTCTGCGCGCTATATATACGCATTACTAAGAAGATTAGTTGCCATCTTATTTGAATACTAATTGAGTCCTCCAAGTAATATTTGCTATAATGAGCGATTTATTCTACAACCGTTGGCATTCTTAGATCTATGCAGGACCGAATTTAGAATTTCAAAGTTACAAGACAAGTTATAAAACTTTTAACAAAGAAGATAATTTATGATTGGTAAGACGAAAATTTCCTGTACTCGTTCGCCATATGTTTTTGATGAGTTTCATCTTTCTCCATTGAAATTAGTTGCCAACATTGTAATCGTCAAGTAAATACGAAGTACTAAGACTGCATTCAGAAAAGTTGAGCGCAAATCATTTTGAAGAATTATGCGATAAAGAAATTTTGTTCATAGGATAATTTGGCAAGTTGTAACAATTCGTTACCAAGACTCCATTTCATATACTCTGGGTAAGATTTGTCGAGTTTTTTAATTGTTTTCCCCCGCTGCAATTGGGATCCCTGCAATTTTTTCACCGTGGTTGGTGGGAGCCATTTACACAGACATGAGGCGTCTGGTCACCCTACCTTTACACTACAATAACAATAAATACAATTATGCTTGTTTTTTTTTTTTTTGGTCTCTGTTAGCAATTGTAAATAGTATCCAATAGCGAACATAATTCTCTTCTCTCGGTCGTCGCATATCATTGCATAATTTATGAACCAATAGATAATATAGTAATAATTGATGAATATACGGCTGTGTGGCACACAAATCGTCAATTTATATTTTGTCCGCCGTTTACTATTTCGTCGCTGTTTCTGAATTGGTGTTACAAAACTTGATTGAGACGAAAGTGTTTTCCGTGACGCCTCCAATTTTATGCATTTGAATTACATAGGTTTTATTAACAATATGCATAAAATTAGTCTACAAGTCAAAATTTAATTAGAATTTTTTTTTTTTACCGCCATTGAAAGTTGTTATGAAATGCAGACAGACGGACAAAAATCATTAGATGAAAACCAATGTTCTCACACAATTACGTTTCAGTTCAATTTCAGCACCGACCTGTTTTCTGTCAAACACAATCTTAATTATGCAGATTGGGTATTTCAGGAACTAACCTCTAATCAATATAATTCGAAATTGAAAAAGTCACTAACTTATCAAACTACCCTCGTAATATCTATAATAATTAAATCGTTTATACAGCTTCAACGCATTCAGTTTTTTAGTACCTAAGAAAAATTTATGCTCTCGATAGAGACCACCAACGTAACGTATGCAAGATTTTAATTAAATTCCGTAGTCAATTTAAACGCGTTTATTTTTTTTTTCTTTTATTATTGATTTAAAATTCATTTTGCAGCAATAATCTAATATGCCATCATTTCCTTTTTGCTTTGCAGGTAAAAAAGTGAACTTCAAAGGACTTGCCTGCCTGCCAGCACCATCACCAGTACTAACAGCAGGACACATTCATATACATATGTGTTTTTGTAACCAGCGCCAGCTGCCTTTGACACACGGACGGATTGAGTGAGTTACGGGCTGCATAAGGTTACTTTATTGCCAGCATCTATATACGAGTATATAGAAGCGCAAGGAACCATTAAACACAACCAAAATTCAGCAGCATTCGAATACCACGTGCGCAATTGCCACACCAGCAGCAGCAGCAACGACGACTTCGCTATTACCACCACAACTCACTGCAACATCAGCAGCAGTAGCAGCAACAACAACTACTACACCTTGGTATACAACAACGGCACAATTGTGCAGCAATTTGTGGCAATATTTCACGCGGCAACAATTCATCAGAATCATGATCGGACGTTTATTTCGTGCACATGGCGAATTTTGTGCCTCACATCCATGGGAAGTGATTGTCGCCCTGCTTACTGTCACAGCCTGCATGTTGACAGTTGACAAACAGACGACAGTTACATTGACAACGTCGACGTCCACGACAACAACATCGCTGGATGCAACAGCAGCGGTACCGTCGGCGGCTTCTTCGTCAGTTGCCGGCGGCAGTGCAGCTACCATAACGCCCGCTGGATTGGGCGGTAGCAGCAGCAGCAGCACAACCGGACGATATCGACCGCCTTGTCATGGTTGGAGTCAATCGTGCGATGGCCTTGAAGCGGAATACAATGCCGCCGATGTTATACTGATGACCATTGTACGCTGTACTGCGGTGCTATACTGTTACTATCAATTCTGTAGTCTGCACAAGCTCGGTTCTAAATATATTCTTGGTAAGTATGAATGCAATCCATTTATAGCTGCTTGAATGAACTGAGTGTGATCTGGACTGTGGTTTTGTTTTAAGTTTAAGTTTGAACGGGCGAACATTAAAATGCATTGGGTGTTTGAATTAATTCACAGCTGTTTTTTTTTTTCGAAAATTGCAATTTTGTACAAAAATGGTTACAAATACAAATTATTATAGTATTTAAATTAATAAAAGAACGACTCGTCTTTAGAAGCAATCCAAGAATCAACCCTATTTTTGGTTTCTTCGTAATTACGAGATTGCTGCACGGTCAGGCTAAAATTATTCCATCGAAGCAAGTGTTAATGGAAAGAACCAATGCCTGGTGAATACAGAGGTTGGGATAGGACTTCCCATTTGAGCATATCCAACTTTATTTTAAATGGTTTTGCAGCATGGGATTGAGAAATTGGATTGAACTAATTCAAACACCCAATATTTTCGACCTAATCGTTTTGTGGTTATGTCATATTTTCACTTTCCTTAAATACAAAGTTATGGTCGCCGACGACTTCTACAGCAACTATGGTTGTTGCCGGTCGTGTCTATTATAGCATCAATGATCGCAGATCTTGTGGTTTTCGCGCAGTTCGACTCGTGTTTTGTTTGTTTATGTCATTAGCACCATTTGCTTTCTACACTGCCTGGAAACCACCAACGAACGAACCAACCAACCGACCGACCGACCGACCACATTCAAAACGCATGGCATGAAGCACGTAAAAATTCTTGCCATCTATACCGAAGTTTAACATACTTTGTTGCTTATGTTGTTAATATTTTTCTTAAACTAGCACCTGGGCTAGGCTACTTTATTTGTTTAGTGTTTCTATTTTTGGGTTTCTCCATTAGCTTCATTCATAGTACAAAACCACACAGCGGCGCCATTTCAAAAAATTTGGGCATCAAACTTTTGATTGAAGTGAGTGCGTTGGTGGCTCGTACGAATCGACCTTTGATATGTAGTTTTTTCGTCATCGAAACTCATTAAGCTATTTTTTTTTTTTTTATACAATCCTGTAGCTTGATAAGATTACGCAAAATGATGATTAGACAGTGACGTGCGTCAAAAATACGCCTTAACCCTATATTTCCGACAATGTGGGAAATACAAGTTTTGGAATTAGCGCTGTAGTGATCAGTAGTTGGCTCTACAAGGTATACAAAAGAGATGACGAGAAATACTATCTTATCGCCTCAATTCCCAAGATTTTTCTAAGTAACACTTCCTCTGTTACGGAAGCTCAATGATTGCGACTTAAGCTGATTCTCTCCGATTAAAAACTCACGAAGCAATTCACGCATCAAATTTGTAGTGTAAATGTAAGGGTTATGTGTAAACTATGCCCCATACAAATTTTGACAGTTCTTTCACGAGTCTAGTACATTCACAAGTTTACATGATTTTCGAGGCTGTTACGAGTTTATAGCATCTAGTCCATAGCCCACATATTGTGTGGCACACAATTTTAATTTGGTGGTTAGTGATTCATGCAATGTTAGCCCAATCAAAGAAATGTCGAGGCAATATTTAGAGCGTGTAAAATGTTTGTAATCGTCCATCTTACACTTCAAGACGCAAAGTTAAAATTGGCGTAGACGTATTTATGTTAAGAATATTGAAAATGATGTGTTACCGCTAGACAACGAAAATTCCTTTTCACCATAACATCGGCTAAAACCAATTCACATAGTAACTCCCCCTTCCCTCCCCCCTAGATAGAAAACCTCCACCCCACCCTGTGTTTAGACAAATTAATCGTTGGAATAGAATAAGTGATGCTTTAGCTGGGGTTTTATTTTTTCTTCGCTAAAAAGGTGTAAATTTTTATTTTTGTGCGATTTGTTGTTTAACTTTTATTAGTCGAAGGTCTGCACAATATGGAAATTTTATTTGTTTTCGTATACAACTAATCAATTATCATTTCTCTTTAAAAACAGGCATAGCCGGACTTTTTACTGTGTTCTCTAGTTTTATTTTCACAACGACAATAATCAAGTTCCTTGGCAGTGATATAGCCGATTTGAAGTGAGTATAAAGCTGTCAACAAAAATTATCTGCAATAAACTCATATTTCCAATCTGCCACACTTTATTATTACAGAGATGCCATGTTCTTTCTACTGTTGCTTATCGATCTTTCGAATTCAGGCACCTTAGCACAGCTGGCACTGGCCGGTACCAATCAGGCAGAGGTTACACATAATATAGCACGTGGTCTAGAGCTGCTCGGTCCTGCAATCTCACTTGATACCATAGTCGAAACGCTTGTCATCGGTGTTGGCACACTTTCCGGTGTACAGCGTCTGGAAGTACTTTGCATGTTTGCAGTAATGTCGGTGTTAGTCAACTACATAGTATTTATGACATTCTATCCGGCGTGCCTATCGCTTATATTGGATCTTTCGCGCAATGGTGTGGATATGTCGCTGGTGCGTGCCAAAGCAAAGGATTCCATATTGCTAAAAGCGCTTAGCGAAGAGGAGCAGAAGACAAATCCTGTCGTGCAACGTGTAAAAATCATTATGACCACCGGACTAATGATTGTGCATATATACAGTCGTATGGTGTTCGCATCAAGTGATTTTGATACGGTAGATGGTAAACCTCTGTCGCCATCACTTAATCTGAATGGAAACAACAATCGCACGGAATCGGGTGAACTGACAGACATGATCATTAAGTAAGTATTAATTGTATCTATTGAAATAAAAGTTTGTAATAACTCTTCTATCATTACAGATGGCTGACAATGAGTGCCGATCAGATAGTTATACTTATACTATTATTTGCTTTGGTTGTTAAGTTTATATTCTTTGAGAATCGTGAAAATCTGCACGATCAGATACGTCAATCAACAACAGTAGCCATTGCGGCAAAGGCATCGCAAACAACGCCACTTACCGGTGAAATTGAGGATGTAACTGACGAAGAAACTGTATTGTTGGCAACATCCAAATCGAATAGCAGCTTAAAACGTATGCCCTCCGCCACAATATCTACGCGTGTACCACTTTTTACTATCGAGGAGCAGAATTTTGTAAATGTCGGCACACAAACTGAGCTATGCGCCACCAGTGAACAATTGCTGCCATTACGCAAGCGTATGTCTGCGCAGCAACGTACACTGCGTCCGCTGCAAGAGTGCTTAGATATACTGAATTCCACTGAGGATTTGGGCGGTGCAGCTAATTTGAGCGATGAAGAAATTGTTGCCATTGTCAACGCTGGTGGACAACACTGTCCACTGCATAAGATCGAAACCATTATCGATGATCCTGAGCGTGGTGTGCACATACGTCGCCAGATTATTAGTGCACGTGCAAATTTACCCGCGGGTCGTTTGGATGTACTGCCATACCAACATTTTGACTATCGACGCGTCATGAATGCCTGCTGTGAAAATGTGCTGGGCTATGTTCCGATACCTGTTGGTTATGCGGGTCCGCTGCTGCTCGATGGCTTTAAATATTTTGTACCAATGGCAACAACGGAAGGTGCATTAGTTGCATCAACAAATCGTGGCTGCAAAGCGCTATCTGTGCGTGGTGTTACCTCAGTGGTGGAGGATGTGGGTATGACACGTGCACCTTGCGTGCGCTTTGCCAGTGTAGCACGCGCTGCAGAAGCGAAACGTTGGATTAACGAAGATCAAAACTATCGCAAAATAAAGACAGAATTTGATTCGACATCACGCTTCGGACGCCTCAAGGAGTGTCTCATTGCGATGGATGGACCACAGTTGTATATACGTTTTGTTGCGCTTACCGGTGATGCTATGGGCATGAATATGGTCTCGAAAGGTGCAGAGATGGCATTGAAATGTATTAAACGTGAATTCCAAGATATGCAAATCATCTCGTTGAGCGGCAACTTCTGTTCGGACAAGAAACCGGCAGCAATCAATTGGATTAAGGGTCGTGGCAAGCGTGTGGTCACCGAATGTATTATATCAGCACAAACGCTGCGCACTGTACTAAAAACCGATGCTAAAACGCTTGTAGATTGTAATAAGTTGAAAAATATGTCTGGCAGTGCCATGGCCGGCAGCATAGGTGGCAATAATGCGCACGCTGCAAACATGGTAACCGCAGTCTTCCTTGCAACGGGTCAGGATCCCGCACAGAATGTCACATCGAGTAACTGTTCGACGGGCATGGAGTGCTGGGGTGAGAATAACGAAGACCTTTACATGACCTGTACTATGCCCTCGCTGGAAGTGGGCACTGTTGGTGGCGGCACAGGACTGCCTGGTCAGTCTGCGTGTCTTGATATGCTAGGCGTGCGTGGTGCACATATATTGCGACCAGGCGACAACGCCAAAAAATTAGCGCAAATCGTTTGCGCGACTGTAATGGCGGGTGAGCTGAGTTTAATGGCAGCGCTCGTCAACAGCGATCTAGTCAAGAGTCACATGAGGCATAATAGGTAAGTGTCGCATTAAAATAGTAAATATTGTAAGTATAAATAAAACAGGTGTTTTTTGTGTGGCAACCAATGTTAAACTAGAATAGAATGACAACCAGCTCCAGGTCGGCATTGGTCAAATCAAATCAGTAAAATTTTTACAACGTATAGCACCATTGCACGCCAAAAGAATGTGCTGCAATCGTGAAATTTTATTTTCAAAATCAATTCTTGCTTACGCTAATGCGATACGGTACATGTTAATCTGTATGGAAGTGTTAAATATTGAATCCGTATATATTATTTCTCAATGCAGTCTTTCTTGCATCATATCGCCATATCTCCCTTAATACTTTGCCAAAACCAATTGATTGATCAATTAATGACGAAAAGTAAAGATACCCATTTCGGAAAAAAAAACCCACATTCGTTGTATCTTTACAACTAATACCGATCGTTATTAAATTCATATTGTGTGTTACTATTGTTGTATTTGGCTATATGAAGTTTGGAACAATGGGCTCTCCCCCTCCCTCCTCAATGCAAAAGAAAGATTATAAGATCAAATAATGTGTTACTATTGTTCAGGACAAGGCTTCCTTAGACATGCTATCATCGATTTTACAGTTAGACTATCGCTCTTATGGTATCATGTTAAAATTCATAAGTTGACTCAAAATTCGAGGGCAATTAATGATTCCGTTTTCACTGAATGATTATTTAAAATAAAAGGGTGACGATGATTTGGAAGTTCAAATAGATTACCTAACTCTCTCTCTCTCTCTCGAGACTCGAACGCCACTAAATGTAAAGGTCCAAATATATAAAAAAAAAATTTACGAATCATAAAGAATTATTTACTTTTATACAAATAATTTTAAGAAAAATCTTCGGTTGCCACAAAACAAACAACAACAAAAATAACTCTGTATAATATAAATAATATAATTAACAATTGATTTATTTTCTTTGCTTGCAGATCCTCCATTGCAGTTAGTAGTAACAATAATCCGTTGAATGTCACAGTATCCAGCTGCAGTACGATTAGCTAAAATTCGGAGATGTGGTGCGCAAGCTGTGCTGCTTTTCGAACACTTCAATCACGCCCGCTCGCACAAACGATGGGCGTTACAGCCATTGGGCGTTTATAACCTCAATTTTTAGGCATTAAATAATTTTATTTAGGCAAGAAAAAAAAATTAAACAAAACGATAAAGGACGACAAAGTGTTTCCCCTTACCAGCAAAAATGCAAAGCAACATGTTGCCAAAGTTTTTTGTGTTCACATTCACTCGAATGCGAACTATAGAATCGCTTAGAAGAAAAAAAGAGATATCCTTAGGAATCATTTCTATTTGCTGCAAATAAATTAACTTAAATTCCAGTAACGAACTTAAAACTACTTGAAATACTAGTACATTTGTCAAATGTTTGTTGTAAAGGTTTCTCGCGTAGAGCTCATTTATAGAAAAAAGAAATGTCGTAGAGTGTCTTAGCTGCTGGCTTCGTAGAATTGCCACTTTTGTTAATTTTATTATACAATAATTAATTTTACTCCTCCAATCAGAGCGACACATTCACATAGAGTCATTTAGTAGTATCATCAAATGATAGTTCGAACTACATTTTTAATGTATATTTTATAACATTCTCAGCTTTGCGGAACGCGCTTTAATAACATGTGCAAATCTATATTTTTATTATTATTATATTTTTTTTTTAATATATATAATATAATTTTTATTGCGAGTACAATAATTTGTTTTGTCTGCTGTCCTTAACGCTGTCTATGTAGTAGTGCAAGAAAAAAAATGCAAAATCAACTGCAATGTATAAAGTATCTTTTAAGTAAAATTAATCCTAAGACTTATCATATTGTTAGCTTTAGTACAATAAAATTAAAAAATAAAAGTGAAAAAACGAAATAATTTAGGCAAAAGCGCAAAATCGTTTAATTCTAAAATGATGATTTACATATTTTTACATAAATGCAAACGGCAAAATAACTTAATGATTTGTAAAGGCATTTGGCTGAAAGTATCTAAAGAACTAAATAAAATATATATAAACGAATTCTAAGAGCAGAACAAATATTTAATACGGAGTGAAGCTAAATAAAACCGTTTAAAAAATAATGTGCATGATATAATTCAATTATTTATATAACAACTAAAACTTTTGTTGTACCTTTATCGAGTATCTGAATCGAAGAAAAAAAGAAAATATTTTTTAATAAAACGATGAAAAAAAACAATTTTTTTTTGCTATTTTCTTTTCCATTTTGTAAGAATTTACATTTACAAATCAGCATTTCATTTCATTTAGTTTTTGTTTTATTATTATTTTTTAAATATATTTAAAAGTAATTGATATTATAATTAGTTTATAATATTTTCACTTAACATTTTATATAATCCTTCTGTTCAATTAAAAATCATAATTAGATTTCATCATAATTCATTTCCATTGTGTTGTTGTTGTTGTTAGTGGTTTGTGTTAGTTTTCGCTGTGCTCTGTAGCTGCTGCTGCTGCTGATTCGGTGGCATCTGCATTCAGTGAAGATTTTTTGGGGCTTGGCTCGCTGCATTCTCCGTGTTCTGGTTCAGCCAATTTTAATGCTGCGGCATGTTCTGCATCAACATCAGTAATATCAGTATCGCCGCCACCAGTAGCAGCTGCGGTGTCATCATTATCAGCATTTGTTGTGCCATTCTTCGCTGCAACACCGCATTCCTCTTCCGGATGTGTAGCTTTACGCTTATCAATACGCTCTACCAAAGCTTTGTGCAGCTGGCCAATTTCAACGGGCCGTGCCATGGCCAAAAACACCTTTATTTTGCCTGTATTATCCATGGCAGTTAAACGCAGCGATTTTTGCGAAGGCCTTTCGGCAACCATACCTGCCCAGACTTTCGTGTTGAGCAACAGACGCAGATTGCCTGCTGTTCTGAATACAACACGTGAACACCCACGTTCTTTTTTCGAGTCATTCAAGCGCAAACTACCACGGCCGCGTTCCTCCCAGTTGCTGTTCACGAAAGCAAATAGTTTGCAGCTAACATCGACTATGTTAGCCTCATCCTCCTCACCCGTGAATGTTTCCACCTCTTCGTATTTGCGCTTCTGTGCGCGACTTTCTTCATATTCACGTGCCACTTCGGTTAAACTCTTTGACTCAGTCTCCTTGTTATCTGTAGTTTGTGCCACTTTTGTAATAACGCTTGAGAAGAGTAACTCGCCCGTGGAGTTACCGGAAGCATTTGCTGTCTCAGCATTGCAATTATTATCGGTGTTAATGTTTTCCTATTGTAAAAACAAAATAAAAGAACATTGTACTGGTGTGGCATATTTTATGTATAGATTTTTTCACTTACGCCTATTACGCGCTCGTGCACATTCTGTCCAAAAACAAAGCCGGAACTTTCTACGCGTGGCATAGATGTCTTAGCTGCGGCAAACATATTTACACGTTCTATGCCATTTTTCGACAATAGTTTTAACGGATCTGGACGCTCATCCACTTCATCTTCTTCATTTTCAGCCACCTGTTTATCCTCCACCGGCTTGACGGCGATAGCCTCGCTAACGCTTAGTTTGTCCTCTTCTTCTTGTTCATCAATATCATCCTTCAAAAAGGGATTCTTGACTGCAGCATCTTTTTCTTTGCTATCCAGCGAGGAATTGTTGCTCAGCGCTGAGCCTAGCACCGACGTACCTAATACGGATGGACGCAGAACACCACTGCGCAGCAACGGATTCGCGCCACCGAGGCGTGATGCCTGCAGTATGGAGCTAGCGCCATTTGAATCGTTTGATGTATCTGCAGCAGAATAGAGAAGAAAAATCGGTTTGCATTTGATTTTGGTATTCTACTGGGCGCGCATGTTTGTAGCATTCAGTTAAACCGTAGTACAAAAGCTGCTGCCAATTCAAGTGGCATCTATATTTTATTAAGTTTACTTACCATTATTTTCGGACATTTTGCAGCCAAAGTTTATGTTTAATTTCCAAAAAAAAAAAAATCTCCACAAACTTCAACAAACTACTGCTAGTGTCTTACTCACTTGCTATCCTACTCGCACTCACAAACAATGCTTGCTTAGTTCTTGCCTAGGAGTGGTAGCACTAAAAAAAGCATGGCGCTGCCAATCGTTTCGAGACAGTGCTGCCAAACAAACATTTTTCATACATTTCGGATTATTTAGTACATAGGTATTTTGACACAAGAAACAATTTTACAAGTCATCGGCGAGCTGTGGCGAAAATTTATATTATTTTGTACGGCATATAAGACTTCGAGATTTTGAAAATATAATAAATCATCAACTATCAGCAATAACAGTAAGTGCAACATGGCCCAAACCCTGGAAGATAAGTCAATTTGGGAGGATGGTGAGGAAACGCTCGGCGAGGAGGTGCTGCGTATGACTACCGATGATATTTTGAACAGGACACGTCTAATGGACAACGAAATTAAGATAATGAAGAGTGAAGTAATGCGCATAACACATGAAATTCAGGCGCAAAACGAAAAGATCAAGGATAACACCGAAAAGATTAAGGTAAGCAATAAAAATTTCAAGCAGCCAAGTGAGAAATACTGAATTTACGTTTCCAACCCCCTCCTTGTAGGTTAATAAAACATTGCCGTATCTGGTGTCAAATGTCATTGAGTTGCTGGATGTCGATCCGCAAGAGGAAGAAGACGACGGCGCCGTTACTGTGCTAGACAACCAGCGTAAGGGAAAATGTGCCGTTATAAAGACTTCGACACGTCAAGCGTACTTTTTGCCTGTTATCGGTTTGGTCGATGCTGAGAAGCTGAAGCCCGGCGACTTGGTCGGCGTCAACAAAGACTCATATCTTATATTGGAAACGCTACCAGCAGAGTATGATGCACGTGTCAAGGCTATGGAAGTCGATGAACGTCCAACGGAACAGTATTCCGATATTGGTGGTCTCGACAAACAGATTCAAGAGCTTATCGAAGCTGTTGTTTTGCCCATGACGCATAAGGAGAAGTTCAAGAACTTGGGCATACATCCGCCAAAGGGTGTGCTGCTCTATGGTCCACCAGGCACTGGAAAAACTTTGTTGGCACGTGCGTGTGCTGCGCAGACAAAATCAACTTTTCTTAAATTGGCTGGTCCACAACTTGTGCAGATGTTTATTGGTGATGGTGCTAAACTAGTACGCGATGCGTTCGCGCTGGCCAAAGAGAAATCTCCGGCAATTATATTCATTGATGAATTGGATGCTATCGGTACGAAACGTTTCGACTCGGAGAAAGCCGGAGATCGTGAAGTACAACGCACTATGTTGGAGCTGTTGAATCAGCTCGACGGTTTTAGCTCAACTGCAGATATTAAAGTCATTGCCGCCACAAATCGTGTTGATATTCTCGATCCTGCGCTACTGCGTTCCGGTCGTCTTGATCGTAAGATCGAATTTCCGCATCCGAATGAGGAGGCACGTGCACGCATTATGCAGATTCATTCGCGTAAAATGAACGTCAGCACCGATGTTAACTTTGAAGAGTTGTCGCGTTCGACCGATGATTTTAATGGTGCACAATGTAAAGCAGTATGTGTAGAGGCCGGTATGATTGCGCTGCGTCGCTCGGCCTCGAGCGTAACTCATGAGGATTTCATGGACGCGATTATGGAGGTTCAGGCCAAGAAGAAGGCCAATCTGAACTATTATGCCTAAGTTTAAGTCACCAATAATTAAAGAAAAAAATTATTTACATTTCATTTATTATAATTTTTAGAGTGTATAAGCTGCGCTACATTAAAACTATTAAACAAAATTCTAATTCCGATTGTATTAATAGCTTTTTAGTGTACCTACAGGTTTTTCATCTTGGGCCAGAATACAACCCATATGTTCGGCAGACGTATGTTTATGAATATTTCTTGTCCTAAATTATGTTTCACTGCCATATAATTCTGAGTTAAATTTTTCTTTTACAGATATTGCTAAAACTAACGAATGCTGAGGATGCTTTGGATAGTTTACATTTGACATAAACTCCACCACATCTCCATCTTTCCAGTTCTATGGGAGTTTATGGACGAAATCTACATTTACATTTCCAATTCGAGTGTATCCTCTGTTGGTGTGAATATTTTCCATAATTTTGATTTGCATGGCTTTTTCTAGCGAAACTGGTGATTCATGTTTGACACTTGAGAATGTTCTGGAGGTTTTACTTAACTGACCATTATGCAGTACCGAGAGATTGGCGCCTTCGTAAATCCTTTATACGAGTATTATTGTGATAAGTTTCTACACAGCTTATCAGTGTTCTTAAGCAAGTCTGCTTATTGGGAATTATTGACTCTTTTTTCTGGAAACGCTTATGGAAGTTGGAGGCTAGTAGTTTGAGTTGAGCACCGTGATTTTTTCTTTGATTAAATTTTCAGTTGGTGGGTACAGTTTCAATGGCAAGTGACGTCTGTAGCATTTGTGCCACCCATTTGGGATATACATACGCTTTATTTGTTTTTAGGTTTTTCATGGCATTACAGATATTTCTCACTGATTAATTATCGATTCTTCTAGGAGTCCTTCATTTTGTTTCAAGCTTGCTGGAAGTGCAAAAAAAGTTACGAAAAACACAGACCACTGTTGACTTTTTGTATAAAAGAACTCAATATCAACTTAATAATTGATCTGGTGGGACGGACGCTTCGCATATACATCAATGGGTGTGAAAATCTTCAATCAATATTAGCTTGAAACTCGATGTGGTGGCTTTTTATGGACAGAAGCTTCATACACATACATATATAAATGGGCCATTTAGGGTTTGTTTGGTTTGTGCTTTTCGAGTCTTTCGGGCCTGTTCGAGCTGCAGAGTTAAGGCCCAAGCAAGTACGAAAGAGGCCGAATTTCAGGCTCGAACACGTTTTTTATCAAGTGCATATATTCGTATTAATATTTTTAATTAATTAAATGCAAATAAATTAATAAATATAAAAAAATTAAATAAATATATATAAAAAAAATGTATAAATAAATAATAACAATAACAAGAATGCAATGAACACTACAAAAAATTACTACTGCAATACATCAACAATAGCTCAATACCGCAGATCACAGACCATCACTAATGAAACTACACACATACAACAACTCAAATATCCAAGACCACTCTTAGGGCATAATTCGTTCAAAAAAATGAATCAAAATGTATCAAACAATTTTTATTAAATTTTGTGTGAAAAATGAATTAAATGCTCCAATGCACTTAAAATATGGAATGAAACATTTGGCGAGTTTACTTTGGGCACTTGTAGAAGGCCGAGACGATGTTAAAGACCGCACCCGTCTTGAACGTCAGCACGTCGACAACCGATGAAGACGTTGAAGCAGTTAATAAAATTGTTCTGAAGAATAACTAATAGAGAAGTTGCTGAATTGCCATGCAATTATTTCGGAAGTTTTGGAAATGAAACGTGTGGCAGCGTAGTTTGTTCCTAAATTGCTAAATTTTGAGGAAAAGAACCGTCGCATGAGCATTGCTCAGGAACTGTTGTATGAAGTTCGGTCAAATGTGAAGGTTTTGCTCACTGTTTTCTTCGATGAAAATGGTCGTGCGGCCAATAATAATACTACCTCTTGAAGTTATGAGACGTTTGCGTGAAGAAAACGCCAGAATTTGTGGCAAAACAATTAATGGCTTTTGCATGACGATAATGCATCTGCTCACACATCATTACTTTTTCGTTATTTTTTGGTCAAAAACTACTCTGTAATCATGCCTAAGCCTCCGTATTGGTCCCCTGCGTTTTTTACCAGTTCGAGTACTTTTATAAAAGATATTAATGAACAATTATTTTTCGAGAAAAATAAAACATTGCATTGATTAAAATAGAAATAAAATGTCGAAAGGTTTATAATTATTTACAAACACAGACTAAATATAACTTAAGCGTATAATGCAACATTAAATTAACCGTTTTAATATTTTTAGGACTAATCAGTTGGATCAGCGCTCGTGCCTCGGCCCGTTTGCTGCGCTGAGTTGCTGTCGGGCGTGGTGGAGTTGGCAGTTGCTGCATGCGACGTCGATGCTGCCGACACAGACGTCGTTGACAACGTCGACGCCAATGCAGCGGACTTTTTCTTTGATTAAATTTTCAGTTGGTGGGTACAGTTTCAATGGCAAGTGACGTCTGTAGCATTTGTGCCACCCATTTGGGATATACATACGCTTTATTTGTTTTTAGGTTTTTCATGGCATTACAGATATTTCTCACTGATTAATTATCGATTCTTCTAGGAGTCCTTCATTTTGTTTCAAGCTTGCTGGAAGTGCAAAAAAAGTTACGAAAAACACAGACCACTGTTGACTTTTTGTATAAAAGAACTCAATATCAACTTAATAATTGATCTGGTGGGACGGACGCTTCGCATATACATCAATGGGTGTGAAAATCTTCAATCAATATTAGCTTGAAACTCGATGTGGTGGCTTTTTATGGACAGAAGCTTCATACACATACATATATAAATGGGCCATTTAGGGTTTGTTTGGTTTGTGCTTTTCGAGTCTTTCGGGCCTGTTCGAGCTGCAGAGTTAAGGCCCAAGCAAGTACGAAAGAGGCCGAATTTCAGGCTCGAACACGTTTTTTATCAAGTGCATATATTCGTATTAATATTTTTAATTAATTAAATGCAAATAAATTAATAAATATAAAAAAATTAAATAAATATATATAAAAAAAATGTATAAATAAATAATAACAATAACAAGAATGCAATGAACACTACAAAAAATTACTACTGCAATACATCAACAATAGCTCAATACCGCAGATCACAGACCATCACTAATGAAACTACACACATACAACAACTCAAATATCCAAGACCACTCTTAGGGCATAATTCGTTCAAAAAAATGAATCAAAATGTATCAAACAATTTTTATTAAATTTTGTGTGAAAAATGAATTAAATGCTCCAATGCACTTAAAATATGGAATGAAACATTTGGCGAGTTTACTTTGGGCACTTGTAGAAGGCCGAGACGATGTTAAAGACCGCACCCGTCTTGAACGTCAGCACGTCGACAACCGATGAAGACGTTGAAGCAGTTAATAAAATTGTTCTGAAGAATAACTAATAGAGAAGTTGCTGAATTGCCATGCAATTATTTCGGAAGTTTTGGAAATGAAACGTGTGGCAGCGTAGTTTGTTCCTAAATTGCTAAATTTTGAGGAAAAGAACCGTCGCATGAGCATTGCTCAGGAACTGTTGTATGAAGTTCGGTCAAATGTGAAGGTTTTGCTCACTGTTTTCTTCGATGAAAATGGTCGTGCGGCCAATAATAATACTACCTCTTGAAGTTATGAGACGTTTGCGTGAAGAAAACGCCAGAATTTGTGGCAAAACAATTAATGGCTTTTGCATGACGATAATGCATCTGCTCACACATCATTACTTTTTCGTTATTTTTTGGTCAAAAACTACTCTGTAATCATGCCTAAGCCTCCGTATTGGTCCCCTGCGTTTTTTACCAGTTCGAGTACTTTTATAAAAGATATTAATGAACAATTATTTTTCGAGAAAAATAAAACATTGCATTGATTAAAATAGAAATAAAATGTCGAAAGGTTTATAATTATTTACAAACACAGACTAAATATAACTTAAGCGTATAATGCAACATTAAATTAACCGTTTTAATATTTTTAGGACTAATCAGTTGGATCAGCGCTCGTGCCTCGGCCCGTTTGCTGCGCTGAGTTGCTGTCGGGCGTGGTGGAGTTGGCAGTTGCTGCATGCGACGTCGATGCTGCCGACACAGACGTCGTTGACAACGTCGACGCCAATGCAGCGGACGAGGTTGATGGTGCATCGTCATTTGTCTCTATGGTAGTGCCAGCATTGCTGAGAGCTTCTGGGGATGTAAGGGCTTCACCCGCTGGCGGAATAGCTGGAGCGACTTGTTCTGCTTGAGCTTGGACATTATCATTTTGCTGTTGTTGCTGCTGCTGCTGATATGGCCTTCTCGTGTACATAATAAATCCGAGTAGCAGAGTAAGTATTGTTATCATATAGAGATCCCAATTAGCGGCAATGTTTTCATCCAGATAGAAGATAAATTTGTAGGGTGACTAAAATAACATTTTTAAAGAATACGGTTGTAGAATCAATTGAAAAATGTGCTACTTACTTCCTTGATGGCTTCCATTTTTGCTAACATTTGCAATTTAAACAAAGCTATGGCAACCGGTACCCGTGCATCAGAATTTGTCTCCGCTGCCAAATCGTACAATCGCTTCGCCAAATGCCAATCTCGCTTCATGCCCAAACCCTGCTCATGCATATAGCCCAGATTAAACATAGCCTGTGCGTTGTATTGCTGTTCCGAAGCCTTTCTATAAAGTGCAGCAGCAGTTTCGAAGTCAATCGTTGTGCCCCAGCCGTAGTAGTAATAGTCACCGAGTTTAACTTGCGCTGCAGAATAACCCTGACCCGCAGCACGTTTCCAATAATAAAACGCACGTATCAGATCTTCGTGACGATCATGGAATATCTTAACCTCTTCGCGGTCCAATAGAAAAGCGGCATTACTTTGCGCAACCTCATAGCCTAGCTCGGCCATCAGAGCATATTGCATGTATGCCTCATCAATGCGATTCTGCTTATAGTCATTGTATGCATGCATTAGTTGTGTGCTCCAGCGGCCACGCTCGGCAACATTTTTAAAGAACTAATGCAAACAGTTAATTTATGTATCAATTTTAAATTATTTAATTATTGTACTCACTTCAACCGCTGCTGGGCAAGAGCGTAGCATGCCCATGCCATAGGCGTGCATGATGCCCAGATTATAGTACGCCAGTACATGTCCCGATTGAGATGCTAGATTGAAATACTTGAGCGCCAACTTGTAGTCTGTCTTAACGCCATTACCAGCTAAAAAGAAAAAAGTAGTTTAAATACTATAAAAGACATATTTTCTGCAATTATGTACGTACTAAAATACATATTGCCCAGTTGCAGTTGTCCATCGACCCAGCCTTGGTCAGCTGCTTGTGTAAAGTACGATAGTGCCTTTATTGGATCCTTAGCTAATCCTAGCCCCTTTAAATACATCAAGCCCAAACCGCTCTGACCAACTGGATCTCCCATTTCGGCAGCTTTGCTGAAATACTAACATGCAATGAAACACATAAAATTAGAAAAACCAAACATATGTAATTATAGATTAAACTTACCTTGAATGCAGTCTCATTGTCCGCTTTAATGTGTTCGCTGCCCTCCAAATACAACTTGCCGAGAAAAGCAAAGCCTATGGCATTGCCAGCATTTGCTGCCTGCGTAAAATACTCTAATGCTTTCTGGTGATCCTGTTGTGTTGCCTTACCACCTTGGTAGTACAACTGGCCCAGACCCACCTGTGACTGGACATCGCCCTTATCTGCTAACAGCTGGTAGTAATCCACAATTTCAGTCTCATGACTGCCAGGGTTCTCCGACTCATCTAATAAACGTACACGATGTACAATAGGTCCATTCGAGAAAGTCACCTTTGAGGCAACCTTTTTGGCAACTTTTTTATAGTAGATAAGCGATTTTTCGCAACTTATGGGCACATTTATGCCGTAAGAGTAGCGATAGCCCATTGCCATTTGAGCATATGTATTATCACCGAGTGCAGCAAGCGTGAGATGTATTAAAGACAATGGTTGGCTAACATTTTTGCCACCCACTCCTACAGAATAGAGATAGGCCAGACCCATGTGTGCCTCCGGTATACCTTCCTTCGCCAGACTGGTAAATTCTTCAGCTGCAAACGTAAAATTAAATTCCAACCAATGACCCAACAAATGCGCCCAAGCTAATTCCGCGCGTGCTTTCAAATGATTTGATTCGGCAGCTTTACGTAGCAGCGTATAAGCGACGCGCTTGTCTGTACGAGGCTTGGCTAGCATCGCCATAGCGTTCTCATAGAGTGTATCAGCTGTAGTGCAATATATAACGCATTTAATAATTAAAATCAATGAAAATGTGCAAAAGTATTACTTACCTTCAATGTCTTCCACAGTCGGCGCTTCTTCAGCGCCGCTTTCTGTACTGGCAGCGGCAGCTTCAGCACTTTCTTTTCGTTTTTTCTCAATTGCTTCGATTTCGTTCTTTAGATCCTGTCGCACTAAATTCTCATTCCAAAGTCGTTCGAATATGGCAGTTTGCAAAACTTTTGACCGTTGTCCCATTTGCTCACCGAAGGCCACTGCCAAATTCGGTTTGTCATTGACATATTTCGCAGCCTTGCGTTCATTGTCACCCACTCCGGCAGCACCCTTTGGCTCTTTCACACTACTGTCCGCAGGCTGCTGTTCGTTCGTATTAGTTGCGCCTGTTTTGCTTTGCTCAGTGTTTTCTAATTCTACGGCGCTGCCGCCTGTTACTTCTTCGCTCTCAGCGGTCGTTATCGGACCGTGCAATTCTTCCAGCAAAACTGTTTGCCCATGATATGCCATGAGCAGCAGCATCACCAGCGTTATGCGGTGTAGCTTCATTTTCACCTGTTTATAGTTTAAGGAAATTTATTTATGAATTTTGGTTTAGACGACAAATTTTTAGTATTTCAATCTAAAAATTAAGAAAAACGATCGAGCAAACGAACGTCTGACGTGTTGGGTTCGTGCTTGACTCCTACTGTTTATGGAGTTTCGTCTTGTTTCACTGATAAGCACACTTACCGTTCAGTTCTTATTCTCGCGACTGCGTATTTGTCAATTTCGCATTATTTTAATTATATTAAATATTTTTTTTTTTGTTTTATTGCTTCGGACTTTTTTTTCACACGTAAGTAGAGTTTTGTTGTAGTTTAACAGTGTACAGTGCTGCAAAATGTCCAAAGTAGATGGAACGGAATAATACGGCGAGACTAGAGATGGACATGCGATTTAGTGACTGGAGCATATGGTACGGCATATGTACATATATTTTTGATTAAAATGGGAATAAAAACTATTTGTGTGAGTAAAAATATATAAGACTAACTTCGTAGCAGTAAACCATTCGCTTCGATTGTTCATTATTGAGGTATTTAAATTCTACTGAAAATTTGTATTTACATAAACTCATACGGGTAATGCTTTTTTTGATAATGCTCCTTCGCCATTCGATTGACATGTGAGTACATATGTATGCACATTAGTGGCATTGCTTTTACAAAAAAAAAAAACATTTTACCGCTTATAATTTACAATATACATATAAAAAAAAGACAAAATAAAACTTGTGGAGTTCTTAATGTGTCCATCAACATTTTTAAATTGCTTTAAAAAAGTTTATCGATACTAACTGCATCAGAAAATATAAAAAGAATGATCTAATTAAATTTTTCAACTATTTTAATTAATACAATTCCATACAAATTTGTGCTCACACCAATATGTAGTCTATTTTTATTTGCATTTTAACAATTTAACATGATGTGTATGATTCATGTTATTTACAAACGCTAACAAAATTGAGTCATCATAATACTTTTTTGTAATGAAATATGGTTTTTAAAATAAGTTTTAATTTCGTGGATGATTGAATTTCGTGATTTGTTTTTACTCACGCTCCCGTTACTAATACCCGCGTACGATGAAACAGCTGATAGATTATGTAAATCTTTAGAACAATAACAATAAATGCAACTGTAACGCTGCGGAGTAGACGTAGTTTGCTGGCACAATTGACGCTTTCTAGCTATCTTCATTAAAATTCAGAGAAAAAGTGTTTGCATTGTTCTGAATCATATTCGCATCGCACTCTCGTTTCGTCAGCAAATTCAATTTACACGGCATGGAAATGAGTGTAAGTATTGATGAATGGTGACAAACCAGTTTTAAGAGAACAAGCACAGCTGACGACGCTCCAAGTCTGCTGTGCCGCCGTACTTCGCCAGACTGAATCGAATTCATTCGTTAACTGAGTTGAGCGCGCGCTGGTGAAAGTTACAAGCCGCCGCTACAGTTGTTAAGTGGTAGAAGAGAGTTGTTAATTATTATATTTGTTTTTGGTTCTGTTTAATTTTCATTTAAAAAGGCTGCAATGTTTGCGCGTATATCCTTTTATCCGACATTGCTCTACAATGTCCTGATGGAAAAAGCCAGCGCCCGGAATTGGTACGATCGCATTGATGATAATGTAATATTGGGCGCGTTACCATTTCGCACTCAGGCAAATGATGTGAGTAAAATTGAAATCCATTTTTGAAAGCTTAATTACCATACATTAAACACTTGTTGCAGCTGATTAAAAATGAAAACATGAAGGCCGTCGTCTCGATGAATGAAGACTATGAGCTGACAGCTTTTTCCAACAACGACATAAAGTGGAAAAATTTGGGCGTAGAATTTCTGCAGTTGGCCACCACAGATATTTTCGAATCACCTTGTCAAGAGAAACTTTTCCGTGGCGTTGAGTTTATAAATAAGTTTCTGCCGCTAAGCAGTCGTATAAGTAATCTCAGTACCACAGCAAATCCGGAAAACATTGGCTCTGTCTATGTGCACTGTAAGGCAGGTCGCACGCGTAGCGCTACACTTGTTGGTTGTTATTTAATGATGGTGAGTAATAATTGTCAATTTGAATGTTTGCAACGCATTAAAGAAGGCATCGTAGACTCAATAAAGTATATATATTGTCCGTCCGTCTGATTGTTGCTGCGCATTGTTTTTGATTTATTTTTTTTTAGATACCTGGCTGAATGCTGGTATTTAACCTTCTTTCAGTAATGCTACGCACACTTTTGTGTTTCTGTATGAAAAACTTCTATATTTAGTCAAAATCAGCTTGAAATTTGATATGGATACTTTTTATATATATACATATACCAATGGACGTCTCCCTCCCAATCTTTGGGGTAGCTCCCATACAATCCCACCGCTAACTTTTATAAATTTGTATGAACAACTTCTTTAGTTAAGTTTTGGAATTCAATATGGTGGCTTCTTATGGCATCATATATTATATTAACATACGTGTCTCCAGATAGCCCTCATAAACCCATCGGTTATTTACACACGCTTTTTGGGGTAGACCCTACTCAAACCCACTTTTGTGGTTTACAATACAATATGAAGTTTAGTTTGAATGGTATTAGAGCTTCGGTTTAACAGCAGTTAGTTTATTTGTTTAATTTTTGGAAAAACTGTTATTCCCATTTTTCATCTTATTTTGACGAGTATCAGTAATAATCCATTATCAGTCCATAATTTGTAAACAATTCTATTGCAATTCATGTAGTTTTTTTTTTTCTTCTAGAAAAACGGCTGGACACCGGATGAGGCTGTATCTCATATGCGTAGCTGTCGTCCACACATTTTGCTACATACCAAACAATGGGATGCGCTACGTTTGTTTTATCAAAATAACGTACAAAAGTCATGACCTTGCGTTACACAAAGCTAGTTCAGAGAACGTAATACTTCGTTGTCACAAAAAGCGCAGCACCACAAACTTTGTTATGTAAATATGCATGTTTGTAGCATATTGTTTTGTGATAAGATTTCTACCAAGTAAATTGAGTTTCTATAGATCACAATTTTTTTTTTATTTAAATTAAGTAAACCCAACAGACGTCATACAACCGCGAACTAAATAATAAATTATGTATATTTCGTAGAAAAACGCAATCGCTGTGTGATTTTTCGTGGTGACTCCATCTTTGACATCACACAATTGCTAATTAGCGTGTAATACATTTTAAGAATCGCTGTGACCCTTAATGGACCAGAACTTCTTAACTCCATTGGCGAGTCCGATATCGTTGAAAATGAAATAGAATAGGCCGCCCAATGTGGCAATGGAGAGCAAGAGCAACGATATGTGTCCAACCTTCGGCAGTATATTACCAACCACAGATGGACGCAAATAGTCCACGATAAGTGCTTCAAGACCCCTGTACAAAATTAATAACAAAATGCAGTTTCTAAACAACAGTAAGCAAAAGACGACATCTAATTACCAGTGCGTGTGCAACACAACGGAGATAGCCATCAGCACATCGGTTGGCTGTGAGGGAAAGATGAAAGCCACCGGAATGACTGCCAGTAAAGCTAAGGAAATACCACGTTCAATGGTCCAGAGTGTAGTGTGATTACCGCCATCTGCAGCCATTCTCGGTGCACTTGTTGCAATGCTGCGTGAAGCCATTGGCTATTAAAAAAAAAGAAACCGAAGGGAGTGGTACCGGAAAAAACTTAACTGAACAAGTTATACTTACGGCAACATACTTGACTAGAGACACAGGCTTAGTCAATGCGCTGCGCTGTGCGGCCACGAATGAGGAATAGCTACTCTTCAACGGAGTCTGGCGTGCGGCCTTCAAGAAGGTGGCGGCTAATGGTGGTAGACATATACAGAGGTTATATAATACAAACTTTTCTCAAACTTATTTTCGTATTGTAAGCGATTGTTGCACAATATTTACCATTGCATCTAGCAACGTTGCGGAGTACGGATAGCGACATTGTTATTTCCGCTTATACAAGTATTTCTAGCAATTTTATAAATTTCGTTTGCCTACTTTATTTTGCTCCGGTCGTATCGCTATGCTTCTTCTTCTTCTGATCTTTTGAAACTTGGCAGCACAGAATATTATATGAAAACTTTTCACTTGGCAGTACGGAATAGATTGGCAGTTAAACTCAAACTTACTTATATATTTAAAATTCAAATGTGAAATGAAAACAAAATTAAAAAACAAGAGAAAACAGTAACTTCTTGGAAACCGAAGCATTAATACTTTTTAGACTTGCAGGTTTTTTACTTGGCAGTGCTGGTGTTTTACTTCAGGTTTTAAATTATTAAATCGATGCTGAGATTTAAAAATTTTTAATATAATAATATTTGTTCATATTAGTTTTTGGCATGAATTTCGATTTTTAGACTGTTTATGAAGTTCTTAGTCAAAATTAGAAAGACCACTAATTGTTTACTATTCGGTCTAAATTTAGCTAAATTTCGAAAGTGGTCTATGAGTAAAAAAAAGTTTGGGAACCTCTGATTTAACTGATGTGGACACACCTTTCTTTTAACCAAATCTTCAGATAATATTTTGAAGATTGTACAGTAAGATGAATTTAATTCTTCTGCCAGCATTCTCACAGTGGAATTTGCATAGATAGCGATTATTTCACTTACTTTTTCCACTAACGCAGCACGTTCGTATCGTCTATGTCTTGGATCATCATTTAAATCATCACGACCGTTTTTATATCGTGTAAACCAAGTGTAAACTTGAGTACGACTCATGCAATCACTCACAAACTTTTTTTTTTCGAATTTCATGAGTCTCATAAAATTTTTTAACCGAGTTTAAAACAAAATTTAATATTTGCTCTTCGTCCCATTATGTTTTTATAAAAACTACTGTTATTAAAACGTGTGTCATTTTGTAACATGTCAAACGCTTAGCATAAATTTAGCTGCTTTCGAAAGAAGAAAAATGTATCTTTCTAACACTACTAACATTTAATAGATGGGATTATGTGTTCTATGATTTAAATTAAAAGTTTGGTTATTTTTAGATCACCTCTTGTACATAATGCACTTATTTATTTCAACTACAATACAATATGTGTGTGTACACATATGTATTTATAAGTGACCCTATGCTTCAGGTACGAGCGTCTGGTAAATAAATATATGTGTGTACACATACATATTTATGTACTACTTTTATAACACAGTTTTCCTTGTTGGCGGACGGCCGTATATGGTTGCTCTGCCATATTCTTGATAAACTGATGATAGTTTCGAGTGACGATCGAGTGGTACAGTAAAAAGCAATTGAATTTTTTGGAATGCACGCCGCAATGTTTCAGAACTTTGCCTTTCCAGCTGTTTTAACAGATAGTCCACTATATGCTGAGCAAGCAACTGGTAAAATAAATCATTATTATATAAATAATTCACACGAAATATCATAAAATTCATACGAAAATGGATTACATGCATATGACACGCTGAATATCAAAATAAGACAAACTTTGAATTTGCGAAAAAATGAAACAATTTTTTTTTTTTTTTGTACTTCAGTAAACAATACACTTATACTACTTTCTACTTTTTTACTTATAGAAACTGAATTAGTTGTAACTTTTTAGCTAACAGAGTGCCATACTTAAGTATTAGAAAATTAGAGAGACTTACACAAACTTTATCTATGCTAACATTGCATGTATCGTGCATCCTCTGATGTTCGCAGAGTATCATATTAAGAATCGGTGGGTCTTCAAGCCCATTAAAGATGAGTGACTCAATGTAATTCATAATGGCTGTGGCATGATAGTGTAGTCTGTCAAGAATAATCTTTTCTCTTCCAAAACGATAAATATCGATATTGTGCTCGTGCTCGGTTAGAAAACTGCAATGTATGAAACATATGTATGATTTGTATTTTGATTTTAGTCCGTGTACGTTAACTTACGTAAATAACACATCTTTGCCAAAGCGCCGCTTGAAGGGCGCAATGATACGCCATGCTCGCTTTAGCGCTGTTTTCTCGGTCCAAGTGAATTTCGTTTCATCGGTGATAGGATTGTTATCAACTAGTGCCAATGGTTTTGGGTAAACTCTTTGGCGATGCGATACATCGTGGTCCGAAAATGATACGTTCATATTTGGTCAAATAGCACGGTAAAAAAAAAAACAATGACAAACGCCACAACAATTTCAACTAAAACTAAGAACAATCGTATTGAATATACATATATGTAACAGCAGAGAAAACAGAACAAATATTAATGTTTGATTAATGTTTCAATGTTAGAAACAAAAGCAAATTTATTTGGAATTCGGAAAGATTATATTACCGAACTAGACGTACATATGTAATATTCTATGTATGGAATCAAGCTTTGTTTTATTATTGTTATGTAGTTTATTAATTTCTGTTAACTAATAATATTTTTACAGAATTTTAATGCTTGAAACTATAGTTCTAATTCACTTTATGATACAATATATCAGAAAAGTATAACTGCAAAAGTCTGCGTACAGACTTTTTTTTTTAAGAAATTGATGTGTTAATAACTAGTAGGATAACCCTTTCTCGCCAGTACTTCCGTAAGACATCTTGGCATGGATTCCACAAGTTTTTTTTATCTTCAGTTTTCCAATTAGTCCCTTACTCGGCATTTTTTCATAATTGTGTAGGTAATGGGGTGCTCTTTTGGAATCAGCTCCGGACATTGGGGAGGTGTTCTCAACATATTTTTTTATATTATAAAGGAGCCAGAGCTTAACTTTATGCGCATTGTGTTTGGGGTCAGTGTCTTGCTGAAAGCAAAACTCGTCTTCTAGCCTCAACTTCTGGGAACTTTACAGCAAATTATCCTTCAAAACTTCGATATAACTAATTTGATCCATTATTTATTCAATAAAAGTTTGTTTCCCAATTCCATTGCCATACATCCCAAACCACAACTGCTCCTCCAACATGTTTTACGGTTGGTAACAAATTTTCCCTTTCAAAGACCGAACCGCTCTTTCTTCATACCAGATTTTGTCCTTTTGTTCCGAATAAACAAAATTTGCTCTCATCCGAAAAGCGAACCTTGTTCCAAAATTCTGGGGGCTTGGTAACATACTTAACTCCATGCGCTTCTGCTTATTTACAGCTGAGATATGGGGCTTCTTACGGGCAACTCCACCATGATACCCAGCTTTTATTTTTTAAATTTCAGGTTTGTATCATCGGAAATTATTTTTGAATACCTTTCTTCTAGTTCGTGTGCAGTCAACCTTGGATTCTGTCGCACTAACTGAATGTCGCGTATTTTCACTCATTTTGTGAAGACAGTTAGACGACCTGATCAGGGTTTTGACTGGATAGAGACATTTGATATGTAGTTAGTTACTAGTCTTTGTATTGATGAGTGAGCTCTGCCCACTACTTTTCCAATTTTTCTATAGGATTTCCCTTAAGATAATTTTTTCCCCATCCGCACAAAATATTTATTTCCGTTGTTGTCTATGATTTCTAAAAATGTTTTTAGGGAACGGTAATCGCATATTTGCTCATTCCATAGGTCTGGCATGCAGCTGTACGGTAGGACTTTTCTGACATGTTGTAGCAAAAAATGAATTAAAACTATAATTGTAAGTACTATTGAACTATTTTTACCAATGGTTTGGCACCAAAGTGTTTAAAATTAAATTCAGGTTGATAGTTTAGATACACAGTTTAATAGTAAAAAGTTTTCATATTTAAATTAAAGTGTAGTTATTTTTGATTTAAAGTGTTGTCACAGTTAATTGAAATATGTTTATCAGTAAAAATTAAATGTTTTCATATCTAATTTAAATATTGTCCATCTATAATTTAACTATTAAACATATTTAATTTTTTAATACCCTGCACACAAAAATATTTGTAAGCAGGCTATATTGGGTTGGTTGACTTGTTGTATCTTGAGTTACAGTAACATCAAGAGCTAATATAGACGTCGTTTTGAGATTTTTTTTTTAAGTTCCCCATTATTTTATTTTCCAACATAATCTTGTATTAGTTTGATACACGTAGTTCAATGAACCTGAAATTTTTTATACACCTTGAATAAAATGATTTCTTAAAGCGCTCTAAATAGTTTTTGTTGTTGTTGTTGTTGTTGCTGTAATGACAGCCTACATTCGAACCAAATCTTTTAGCACCAATTCTTCCGGTTTGGAAAAATAAAATTGTCGCAGCGGCCACTATACTGGATGAGCTACCAATACGTATCACAATTCATACAATTTGGCATTGCAACAATGGGATTTTATCGATGCATTGTCCTGGTAAAAAAACAATTTTTTGCTGCCGCTTTCGGTGTTTATATCGTTGTTATACTGTCACACAAACTTTTTCCCTCTGTGACTGTTCGTTGGTGTCCGGTGAGAGGTGATGTTTCATCCACTGTTCCGAAACAATGCAAATAAATATATTTATTGTATGCGTTCTAATCTCCCACATTAAAACTTTCCGCTACAAAATATTAGTTTAACTTTGGCTTTATTTTAAAATCGTACAATATATATGCAATATACTATATACATAGGAATATACATTTATTTAACAATATTTTAAATAACAACGGATTTGTCTAACTTTTTAACTTACAAATAATGGAATACTTTAACGCAACTAAAAATATGCTAGCAACTCATTCTGGCTTCTTGCCATTAAGACGATCCTGAATCTCCTGTAGACTCAGGCCCTTCGTCTCCATGACAACAAAGAGCACAAAGAAGAATGCAACGACGCAAAAACCGGCAAATAACCAGAAAGCAATGTACGAACCAAGTTCATCCAATGCTGGATACCATCGCGTAACAACGAAACCAAGAATCCAGCAGGTTGATGCCACCAAAGATGATGCAATTGACTTCACCTCGGGTGCAAACATTTCGCCTAGCACAGCCCACGGTAGCGGACCGAAACCGATGCAGTAGACAATATTATAGAGAATGAGCGCTGGTACTGGAAGCCAGATGATATTGTCAGCATCGCCCACAACGATTTGCATATAAAAGAATGCACCCAATGCAGCCAGGCCTATAGACATAACGGCGGCCGATGTTAGCAGAATTACTTTACGTCCCAGTCGATCTGCAATGATGGGTGTCAGACCCGAGGAACCAACCTGTACACAGCCAATAATAATGGTGGCAATTGCCGGATCAAGTCCAGTGTTGGCGCTCGCAAATATCGATTGACTGTTGAAGAGTACCACATTAATACCCGACAGTTGCTGGAAGGCAATTAGACCAGCGCTAATAATAAGCGCTTTGCGATTGCCGGGATTCTTGAAAATATCCATCATGCTGCCCTTATTGGCATTTGATTCCTCCACGGTGGCCTGAATTACATTCATTTCATCGTGCACACCTTCAGCGGTCTGACCACGCAGAAATTGTAGCGATTTAACCTAATTATAATATAAGTATACAATATGTTATGGTAATGAATCAGTACTTATAAGTTGCAGCGAACTTACCGCTTCCGCCTTGCGACCTTTACCCGCAAAATAGTAAGGACTATCGGGCAGGAAAAAGAAGACTACATCAAAGATTAGTGGAATGACTATGCAGCACCATTGGAGCGCCTGGTAAGATACATATGGACCGATGGCGTAGACATACAAAATGCCAGCTGCAATGAAACGTAAAAATTAGCAACAATGATTATATGCATATTTTTTTTTTTTTTTTTTTTTGTTCTATTGTTATTGGGACAATGTATACTCACAGACAATGAACAACTGCATTAGTGAACCAGTTGCGCCACGTACGCTATCCGTTGCAATTTCACCAACATACATCGGCTGTACTGTCATAACAAAGCCAACACCGAAACCCTGTACTAGGCGGGATACATAGAGCACCCATACCTCCACTGCCACCATATTCAAAATGAAAGCAATCACAAAAAATATGGAACTGGATAGCAAAACCCATTTGCGTCCAATACGATCTGCAAGTGGACCAGCAACGAATGGTGCAACGAGTGCACCAATGGCAATTAAGGAGGATATCCAAGCATCTTCCTCGGAATTAATCGGACGGCTTAGTGGAGAATCTGAGGTGTCTTCGGCTTTTAGCTTAGGCGTAATGGGTGACGTCCAGCCGAGACATGTGCCCACGGCAAAAGCAGAGAGATTGGCTATATGAAAAAAAAAAATAAATTCAACAATTATACCGTTATAATTAATACTGAATAATATATTTCAACTTACCCGCAACAGCGGCCATAAAAATGCGTGAAGTTTTTACCGGTTCTGAAGACATTATGCTATTGCTATGCGTAAATCCTTCGCTTATTTGAAAGGGACTCACTTCTTGATATTTGATATGCTGCTCCTCTCCGTTGCTCATTTATGGCATATGGCGTGCTCACGAAGGGCAGCTGCAAATTAACGCATAAAGATGAAATAAACAATTAAATCGATTAAAATGTAATTCAATCTCATTTTATACACACACACACATACACACACCACACTACCGTGTACACACTACACTAACAGAAATTATATTCGAGCTTATGAGTATTATAGTAATTCAAACTCATTTTTAACACACACGCAGCACACTACCGCGTACACACTACACTAACTAACAGAAATTATAATCGAGCTTATAAATATTATAGCACGCTACAGAAAATGTTCAACACTCACCGCAGCAGGTGTGCTGATCGACCGTTTAGCTTATTTTATCTGAGAAAAATATTGTGCATACGCCATGTCAACTCGGAAGTCAATTGACAAAAATGGGAAGCGCCGCTCAAAATTTAAAACGAATTTTAAAATCAATATATTTAAATCAGTGCGCGTAACTTTGTATAATATGATATGTCACGTCAGTCCAATAAAACTGCTAATTTAAGTACGTATTTATTATTTAAGTATTGCGGTATAACACGCAGTTTTTACGAAGTGTGACTGAAAAAATCAATATTTATGTCTGTTTTGCAAAAATAATCTTTTTTCTGACAGTCTACTTTTAACGGTCCTTCAATTTGTCGATATCCTTTGAATAATAAACCAACATTTTTAACCACCAAACCATTTCTTTAGAAACAAACAAGTACACTGCAGTCTCGATATCAATTTTGTGTGATTACTATCCCTTACAGTGGACCGAGGTGGTCCTAGGCAGTATATTTTATTAGAATTTACACAAGATACACTAAACTTGGCTTTTATAGCGTAATTAATTGCGTTAGTTCTTTTCAACAAGTAATAAAAGCAACGCAACAAGATGCCCAAGCATCGTACAAGAAATTTCTTAAAAAGTATCGACACGATTTTGTGTGGAAAACTTAAGCATTACCAAAAAGGCAGACGTTTAGGCATTTAGTTTCATCAGATCCACTAATATCAAGTATATGAAAATTGTGAATAAAACCAATGAAATCTTTGACAGCTGAATTGCTAAAATCGTCTACTTTTAGTAATTCAAATTTATACATTTCATCACCACAAGATAAAAAAAAATAGTGAATCTGCAGATTCCTCCGACGATGAATACATATGTTTGTATATAAATTTATATTATAAAATTGTTTCATACTCTTCACACAGAGTGTGATAATTAAGTCGCAATGTTTGCAAAGTCTTAAAGGAATCATCGGCTACCCTATAACGTAAGTATATATATTCATAATCATCACGACAAGTCGATTCGATCTAGCCATGTCCGTCTGTCTATCTATCTGTCTATCTGTCTGTCTATGAGTTTGTGAGAGTCTTTTCCCATCAATATTTGAAATATTGTTTTGAAAATTGGTATAGAGTCTTTTTATAACCATAAGGAGCACAAGTATCGAAATGAAGCGCATTTTCACTTGAATGGATGCGTTAACAAACAGAACATGTTCTACTAGGCTGACACTAATCCCCGAGAATTGCATGAAAGGCCTTTGCATTCACCTAAAATCACAGTGTGATGTGCAATTATCTCATGTTGGAGTGATTTATTTTTTCCACGACTTAATGATTTCGACTTAGGAGACTTTTGGTACCAACAGGACAGAGCAGCCGCTCACACTTCAATAGCAGCGATGTCTGTTTTGAGATAACACTCCCCGGAGCACCTCCTATCAATAAGGGGCGATTTGGAAAGGCCAGCCCGCTCCCCCGATTTAATTCCGTGCGATTCTTTTTTTGAAATCCCGCGTTTATGTCAACCGCCCAAGCAACATACAATCCCTAAATGTAACCATCCGTGTAGTAATTGGCAACATACCCGCTGATATGCTGGTAAGGTTCATGCTAAACGCCATAAATTGGCTTCCTCAGCGTATGGACAGCCACCTACCTGATATGAATTGCTAAACTCAAAACAAAAACCTAGCATCTGCAGTCTTCTTCTAGCTACAGCTTCACATTCAGCAAGAATGTGAAGAGGGGTCTCCTCTTCGTGGGCATAGAATCTGCATTCGGCTGAGTTATGTATCCCCAAAACATATAAATGTTGCTTTAGTCAGTGGCCTCTTAGCAGTCCTGTTAGCATTCTTAATTGGTTCCTACCTAGTTGGAGCATAGTTTTCGATCTGTTAGGGTTATAATCCTCTAAAAGTAACTTTGCTTGTCTTAGTCCTTGGCTTGTAGCCCAGTGTTGTTCTCTTCCTATATCCTTCTCCTTGCAGTGAATATATATCCTATCTGAGACAATAGTGATATCACAGTTGTGATAGCCTCTGACTAGGTTGAATTATGTACATCTGATTATAGCGCTCATCTTTGCTAGGAAGTTACTGGTGTGTTTTCCCAATGACTTCCAGTAATGAGTTCTAGGGCCTACAACTCCTAGGCCTGTACCATCTTCCGTCAAGGATCCATCCGTGTGTGTGGTTTTAGTTCGTATGATCTTTCCGACGTCCACGATTTGTTCCTCTGTATCATTTCGTCTCTTGGCATGGACATTAGGGAGGCACCCTTCGTCCATATGGAGACGTTTCTGTCAGATCTCCGAGGTAACTTTATTCCCATCGACTGATACTCGAAAATTAATGACAAAATGTTTATAAAGATACAAAGGGTTTTTGAATTATGGCCATGTTTTTGGAATGTGGGTACACTTTCTGCCGCACTAAAGAACTAGGCAGTGAGTGCAAGCAGATGGAGTACGAAGCTTAACCATCTTACACTTTTGATAGCATAGAGATCATTTCGCTTTTAGTCATTCTTTTAGCTTATAAAACAGGCTCTTTTTTCTTTTGGGCAAGGCCTCTATGCTAAATAAAATTTGATACATCTTGCGCTTTTTGATGAGCGAGTAAGCTATAGTAGGGTCAACTATCTAGTATTGTATCAATCAATATAACTATCTATTATTTGAGCTTCAAATTTAATATTACTACATCTACTATGCATGACTAAAGGAGCCCTCAACACCACATCCGTTGAGTAGTTCATATACTGTCTATTTAGAAACAAATCACACGTATAAAAGTTGCTTGGAATACATTTAACAAAGCAAAAAAATAGTATATAAAATGCCGGTGAAGTTTTCCCTCTAGAAAACGTAAAAAACCACAACTATACAGTAATTTGAATTTAATTACTTTAAAGCTCATAGTTTGATAAATTAAATTCATACACTTTAGTTTTTTACAGCAACTAAAATATCATTATAGTAATTTGTAGTATTTGTATTATGCGAAACTAATGCACGACAATTTGTCAATTGTTTTTTGAGATTTACAATAACAAAACAAAACATTTGTGTGAATTTTTCAAAAATTTCAATTTGTTACTCATGTTGGTTTTTATACCCTATACCCATAGGGTAAAGGGGTTTATTAAGTTTGTGCAAATGTATGTAACAGGCAGAAGGAGGCGTGGTAGACCTTATAAAGTATACATATTCTTTATTAGCTGCAGCTGCGTAAGACGAGTCAATATAGACATGTCCGTTTGTTGTCCGTCCGTCCGACCGTTTTTTTTAAACGAACTAATCTGGGAGATAGACAATTCAAGTTTCGATATTTAGACTCTCATTTTAAAAAACTAGCATTAAAAGAACATGTCAACATCATATTAATGGATTAATGGGTAGCCCCGAAACAAACTTGCCCTCCATTTTTAAGTTTTCGTATTAAATATTTTGTTTTTGTTTTCCATTATGTAAGAAATGCCAAACTTGGCATGAAAAAATATTCCATACAGACCCAGATCGGACCATTTTTAGTTGTATCTCCATGCATTTTCCCCATTTTTGAGTTTTATGTGAACATTTTTTTGATTTTTACTTTTAATTAGTTCTTATTTTTCATCCATTCCAATAAAATATTCCGCAAATGTGCAGATCGGAGAACTAAAGAATATAATGCTTCATAAAAGAAGCCTTAAACAAGGCAAAGGGTACCTCGAAGTCGAGTACACTAAAATTCACTGAATATACACATTATCACTTTGCTTCAATTCCTTAAATAAAACACATTATCCTTACACTATTTGAACTGAGTGAAATATCCTTTTGTGAAGAGCACTTTTGCGTGCCGTTTGTGTATAGCACAAACGATTTGAAAACTGTAATGCCGTTTAGTACAGCGCAACGCATGAATTTAAAGATTTTATTTGCTGTAATCATTTGTATTAAATTTATTTTAAATCAAAACTTGAAAGTAACAACAACAAAAACAATATAAACAGGAATGAAATGAGTACACCACTCAAATGCTCACTTACGCTGTGCAAATACACACACACACACACGCACACACAATGCCATACACTCATTTTAACTTGAATTCGGCAGCGAAATATTATCAGCGCTTCAGTATGTTTATACGAGTATGAGGGAGAAACAGCGAGTCAAGCGTACCGTACTGCTACCATCGAATCTCATCCAATTGGCTCATCGAATCATTATATTGCCAATTCAAACCGTTGCCGTCCCCAATGCCTCCATTATCATCAGATTTTGCAGCGCTTGCAACGCTTGCACTTGAACTAGCCTCTGAAACTGATAAGAGATAATGCACGCAAGCCCCCCGACCACCTACCACACTATACCATACCACCAGGAGAAGTTGAAACACTATTGACGCCTTTGAGGGGCAAGTGACTCTTTCGATATTGTCGTAGATGTAAGACGACATTACAGGTTGCGTTGCAATAAAGCTATCTCAAGTACGAACGTTTCGTTGAAATTGGTATTTCTTAGTTATTAGATACCAAAATTGTTGGCTATATTGTAGTTTTGTGTGATTTTAAAAATATTTCCGTTATTTGTTTACAAGTCGAGTAAAATTTTTCCATTGAATTACCGACGGTAGCCCATATTACGCATTAAGAGTATTTGGGTCACGATCTTTACATGTGTTCCTGTCTTGTTTGTATTTATGTATAATTTTTATCTATATTTTCTTCGATTTTTTAAGTGCTGATTTGTCATACTTTGACGCCATAGGTAAGTGCTTAAGTGTGTAGAAATTTTCAGCAAAATGATGACTGCTTTTCACTTAAACCAATTCAACGTCAGAATTGTTTTTGAACTTTGCAAATTATTTGAAGTTTGCAAATTATTTAAAGTTTTGCAAACTTTACTCTTACAAAACATTTGATGATTAATGCCCAAATTCTACTTAATGTTTGAAAATAATTGTTGTAGGATATAATTTTTTTGTTTGCATATAGTTACAATATTTAAACCTATTTGTTAAATATGATCTAGATTTTTATATAGAATACAATATCACCGCACGTACTATGTATATATAGATTAAATATTACTTTTTTGATTTGATTCAAAATCCATTCATGTTGGAACACGTAAGCTCTCTTATAAACCTATAGTTCGAAAATTGAACTCTAGACTGGTGTTGTTAGGACTATTGGGTGAAATTCGATCAACTTCGCCGACTGCATTTTGCATTTTTTACCTAAAACCAGCATTACTATTTCTTTTTAAAAGAAAAATAACAAACAGACAACGAAAATTGTGTTTTAACAATATTTTGTGTCCTCACAAAGAATATGTAAAAACTAAAGGTAAATTATAAGTGCTATTAAGTTTTAACTAAATTTTAATATTCAGTTTTAACCTATAATCCCATAGATAATAAAATATAATTGCCTAGACTAGGTATAATATAGTCTGACATGAGCTCAGCCATCAGAACGTACACCATATTTGTTTCTGAATCTCCACATTCGACATAATTTTTATACCCTTCACAATGATTATAAGAGTTAAAGCCTCGAAATTTGAATATTTAGACTCCCCTATTTAGACATCCCCTAGTAAGTAAGTAATGCCACAATAAGGGCAAGACCCATAAAAAACTGCACCAATAGTGTGAATTAATTAATGCACTAAGTTTGTCACGAAGTTTTTAAATCAAAAAAAAAAGGCATCAGAAATCCCATATTATTGATCAGTCTCGACAAGGAGATTTGATCTAGCTGTGTCCATTTATCCGTCTGTCTGTGAATACGGGAACTAGTCCCTCAGATTTCATTCAATCTTAATAAAAACCGGCTTGGAGACACACTAAAACCGGAATTTGTAATAGGTGGAGCAAAATTAATCACCCGATGTTCTTTTGCTGTAATTTTTTTTTACACTTGGCCGATATTATTTTCTATACTTGATGTAATGGATCTAATGGATTAATTAAACAAATTTCACAAGCAGAACCAAAGTTTTTCATTACAAAATAAATTACAGCAAAAGAACATCGGGTGATTAATTTTGCCCCAGCTGATTACTTTTGCTCCAACTGATTACTTTTACCCCAACTGATAACTTTTGCCCCAGCTAATTATTTTTGCCCCATCCATGGTCTCCAAACCGAAATGTCACACCCTCCTTTATGATTAACTCCCATACAAACCTAAAGACTATTTTTGGCTTTTAGTACTGAACATTTTCTTATAACAGTCAATACTAATTTGAAATGCACGATGGAGGCTTGTATTGACCTATGTTTTATATTTGGCCATTTAAGCTTCTACTACTATACTGGAAAGCTCTACTGCCCGTTATAAAGTTTTCTGGGTTTTGGTAGTTAACCTTTTTTATACTCTTCACACGAGTCGATCTAGCCATGTCCGTCTGTCTGCCTGTCTCTCTGTGCGAGTCAATATACCAATGTCCGTCTATATGTCTTTCTGTGAGTTTGTCAACGGTGCATTATCGTCAAACTTTAAAATATTGGTTTGAATGTTAAGTAGTATGGATATCCCATCGGCAACCTCCAAATATGTGCAATTGTATTATTTAAAATTGTTACATCTGAGCACCCTTCATAAATTTTAAAATTAAAGTAAACTCGAAAACCATTTTGTTTTTAAAGCTTTAAAAATTTGTTATAGATGTTTCTAATATCTAATTCTAAAAGCAAAATATTATTTCACCTGGGCGACCCAGAGAAGTGTGGATAGACGGCCATATATATCTGACACATTTTTCATATTGCATTGAAAATAGTTTCAAATATCTACAAATTTCAACTAAAAATTACAGCAAACTAAAAAAAAAAGTGTATTATCTGGACAGATGGTCGAACTTGGCTATATCAACTCGTCTTTTGATGCTCATCAAAAATATATCTGTCTGAAGAGGAAAAGGAAGATGTTTAATTGTTATGTTTCTAGTTTAGTTTATGGGGTCTGCCATGCCTCTTCTTGGCTGTTACGAAGGCAATTTTAGAAGTCTGCAATTTTTGAATTTCACGCATTGTAACTTATAATGCAACACTGCTCCTGTCAACTACCATCTGTTAATGTAATAATGTAAAAGTGTGGATCAATTGTGTTATTTAGTTTGTGTTTGACAGCCATTGAGGAAGAAAACCACTGTTTCATCTACTGCTTTTTCGCTGACGTGCTGCAATGCATTTATATTTTATACACGTTCATGAAACAGCGCAAAAACTTGACAATATTGCGGTTAACCAATGTCAAACACTACATCGAAGTTAGCACACGCTTATATGAAGTCAATTTTGGCACCGACTTGATTTCTGTCCAACTGTCTGCCTTTCATGTCTGTTATCAATGGCTGTCAAACACAAATCTAATGATGTAGATTGGGTACTTCCGAGACTATCCTCAAATCAATATAATTCTAAATTCAGAAAGTCACTGACTTATAAAATTGCTCTCGTATGTACTTTTCTGCAAACTTAGAATAGCTTGTTATAAAAACGAAAAACACCGATTATGAGATTTGCAATGAAAGATACTAAAGGGTCGCAAGGGAAGCAAGCTCACATACGTGATCTTAGATTCTCAATTCCCAGTCTTTCGCGCCGTAAGGCCTTAACTTATCGGAGGGAACAAGACGGCACACAAACAGCTCAAATTCAACCAAATATATACGTAAGAGATCTTTTCTGTGAACTTTCACAGGTTAATCATCTATTAGCATGTTTTCCAATATAATAAATAATCCAATATATGATTAGCATGTGATATCGACTAGACTATATTATTTCAGAAAGATACAGTGTGGTGTGTCGACATCCTAATTTTGATCAACGACAGGGTTTATATTGTATCTGAAAAAACTTTTCGCTATTACTGCGAGCTTAGTCTAACCAAACAGAAAATATTCGACTTTGCTACAATACGATTTGTATCGGTATAAATAAAGTTCGTATCATTGTTAGTAGACTAAAAAAATCCATGATTTTCGTACTTGAATTGATCCATAGCGGCATCAATTGTATATTGAGTACGGATTTTCTTAAACGGAGTACAAAAATCTTGGTTCGTGAACTCTTTTTTTTCAAACCCGAAATTCTTAAATTTAGTAATTATTTAAGCTCTACTGAATTTAAGAAGGAGGATTGATTTCAGTAAAAAACAAGAATTTCAAACCTATTTTTAGAATGTCTTTTTTTCTGTGTACTTTATATTTTTTAGCATTTTTAAGTATGCAGGTTCTATCTAGCGCAAAGTGTATAAAAACGTCGGCTAAACCAAAGTTTGTGTTTTTCCCAAAAATAAAAAAAAAATTATTTAAAATATTATCACTCAAGCGTAGAATGTGTTCATATTTTCGCGGCATGTTATTAAATATTAATTCACAGTATTTAACAACAATTGGACTATAGAAATTTTTTTTCTATCACACTATCGTTATATTGATTTTGTATGCACTTTACATGAAGTATTGTATAAAAGTAATATAAATTTGCCGCAGAGTTTGTAACGTAAATAGCAAAATACGCTACGTACATTATATACGCTCATATTGTTGATTAATTTGAATCGATTCGATCTAGACGTGTACAACTGTCAAGTTTTAAATAAACCATCTACTTGTAATGGCATTTTAAATAGTTATAGTATTGTGTATTTAGAGATTGTTGAAGTATCAGAATGTTTTTATGTTATATAGAAACTACAATGCTCATATTTAATTGGTCACCTGTACAATGTAAGTTATTATACTAGTCATGTCCGGCTGGACCTATGTCGAATTTTCGTCTACTCTCAAGTTCTCTGAATCGACAAATTGTATTTATTATTTATATTTATTTCGATTTTAGAGCGTTTATTTAAAAAAAAAAAATGCTACAAAGTATTGTCCCTCGTTAGCTAGAACGGCTCGTATTTTGAGGCAATAAACGAATCGACCCATTTTTTAGTATCCTCGGAAGAAGTAAAGCGCTACTCAGCCAGGGTATGGGTCTTCGATTTGAACAAGTAGTAGTCAGAAGGGGCTATGTCTGTGCTATAAGGCGGGTGGGGTAGCACATCCCAATTCAACGCCTCCAACGTTTCCTTGACGGATCTTGCAACATGTGGCCGAGCATTGCCATTTTGCAAATCCACCTTATCCTGTCTTTTGGCATATTCCGGCCGTTTTTGCTTCAATGCTCGGCTCAATTGCATCAATTGTTGTTGGTAACGTTCACCAGTGATGGTTTGTTTAGTTTGTAGCAGCTCATAGTACACAACACTCTTCTGATCCAACCAAATGCAGAGCATTAGCTTGGCACCATGAATATTCGGCTTGGCCGTCGATGTTGATGCATGGCCGGGTGGTCCCCATGATTTTTTTTTCGCTTTGGGTTGTCGCAATGGATCCACTTTTCAACGCCAGTAACAATACGATGCAAAAAACTCTTCCGATTATGGCGTTGAAGCAGCTGTTCGCAAGTGAAAAATCTCCTTTCGACGTCTCTTGGCTTCAATTCGTACGGCACCCAATTTCCTTGCTTTTTAATCATTCCCATGGCTTTGAGGCATTTGCCAACTGTTGACAAGTCAACTCCCAATGATTCTGACAATTCTTGAAGGGTTTGCTTCCAATTTTTCATCTTCAAACTTTTTTGGCTGGCCCGGACGTTCTTTGTCCTCCGTATCAAAATAACCACTTTTAAACCGACGAAACCAGTACTCATAAGTTAAAATCGATGGAGCAAAGTTCCCTTAAGCCTCACAAAGCGTATGATGGGCTTCAGCTGTTTTTTTTCTTCTTCATTTCATTTCAAATTAAGTTTTGTTGGAACAAAAGTCGACATGTTAACAGATCAAAAAAAAAAAAATGTTGTTTACACTTCAGTGGAATGACACATACTGAAAATTGAAGCTTATGAAGTAGGCTTTCATATGAATATAGTCACAGGTTTACCCGATGCGATTTAGTGCTGGTTACGCCATGTCTTATGAATCCTTTGAAATTACTTCCAACACCCAATATTTGTATTGATTAAAGAAAACATCAGAGGCCCCATAAAGTACGACACAATATATATATTCTAGATCAGCTTGACGAGGTATGTTGTTCTAGCTATGTTCGTCTGTTGGTCCCTTTAGTCTAATATCTCTAAGATCGCAGAACTAATGCCCTAGTTTTCGAAATATCGGTTTTAAACTTTGTATTGAGATTTTTTATAACCAGAAACAATACATTTGTATCAATGGTTGTGATGAGAGTCACTAAAACATATAGCTCTCATACAAAAATCAGTACCATTTTATTATATTACGAGTATATCCTTTAAAATGATTATTAAAACGAAAATTATTTGTAGAGTATACAAAACCCGTACATAGAATGTAAAACTAATTTCTTTACGAGTGTGAAGAGTATTTAAGATTCGGTGCGACACAAAGCTAGTGTTTTTTTTCCTGCTTATTTAAATTAAATGTAAATTATCACAACAAATATTTACTTACCCATTTTGCCTAATTTTATTGAGTACCGGTATCTATTAAATAAAATACTTTTCTACAAAAAACAATAAAAAAAAAAACTGTTTTTTAAATGAAAAGGTAATTTATTTAATTTTAATGCGAAAACACGCAGCTAGTTAGTGTCCAGTATGCGGAGGCGTTTGGCCTAAAAGATGCGCTCGAGAGATGCTAGCCGGCAGCGCTGTAAAACGCTCGAAAGTCGACTGAAATTATTGCAATGCATTCAGCGAAATTTACAGCTCGCTGCCGAACTGGCAAATACCGTTTTCATTTTTTTTTTTCATTTTCATTTTTCAAAATAAATGCACATACTACATAGATATAAATGTATCTAGATACAAATACAACTACGCCACTAAGCTGAGCTAAGCGTAAGTCTAGCTGTGTGTATTATTTTATTTTATTTTTTCTTTTTTTAATGGCGCACTACAACTAAATTGAATGGACGAGCGCGGTATGTGCAGAAGTGAAAGAATAAATATTATCACTAACATTGTTTGATACACTTCATTATTATTGTTGTTATTGTTGTGGCTGATTGTGTGCTATGCAAACAAATAAGAAACGATCTCAAATGGCGTATCAAAAAAGAAAAGAAAAAAATAATTGAAATTATTTGTTTGTAGCATGTGACAAGCAACTGTTGCCACTTAAATGCTTACACTCACCCTTTTGCCACCCAACTTAATGTCTTTCTACTATTAACTAAAGGGTTTTTTAATGAGGATATAACAATTTTGTACTTAAATAAAATATAGAATAATTGAGTGATAGGGCTGAACTTTATTCCAGGTGCAGTATACATGTTACATTTAAGTATGTAAATCGATTTCATTCATATGACCAACGCGATCACATTTGCAGCGATCCTTACTTTAGAACTAATTTTCCACCACTCTTCCTTACATATCGGCAGGATACTGATTCTGAGCTCCTCTAGTGTTGTGGACTTGCTGTCATACACCAACGACCCAACGTAGCCCCATAAAAAGAAAAGCAACGACGTTAAATCGCATGTGTGAGGTGGACCGGACCATTTCTCAAGATTACACGGTCATCGTACTTCCTCTTCAATAGATTAATTGTTTGACCAGCTGTGTGGCATGTGGCACCATCTTGTTGTCAAGTTCATCCAATTCTGCTCAAAAATAGTCATCCATTGATCCTAGCATGGCGATCATTTTCAATGACGAAAAAATATGGTTCACCTCCTTCATGAAGTCTAAACCACACGGTCACTTTTTGTGGATGCAATTGTACGTATCTCTTAAAGCACATGTGGGTCCGTTGCTGCGAAAAAATGCGAAAATCGCTGTAGATGATTTTTCGTTGAAATTCAGGATTTTCTTCAAATTTTTGCAAAGCACAATCGGAGAAGTTTCTGAACTTCAAATAATCAAGAGGTTTCAGTTCTTGTGTTAGTTTGATCTTGCAATGGTGTATGCCAAGATTTTCATGCAAAATTCGTCACAATTTGGTTTTGGATATTACCAATTCGGCTCATTTTCAACTGAAGCTTTTATGGATGCAATATTTTCGGTACTTCGACTGGTGTGTTGTCTCACTACCACATGTAGCATGATTATTATGACCTAAATGCGTTCTGAAAGTTGCGACCACCGACTCAGAATTTCGTTAGTAAAATTTAATAAGTTAATCTGAGTTTGCTAAGGTGCATTAGTATTAAAATGTCCCAATTCAAACACCCTTTATTAACTTAGTACAAGTCTAGTTTTGTGTTTTCTTAGACACTATTCAAACAAGTTTTCATGCCACCTCTTTACACCATTATGAAACCACTTAAAGAGTAAATAATCACTCAGCATGGGTCACAGACACTACAATATCTCGAGGAAGTTCATTAGCATGCATTCGCTGAAATCAGTTTAATGTGATAATAAAATGTGGGCAACAACAAAGTTACTCATATTATTTGTATCTGCTTTAATCCGGCATTAGTATGCTGCACTTGTGGCGTACTTTGTCGACTCGTGCTATAAATAATAAACGTAAAAATTCAAAAAACCGGAACTGTTTTACGGTTCGGAAATGTTTGTATATGCAGCACATCAGCTTCGTAAGTGGGCGGGTAATACGCAGCCGCAGCGCAGTTTCTCAGACACAAAGATACACGACTCAGATATTTACTACGTCATTGGCGCAGCGCGCAGCACAGGTTGTGCTTATTTGAAAATGAACTAAAGCTATAAATAATTCAAATTAATTAAAAATTATGTAACGTTTTTTTTTCTTTAATATTTGTCATTAAATTTAATAGCCTTCTGTTATATAGTCTTATTATTCTAAATCTGCATTGCAAAAATATTTTAAAATTTCATTTAAACTGCATTCTATATGCGAGAACATTCCTGCTTTGTCAACTCAAGCAGATCATTAGATCATCCATCCATCAATAGATCTATCGCTCTATCGATCAATTTATTATCGCTACAAGTAAATATGGATAGAAATAAATAATAGCAATTTTACTAATCTAATATAGATATGTAAATAAGTACAACCCGGCAGTTTGTTTACATTTGTTTGTATAGCGATTATGTTTCGCATAGGTCTGTTTTAGTTAGGTTATTCAACTGCTTAAATTTGCACAAGCGTAATTAGTTATGTTAATAAACTGTCTGATCGGTCCCCGTACTCTTACACAACCTCTACAACTCGATTTAAGCATTGTTCTAATGAGACAGTATAAAAGTCCAATATCTACAGATTATATCGACGCTTTTATACACTTTACATTTGCTCAAAAAAAAAAACTTTTAGAATTTATCTAAACTGGGAAAACATTTTAAAAGTAAAAAGTAAGTTTTGGTTTTTTTAAGAGGTATGGAACTAGTAGAAAATGTTTGCGGGCATACTAATTCCACCGCTTTTTTAATCATTTGAGGCCGTATCTCACGAATAGTGCGCTCGATATTGGTTTCCAAGCCTGAAAAATATGCTGAATTATCCGCATGGACCAACGATTTCAAGTATTCTCTCAAAATATAGTCCGATATAGTGTCCTATTGCACAATCTTGAGGGCCAGCAATGGGTCCCTTTCTAAAGATTATGTTTTTGCCAACCTCTTCCACCAATAAGTTAATGGTTGCTATAGAACTAAGGCATGTGACACCATACTCTTGAATCCAAAGGACTTCCAGATCATGTTCATGTGCTTTTGGAAGCAAAAAATCATGGTTCGATATCGGGCACCGTTGACTACTACATTTTCTTCGTTTTTGAAGAAGTATGGCCCGATGATACCACCAGCCCATAAACCGCAACAAATCGTGTGTCAGTAGCTGACAGGTCATCATTGGATTTTTGTCGCACCACATACGAATATTTTGAAAAAGCATCTGAGGCAGCAGTGAGTGTTATCGCTGAACAAACTCTGACGGTGAAAAAGTGGATCAACTTACTAACTACTGCATTCTTTGTAATTAAAGAATGATTTGCCAAACAATTATATATTTAAATATGCAAATGGCTTTTCTATAAACGATATATTTTGAGTGTTGCTACTACTACTACTACTGAAACTTTTTCATTTTGTGTGTTTCCATTCTCGGGAATATCATTATTTTAACTTTAATTTTCGAGCACTTTGTCAACAATTGTCTGCTCTATTTGAGCAATTTGAGCTTGTTTCAAGTGCTTAATTATTTGATTGTCTACAAAAACTTAAATGCGCTTCAAAGAAAGTAGACTCTGAGGTAGCCAATTGACATCTCAGAAATGGCAAAATATACGATTGTTAAACTTTGTGCGCAAAAGATTGATGGTGCGCGTGGCATGAGGGTTAGTTGCTTATTCAAACAAAACCTCATAGAATTCGACATCTTCCAATTCCTACACAAAAGTTTTAGTTGTCATGTATGGACAGCGATTGCCATTGACCGTAATATCGCGCCTAGCCTCATTTTTGATGAAAAAATTCAATCGCCACGTCCCCACTCCAAAATCCACACCACACATTGGCTTGAGCAGATTGCATGTACTTCTCTACAACGACGTGCGGATTTTTTGTGTCTAAAATTCTACTGTTTTGCTTGCTGAGACAAGCTCTGTGGTGAAAATACGCCTCGTCCGAAAGGACGATTTTTTTTTAAAAATGCGAGGTCCATCCATCGGTGCCAAACGTTGATACAAATTTATGGATTTTCCCCAAGCGGAACTAAATTTAAAACTAAACCACTGTCAATAATTCAAGGTGTTCAAATTGTCATTAATAGCTCATATTTTAAAATTTAACATATAGAATGAGAGCATCTTTCATGTTTATTATTTATTTTCGTTTAATTGAAATGCAATCCTAAATGCAATGATGTACAATATAAAATACAAAGAATAAGCACATATTTTAATGCAAAACATGTGAATTACGTTTCATTTCATTGACATAAATTCAAAATTATTTAAATTATTATTATCAATTATTATTATTTATCAATTTTCAAGGTAATTTTGATTTAAATGAAGAACGTTTTCATAAAAAAACACAAAAATGCACGGTGGGTTTGTATGGGTCTACCTCAAAAATGTATGTTAAGCCGCTGTCTATTAAAAGGTACCATATCGTATTTCAAACTAATATTGACTTTAATATAGAAGTTTTTCTTACAAAAACACAAAAGTGGGCAGTATATTTGTATGGGGGCTACCGCAAAAAGTGGGCGGTCCATGTATGTTAAGCGGCTGACCATAAAAAGGCACCACATTGCATTTCAACCTAATATTGACTTTAAAAAAGAAGTTTTCATAGAAAAAGTCAAAAGTGGGCAGTAGGTTTGTATGGGAGCTACCCCAACCAGTAGGTGGGCCCCACCCATTAATGTATATGTCAAGCATCCGTCCACTGAAAGTTACCATATCAATTATTAAGTTGATATTGAATACAATAAAAAAGTTTTTCATACAAAAAGTCAAAAGTGGGCGGAGGGTTTGTATGGGGGCTAGCCCAAAAACTGGACGTGACGGATCAATCTTGATATTCTATTAAATTGCAATAAAATGAAGTGTATGTGCAAAATTTCAACTGGATAGCACAGAAATTGGTCAACAAAAAATGCGCAATAACATAGAGACAGACGGACATGGCTAGGTCGACTCGTCTACTGAGTCTACGTCCTCAAATTGGTACTGATATAAATGTACAATTTATACAATTTGTAGCTATTATTAATAAAACTTAATATCAAACTTAATTGGATTTATATTTTGAATTAAATTTAAATATATTTGATATAACAAAATAAATGTAAATTGTTTTTGTATGGGAGTTATATCTTCTAGTGGATAAATCGCGGTCCTTTTGATAAATATGATGCTTACGATTATAAATTTTCCATACCAATTTTGAAACCAATATTTCAAAGATTGAGTGAGTAGGGCGCATACAAACATACAGACAGACGAACTAGATCGATAGGTCGCATCGTGCTGATTACGAATATATAAACTTTATAGTGTCTCCGATGCTTTCTTAAAAGCATTGGAAACATCGTGACTAAATTATAACACTATTCTGTGTGACTAGTATTATAATTTAGGATGGAGCACACCAGGCATTAGTAAATCAGATCAGTTTAAAAATTTTAAATTACATTTCTCATACAATTTAAAATAATCTTCCTATGCAATAAGTGAAGGGTATTACAACTAAAAACTATAAACCGGCGACATATTTAAACAGCAACGTGTTGCCTAATGAGCAATCTGTCTGTCTGTATATGCATATGTATATAGCAAAAACGTCGCCAAACTGTGACGTTGCTGTTTGATTGTTGTTTCTGTAGTCTGCTGTTTTGTCGCCGCGTTCATTTATTGTGCCTGACCTTGACAGTGAAACAAAACAAGATAATCAAGCAAATCGAACTCACGCACGCCAAACGATTTCACAGCCAACAGGAAACTTTCAGATACATTATACCTGTTGGCAACATGAGCACGTTACGTAAATGTAACTTAGCGCACATATTACTTTTCAAGACCATAATCCATTATTGGTATTTCTTTTCTTAAAATTTTTACCAAGTGTACCTAACCAAAATTATTTTATGTATGAGCGCTGTTCACATTACGTGTGTAGAGTACAAAAGCTTCCAAGTAATATTATTTTTTCTTCAACTGGAAAATTTATATAGGTTAAATTCGTATATCTTTTCCGGTTCCAGTTTGATTACTGCATTAGCGTGCCCGAAAATGCTTTACTATTGCTAAATTTACGTATCATTTACATATCATTTTATATACATTATCTCAAAAAGTTAATACCTAGTGTACCCGGAGTACGCAGCTACGACCCTTTTTGTTTCTCTTTATATTGGGGCGTGGCACTGTCTATGTTTCAAGTGGATTTTTATGTCACCGGCATGCTAATAACTTCCATGGATTATCATAAATAGTAGTTAATTTTTTAGGTGATAGTATCAGCTTCATGCAAAATAAGCTGTACTTATTTTACGATTTCTCTTTTTCGCAGACGTTGTGTGAATTTAGAACAGACCTCTTCAATTGATTAAAATTGTAAGAGAATCTTGTAGAAGACTCAATTACCTTCAATTGCTTATTTTACCGTTTAAATATAATTCGAGATCTAATCAAAAACGTGGAAACAACTCGGAAAATTTAAAAGAAAGATCGTGGATTACACTGTTTTCTGCCCTAATATTGCATCGATACCATATTTTTATACACTTTACCCATAGTGTAATAAGGTATTGTATATTAAGTTTGTGCAAATGTATGTAACAGGCAGAAGGATATATTTGATAAGGTATATATTCTTGATCAGCACCGGAAGACGAGTCAATATAGAGATATCCGTCCGTCCGACCGTTTGGGGTAGCCCCCATAAAAACCCAACATCCACTTTTGTGTTTTTTCTGAAAAAATTTTTTATTTAAATCAATATTATCTTTAAATTCGATTTGGTGGATTTTAGTGGACAACCGCTTCATATACAAATGTGCTTGTTCCACCCTGTTTTTGAGGTAGTCCCATACACACTCACAGCTCACTTTTATGCATTTATATGATAAACCGTCAATATCAACCTGAAATACGTTATGGTGGGCTAGTGAGTGGATACTAGAGAGCGTGTACCGCCCACTCTTTTTGGTAGTCCCTATTTAAACCCCCACGTTAATGTTTTACTACCGAAGTTAACGTTTTTTCTTGTTTTTGCTGTTTTCGAATTTTTACTTGATATAAAGTGTTTAAGTACCAATGCAATTAATACAAATTTCGAACCATAAGTCGTAGTTAGATAGGTCACTTTTGGCTGGATACATAGCTAATAAACTGGACACGCCCCAAAAAAATTAAAAAATTCATACCGACAAAACTTATTCATAGAAAAAGTTTTTAATGCTATTTTCGAATTCCGCCAACCAAAATCTTTTCGAATATGGCATCGTAGGAATATTAATTTTGTTCTATATTTGTAAACTAGTGTTATCAGACCTTGGATTATATCGACCATTTATGGTGTTGGCACATCTTTTCATGTTTATCCTCAAAACCGAGACCTAGATTAAAAATTAGTAATAGTAAATTGACGAAATCATCAATATGGTTAAAGCATGTGTTAAAAATTGCCTTAACTATTCAATTCAAAACATTAAGAGAAGTTTATATATCAAATACTTCGAGAAAAGTAATAGCGCTTCGCGATAGCCATTTAGTATAAGTCGCATATCGTTGCGGTCCATTGCACTTACAACTAAACTAAAGCAGAAGTGCATGTTCAACTACATTGTACGGGTATACGTATATCATCTAAGGTCTGCTGGGCTTTTTGCCTACAATTAAGGGGCGTAGATTTTGCGGTCTTATCATTGACACAAGGTTATCAATGTCAGAAAACGCCCTTTGATTGATGTAATTGATTTGTATTCACAGAAAACTGTTTTGCCTAGGGTGCACTGAGAGTGGCGCCAATTATTTATATAAGAATCTATAATTCGTACTGGCTACAGTGCATCAATATTAAGTTAACTACGCGTTTATTTATAATTTAAATACCTTCGCTCGGTTAGATAGACAAACATAATTTTTTATTTTACAATAATATACATACATATTTATATATTGCTACAAGTAAACTACATGCGCTACTTAAAAGCTAATTGGAAATTGCTAAAATATTTGAACATTATCATTAAAATCATAAAACTTGAGTACTATTTTAAATAAAATCTGTTGAAATAATATAAGCTTAGCGCAGTTTACACTTACTGATCAAGACTATATACAAGAGTATGTAAGAGTAAGATCATGAAGCTTATAGATACATTTTAATAAGCTAGTGCAAAGAGTGCTTAACAAATAAATGATGAGTACAACTTTGGTATCGGCTGCTTATGCACACAAAAGTAAGTAACAACTACAAATACAATTACACACTAGGTACATATAGAACATACGACTTAAGCTAGCGAGGTCTGAGCATTTTGTTTTACTTGACTTGTTAAATACACGCTCAGCTAGCTCACTTATTGCCATTCAGCCATGACTGTATCTGCGAAGCGCTTTTGCCTTTTGTCTCAAGCACACGCGTTGCAACGTATAGCGTTGCTGCAGCCATACACAATCCAAAGAACCAGAATGCCCAATCTGAACCCCAGGCAGTGATCATGCTGCCAAAGCATTTGGTAACCAAAAACACGCAAAACCAATTGGACATAACCGTAAGCGCTACAGCAGTAGCCTTGACATCGGGCAGAAAGAGTTCACCCATCATAAGCCATGGAATGGGACCATAGCCAATCGAGAAAGTGACCATAAAGAGCACAACACACATTAATGGCAACCAACTGATACCGGCAACATCCTTGCCACTATCTTTCATTTGAAAGTATGCTCCTAATATGGCTAAGCAAATGGTCATAACAGTACTACTGAATAGCAACAACATTTTGCGTCCAGCACGCTCGATAAGCAACGATGAGGTAAGCGTCATAACCACTTGTACAAAACCAACAATAATGGAGCAAAGTGAGGGATCTAGCGTGCTACCAGCCGACTGGAAAATGGGCACAGTATAAAATATGACTGCATTTATGCCGGAGAATTGCTGGAAAAACATGAGCAGCATGGAGATGATTAGGCCATTGCGTGCGCCACGATTTGCAAAGAGATCCATGAATGTGGCATCGGCACCGGCTTGATCCAAATCATTTTGTATGGTCTGTATAGCAGAACGTGAATCGCAGTAGCGACCCCAGAGCCATTTTAGTGAGAGTGCAGCATCACCACGCCGTCCCTGTAAATATAGTTAAAGAGACATAAAGCTAAGTATCTCAAATATATATAAATTAAATGTACCTTCTTTAGCAGATAGACTGGCGTTTCAGGCAATATAAGCATACCAATGAACAACGCTATTGGCACCATTAGACAAAGCACAGACAGCGTCTTCCAATGCACCACTGCACCAATTACATAGACCAACAAGATGCCAACAGTCAGTAATAACTGAAAAAGTGTACCCAATGTACCGCGTATGCTTGTCTCGCCAATCTCAGAGATATACATGGGCGCTACGACACAAAAGCTGCCGGTGGAGATGCCTAGAATGATGTAGCGTATGATAAAACATATTCTAAAATATTATATTGTCTAATTTGACGCACCAATTAAAAATCTTGCAACATATAACATGCCCGCCGAATTTGCAAAAATGGTCATTATCCATGCCAGTATGAAGGGTATATCCATGGCCAGCGCGGTGTAGCGTCTACCAATTGCATCCGCTATGTAACCGGTCGGCAAGGCACCAAAGAAGGCACCAATGGCAAGCAGTGAACTGACCCAGGTCTCTGTGGAAATATTGTGGAATAATTACATAGTTTTTAAGTAGAAATACTTAGTATGAGTATTTTAAATTGCTACTTAGTGCATCATATGATCGGTTGTGTAAATTAAAAGATTAGATACTGTGTAAGTGTACGACATTAGATACATTACATTACATTACTTCAGCTTATGTAATTTTTATTTTGAAAACATTTTTGTTGCATGAAGCATTTTATTATTAGCTAATCGATATCTGACAATGTCTTTTTTTCAGGTACTTGTTTTCTTTACAATACCTTGCAATATCATTGATATGTTTGTCTTTAAATCAAAACACTCTTTACCAGGTAAACACTTTAGATTGATATTAACTCAGCAAACAAGTATATTAGAGAAGCACTCGAGCGGCAATTACGCGCCATTAGAAGTAATCTAGAAAATTACTTGAGTAAATACCTACATATGTATATAGTTGGAATATATTGGCAGATAGTGTCTTAAGGTAACTCTTGACGGAAGCTCATCGATTCTTTATGAGTTTCATTTATAATACAGTGCACTGCCCAGCGACACTTTAACTGACTAAGGGTAATTATTTAAACCATAGATTTATATGGGAGCTGTATATTATCTGAACTGAATATACATATGTGGGACACTTTATAAGGAGTGAAGTAAGATCTATATTTTGGTATTCTATCTAATGTAGCACTATTCTACAAAGGAAAATAATGAAAACTGCATTCGATGTCATATTTTTTATACTCAAGAAGTTTGTGCAAATGTATGTAACAGACAAAAGCAGGCGTGGCACTCCCTATAAAGTATATATATTCTTCATCACCATCAGAAATCGAGTCGGTATAGACATTCCCGTCTGTCCGACTGTTCGACCGTCTGCTTGAACGAATAGATCTCGGAGACTATTAGAGATGGAGACTTCAAATTTGAATATTTTTCCTCTTCATGTTAAATTAAATGAACCTGACATCCATTTTTAAGTTTTTGTAATTTCCATTGGTTTTGTTCTTAATTAGGCCATAAATGTCACAACTGTATAGTATGTAACGTCAATCCACACAAAATATTCTCTCGTATGCCCAGATCGGACCACTTTAAGTGGTAGCCCGAAGCAAATCTGTCCCCATTTTTGAGTTTAGGTGTGAAAATTTTTGGTTTTTATTGCTAATTAATTCTAATTTTTCAACAAGTCTAATAAAATAGCTTGCATACGTCCAGAATAAAACTTGCGTTATTAATTTATTTCTTTATGGAGCTATAAAGATTAAAATCTATGGTTCATATAAAGAGACTTAAATAAGTTATAGGGAATCTCGAAGTCGATTACATTCGACTGCAATGTTTTCTCTTATTGCTTATGTAGATTTTGTTCTGATGAATTTAAAATAGCCTGAACAATTTTTTGAATAGATACATTTTCGAGGAATGGATACATACAGACAGACGGGAATGGCTTTCATAGCGTCATCACTTTTGATACAGTTATATAAAGTGAATGGTATGGTATACATATGTCCATACTTATATGTATATGATTTTCTTCTGTCACTCTCATGGTTTGCAGTAACACAGCATCTGAATATACTCTTCACATGTCACGGAGTCATTAACATATTAAAGGAAGAATTGGGAACCACATAAACTATATACATAAGTATATCCTTGATCAACTCGACAAGGCGAATCGAACTAGCCATGTCCGTTTGTATGTCTGTCTGCCTGTCTGTCCGTTTTACTTTCATTCTTTCATTCTTTCTTTCTTTCTGTCTGTCTGTCTGTCTTTCCCTGTCTATATGAATCAAAACTAGTCCCTCAGTTGTTAAGATGTCTATCTGAAATCGAGTATGGAGACTTTCTATATTCATTTTTAGGGGTAGCTCCCATATTAAAATGTTTATATTACAGCCAATATCAACTTGACATTATGGGCGCATGTCTTCAATGCGCATGTCCCAAACAAACCCATCACCCACTTTTTGGATTTTGCATGAAAAACGTCTTGATTATACTCAATATCAACTTGAAATTTGATATGGTGGTTTCTTATGGACGAATGGTTCACATATATATTTTTGTGGGTATAGGTGTGGGCATATATTTTTATACGTTTAATTTTCTTATTTTTGAAGGCTTGAATTAATCACTATAGCATTAAAAGACTTGACAAACATTTTTTATATACGTATGCTTGTGTAGATTATTGAAGATTCGGTGCTACCGAAGTTAACGTTTCCTCTTGTTTTTGAATATTTTTCTGGAAGGTATTAGAGGAAAAAAATATTAAAGGAATATAAATGCATGCATTAATTTGTATATTTGTTACATCGTTAAAAGTGTGGCATTTATAGGAGAACAGCTAATGAAAAATCTCCTCTCTTCCTATTTGCGGGTCTTTGGACGCCTATATCTCTTTTCTGTTTCTTCAGAGACCCTATGATAGCTTTACAGAACGAGTTTATCTAGTCATGTCCGTCTGTACGCCTGTCTGTGTATGTGTGTGAACCGTTCTAAACATGTATATGGAGAAGCTCTGATTGCCAGCTTGCGTTCACAGTTCCCCAGAAACGCTCATACAAAACTATTGCCCATTTTTGTGTTTTTTTTTTACAAAAAAGTTTTTATTACAGTCAATATCATCTTGAAATGAAAAGTAGAACTTTGAGCAGAGTAGGTGTGGCGAGGTCACTATACTGGTAGGGCTCATTTTATGGTGTTTATATGCAAAATATTTTATTACCTTGAAATTCGATAAGCGGACTTATTATTAACGGAAGTTTCATATGCAGCACATTTTTAGGGGTGGACCCCATACAAAATTACTACCCACTTTAGGTTTAAGCTTAGGTTCATTCGAACTTAACTTTTTCTTTTATTTTTGTTATAAATATAGTGCCACGTTCGTCTGTCCGTTCAACCGTCTGAACAAACATATCTCGGATACTATAAGAGATATTTTCAAGTTCAGATATTTTGACTCTCCTATTCGTTTTTCAGATAAAGCATATTAAATGAACTGACTAAGCTCACAATAAGAGTTTCCCCTGTATATGGGGCTAATTCCCACTTATTAGTTTTTGTATGCACTTTCTTATCTGTTTTTGTTGTGTAGTTATCAGAAGAGAAAAAAGGAGAGTCTAAATATACAAATTTGAAGTCTCTATCTCTTATAACCTCCAAGATCTCTACATTCAAACAGACGGTCGGAAAGACGGAGAGACGAACATCTCTATATCTGCCACGCCTCCTTTTGACTAATTTTGTATTTTGTTTTTAAGATACCCTAAAATCATCTAACTGTATTTATGTGAGTATATGTACATATATTCACTTACGCTGCACCAATGTCAACTGCAATCCCTCCGGTTCATTTGCAGTAGCTACTGTTGGCGGTGTCAATGTTGTTGCATTTGTTGCAATTGTTGCATTTGCAGCCGAAATTGTGAGATTTGTTGAAACCGGAATCGTTGGTGCGCTTATTTGCGGTAGTACTGGACTGGACCAAGCAAGCGCTGTACCCGCAGCAACCGCACCGAGGCAAACTATTATAAAAGGAAAACATAAGCACAGTAAGTAAATTAGTGTAAATTATAGCTTTACGATTAATTTATATGCCACTTACCCACTAGCGCAGCAAGATATTGGTTGGTTTTTGAAGTTTTGATAACGCCATCCTGCAGTGGATCATAGAGCATAGGATTGCGTGCACTCGGATCGTTATCCTCTTGGCTGACCGTCTGTTATCAATTTAGAATGACGAAATACATTTGAGTTGTGTATCGAATATAAAATATAAACAAACAATATATAAGCACTAAGAAAGTTGGCAAAGTATCTTGGCGCTCGGCAACACGTGCGCTGCATTCTGACTATTCTGGGAGCGCTGCTGGCGTTGCGAATCATTTGGCGCCAATGCCACAGTGCATCGCACTTAAAAGATACATTTCCCGTAACGAACAATATGGGCAAATACGCAAATACGAGTGGGAAATGAAAAATTTTGAATTGAATTTCGTAAACAATTTTGATACTATGTTTTATTGGATAACATTTAGAAGATCAACGTTGTTAATTTTGAATGGTAATAAGCCTTATTTAAATGGAGTTCACCATGTCCTATATATTACGAAATGGAGAGAAGTTATTAAATTAAATGGTTTGGCAGATCATTCTTTGCCAAGAAGCTGTGGATATTCCAAAATATTCATACTCTGGATTCAAAGGTGAAATTCATTTAAGAATTCAATGTAGAGTAAGCTGCTTACATTTCAAACCTTTGAATTTCAACTTATATAGTTAATAGTTCCAGTGCGTTTGCACAGCTCTACTTGTAGTTTAATAAATTCATGGATGTAATGACTAGAACATTTCTGTTTACAAAACTTCTGCATATCTTGAAAAAAGTTTTAATTTAAAAACTCTAGAAAATATGTAGCTCGATTTGCTTTAAGATATAAATTGTTTTGGGCTTATAAATTCAATTAAATTCCATTCCCGAAAAGTATGCTTCGGAAATTACTCTGAATTGGAGTAATGCTGTTTAATTTTTATACCATTCACATATACGGGGGTGTCACAGAAATCTCTAAGCATAATTCCGTCTGGAGATTTGAATTTCACAGAGAATTTTCGTAGGTGTCACAGAAATCTCGGAGATTTCATTTTTCGGATATAAATTCGGACAAAGTTATGTATATAGTGCATAGCCATGTTTAGAGTTGTCATAGATAAAAAATATTTTGCAGGCTATATAAAAGGAATTCATTGCGGATTTACTTCAAATACATTGTAAAGTCTTACATTTGTTTCAATGAATATGAAAATATATTAATGGGTATATTGATTTTGAAAAATACCCACAACAAAATTATAATATAGTATATTGACAAAACACAAAAAGGCAAATTCATTGGCATTTCTGTCGTTTAGCTAAATTTTTAGTAGTCCGTTTTTTTTCACAAAATTATCAGCTGTCATTGTTGTTGTAGTTGCATCAACCGACCTAGTCGGTTTTCAGCAAATAATATGGAATATGGAATAATATGGAAAATATCATAAAACGTAGCAATTTGAATTTTTTATAACATAAACAAAAGCTACGTACTCATCATTATCAAAATCGCATAAACACCGCCTTTTGAATGCATTCCACTGCATTTCTTTCATTATGTTGTTGCAAACTTTAATAGAATTTTGGCATTAAGCCATGTACGCAAATTGTCGAAAATAATTGCAATGCCGCGCATGAAGCGCAAAATTAAAAAAAAAAAAAAAAGAAGGCAAAAACAAAATATCTCACGGATGCAGCGCAACAACATTATTTTTGGTTTAACAGGTTAAAAGCTGCGTAAAAGCTAATATTTTAATAATAGATGCATTAAAATTTAGGCGTGTCTGTGTTCTATGCTGTTAATAATATTTTATTTGAATATCTAACGCTGTAATCATTATATACTACTTGAGATACTTTTGTATCTGAGATTTTTTTTTTTTACCTGCCACCAACGCGCCATGGCGCGTACAACTTTATCAGAATCCATTACGTCAAATTGCTGTTCAAAAATTTTATTATATAAGTTGCTGCTATGATTATGCAGAAAAGCAGTTTATTTATGTTTTTAATTTACTACTATTACAAAAAAAAACAACCTTTTTAAAACTGTTAACATAAAATTTGCACTACTAGTTTTATTTGTTGCACTACTATAATTTTTATTTGAATTTTATTTTCCGTTAAAATAATCACTAAAGAAAGCAGCCGTCCGGCAGCAGCCAAATTCCCGAGCAGACTATGTCAAAAACTCTCTCTGAAAATCTTTATAATGTTAAATTCTTCGTCGTTTTCAATTCGGCTACTCAAACAAAAAAGTGTTTAACTCATTTACATTTAAATTTGGTTTTGTACAAATACCACATAAAGACAGCTAAATCTGAATAGATTTGTATTTCAATTTATAAAAGCATGTAACAAGTTTTTCTTTTTTTTTTGTATTTGTTATTTTCTTGCTTCGGCAGTTTCATCTGCGAGCGCAAATATTTCAATATTATATTGATTGAACTCTATTGGCAAACGATGGTACAGGCCAAAGTACTTTGGCAGCCATTTGAAGGTATTTCCTGATCTATAATACTAGTCTACAGCGAAAAACTGCATTCGATGCCTTATTTTTGACTGCTAAACTCGAAAATAGCTTCAATAATTTTTTGAACATTTTCGCGGTATGCATTTTTTTAATTTTAAGAAGATAGGTAACCATAACCATAACCAATGTCTTTTGTATCCTAGCCCGGATATGGTTACGTTAATTTATCTAGGATCTTCTCCGTCTCTTTAATGAAACGGATAATATCCTTAGACGAAGTGTTTCTGATCTCATCAGATGTAATAAAGGCTATATTCTGAACCTGGCCAAGGCCGGACAATCGCAAAGCAGATGTAAAATAGTTTCGTCATCCTCTAGACAAAGTCTGCACTCTGTTTCTGAGGTTTCCTAGTTTATTTAAGCGATATCACTGTGGATGATGGCCGGTGAGGTAGCCCAAAAGCAACCTCAGGTCAGATCTATTGAGATATGCGTTGGTTTTTGGATATATAGGACGGTTTAGTAGCTTGGCCTGCCGTAGACCAGGATATTGTATCCAGTACCGGAAGGCAGTGCTTTTAAACCGATCTACTATGAAAGATTTTGACGTAGCCCAGCTAAGTCCACAAAAAGGCTTCGGACCTATGAAGGCAGTTCCCGAACCATTCCTGGTTAGTTCGTTGACAGTTTTTGGAGGATGTAGTTGGAATATAGGTAAGGAACGAGCAATGTGATTGTAACTTTTGTCAAAATAAAGAAAATGCAATACACAAAAATAGCTTTCCATTTTTAAAACTGGTTATTAGGTTAATTTGAAAGTTATAAACTGCAATATTTGAAAAATATCTAAAGAAAAATGAGGGCATAATACACTTTTATAGTAAGAAAAAATAGAATTCGTTTAAGTTGGAAATATAATAAATACGAACAAAATCTGTGGATAGGTTCGAAAGTTAATATACTCAAAAATAAGTAGGGCAGAGTGAGGAATTGTGAACATAGTTTTGTTTTCGAGGCATAACAACTATGAATAATGGTAGATGTTCAATTTAAAATGAAGATTTGCGTCCAAGCTTGGATTTTTCGGCCAGTTTAAAAGTCTTCCGAGGGCTGACATCTCATAATGCACTGCGAAGCTGAATTGCTCGGTGCCGATGAATCAGTGGCCATTTCAGTAGTGCTAACCACTTCGTTTGCACCTGAGTCATCCTCGATGACATCTGTACTAACCACTACAATACGACAATTGGCAGGATCTTTATTGCCATCCTCAAAACATTGAGCTTCTCCGCTCAACTCAGCGTACTAGGTACTACGTGATGCAATTTGAGAACTCTACAGATGTGATTTTTAATCGAAGCTTGGCATTTTTGAAAAGACCGAATACGCTGACGTCTAAGGATTGCATGCGACCCGAAGAATGAGGATGAAATGAAATCATCGTGACACCATTAGCAAGCGCCATATCTATGGTCTCCACGCTGAGATGGGAAGTGTGATTGTCAAGCAGAAAAAGAATCGGTGACTCTTTTGTTGAGTGGGCGTTCTTTATAAAATTAACCATAAATGTAAGGAATTAGCCTAAATTCAAATTTGAAAATATGTATGTTTCTCAAGATCAATTTCTTGAATTTTTACTTTTATTTTTTCCAGAGAGTCTCGGTGAAGTGAGTGACGAGTATGCTTAGTAGTTCCAGTAAAAGAAATCCCTATGGATAGAGATCCAATGCAAAACCTTTCTTATCAATTCATAATTTCAATTAATTACATTTAACAGATACTTTTACACTTTGTATTCGAGTAATTTTCTAGTTCAGCAAACCAAAATTTATAAGAAAAAATTTGTGGCAACAAATGCACTTTTAATTTTTTCTTTTAATTTGTAGACTAGTGTAATCGATTAAAATACATCTAATAATATAAATGTGTATTTGGTTCAGTTAGAAGCTCAAGTTAGTTTTTAAGCTTTGTTACTGAATAGAATGCCCACCTTGTCAACATGGCGTATGCACAATTTTCAATTAAATTTCTATGTTGCAGAACTGATTATATGAATTTTAAATTCTTGATAGGTTCCTATGACGCCGCTCACTCGATCTTTGGCTTCTTTTAAATTTTTTAATTATATTTATACAGACAAATTCTTATGACATTTAACTATGTGAGGTTAAACTGTGCCACATTTGCCAAATTAGTAATACCCTACTGTTGCAATATGAAATATATCGGACTAAAACAAACGACATGTGGTTAAAGTCAGTGGCAAATCATGTAGCGTTAATTTCGATGCTGTTTTTATTAGACTCTATTATTCAATTTTATTAAGTTATTCTTCGAATATAGTGGAATTACATAGTATAATACTTTTAACAGACCATATCATACCCTGCCTGGAGTTCCTATATGCATAGTGTAAAATTCTCTTAACACCGTGACAAACACAAAATGTAGTTGTAGCAATTCATAGTGCAGCCTAAACTGTGTGCTACTCAAACTGTAATTCATTGATTAAAAATCTGTCGTTGAAGCACAAAAGTATCCTATTTTATCTATATAAATCCTAACTAATATTATACATGCGAATGTAAGTTTGTTTGTTTGTTACGCATTCAATGACCGTATTCACCATGAAATTTTGTACTCACATGCCAACGGTACAGAAAAGGACATAGGATACTTTTTATCATGACAAACCATATTGTTTCCGAAGGGAAAAAAATTTTGTCTTAAAATGAATATGAATGACGTAGACGTAGATTCGGGACATTACGCAGAGATGCTATAGAAAATTGGTGATGGATGTTTGGATACAGATGCTGAAGGTTATATTTTACTTTCAAGAGAATTTTTTAATTTAGTAGAAAGTGTTGTGGAACTCATTGCTAAAGTTTACCCAGACTTCCAACAAAATTTAAATAGTGATCACTGGTTATGCGCAAGAGCAATACTGGCGACATAAAATGAAATCGTAAACAAAATCAAGACTGATATGTTAAAAGAGGTTCAGGGATATATAATGGAGTATTTGTCAATGCAGAACTCAGCACTACATATCCCGCGGAGTTCTTCAAATTCTCTTGATCTAACGGGTGTACCCTCACATAAATTCCAATTGAAACTAAATGTACCAGTTATGCTTATGCGAAATATAGACGCTCCTCAACTATGTAACGGAACGAAGCTTCGGATCACATAATTGGAGCAGAATATACTTGGTGTCACTATTTTAACAAGTGTTGGGAAAGGGGAAAGTGTTATCATACCTCGAATGCCAATAAAACCCAAAAATTAAAAGTTCAGTTTCCAATCAAGCTTAACAAAGCGCAAGGACAAACATTGCGTCATCCGTTATCTCGTTTGGACGGGAAAACCTCCGTTACAGATTTATAATGAGGTGAAAACTGCATATGGTGATGAAGCTATGAATCGTACGAGTGTGTACAAGTGGTGTCGCGAGTTTAAAAACGGTAGTACGTCTGTCCATGCTGATGCTTCAATTGTGACTGACGAAACTGTGGCAAAAATCGAAAATGCGCTCCGTGACGATCGTAGATTGACTGTGGATGAACTTTCTTTGATGTTTCCGCAAATCTCCAGATCTCTACTACACGAAACAATCACAGAAACCCTCGGATATCGGAAACTGTCAGAGAGGTGGGTCCCAAGGGGTTGGCGAGAAACTACTTCGAGGAAGGCATCATAGAGAGGAATGGTGACTATGTCGAAAAATAGCTTACATTATGTACTAAAGTATCACGTAATTTTTTTGTTTAAATAAAAAATTTTAAAATCTACAAAAATTCAGTACACTTACTTTCTAGATATGCCTCGTAGTATTAAATATATGACTTTCATAAAAGTATACAGTTTGTAAGTGGAAAACATTCCCTCACCCTTTAGCCCACTCTGGTGTACCATATCTTTGAACGATCTGTTTTTTGTATGAAGCGGGCACTGGTCCCTGTTAATACTAAAAAGCTTAAAAAGCTTAAATTTAATTACGATTTTACTTTCTTTAATATAAAAACGTTTTCTGTAGATTTCTTCTCCGTTACTTTAATACAGAGTCGAGTGGTACAAAGCGCTCAGTCGGGTAGCAGTCTGCTTGATGATTTCTATTGTTCTGGCCGTCAATTTACCTCTTCGATGAACCAAATTGCAAAAATAAAATATGTTTGAATATCGGAGAGAGCAGCCCAGCCGACCTTGGGCTCTCATTCGGATCGATGCAGAACATTATGCACGAAATTTAGACCATGAGACGAATTTTAACGCGAGTTGCGCCGAGATTGCTTGGGAATTTGCAGATATCCCCTTATCTTGTACACGACTATTTCACCAAAAAAACGTTAAAGTCATGGCTCTGAAAGTTATTCCAAAAATCGGCCTATGAATAGTGTTTCAAAGGTTGAAAGAAGCGTTGTCTTATGTGTTTTTCATCTAATGAGAATCGTCATAAACTTCATAAATGTTTACTTTATGATGATTTTTTTAGTTAAAGTTTTTACCGATAACTTTTATTTTCGGTAGCTTACCAAATGTATTTCGAAGCTTTGTTTAGTTACGGTGAATGCAAGATCCATCGTTTCCATATGAAACTCTACCAAACATTTATTCCTTAGTTAAAATATAAACAGCAAAAATGGTGTCGATTGATCTTACGGTAATCCCAATAAAATTTCCATATAGGTCTTAATATGCCTTAGACTGTGTACATAGTATGTTGTAGTCAAGCACTCCTGAATGCATTCTTATTTTTTATTATTAATACATGTTTACTTTTTTATGAAATGGCTTTGGTCACGGAATTGTTTGAATTATGAAGCACTTTCTAATAATTTATGTAGAGCTTGTTCATGAGATTAAGAGCATACCGAGTTTCCGAAAACTAGGCGCTTACGACGAATATGTCTAGATCAACTCGTTTCATTGGTCCGATTAAGAATATGTATGTATAACTATTGTATATCAATAGGTCTCAGTAAGATAGAAAACTGTTTTGACTGGATAAAATTGAATATCAATGGAGTTCACCATCATCAGGAACAGTCTCATAAAAGAATAAATTTGTTTTCGTCGCTAAATTTATAAGAATTTGTTTAATTTTTTATAGAAGTGACTGTAATCGATCTTGAGGCATTTTAAGAAAACTTGTGCAATCTTTTATGTAACGACGTTCACGTGCAACGCCGGGAATTTCTTGAAGTTGATAAATAATACCTTGAACATAGAGTTTAGTCGGTTCCCAAAATGTATCAAGCAACCCACGTAACCACTTGGTTTCGTTGGTATTTACAACAAAATTATATATTTTATTTTTGTTGTATTATTTCAAACATTAAGGAGAGTCTAATAAAGTTATCTAATTATTATAGACATTCAGAAACTACAATATTTAAATTCAATTCACGTTTAATTGCTATTCAAGTTAAAAGGAATGTCGAGCAATTAGAAGTCCAACCACAATCCTTATGCAAATGCAACCGATCTATTGGAATGTTCTAGTCGCTTGTGACCAGGGACAACAGAGCAGAGCAGGGCCTGAATAGAGATATGTAAGTGCAATGCATACCAAGAAACCTGTCGCCGTCTGACGTACAAAAATAGTTTCTCCCCTCGGCGCATAATGTACGAAATAAATCACATGCAAAATACAATAACAACAATGAGAAGAATAACGACGACGACACAACTGCAATGGTAAACAAAGGCGCTCTCTCATCTAAACCGCACGCGCTGTTCCTACTCTCCTCTCTTCGTGCGTTTCAACACAAGACACACCCACTTTCGGTGAGAGGTGGGCGCATTTGTCATATGCAAAGCAGATCAAACCAAACTGAATTCATCGAAGCGACAAAGGTGTCAAGTGCAACTAACCTGACGGTGCCGCACTCTGACACAGAATTAAAATTTATATCTCAAAATGTAAAAAAAAATACATATCCCCAAAGGGATTATTGTGCGAATGTATACAACAGGCACAAGGAGACGTGACGGACCCCATAAAGTATATACTAATATTGTTAACCAGCATCGGAAGTAATGCCGATATCGTTAAGTAGTATGAAACAACAGATCTCAGAAACTATAAGAGACATAGAGCAGATCGAGTTTAAAAAAAAAACTTTTTTTGCATATTCGGGTGATAAGCATTTTTTGTTGTCCAAGCGTATAGCAGAAACCTAATGAAATTCAAAGATAATGTGCCCACCGTATACCATATGCCAAAAATCAGCTTTTTCACGAGAATATATCATATATTTACATCAGACCCGACTGAAGTGTTTTCTAAAAAAAATTGCATTCTACCTTTTTGTTATTGACCACGTTTCAAAACAATACGCTCTGCTGTAGTAAATCTCTTAAAATTATTTTGTTATATACGCTTTATCAAGTTCTTTTCACCCGATCGAATCTATCAAAACTATCTATTTGAACAATCAATTAATATTAAATTCATCGAGTTAAGACTTTTTGGGGTCTCATCCATACAAACCACCCACCGGCTTTTAACTTTTTGCATGGAAATCGATTTTATTGCAAACCATATCTACGTGAAATTTGACATGACGGCTTCTTATGGACGCACGCTTCATATAAATGTCAAGCGCGCACCTAGCCCACTTTTAGGGGTAGTCTCTATGATCTCTACGATTTTATATGAAATCTTTTTTATTACAGTAAATTTCAACTTAAAATTTTATATAGTGGCATCTTCACATAGAGAAAATTTAATTTAATTTAATTTACTAAACAAATTTTTAAAGAGCATACAGTTTATTTAATGCCATTTTTTTCATTCAGTTCCACTGTGCGCTATCATCGTGTCGTTGTTGTCTGCGCCTAAGTGTGGTGTGAGAGTGAGAGGAGAGTTGACGTTCGCCAGCATTCGGCGATTGCTTCAATCGGTTTGTAATTTGATTTGGAGGCCTGTCCGGCCGTCACGTTTTAACTAATGGCCGGTGCTGCTGTACAACCGGTCGCTTAAAATATACGACAAGGTCACTGCACACTCCACTCTGCTGCTCCTGTCTGTTCTGTTGTCTGTTCCTGCTGCCCACTTGCAATTATATTATGAATGAATCGTTGGTCTGCCGGCAGTAAATTGAATTGCTTGCGTCAATTACGATATGACTGCAGCCCTGGCTTGACTACTCAATTCGACCTTCTCCGTTGCAGCTACGGAAATTATCTGAGCGGAGTGCTTTGAAGTTTACTTTTGGTAATTTAGCATTTGATGCTTGTGTTTGTTTGCTCTTTCAATTAGAGCGCGCACGTGGAGTATTGTGTTCTAATTTGAATGCTCTACAGGTGTATGTATGTATGTACATAAATAGATACACACAACTAGCGGGGGAATCGAATGCAACAATTTGTGTTGAAAATGGAAAATATTATGTCTAAATGGGTATCGACGAAACAGAGCTAGACTATTTCATTCGCTTGTTTGGCTTTTAGTTAAATGAAATTCATTTGCCTTAATCAATTTAATCAATTTAAACTATTTATACCATGTGCAAAAAATATTTGTAAGCAAGGTATATTGGGTTTGTTGAGCTGTCAATATGTATGAAAGCATCGGAGACCCCATGAAGTATATACATATATTCGTAGTCAGCACGACAAGACTAGTTGATCTAGCCATGTCCGTCCGTCCATATGGCTGTCGGTGTGTGACTAGAGAAGACTTAGAGGAACTAAGATACACTCCAGGTATCGCACTACTACAAATTTCATAACTCACAGCAAAGAAATCTGTTTCGCCTCTAAATCTCATTCGTAAAATTTACTTTATGAATGAAATTTGAAGATTTTGAGGCGAAGTGATTGCTGTGCATACTTGATTTTGGTTCACAATTTTTTAAACCAATATTTTTTTTAAATAGATTTTTAAACTGATAGTTTTAGTTAATATAGTTAAAAATGAGTATTATGTATATGGAACGGCAAAAATACTATTGGCCAAAACATACCACATATATTCGGAATTTGAGTTTCGCTGAATCCATATTTTCTAACAGTTTTTGCTGTATCTCATTCGTGTAATAGGTAAGTCGAGTATAACACGCAAACACTCCGATCCGCAATAAACTTGAGCTCGAATCACAGTAAATGAATTTCCTACGAATTGTTATTTTTGAGAAATGATGTCGTTTGCTGTGGAACGAGCAAATGATAAGCGACTACTACTGGTTCCTCATCCGAGAAACTGATCCATCAAACTATAGGCGACGCAGTTCCAATAAAAATCATTTTTAAATGAATGTATTCAATTCAAAAGTTAAAAATTAACAAAATTTTCTTAGCTAAGGGCATTAAAATGAGGTCCATTTTGATTCCTAGTGATCGTGTTGCTGCTTAACGTGCTGGAAAACTTATAAGAGAAAAATGGTAAGGCTTTAATCGAATCTTCATGGACCAATAAAGAACAAATTTCATTTGGATCGAAAATAATGGATACGTTGTACTTTATGGACAATGGACTCTTTATTCATTTGCACAAACTTTTTGTGTGTTACGTAACCATGAGAGAATGGGCGGAGAAGTATACAGATTTGTAACAAAGTGTTACCAGGGGTAGGGGATTAAAAAATGCAAAAAATTGCGTAACGTATACTTGAACGACTCCAAATTTTAAAAGTCAATTCCAAAAATAATGTTTTAAGACCGCAAAACCGAGGATATTGAAAATCTTTAGTATCTACAATATACTCGTTTTTACGTATAAAAAGCAATTAAATTGCAAGCAATACTGTATCAAAATCAATATTTTACGCCATAAGTATGTATTAAATGTGTAAAAATAGTATATGTTCGTTCCTACGGGAGCACTGACTTGCATCCATGTAAGATGATGCATGACCGTGGAGCTTTTGTTCTTGGAGACTGAACGCATGATAAATAAAAATAAAATTATGCATAAAAAGCAAAAAAAAAATATATATTTAAACTTCCACGCACAAACAGAACAGAAAGATACATACAGTCAGATATATAGACTCATTGAAAACAAAGTCAGATACAGAAGTACGAAAAGATTATATGTATATATAACTGAACCGTATGACACATGTTGTTACTTTCAGCAGCAACATTTATTGCCAGAATACATACGAATGTCAGCAACATTTATTATCGTTTCCATATGAATCATAAACAAATTTCAATGTTTTGTTAGTTTTTTTTTATGGTTTTGTACCAAAGGGTAAAACGGGACCCTATTACTAAGACTCCGCTGTCCGTCCGTCCGTCTGGCTGTCCGCCTACGGGAGCAGGCTGTAACTCATGAACCGTGATAGTTAGACACTTCAATTTTCATTTTCACAGATGATGTATTTCTGTTGCCGCTATAACAAATACTAAAAAACAGAATAAAATAAATATTTAAGGGGGCTCCCATAAAACAAACGTGATTTTTTGCCCGATATTGATAACGGCAACAGGTAGATGCTTGAAATATTCACAGAATATTTAGTTATATATTCACTTTAAAAATAAATAATTAAATTAAAATAAAACAAATATTTAAGTGGGGCTCCCATACAACAAACATGATTTTTTTTTTATAGATAATGGTACGGAACCCTTCGTGCGCAAGTCCGACTCGCACTTGGCCGGTTTATTTTCATATTTTTCCATAACCATCAATCAGTCTTGGTTATTATTTTCGTCACTAAAGAGTTTGGTAGTCCCAAACGTCATATCATTTAATTCGTTTATCAAAAACAGTAACTGGCTGCGTGACCCTCAGGCCACCTGCTGCTGTTTTCAACGTAGTTTGATAACAGCAATCACAGCTAGTTATTTTTAAATTTTCGTCGATTATAAAATAAAATGAAATCAACTCCATAAATCTCGTCACAAGATGTAGATCGCTTACTAAATTTTTAAGTGCGCTTGGACTCAATAAACTTAACATTCATTACCACATCTTGATTACAAATAATTCCGAGAGCGTTGGATTTGATAAGCGCAGGTGGCGTCTAAAGGTTGTTACTATATTTGAATGCGAAGGTTCTATAAGAGTTAGTCTAACAAAGTATACAAAATTTTAGTTTTTGGAAATTGTTGAAGTTTTTATGTTTCAATTTCTATTTAGCTTACAAACCCATATGGAGTAATTTGTAACGAAATGGAGTTATTAGTTTATTTCAAATTGGTAATCCATTAAAAAAAAATTATGAATTTTAGTGGACAACAAGTAATGCCCTTGATATCTTGTATAAGTGGAGCAAAGGAAGTCTCTTCATTAACCTAAGGTTATTTAAATAGCTCCTACTTTGATAATAAATCATATGCTCTTTTATACTATCTTAGCCGTATTTTGGCACATTGTTCGTCTATATTTCCGGATACAATGGTCAGAATAAAACTATAAAGCATTTATTTATTGATAGTTATAAAGCATTCTCTTGAGTTCTTTGGTTGTTAAACTCAATGATAAACTTTGGTGAAACACTTTGAGGCTACATAATAAATTTTATGTTTTATGTTGTATCATCTTGACCACTGGTTCCCAACCAGTGGTCCGCAGAAGCCAAAATATGGTCCGCGAATGATTTTAAATGTAGCTTTGAGTAAGAATATTAGTGCTAGGATAACCGAACTCGTGAAGAAGATGCAAGCTCAGAAATCACACTAATACAAAATTACAGAAATTTATCCTAAAAATATTCTTATTTCTTTTTGTGTAAGTTCCTATTGAATTTTTAATTAAAGTTTCAGTTTGATTATTACAGTTTATTTTTATACAACGTCGCGGGGCCTACTAGTATTAAATAATTATCATTCTTCCACCACAAATAGTTTGAGAGTTACGCAATTGTACTTTGGGCGCGTGCCTTTGCCCATTTTTCCAGTGGTTCTTATTTTTCCCAATGTCCTTTACATACATACTGCCTACTAAAGCTTTGCACAAATGCATTCGAAATGGCAAACGAGACATGTATTTTTATTTGAACAAACAAGCATCGTGTGTATATTTCTAAAACCAAATGGTTATGAAGATGTCAAGTTATAATGAGTACAAGTGAGAGCAATTGAGTACAATCTTTCGCATGACTCTCCCCCCACTTGTACTCTTTTCTTATTCCAACAAGTAAGAATGTGAGTTTATGACTTCTCCTTTTTTTGTACACTTATGCAGGCTCTAATGCAATCTTAAATATCAAAAAAAAAAGAGCTATAGTCGAGGTGATCGACTACATTATACCCTGACACTCCATACTTTTTTCGTATTGATACATTTTTTCAGCAGGATTAACTTGAACGTGAATTTTATGGATGGTGGCATACAAAATATGTTCTAAACTTAATCTGCCTTCAAATTTTGCTTTCTAAAATCTATTATACAAAGTATGCTAGTTAATTTCAGTATTCTAACAAATATTTCGATAAAATTGATAATTGAATTTGATTTTTTACCACTGCGATAAAATGGTTGCGAGTTATGAAATTTGAGGTTAAACTTGTAGCGGTGCGGAATCTAGAGACCGCATAACATGAATTTAGTTTGTCTAAGTCTTCTCTAGACGGAGAACTGTGCCCTCAGACAGACATAAAGACGAACATAACAATATTGGGGGTATAGTTTATCTATTGAAAAAAAATGTATTTAACTAAAAAAAATAAAGAATATTATTTTATTTGAAATTTATAAACCAATTTAAAAAAAGAAAAACACAAAAAAAAAAAACAAAATATACATTTTTGGTTGGACATCCTTGAAAAATGTCAATAGAAATGACAAATACACGTGAGCGCGACAGCGACAAAATTTCATAAACTTGATCTGTGTATGGATAAGGAGAAACAAAATATGAAAACTTGAAACCGCTATCTCTTGTAGATTCCGTGATCCGGTTGTTCATACATAAAAAAGACAGACAAACAGACAGAAGGACATAGTTATATTGATTCGACTTTTAATGCTGATAAAGAGTATAAATACTTTATGGGGTCTGCCATGCCTCTTTCTGCATGTTATATACATTTAGACAAACCTAGTATACCCTTGGCTGTGCACTACAGGTGCAGGTTATAACAAACACAAAAACTACACTTTCCATGTTTAGCGAGCTTTAGTGTATTTACTGATTTTGAGTATCATGAGCAGAAAAAAATATAAATAAAACTTATCTAACCAAGGACCATAATTTTGTTGTTTTTAGCTCTTCGCACAAAGTTAATTCAAGTTATCTCATCGAACTGATCATGAATATATACAATATGAGAATTCCAAAGGTTTCTGCAACGTATGCAATACACTGAAGTAAATAGTTGCAGTATACAAAAAAAAATATGCTTAGAAATACTTAAGTAATTTGTGGTTTTACCTTCGAAACAATCATTTAAAAAACATAAACTTCACTCTACTTATTTACCCATTAACCATTTATTTTATTGATTTTTAAATAACATAAAAAATAAAATGTAGGAACTACAAAATGTAAAAATAACCGCTCAAGTTAAAAAGTTTGTTTTTCAAAGGATTCTCACCTTTTTAGTGTTCTCTGTTGCAACAACCATTCCTACTATTTATAGATATATATTCTTTTTTTATATATGTGTATTTGTTGATTTAAAAATTGTTTTTTTTTTTTTTTTTTAAATAAACGTTCAACACTTAAACATTTTACGAACACAAATTGAAATTCGCATGGAATCCAATTTTGTAGACTTGTTAGCGATAAATGCGTAAATTCGAGTTGAATGTCAGAATTGTACTAAGCTTCTTAAAGGAAATCGCTTAGTGCTTAAGTATAAAACAATACGACGGAATAACGCTCGTCGCCGTGCTTTGATAAAAACGAACACAAAACAAAAATGACCATAAGCAGCATACGAATCGAAGTGCGTTGAGCCATAGCGAGGGGCTCTAAACGCCAGCAGCGCAGTCGACGGACGGCTGGCTATGCATTGAGATATGAGATTCCAGATAGACTGCGACGCCGCTTTTGAAACTGTCATTTCGTAATCGTATTTGCTTAGGAAGTAAAGTTAAATTTAAACTATTTTTACAGCTGAATGCTCAACATTCGAACTGCCTGCTGAATCCTTATTTACGTTTTAGATACATAAACTATCTGTAGTTGCATAAATTTGTCGTTATGAGATAAACAAAATTCATTTCATGCAATTTTAATTAAAAAAAAAACAATGAAATTAAAATGAAAATCAAAATAAAAAATAAAAAATAAGCTTACAAACGATGTACGTTAGATATGTAACTATCTAAATGTACACCCTATGCACTTTTTGCATATTGATATGTGCGTTGCAAACCGGGCATCTATGTTGACGTCTCAGTGCCTCTTTAATGCATTCATGACAGAAAATATGCCCGCATATTGTAGACATTGGTTGGCGTCTACGCACTAAATCAAAGCAAATGGCGCATGTACAAGGATCATCATTTGCTGCACAACGATTTTCTTCCTCTTCAGTATCTATGCGTCGCATTTTGGCTGGTGGTGGTGCACCATCGTGTGTTGCGGTTTCATTAGCATTACTTTCAACTAGTGACGCATTACGAGTATTTTCCTGGTCTATTGCCGTTGAAAGACGATGAACCATTCTTCTATTCGTAAGTGAACGCATTTGGACTCTGTCTGGTTCAGGCACATTACTTTCAACTTGTGACGCATTACGAGTATTTTCCTGGTGTATTGCCGTTGAAAAACGATGAACCATTCTTCTATTCGTAAGTGAACGCATTTGGACTCTGTCTGGTTCAGGCGCATTACTTTCAACTTGTGACGCATTACGAGTATTTTCCTGGTGTATTGCCGTTGAAAAACGATGAACCATTCTTCTATTCGTAAGTGAACGCATTTGGACTCTGTCTGGTTCAGGCGCATTACTTTCAACTTGTGACGCATTACGAGTATTTTCCTGGTCTATTGCCGTTGAAAGACGATGAACCATTCTTCTATTCGTAAGTGAACGCATTTGGACTCTGTCTGGTTCAGGCGCATTACTTTCAACTAGTGACGCATTACGAGTATTTTCCTGGTCTATTCCCGTTGAAAGACGACGATCCCTTCTTCTATTCGTAAGTGAACGTAGTTGGACTCTGTCTGGTTCAGGCGCATTACTTGCGTTCATGCGTAACGCATGGATCAGCGAACTAGGGCGAGACCCATACTGTGTAGCTACTGCACGATAAATCAAATTTTTTCATACATTAATTAGTTTTCATTCTGTTGAAATGTATAAACTTACCGTTTCTATTATTGGAGTTGTTAATCCGTGGCTCGAAACTCATGTTGATGCTTCTAGTAACATTATTGCCTGTCGCAGTATTTCTCAAATTTACACTGCAGCCTAAATTACGGACACTGGGCAATGGAACTGTAACTGTAAGTTAAAGTGAAAAAATAAAAACATTTAATATGCCGATAAAGGTGTGCATAAACTTACGGTCGATAGGACGAGACTGATCGAAACTTCTATCGATGCCTCTATTGGTAACGGTATTTGCTACAGTGTTAATTGAACTGTTGCTGCTTGTACTAGGGAAGGAGATGCCGTCGATAAGGAAGATATAGTCACTTTCAGTCGAAACTTCAGTGCGGTAAAATAAAACAAGTACAAAATAGTTTAAAAAAAAAACTCGACTCAAATAAAATTTCAAAAAATATTTCAAACAAATTTTCACGGTTGCGAGTTATGCTATTTAGTTTAGTTTCTCTAAGTGGTTTTTATGTCAGAGAACTAATCTCTCAGATGGACTTAAGAACGCACATAGCTAGATCGATTCGTTTCGTCGTGCTTATCACGAATGTATCCTTCGCTATGTTATCTACAAATTGATATTAAACAAGCCCAATATACGTTGCATATAATTTTTCTGCAAGGTGTAAATATACGCAATTGATATTTTCCATAAGAAAAAAGTACCAAGGTACGCACTATGCTCAACATGGTGCACGATGCATGTCACAACACTCAACGAAAGCTAAACATCAGAAAGCTGTAATCACAAAAGACCGTCAAAGCGTTTCCAACCAGACTCTACCAACTATTACTCGAATCCTCTCAGGCTTTTGAAGATATATGTGAGCAGCGGAGTCATATCTCTCACTCCATGGATGCTACTGCCACGGAAGTCATTGATTAACCCAAACATTATGACGAGGATTGCCGTCAAGCTACCGTCGCCAACAGAAGTCCTCTGCAGTCGGGAGCAACGCAAGATGTTAGAGAGCAATATCCAGAGAAACGGAGAGAGCCGAAACGACTTTTCAGACGCAAAAAATGAGCAAAAAAGGAGCAAAAAATACATAATATTGAGGATATTGAAAGAATGTGAATTATGTGAAAGAAATGAAGGGCACAGCATCAAACAGAAGTTTTTAAGCCCGAAGTTGTTTTCTGTATGAATGAAAATGGAGATGTTTAAGGCAGGGTGATGCTATATCATGCGACTTGCTTAATCTCCTAACGGTATACGTCCTACTCCGATGACCATACTTAGAACGGTAGACTACGATCTTCCATAAAGAAGTGATGCTACTCGCGTATGCTGATGACATTGACAACATCGGCACGAACGCAAGACGAGTAATCAAGGCGGTCTTAGCGATTGAGAACCAGTCACGACTCCAGGGTTTAGCGGAGAACCAGGATAGGACGAAGTAACTGGTGTCCACTTGCAAACCATCGTCGCGTCTCGGAGTGTTTGTGAGTTGTAGAAAACTTTGTTTACCTGAAAACAAAGAGAAATCACAAGCCACGTTAGCCTGGAGATCAGGAGAACATCACGCTTGATATTCGATGCTACTTTGGGCTAAACAAGCAAATTAGAAGTAGAGCCATTTCTCGAAGTACAAAAATAACAATCAATAAGAAGTTTATAATTCCGATTATGCTGTATCGGTTATCTTATCCGGATGGATGGGGAACATAAGCTAAAGCGGCTGGTGCACCTTCTAACGTGCGGCCAGGCCATGCTTGATGTACAGTTCTAGTACTATGTTATTAAGTAAGTAATATTAAGTTTGTGGAAATGTAACAGACAAAAAAAGCTTTATTTTGATTTTTTTTTTGTTTTGTTTCGGATGCTTTGCTTTCATTTGGAAGAATAGAGAAAAAATATTCTCTATTTCTGTCGTGCGTTGAGTGTGTTTATTGTAGTATTTTAGTTGGTAAAATTTTGAAAAAAGAGGAATAAAATAAATAAGTATTTAAAACAAAAGAACGAAAGAACTTTCGGCCAATTGTTTTTTGGATGACATTTGGACATTTATTGCAGGATCGGTCATCCTAGCATTCATAACGAGTGTCCAAAGTCAACTTCTAGATACTCCGACACAAGCTGAGAAACATATTAAATTGTAACTAAAACAGTAAAGAGAGCGGCCGTACACAACGCAAAGGTACAACACACCGATACATGCTCACGTAGAGGTAAAACGGTTTTCCGTGACACTCCTGTATTATTCATAATCTTATTATTGGGTACTTTTAAGACAAAAGGTCGATCAGCATCAAAAGCCGAATTCTGGATATTAGATTTGAATGAAGCGACCATATATAAGATGCCACAATATCGAATTTTAAGTTGATATTGACGTTTTCCATACAAATGTACCTCAAAAATGGGCGGTCACGGTTTTCCACTAAAATCCACCAAATCGAATTTCAAGCTAATATTCATTTAAATAGCGAATTTTATCATAAAAAACAAAAAAGTAGGTTTTGGGTTTGTATGGGGTCTACCCCATAGGTCTATATGTTAAGCGGCTGTCCATAAAAAGGCACCATATCGCATTTGAACTTAATATTGATTTTAATAAATAAGTTTTTTATACAAAGACACAAGAGTAGGCAGTAGGTTTGTATTGGGGCTACCCTAAAAATTGGGCGAAACCCACCCATTAATGTATGTGAGGCGTCCGTCCACTAAAAGCGTCAGTATCGATTATTAAGTTGATATTGACTATAATAAAAATAAATTACAATAAGTTAAAAGTGGGCGGTGTGTTTGTATGGGGGCTACCCCAAATAGTGGGTGTGGCGGGTTAATCTTGACATTATATTGAACTGCAATAAAAAAAGGTATATGTGCCAATTTTCAACTGGATAGCATAAAAATTGGTCCCAAAAAATGCGCAACAACATACAGACAGACGGACATGGCTAGATCGACTCGTCTCCTCAAGCTGATCAAGAATATATATACTTTACGGGATCTATGATGCCTCCTTTAATGCGTTACAAACTTTCAGTCAAATTGATAATACTATTTCACACTATCGGAGGTCACAGAAATCTCTAGACAAAATTCCGTCTGGTGATTTGAATTTCACAGAGAAATTTCGTAGGTGTTACAGAAATCTCCGAGATTTCATAGAAAACAGTTTTTAGTGTACAGACGAGCTTTGTGGTGTTAAATATAATACCATAAAAATTGGATCACTTAAAAAGATAGAAGAAGAAATACTTAGACTAAGTACTTGGTATCTCGCAGATTGCAACTTTCTTTCTTATTACGTATGCAGGTACTAGTGTGTATACTCACCGCTTGCAATCGTAATGCCGCTGCTGCTGCTGCTGCTACTGCTGCTGCTGCTGCTGCTACTGTCTGACAAAATACTGAATGAATCTGGAATGATGTTGCCTAAATCATCGTCGACGATAATGAACTCCTCACTTCTGATTGAAGATTCACTGCTGCCGCTTACAGTTTCCCAGAGGTCATTGCTGCTACAGTCCGACATATAGACACTATCAGGCAATACAATTCCTATGGGGTAAAGTAAAACTATAAATGGCTTTTTTTTTTTTGCGTATACGAGAGTGTATGAGTACAAACTTATCGCTGGTCAAGCTTAGAGTAGAAGCTGCTATTCCTGCTGATACTGATGCTTGGCTCAGTACAGCTTCAAATCGAGCTGCTATTTCTGCAAGAGCTTCCACTACTGCTGGTATTCAGAGCTGTTGAATATGTTGTTCATTAGAAAGTAATGAATTTCTTTATGATATAAATAAATTGTAAAAGTTTAATTTAATGAAAAATTTTTTACAACAAATTGCCTCTTTTGTTAGTTATCCGCTTGAGATTGAGGAACATTTTAATTGAAATAAAATATACACAAATTATGAATATGTATTGTTCAGATCACTGCATTATTTGAAAATCATAATCAATTATTTTCGTTTTGTGTTAACGCGATCGAGTGTCATGAATGAGTAACTGGCAGCTGAAAAATTAATTACACTATACAACTCAGGCGGCGGCACGTCGCACACTTAAATCTCGGCGTATCATTTTACAAGCTTGTATGAAAATAATATGCAGTAAGTTGTTGTTCTTGTTAATAATTTATATAGGGTGTTTGTATATCGAGGTTCCATTATTTGACAGCGATTAAGCTTTCATAAATTAATCAGGTTTGGCAAAGTTGTCATTTGGTTTACCATTTTATTATGAATAGATTAACGCCGTAATGTTTGCAAATTGTGCAAATATATTTCGAAAATTTTGCTTCAATTACAGTCGACATAATCGTCCATCCGAGCGTCTAATTAGATTAATCATGGCTCGTTGTCGCACCACGTATATTCTAAATAATAATACACATTCGCAAAGAGAATCCAAATAAGTCAATTCATAATTACGCGCAGCAACTGTAGCTGTGTGCATCCGCTACTTTATGGAAATTTCAAAAACCAAAATTGCTGCATTTAAAGTGAAGCAAACCCTCGAGCCACCGTTACATCCGCAAAAAATCTATGTTTGGTGAGCTCAATGCGCCGGTAGAATCAACGGTCCTTAAAAATGAGCTGCAAGCAAACCGGCAACATTAGACGACTTAGAAGACAACATTTTGCAAAGAATTGCCGAGTTACGGGCACCATTGCTTGAAAAAATAGTCTAAATTTAAGCAACATCCCAGCCAGCCTACATGCCCAAAATCATATTTAAACGCTAATAGCATAAAATTATCTTTCTAATAAAGACAATTTTCGGTTTGAAATTATGCAATTTTAGTATTTTGATGCAATTCAAAGTTCTATATTTATAAAACAAACACCCTTTATTATACACTACATTAGAAGCGTAAGGTTATGTTAAGTTTGTGCTAATGTACATACGCAAACCGCACGCGGGGCAGGACGAGACGGCCGCCATTAAGAGCACAGAAAGGAGAGAAACAACAACAAATTTAGAAAATCCACTTTAAACCAATATGTATAAGTAGCCCCGCAATAGTCGAATTATTTTTTCAGCTGCCAAACTGCGCTCTATTAATTACTCATCAATCGCGATAACTCAAGTCTAAAAACTTATTATTTACGATAAATGCACTGATCTGAACGAAATTCATATTTATACTCAATTGAACTTGCAACAAAAACAATAAAAAATTTTTTTCTGACGCAAGCAGACTGACGCCGCCAAGTAACGGTTTCATCTGCTGATTTTTGTGGCACGCGCAATACAATAAATTGTTGCAAATGACTGCCATCCACAAAAGCTAATAATTACAAACTCGTGCAATTAAACACATTTACTTGTAGTTTCTCACAAACCAGAAAAAAAAGTAATTCCTTACGATCGCAAGATTGCCGAAAATATGAAACAAATGTGTATGCGCAAACGTTGTATATACCCAAACTGTTTTACACCGACACCGCTAAACAGTGCTGCATGTTGCCGGCATAGTTTTCAGTGTTGTAAGTGATGCGTTTAATGCAACAGATGAAAATTTATAGTGCTTAAAGGGAGTATCCAGCTCGAGAGCAAATAGCTTGAAGAATATTTAGTACGAATATTCACAGTACAAGGAGACATTTAATAGTCGAATTATTTTTTCAGCTGCCAAACTGCGCTCTAATAATTACTTATCAACCGCGATAACTAAAGTCTAAAAACTTATTATTTACGACAAATGCACTGATCTGAACGAAATTCATATATATACTTACCCTCAATTGAACTTGAAACAACAACAATTTTTTTTGCTGACGCAAGCAGACTGACGCCGCCAAGTAACGGTTTTCACTTTTGCTGACTGCGATTTGTGGCACACGCAATACAATAAATTGTTTGCAAATGACTGCCATCCACAAAAATTAATAATTCCAAACTAGTGCAATTAAACACATTTACTTGTAGTTTCTCACAAACCAGAAAAAAAAGTAATTCCTTACGATCGCAAAGATTACCGAAAATATGAAACAAATGTGTATGCGCAAACGTTGTATATACCCAAACTGTTTTACACCGACACCGCTAAACAGTGCTGCATGTTGCCGGCATAGTTTTCAGTGTTGTAAGTGATGCGTTTAATGCAACAGATGAAAATTTATAGTGCTTAAAGGGAGTATCCAGCTCGAGAGCAAATAGCTTGAAGAATATTTAGTACGAATATTCACAGTACAAGGAGACATTTAATAGTCGAATTATTTTTTCAGCTGCCAAACTGCGCTCTAATAATTACTTATCAACCGCGATAACTAAAGTCTAAAAACTTATTATTTACGACAAATGCACTGATCTGAACGAAATTCATATATATACTTACCCTCAATTGAACTTGAAACAACAACAATTTTTTTTGCTGACGCAAGCAGACTGACGCCGCCAAGTAACGGTTTTCACTTTTGCTGACTGCGATTTGTGGCACACGCAATACAATAAATTGTTTGCAAATGACTGCCATCCACAAAAATTAATAATTCCAAACTAGTGCAATTAAACACATTTACTTGTAGTTTCTCACAAACCAGAAAAAAAAGTAATTCCTTACGATCGCAAAGATTACCGAAAATATGAAACAAATGTGTATGCGCAAACGTTGTATATACCCAAACTGTTTTACACCGACACCGCTAAACAGTGCTGCATGTTGCCGGCATAGTTTTCAGTGTTGTAAGTGATGCGTTTAATGCAACAGATGAAAATTTATAGTGCTTAAAGGGAGTATCCAGCTCGAGAGCAAATAGCTTGAAGAATATTTAGTACGAATATTCACAGTACAAGGAGACATTTTATTTTTATATCAATCACACATAGTATGAAATGCTATTATCAGTTTGTCTTAATGTTTGTAACGCATTAAAGGAGGCATCGTAGACCTCACAAGTATATATAATCTTGATCAGCTCGACGAGTCGAATCGATCTATCTATGTCCGTCTGACTGTCTGTATTTGGTTGCGCATTTTTTGAGGACCATTTTTTATGCCATCCAGTTGAAATTTTGACCATACACTTCTTTTTATTGCAGTATAATAGAGTATCAAGATTGACCCGCCACGCAAAGTTTTTGGGTAGCCCCCATACAAACCCACCGTGAAATTTTGTGTATTTTTATGAAACATTCTTTATTTAATTCAATATTAGCTTGAAATTTGATTTAAAGGATTTTAGTGGACAACCGCTTCATGTCCACTACCTTTTTGAGGTAGTCACATACATATAAACCCACAGCTCAGTCATGACCCTTTGAGCACAACCGCACTTAAGTCAAAATTTAGGAATTTCAGAATAAACTTCGTTACCACACCCCGTGCCATGCCAAAAACATAAAAAAACCGTTTTGTTAGTAATTTTCTTCACAGCTTCAATTATTTCATCGGTTGTTGACGTGCTGGGGCGACCAGGGCGGGCAACGTCATTAACATCTTCTCGGCCTTCTGTGAACAGCTTGTAGCACTATAAAGATTTTTTTGTTCAAAGTAGACTCGCCTAATGCACTTAATTTCATTTTCTAACCAAAATTTAATACAGATTCATTGTTCCAGTTTTTTCGGTATCTTAATTAATATTATACACGCGAAAGTTTGTATAGATGTGTGTTTGCTACATCATCACGCAAAAACTACTGAATGGGTTTTTATGAAACTTTTCAATAATATAGCTCATATTTCAGAATAACACATCCTGCTAATATTATAAACGTGAGAGTTTGTATGGATGTTTGTTTGTTTTTCCTATGAAGATTAAATTACCGCATTTATTTGATTAATTTAAAACAAAATCAGTGCAAACATTCAGAATACCCGTTCTGATCATTCTCGATCGGTTAACATCTTTACCCGTTCTTTTCATTCTCGATCGATTATTATCTTATCGGTTATATTAACCCTAATACAATATTAATGCTTAACCCTAATACAATATATAACCCGACATACTAACATTTATGTTTACAATATATACATATGAGAATAGGTCATTTTTGTTTGAACAATTTTACTACCCGAGGGGAAATGATGAAGGGCGAAGTGGGGGCAGGGAGAATGGCAGCAACGCGCCAGGTAATTCTTTGGTTTCATAGCTGTTGAAGACCGCGGAACGTAGTTTTACGTTTAGCGTAAAAATAGCCCGACGGAGGAAGATGATGCGACTGTAGAAGTTTTAGGAGAGCCTGTAAACTCTATACGAGCACTGCCCGTATCACGATATCAAAATCGCAGAGACTGTATAAAAGAAACTGTGCCGGAAATCCTCCCCGGCTTCTGAAGATATTTGTGAGCAGTGGAGCCATAGTTTTCACTCCATGGATACGGCTAGAATGGATGTCATTCGTTACACCAGGTCTTTGACGCACTCTTGGAATGACGAGGAGTGTCATCAAGCTACTAATGAGGAAGACACCACCTACATCAGAACTCTGCGTTCAGCAATAACAGGGAGCAAGGAAAACGTGAGCTTCAGCATGTTTAGGTTTTATGTGAAAGAAATGAAGCTCGTAAATTTTATCAAAGTAACAAGCATCTGAGCCCCGAGTTTCTTTCTATACGGAAGAAAATGAGACTGGTTACAGATGCACAGAAATCACTGAAACTATGGAGAAGTAACTTTTGTAACTTCTTGGAGACGATGAAGGGAACACTGCCGCCTATATATACATGCCCAAAGAAATAAAATATTGTTAAACGGATGTCCTGATAGGACAGTGTCAGTGTGATTCCAGACCAAAAAGGTAAACCAATGACAAAATATTGACCCTATGACAAGTCCTGGAAAAGACCCCTGAGTACGGTAAAAACAAACACCAACTGTTTGACGAATATAATACTTGGCATCCGAATATGAACTTGGCATCCCAGCAAAGATCGTTTGTCTTTGCATGAAGAGGCTATTACACACAAAAACCATCGTCAGAGCAGGAAAGAACGCTTCCGAGCCCTTTGATACCAAGGGTGATGCTTTACAGTGACTTTTTTAATCTCATAATGGAGGACATCCCACGTAGGTGTCCGAACGTAGAACGGTCGGGCACGATCTTCTATAAGGAAGTAATTGATATAAAAGATTGAGAAACAGTCACATGTAATGGGCTTAGCGGTGAACGAGGACAAGACGAAGTACTTGGGTCCACATGCAGATCATCAGCGCTTCTTGAACGGGCTGTGAGTATGTAGAACATCAACTTCAATGTTGTAAAAAACTTTGTCTATCTGAGAACAGAAATAACCAGTAACAACAACGTCAGTCTAGAGATGAGACGAAGAATCACGCTTGCTAACCACTGCTACTTTGGGCTCAGCAAGCAAATTAGAAGTAAAGCACTAACTCGAAGTACGAAGATAAAAATCTATGATACTCACAACCCCGGTTATGCTGTATGGCGCTAAAGCATGTACCCTGACATCATCGGATAGAGTGTCTTTTGGAGTGTTCGAGAGAAAGATTCTTCGTAGTATTTTTGGTCCACTTAGAGTTGGCGTCGAGTTTAGGACCCATATGAACCACGAGCTGTATGATGAGGTTGACATAGTCTAGTGCATAAAATTCAAGCGGATCCACTGGGCTGGTCACTTGATCCGGATGAACCCTGAAACTCTACACCGAATGTTGCGCTATCCTTGGCCGATAGATGGTTGTAGAGCCACCTAAGTAAGTTTTAGAGCTTCGGTTCAACCGAAGTTAATTTTCTTCCTGTTTTAAAATAAATTTTTAGAAATCATAATTAATATTTAACTATGTTAATGGCATACAATTTATATTTATTCGAAAAATTTAACATTTCATTTGGTATGATTTTTTTATAACATGCTTATATATTGTGACGAATAAGTATAGGATGCACTTATTATAATGTATTCATTTCTATTGCTCATATTTGAACTTTTTGGTTTTTTAAATATTTAAAGTAGTTAACAGTAGTAGTATTAGCAGTCGTGCAACTCAGTTGGCCGAACTCCGAATGTCATACCATCCTCTTTAATTTTGTTTAGAAGTTAATTTTACAACTTATGAAAAAATATGATTGGCCCGCAAGTGCATTCACATAATCATTTAAAACTATTAAAATCGTGCATTAAAGAGCAAATAGTGCTTCACTAAAGGTATAAATGAACACAAACTCTTATAAAAAATACTTATATGCCTGATTTATGTTGCCGCATGTATCACAATTCAATAATAAAGTCTCAAAATAAAAAAAAATAAAAATATTAAATTAATTTTAACTGACATAAATCTCTTCCTATTTCAAAGAGCTACAAGTATATGCGTGATATTTGACGCACAGTTAATTTTGTGTTACAAATTGGACATTTACAATTATTACGGAGAGCCTGGATAATACACGAATGACAAAATACATGCCCACATTTAGTGGACGTTGGTTGGCGGGTACGCACCGATTCAAAACATACAGGACACTTATAAGCTGCATCATCATTAAACGAGGAATCTTGTTGCAATGACGATTCTGTGCACTGCACTTTTGGCGGTGTAATTTCGACGGAAGAGGCGGCATGATGTTCAGCTTGCATCATTACCACATCGTCATTATGTGTTCGTCGACGCCGCCTTGGAACTAGACCAGATGTTTCACCATTGGTTAAATTGACAATGGGACAATTTTGTGCTGCGACGGAATTTGCGACAGCGTTTACAGAGCGGCGGGAACGTACTGGTGGGGTGGGTGTACAAAGATCAATTAATATAGGACTCGTGCTCACGTAGACAACGTCAGTATCGTTCAAAGAGTGCTCATGCGATGGATCGGCTATTTGAGTAATTTTAGTTCGGTTAGCATTTAATTTTATTACATACTTCGTTTTTTTTAACAAAAAAAAAAAATAAAAAAAATTACATGACCTATAGCGACGTGTTTATCACCATATTTCGGAGCCTAAAAATCGAACTGCATTATTACTATTTTGAGTTGTCATCATGGTTTCACACAAAATAATTTTTTAAGTTTTTTTCTCAAATGATGATTTTGACTGGTGTAACTCAGATTTGACAGTCTCTAACTTGAACGTTCGAATAATATTTGCACACTGTATAATAACAATATAACCAATTAGTCCAAAGTATTGCGTGTGGTAGTCTTTTTGAATCCCAAAATTAAACAATAATAACATGGTTTGTAAGTGATCCTTCTGTTCTTCAGAGTCAGATGAGCATAGAGAAAGATCTCATCAGATTACAGTGGAAAAAAGAACGATTCATTACTTGCTGATATATTATGTTGTATCTTGAAAGTTGGGAATGATGAATAAGAACTAAAAAATTAACTTTTGTATAAAAGCATATGTACGAGGGGCGCTATTTATATATCTGGCCTCGGTAACAATAAGTGGTTGTTAGGTGCAAGCTGACATTTTCATTGAAAGGTTTCACAAATTTTAGCGTAAACATACTCAGACAGTTTTGACGTACGAGCAATATTTGTGCCTTAAAAAAACAAGTTCAGTTGTGGTCGACCATCACTCAAAGACGAATTTCGTGAAGGATGTCGAAAACCGGTTGTTGTGCCAGAATATAACGATGCTGTGAGCGAACTGATAAAGCAACACCGTCATGTCCTTGTACATAGTATGACAAGCATCAATGTGTATCAAGAGGAGCCAAATCTAACGAGCACGTTTTTGTGCATATGTTGTACCGATTTCTGACGAAATGTGGCCGAAACACTTGAAAAAAAAAATTGCGTTTTTTGTCAAAAAGACCCTCAAGAACTGAGTTTCTGGGGTATGTTTATTGGCCTGGAACAATTTCAAAAACTTTGCCAAAGACACTTTACTAAAAAGAAAAAAACTAAAACCTACAAGTTAGAGACTGTCACATCTTGGTTAAACCCGTTAAAATCAACATTTGAGTAAAAAACTACTAAAAAGATAATGATGCAGTTCGATTTTTAGGGCCCGAAATACGGTAATACTGTCGACATCGACCAAATCACAATTTTTTTTTTGTTTTTCAGTGTTAAATGTATGCTTACCTCTTGGACTGGCCACTGTATTAGTGCTCATAGGCGTAGAAGTTGAAATGCTGTTAGAGTTAGTAGCATCGCAGATCGGACTGTTACTTCCGTTGAGGTTTATGGTGTAAACTCTTCCACGGTTGCGGCTGCTGTTTTTGATTTCTTGATTAGGTTGGTCAATATCCGTGCTGTTATTACTGCTGCTCGAATTACCACCATTCGATAAATTTATTGGTGGCAAGCGAATAGCGCGTGGGTTTTCATCAACACACTCACAGAAACGATTGACTAAACGCCATATACAAAAAATGATTTTATTAAAAAATAAAATACTTAACTATATAAACATACCGGCTTCTATCTGTGCACCATCGCAATATGCGCGGCGCATGGAATCCGGCGTACGCAATATTGGTGATTCATCGTCCAAATCATTGGCCTGCTGCTGGTCTTGCGGCTGATTATACACCGGTGACAAAGGCGTTGAAGAAAGAGGCATAGGGCTGGCTGTTGACATGAGCATAGCATTAGTAGTAGCGGGGGAGCGTATCGCACTAGTACTAGCTGTTAATGACCGCCTTTCGTCAAGATCACGGTAGACTGACTGTAACAATCGTGTACCGCGCACAATTAGTTCGTCGATTTCCTCAGCCGTCAACTGTTTAATTTAATGCCAAGACAAATCTGGATGAAAAGAATATCAATATGTTTTGCAATTTCTACGCTTACCTCTTCAGGTGATGGCTCAAGCGGTTTTTCGCTCATTGCCAGTAGTCGGTTTACCGCTTTTTTATTGTATTAGAAAAGATATATGTTTTTACAAATGAATTGATTACAAAAAACCATACAGTAAAAAGAAAAACACAAAAAGTTCGGTTTTAAATCGCAAAACAATTTCGAAAAAGTTGTGAACACCACTATAATATGGAATTTGTCTGACTAAAAGCTTAAAATGTATAAATTTTATTTATAATAGTACATGGACCCGAAAATCACTGTTTGGTGAGCTCTATGCGCCGGTAGAATCAACGGTCCTTAAAAATGAGCTCGGTGGGAACGTTTAGAGCTTTGTAGAGCTATGATTAGCGACTATTTCGTTCCCCAAATTGAGTGGGATGTTTATTTCATGTTTTCCAACAGGACCACATGGTATATAGTGCGTCAAACTATCGACTTACTGAACGAAAAATTTGGCGAACGTTTTATTTCTCGGAGTGAACCAGTCTAGCAAACCGGCAACTTTAGACGACTTAGAATACATTTTGTAAAGAATTGCCGAGATACGGCCACCATTGCTTGAAAAAATAGTCGAAATTTAAGCAACATCCCAGCCAGCCTACATGCCCAAAATCATATTTAAACGCTAGTAACATAAAATTATCTTTCTAATAAAGACAATGTTCAGTTTGAAATTATGCAATTTTAGTATTTTGATGCAATTCAAAGTTCTATATTTATAAAACAAACACCCTTTATTATATACTGCATTAGAAGCGTAAGGTTATGTTAAGTTTGTGCTAATGTACATACGCAAACCGCACGCGGGGCAGGACGAGACGGCCGCCATTAAGAGCACAGAAAGGAGAGAAACAACAACAAATTTAGAAAATCCACTTTAAACCAATATGTATAAGTAGCCCCGCAATAGTCGAATTATTTTTTCAGCTGCCAAACTGCGCTCTATTAATTACTCATCAATCGCGATAACTCAAGTCTAAAAACTTATTATTTACGATAAATGCACTGATCTGAACGAAATTCATATTTATACTCAATTGAACTTGCAACAAAAACAACAAAAAAATTTTTTCTGACGCAAGCAGACTGACGCCGCCAAGTAACGGTTTTATCTGCTGATTTTTGCTGACTGCGATTTGTGGCACGCGCAATACAATAAATTGTTGCAAATGACTGCCATCCACAAAAGTTAATAATTACAAACTCGTGCAATTAAATACATTTACTCGTAGTTTCTCACAAACCAGAAAAAAAAGTAATTCCTTACGATCGCAAAGATTGCCGAAAATATGAAACAAATGTGTATGCGCAAACGTTGTATATACCCAAACTGTTTTACACCGACACCGCTAAACAGTGCTGCATGTTGCCGGCATAGTTTTCAGTGTTGTAAGTGATGCGTTTAATGCAACAGCTGAAAATTTATAGTGCTTAAAGGGAGTATCCTGCTCGAGAGCAAATAGCTTGAAGAATATTTAGTACGAATATTCACAGTACAAGGAGACATTTTATTTTTATATCAATCACACATAGTATGAAATGCTATTATCAGTTTGTCTTAATGTTTGTAACGCATTAAAGGAGGCATCGTAGACCTCACAAGTATATATAATCTTGATCAGCTCGACGAGTCGAGTCGATCTATCTATGTCCATCTGTCCGACTGACTGTCTGTATTTTTTTTTTTTTGTTCAAAGTAGACTCGCGGAATGAACTTAATTTCATTTTCTAACCAAATTTAATAGAGATTCATTGTTCCAGTTTTAATATTATAAACGCGAAAGTTTGTATAGATGTGTGTTTGTTACTCCATCACGCAAAAGCTACTGAATGGATTTTAATGAAACTTTTTCAATAATATAGCTCATATATTAGAATAACTCATTAATGAAGATCAAATTAACCCATTTTTTTAATTAATTTAAAACAAAATTAGCGCAATCATCAGAATACCCGTTCTGACCATTCTCTATCGGTTACCATCTTATCGGTTATATTAACCCTAATACAATATTATTGCTCAACCCCAATACAATATGTGACCCGAAATACTAACATTTATGTTTAAAATATATATATGAAAATAGGTCGTTAAGTATTTTTAATCGCGATTTTAGCATTTTTGTATGACCAATTTTATTACCCGAGGGGTAATGAAGAAGGGCGAAGTGGGGCAGGGAGAATGGCAGCAACGCGCCAGGTACTAATTAGTTATTTTATATTTTTTGTCTTTAATTCGTTGGTTTCTTATTTACAAGAGTATAGTGTGAATAGTTTTAAAATTTTGTCATTGGGTATGCAACGTCATAAAATATACATCGCAGACCCCATAATGTCCTCAAGAAATACAAGGCTGACATTACCGTAATACAGGAAACGTGGTGAATAGGACAGGGTTTTTCTGAAATACCATCCTGTGACATCTACTAAGGTTGCCATGCGAGGTAGTACGAATTTGGATGTGGTTTCGAGGTTACGTTTAGCGTAAAAATAGCCCGATGGAGGAAGATAATGCGAATGTAGATAAGTTTTAGGAGAGCATGTAAAGTCTCTACGAGCAATGCCCGTATCACGATGGCAAAATCGTGAGCACTGGAGCCATAGTTTTCACTCCATGGATACGGCTGGAAAGGATGTCATTCGTTACACCAGGTCTTTGACGTACTCTTGGAATGACGAGGAGTGACATCAAGATACTATAGAGGAAGACACCACCTACAGCAGAACTCTGCAGTCGGGAACAACGGGTACAGTTACAAAGCGATACAGAGAGGATAAAACACTATTCAGAAATAAAAGGGAGCAAGGAAAACGTGAGCTTAAGCATGTTGAGATTTATGTGAAAGAAATGAAGCTCGTAAATTTTATCAAAGTAACAAGCATCCGACCCCCGAGTTTCTTTCTATACGCAAGAACATGAAAGACTGGTTACAGATGCACAGAAATCACCGAAACTATGGAAAAGTAACTTTTGTAACTACTTGGAGACGATGAAGGGAACAATGCCGCCTATAGCGAAGTATGTCTAGTACCACCAGTTGATGATGGGACTCGTAAACAGCATCCGGACCATACTGTCATACTGCGATAAGGCATATGCACCAACTCTAAGATATGGTCCGACGAATACATGGCCAAAGAAATAAAATATTGTTAAACGGATCAGATCATCAGCGCTTCTTGAACGGGCTGTGAGTATGTAGAACATCAACTTCAATGTTGTAAAAAACTTTGTCTATCTGAGAACAGAAATAACCAGTAACAACAACGTCAGTCTAGAGATGAGACGAAGAATCACGCTTGCTAACCACTGCTACTTTGGGCTCAGCAAGCAAATTAGAAGTAAAGCACTAACTCGAAGTACGAAGATAAAAATCTATGATACTCATAACCCCGGTTATGCTGTATGGCGCTAAAGCATGTACCCTGACATCATCGGATAGAGTGTCTTTTGGAGTGTTCGAGAGAAAGATTCTTCGTAGTATTTTTGGTCCACTTAGAGTTGGCGTCGAGTTTAGGACCCATATGAACCACGAGCTGTATGATGAGGTTGACATAGTCTAGTGCATAAAATTCAAGCGGATCCACTGGGCTGGTCACTTGATCCGGATGAACCCTGAAACTCTACCACTAAAGGTTTACGACGGAAACCTTAACTACACCGAATGTTGCGCTATCCTTGGCCGATAGATGGTTGTAGAGCCACCTAAGTAAGTTTTAGAGCTTCGGTTCAACCGAAGCTACTTTTCTTCCTGTTTTAAATTAAATTTTTAGAAATCATAATTAATATTTAACTATGTTAATGGCATACAATTTATATTTATTCGAAAAATTTAACATTTCATTTGGTATGATTTTTTTATAACATGCTTATATATTGTGACGAATAAGTATAGGATGCACTTATTATAATGTATTCATTTCTATTGCTCATATTTGAACTTTTTGGTTTTTTAAATATTTAAAGTAGTTAACAGTAGTAGTATTAGTAGTCGTGCAACTCAGTTGGCCGAACTCCGAATGTCATACCATCCTCTTTAATTTTGTTTAGAAGTTAATTTTACAACTTATGAAAAAATATGATTGGCCCGCAAGTGCATTCACATAATCATTTAAAACTATTAAAATCGTGCATTAAAGAGCAAATAGTGCTTCACTAAAGGTATAAATGAACACAAACTCTTATAAAAAATACTTATATGCCTGATTTATGTTGCCGCAACAATAATAAAGTCTCAAAATAAAAAAAAAATAAAAATATTAAATTAATTTTAACTGACATAAATCTCTTCCTATTTCAAAGAGCTACAAGTATATGCGTGATATTTGACGCACAGTTAATTTTGTGTTACAAATTGGACATTTACGATTATTACGGAGAGCCTGGATAATACACGAATGACAAAATACATGCCCACATTTAGTGGAAGTTGGTTGGCGGGTACGCACCGATTCGAGACAAACAGGACACTTATAAGCTGCATCATCGTTAAAAGTGGAATCTTGTTGCAATGACGATTCTATGCGCTGCACTTTTGGCGGTGTAATTTCGACGGAAGAGGCGGCATGATGTTCAGCTTGCACCATTACCACATCGTCATTATGTGTTCGTCGACGCCGCCTTGGAACTAGACCAGATGTTTCACCATTGGTTAAATTGACAATGGGACAATTTTGTGCTGCGACGGAATTTGCGACAGCGTTTACAGAGCGGCGGGAACGTACTGGTGGGGTGGGTGTACAAAGATCAATTAATATAGGACTCGTGCTCACGTAGACAACGTCAGTATCGTTCAAAGAGTGCTCATGCGATGGATCGGCTATTTGAGTAATTTTAGTTCGGTTAGCATTTAATTTTATTACATACTTCGTTTTTTTTAACAAAAAAAAAAATAAAAAAAATTACATGACCTATAGCGACGTGTTTATCACCATATTTCGGAGCCTAAAAATCGAACTGCATTATTACTATTTTGAGTTGTCATCATGGTTTCACACAAAATAATTTTTTAAGTTTTTTTCTCAAATGATGATTTTGACTGGTGTAACTCAGATTTGACAGTCTCTAACTTGAACGTTCGAATAGTATTTGCACACTGTATAATAACAATATAACCAATTAGTCCAAAGTATTGCGTGTGGTAGTCTTTTTGAATCCCAAAATTAAACAATAATAACATGGTTTGTAAGTGATCCTTCTGTTCTTCAGAGTCTGATGAGCATAGAGAAAGATCTCATCAGATTACAGTGGAAAAAAGAACGATTCATTACTTGCTGATATATTATGTTGTATCTTGAAAGTTGGGAATGATGAATAAGAACTAAAAAATTAACTTTTGTATAAAAGCATATGTACGAGGGGCGCTATTTATATATCTGGCCTCGGTAACAATAAGTGGTTGTTAGGTGCAAGCTGACATTTTCATTGAAAGGTTTCACAAATTTTAGCGTAAACATACTCAGACAGTTTTGACGTACGAGCAATATTTGTACCTTAAAAAAACAAGTTCAGTTGTGGTCGACCATCACTCTAAGACGAATTTCGTGAAGGATGTCGAAAACCGGTTGTTGTGCCAGAATATAACGATGCTGTGAGCGAACTGATAAAGCAACACCGTCATGTCCTTGTACATAGTATGACAAGCATCAATGTGTATCAAGAGGAGCCAAATCTAACGAGCACCTTTTTGTGCATATGATGTACCGATTTCTGACGAAACATTTGAAGAAAAAAATTGCGATTTTTGTCAAAAAGACCCTCTAGAACTGAGTTTCTGGGGTAGGTTTATTGGCCCGGAACAATCTCAAAAACTTTGCCAAAGACACTTTACTAAAAAGAAAAAAACTAAAACCTACAAGTTAGAGACTGTCACATCTTGGTTAAACCCGTTAAAATCAACATTTGAGTAAAAACTACTAAAAAGGTAATGATGCAGTTCGATTTCTAGTTCCCGAAATACGGTAATACTGTCGACATCGACCAAATCACAATTTTTTTTTTGTTTTTCAGTGTTAAATGTATGCTTACCTCTTGGACTGGCCACTGTATTAGTGCTCCTAAGCGTAGAAGTTGAAATGCTGTTAGAGTTAATAGCATCGCAGTTCGGACTGTTACTTCTGTTTAGGTTTATGGTGTAAACTCTTCCACGGTTGCGGCGGCGGCTGCTGTTTTCGATTTCTTGATTAGGTTGGTCAATATCAGTGCTGTTATTACTGCTGCTCGAAATGCCACCATTCGATAAATTTATTGGTGGCAAGCGAATAGCGCGTAGGTTTTCATCAACACTCTCACAGAAACGATTGACTAAACGCCATATACAAAAAATGATTTTATTAAAAAATAAAATACTTAACTATATAAACATACCGGCTTCTATCTGTGCACCATCGCAATATGCGCGGCGCATGGAATCCGGCGTACGAGATATTGGTGATTCATCGTCCAATGCGCTGGCCTGCTGCTGGTCTTGCGGCTGATTATACACCGGTGACAAAGGCGTTGAATAAAGAGGCATAGCGCTGGCTGTTGACATGAGCCTAGCATTAGTAGTAGCGGGGGAGCGTATAGCACTAGTACTAGCTGTTAATGACCGCCTTTCGTCAAGATCATGGTAGACTGACTCTAACAATCGTGTACCGCGCTCAATTAGTTCGTCGATTTCCTCAGCCGTCACCTGGTTAATTTAATGACAAATTTGGATGAAAAAAATAACAATATAAGTTTTGCAATTTCTACGCTTACCTCTTCAGGTGATGGCTCAAGCGGTTTTTCGCTCATTGCCAGTAGTCGGTGTACCGCTTTGGTTGTTTTTTGTTTTAATTTCGTTTTTGCTTCGTTCGGCTGATGCGCGCGCAAACAGTAAAAGTTTTAAGAGCTTCTCACCAAATAGTAGAATTGTATGTGCACTTATTTATTTTACTGAAGTTGGCTTTTGCGCTCTTAATTTGCTGCTGTTATGAAATAATTATTAGCTTTGCGAACCAGAATAATATTATAACTTGTAAAACTTAAAAAAATCCGTCTATCCAAATGAGCGGCAGTGTTGTTTGTTACCGGTAGAATAAAGTGTTGTAAAAAACGCGGCAATGTAAATGGTCAGGGCTACCCAAACTACATGAGGCAATGTTTACCAAACTATGTAGGGTTAGATTAAATTAGATTGAATGTTCCAAAAACTACAAAATTAAAATTATGTAATTTGGTTTCATAATTCAACATTTTTATATGGGGATAATATTGCACTTTTTTACTGTTGATAATAGATTCCTTATACAAAAAATTATACTACAGATCTTTCAGTTAAATTACTTAGTTAAATTACAGAATAATTTGAACACAGCCACTCCCAAATTCGTTTTCAAAACGTCAATTTGATATATTCTATCGTATGAGGCCAAATGCTGTTCTATATAAATGTGATACATTTGTAATATTGCATTGAAAATCGTGTCAAAACTGTAAAAATTTGAATTAAACATGACAGCAAACGAATATTGTTTAAAATTCCAAATCTCTGTCATATGTAAGGTATATGTTCTTCTCAAGGCATTAGCCACTTGAAATGCTCTCTAACGGCTTCTACAAAGCTTTCAACACACCCATTAATACATGTATGTGAACCGACAGTTCATTAAAAACCACCGTATCGAATTTCAATCTGATATTGACTTAAATAAAGAATATTTACATAGAACAACACAAAAATGGACGGTGGCTTCTGTATGGGGACTACCCTAAAAAGTGGGCGTGACATATCAATATGGATACTCTAAAAATTGCAGACCAAAACATCCTTAAAAATCGGTTTTCAGCCAGATAACTACGTGGAATGTATTTCTCCCAGCATAATTCAGCTAAAAAAGTAGAAAATATTTTTTTTTTAGATTTGATTAAAAATATACATACAATATGAGCTTTCTGGAGACACCGATGCTTCCTTAAAGGCGTTGTGACAAAATATCAATACTTTTCACATAAAAACAGCATTTGCGGATTTAGGGGAGAAAGCTGGGGAAAGTACTCTTTTTGTCCTCAGTCATCAATTTTAGCTTTCATACCGCCGAAACTTGATTTCGCAATACGATTTTAATGCAAATCTTTGAATAATCGAGGATATCAAAGAATCATGATATGGAAAAATTCCCTCCACTCCTTCCCCCTGTCCCTACTAATATAAATGTATGCTGCGAGAGAAAGAGATAAAACGCGTCTGGCGTTGCCGGCATTAAACATTATATACAACTAAAAATAAATATTACTCGTGCACATTTAATCGCTGTATCTCGCTCCCTCACGCTTGCATTTACATTAATGAGCTCCTACTCAAACACTCTCTCGCTCTCACGCTCTTAATGGTCGGCTCGTATACGTGTTTGTGTGCATTATCAAATTAATATGCTATATGCGACTCTAATATAAAGACGTCATTGAAGCAGTCTGAAAATCAATTGCTTGAGTACCCGTACTATATTTATGTCATTTACTTCATGTCAATTAACTGAAAATATTTTGTATAAATATATGCATATCAATATCATTCACTGTATTCAGTGAGACAGTCATCTGTTCAATATTGTTTGTTTACTATGAACAGTTGTTGTATAATAAATTATTATTAACACACAGCTTTTTATACTTTAACTCTAACTAGGCCTAACTTAAAAGTCAGATTATTTTTTCTCCGAAGTAAAAAAAACATGAATTTGTTTTGCAGAACCGATCGCCAGTGTTGTATTTCGTGACTTTCGTGTTTGCAAAGTCACGTCTCTGGAATTTCAAATGCAATATTTTTCAACACTTAAAACCCTTATGTTGCCTGAGAGTAATAATTAATTTAAATTTATAATAATAGTATTTGAGAAAAAAAAAAAAAATTCAACTCAAAAACTAGGCAGCAGTCACTCTTTCAGTATACATTTTTTCATAATTGTAAGCTAAAATACATTTTTTTTTAAGGCTTGACAATTGCAGCGTTTTATGCACACCTGACTGCTTGCCTGCGCATGCATTGCAAAGTGGAATACTCAGATAATTTCTTATAATTTTTTTTCTTTGATCAGATCTGCATAATATCAAACAACTTTTGGAGTTATCAACAGGCGTTTTGACCTGCAACAAAAATTTTCTGGCTTAAATGAATCACGTCAAAAGACGACGGCGCCCAAAAGAAAGCAGCTAACCATAAATCGCAACTGGTGTCGCAATTCGGGTAAGTCCAATTGACATACAAATTTCCGATTAGCTCAGCTAATTAAACATAAAGTTTCGAAAATCAAATCATATGATTAGGCTTCATTCATGCCACATCCAGAGTATTTCAAAGACGCATCCGTATCTGATGTCTCGAGAGGCAGACAGGCACACACACACACACGTACACACACGGAGAAACAATCGCACACAAATAAAACAACGTCAATGATTTCACCTTGTTATAATTTGTGTATTAATCGCCACTATGACGTTGTCGTTGTCATCGTCATATTCTGGCAGTCAACTTAAAGGCCGTTCGAGGTCATTTACTTCAGTTCGCTCAGCAGGTTGCACCAGGTCATTAGCACCCAAAAAAAATTGTGATTATTAGAAGTGCGCTGTGAAGTGGGCCATTCGCGGGATTTGCTTGTTTTGTACACTGTAACCATAGGGTAAAAGGGTATATTAGGTTTGTGCAAATATATGTAACAGACAGAAGTAGGGTTGGGAGACCCTATCATATTTATATATTCTTGATCGGCATCGGAAGGCAAGTTGATATATACACGTCCATACCGACGTCGGGCACAAGATATAGAGACTTCAATTTTCAGTTCCAGTCGGACTACTACAAGGGGTGCCTTTTTAAGTCTGCATGAAATTTTGTTTTTGTTCATTATCTAGTAATGCCATCAAATCTTACGAAATACATATACCATATAGACAAAGTCAGCCCACTTTAAGGGTTGCCCCCTGCAATCTTGCTCCCTTTGAGTTTCTGTATGAAACAAGATTGGACAACTTAAGAATATAATTTATGTTTCACATAAGAAGACTTAAAAAAGGTGTAGGGTATCTCGAGCCTACTCGACAGCAGCGTTCTTATTTTTACTTCTGCACCCGAGATTGAGAAAAGTCATTTCACTACGCAATGCAACGCTATATTTTTTTCTAGTTTTGCGTTTTGATGTTTTTAAAGCTTTATTAGACACATTTGACCTAGCGTTCTATACAAATTTTCATGCAGCGTCGTCGTGTTACGGCTGAGTCACTTTACTAACATGATTCTATATTGACATAAATATTGAAATACGGTTATAAATTTGCTAGCCAGTTAATCAATTCTATATTGACTTTATTTTATAGATTGCATCATTAATTAGCATGGACTATACCACAAACATTTGGACACCAACTTATAAAAGGTGTTTTCAATAAGGACATAACAGTTCTGTATTTAAATTAAATACAGCATAATTGAGATATTTGGCATATAATATGCATCGAATCGATCGTTGCAATTTCCATACCTAAATGTAATATGCCGCATATTACATTTAAATATGTAAATTGCAGCGATCGATTCTTAGAAGCCAATTTTCCACGACTCTTCTATACATAGCGACCGGAATGTTTGCAATTTCACGTTCTCTATTTGTCCTCTGCTCTAATGTTGTTGGCTTGTTGACAAACCGCAAGCAAGGTGGATATTCGAGCCGACCATTTCTCGAGATTACATTGTTAAAGAACTTCCGATTAAGTATGGAAAATGATTTCATTGAAGTGGGTCACTTCGGTTGGATAAGCACTGGACCATTCTAAAACAACTTTTTTTTCGAGCACTTTAACAGTTTTCTGCTCTATTTGAGCAATTTGCACTTGAATGTTTTGTACTCTGTAACCATAGTGGTCCGTTGCATGAGGATTGTCCGCATAAACTTTATTCTTCAATGTGCTTCAAAGAAAGAAATCGAGTGGTGTTAAATCGTTGCTCCGAAGTGACCAATCAATATCTCAGAAACGGCTAATACTCGATAGCGCGTAGCGGTGTGGCAGGTTGCAGCGTATTTTTTAACCTAGACTTCATCGTGATTGATATCGTCCCATTCCCGTTAGAAAAACTCTATTTATATGTTGGTCTCATATACTATATATAGATCTCATAAACTATAAAAGATAAAACCACAAAACTTGAATTTTTAGATTCGGGTGGTTCACGCGCAGAACTAGTGTATGTAAACATTTTAATGCCACGCCCACAACGCCCTGAATAGGGCTATATATCATTAAAATTTCCGCTCAAGGTAATCCACCAGGAAGAAAAATTAGTTTTGTGCTTTTTATTTTTTAAATTTGTTTTTTATTTATAAATTAAAAAATATTCTCATCCGAGCAACACTTAAGTTTTCTGTTTTTTTTTTTGAAAAAACTTGATCCAAATTGAAGCGATGTACATATAAGAATTCATGACGCTCAAGACAACAGTGTTATTAATGGCACTTTCTTCAAAATTTAACAAATTGACCGTCAAGCATGTAATTAACCTTAGACAAAAGGTCCACTACTTAAAATTCATATGTATATTAAAACTTATAGTAAGAGCCATTTCATTCATGCTGAAATAAGGATTTCGTCGAATCCAAATAAAATGTTCCCTGATTTCTTGCTGTTGACTGGACGTATATAGAAATTAATAGTTTAAAAACACATTTACAATAAATGATTTTAACAACTTCCACTTGAACTTGATTTTGTATGCGTTTTTCAAAAAATTAATTCTGATAAATACTTTTAAAAATTTAAAGAAAAGAACATATGTTTACAATTATTTTCTTTAGCTCAAATATTTGTTGAAAAAAAAAAAATGAATATCGGTGCAGTATATTTTGCATCAAAGCGTTACATACTAAGCCCATATAAGAAGTTTTATATAAATACTTAGTATATATTTTACATCAGTAACCACAAAAAAATCTTCTATTTACCTATGTAAACGATTTCGAACATGACTAGATTGTAAGACAATGTTTTAGAACAGCGGTGGGCAAGCCCTTGCTCTCGTTGTTCTGAGTGCTCAAACCGTTACTTTTGCATGCTTGCGATTTTCGACGAGACAACAACAACAACTTTCGGCACAGCCGAAAACGAAACAACAACCACACACGATTTTCGGACCGTCATAAAAGTGTTCATTTTGCTATGATTTATGACTTCTGCCGCGTCTTGTACACTTAGTAAGTTAGAAAGCGAAGTAGGTTTTGATGCGTTTCGATTTGTACTAAGTGATTCAATTTAAATGGTTTCAATAATTTTTTTCAGTGTTAATTTTTTTTTTACTTTAATAAACCAAACAACAACAATACGGCGCAGTTTTGACTTTTTTTCGCGACGCATAGAATCATAAAAGTTTTCATTTTGCTTAGATTTATGACTTCAAAAACTCTGTTTTTTGTAGATGTTGTTGTACTGCTCTCGATTCAAAATTTCGTGCCCACCGCTGTTTTAGAATATAGTCAACAGTAGGAACTAATTTATCAATATACATATGTACATATTTAGTCAGTCTACTTTAGCGCTATTAAATTTTTTTTCCTGTTTGTAGCCAGGAACGCCAAATTTGGCTTATAAGTTTGTATTCATATGGTCACATTGAACTTAAATCTGAATCGGATCAATGCATTTAGTATTTAAATTAAATTATATGCATATATGTACATATCTTTCTACGACAATCGAATCGTTCTTTGTTGTCATTGCTTCCTTATCTTTGTTATCTTTTTATAATTTATGCTAACTTTTCTCAGAATTAAAAAGGAGGGGTGTATAACTTTTGTGTTGCATTCTGTTCCATTATAAGACGCGCTATGTGTGATATATTTGGGAAATTCCCCTCCTATTTGCACACATACACACACAAGTCACAGTTGTTTGTTTGCCTGCTCGTCTGCAACTGAAATTCGCATATTATATATTGTACATGCATATGTAAAGTTTAAAGCGACGCAGTTTCAATTATACTTGCTACGCAGTTCAGTGAAATTAAAATTGCGTATCTCAATCTGTGCGGTGCACTGCGCCTTTTCATTTTGCGTCGTCTACGTTTGCCATTTATTATTGTTATTATTATTACAGTGCGTTTGCATTGTATTTGAATTGTGTTTGCTTTGTGTGCATGCTGTGTGTGTGTGTTTACATTTTTATTGAGGCAGGTGCATTAGAAAGATCAAGTCATTCTTTCTCGCTCTTGCTAGCTGGTATATCACATACATGTGAGCAGCAATAAAACACACATGCAGCCTCGCGATCGTTTGATGAAGTAATCTCTCTCTATCTAGCTCACTTGATACGTCGAGTTGTTGTTGTTGTTGTGGCTGCGTATTTTTGTTTTTATGATAATTTTATGCTTTTTGTTCTTTTATAGCTCTCTTCGTATTACGTTTTACGCTCCCCTTCTCTATGTCGTAGTTCTTCTTTTTTTTTGTTGGCAAATGTTTTTCGACAAGAGGATTTTTTTTCGTTTTTTTTTTTGTTTTTGTGAACATATTTTGTGGTTAAAATCGGCTGCGCAGCTTTAAAAAAATTTTATTTTTCAACAACAACTACAATAAAACAAGTTTCTGTTGTTGCTTTAGTCTTATCGCTGTGTGGAGCGCATTTTTATATTAAATTTATTGTTATTATTTTTTACTTGCACTCATTTGCTTTTGCTTTAAAAAAAAAAATTATAGCGTTTCCGCTATCTTTGCTTCACTGATTTCTATTAATGTTGAGACGCCCCCTGCTGTGCGCTTCATCATTTACTCAGTTTAAATATCAAAGTGTCTCCCTCTCTCTCTCTAGCACAAGTGGATGTTGTAATTTCACTCAAATCCTTACTCTGTGCATTTCTTTGATTCACTTTGTTTTTTTTTTTTTTTTTGAGAAGTTCATCAATCAATCAATCTTTGCTGATATTAACACACATACACATAGAAACAAATAAGCACGCGCGTCTAGATTGAATAATGTTCTCAGTATAGTCACAGCAGGAAATGATTTCGATTTGTCTACTGCTTCTGAGTGCTTTTAGTTATTTTTATTGTTTTCGTTTTTATTTTTTTTTATTTAATTCCTCGTAATTATTACGTTTTCTACTTTGCTCTTATTGAGTTTTTAACCTTGCCGTTGACGAAGACGTTTCACGTCTCGTGTTCTATTATAAAGTTCGTTAACATTGCCAAAAAATTAACAAAGTACATACAGTGATGTACAAAATGAAGTGTTTACTAAAGCGCTTATGTATGCACTTAAGTTGAATATAAATGATATTGCGCTACGCGTAGAATAAACATACATAAGAACTTTTATAAACAAGAAACGATAAAATTTATAAATTAATTGATGCAGATACTTAAATAAATTAGCGAAAAAGAAAAGAAAACCTAAACTTTGCTATAATTAAAAGTTTTATACTTTTCACATGCTCCTAAATATTTCATACATTTTTTAAGTGGACAGCTCCACAAAGTTGGTGGTGGTATTGTATGGGACTACACCTAAAAGTGGACAGAACACGTACATTTACATATGTATTTTAGTATGTTTCCCAACGATCGACTCAATTGACCACTATCTAAGAATATTTTTGTATAATAATGCATATATGCTTTTGTGTTATTGCTGTTTTACCATGCGCCAATCACAACATAATTGCAAAGAGACAGACAGTCTCCAATATAATAGCGAAGCGCTTACAAAATAAAACACGTCATCTCCTATATCTTTCACTCTCGCTGAGTCTTATCAACTTGCTCCCCGCATGCTATCGTTTAATATTTCATGTAAAGAATATGTGTGTTAGATTCGTTATGTGAGTGACAATTGTCACCTTTTACGCCCAAAATATTCCAGCGATTTTAATAAAATATAGATTATGCACATCTGCAAAAGATAACCTTGCAAATGGCACGAGTATATTTTTTGTTTAAAGCTGTTAGTCTCGCTAGGTTTATTCTATATAGATGCATTGCGTCCGTCCATAAGAAGCTACCATATGAATTTGCCAGTTAATATTAATTGTAATATCAGCAGGTCAAAGGGCAGGCACTATAGACTAACTAAGCTAAAAAAAAATGTTGTGTGACGAAGATATGGGAAAGGTGTTTTCAATTTTTCTCAATATATTTTATAATAGTGATCATTATAAATATAAACAAATTTGTGTCAGAGTGTTTCAAGATGGTGGGGGGGTTAAAAATGGAAGATGGAAAAAATAACACCCAACTAAGCGATACATCTCGAAACAGGGCTACTGCCACTTTTCTGTTATACACGCATTCTGAATTTATAAATAAGGTCATAAAAATGCCAGGCCATAGATTACCCAGAATAGTTGTTGCAAATATGCGGGATCGCTGGAATTTGCAGTTAACGTTAATTCGTTTAGTTTTCAAGCCAAAGTTGAAGTGCCTATACCTGAACTACACTTTTTTTAACGAGCGGGAAATCCATATGCTGCTCTTGGGAAAAGTATGTTGACATCACAGGAATGCATAACACTATTAAACGATAGCAGTTGGCAAATACTTGCAAACTACTTAAGTGATGCATTGCTATGTAGGCACAGAATAATAATGGAGTAATTTTTAATTTCTTTAGAAACAGAATTGCATTAAGTACTTTCTTATTTACTTTTACATATAAGGCAAACGACTTTAGGCCATGGCTATTACTTTATTTGTTGTTTATAAGTACTATTACTATTAATTTTTTTTTTAAGTACAATTTTTTTTTTCATACGCCCTTAAATAGTTTTTAGCAATTTTTTTATAATCATAAAAAATTATTGTAGACATTTTTTAACTTTACGATGATTCCGATGATTATTAGTATGCTTTTTTTTTGTAGGTACTTCAGCCTTTACATTTTTAATTCTTCATCCTAATTTAGTTTTCCATATTTTAACTTTAAAGCTAGCAATATTTCTTGTAGTGCAAGATGAAAATTGTTCTAACTTTGTGATTTTGATGATTCTTAATACGCTTGAGGTCTATTATCCCGTTCAAAGAGAAATCAAAAGGAGTAGTCTATTATTTATATATCTATTGTGTCAATTAATTTTGGGCAATGTTATAAAATATTAACAGGTATTTATCTATATACATAAGGTTTGTGAAGACACAACTTCAATATATTATCTACAGTTAATACGATATTAATAATTTTTTTAACATAACGGGTTATGTGTATGATGAAGTCATCCAATCAAAAGCTTATCTAAAAAAAAATATTTTTTGTAGGTACTTTTCGTATATATGATTAAACTTGTATACTAAATATCACATATTAGCCTTTTTATTTTACTTAAAAGAAAATCGTTTACAAATGTAACACGAAAATAGACAAGAAAAAGACATCATAGTGTTCTAAAATTTGAAACACGTATTACTAAAAACTTAATGTGATAGAAAAAATACTATCAGGGGTGTGTCACCTTTTCCACTTAAAAGTTTTGTCTTCCTAAACTTCTTCAAAGAATGGAATTTAAATATTTTCAAAACGTTGAATCGATAAATTTTAATTTGCTAAGTAAATTTATTATTTAAAAAATGTACACAGAAATTAAACTACAAACGTGTGAAAATTGTTTTAAACATCCCATTTACTAAAGCTTTCAAATTTTACTCATGCTAAGTCGATGAGTAAATTAATTTTGTGACACACTGTGTCAATCAATTTATTGTGTGGGACTGCTAAATGTTCGAAGCCCGTTTAGATAGTGCTTTGCTCTGCTGTTGTACGTAATTATTGTACCGAGCATATACATACGAATTTTACGCTTACCTATAGCAATTGTTTCTTAAACAACTGCGACCTTGCTAGGGATTTATTTCGCTTGCTTTCTCATTTCAAAATATAAAATAAATTAGACAAAAATTATTAAAATCGTTAAATAATAGAGCAGCCGTATTGAAAAATGTAATAACGAAAAAAAAAAGTTAAGTGTATAATCGTTGACCAAAAAAATTTCAATTTGAATAAAAAATTTGATTCATTTATTTTGCTTGTCCGTAAGTTGCTAGCGAGGGAAGATTGATCCAACCATACGCAAATTGGTTGCTTTTGTGTCGTTATTCCTCTGTGCCATTGCTCCCCTCTTTCGAATACAAATGAAATTTTTTGTATTGTGTGCGGCGCCCATGCCCGAAATGCATTTACATTTGTGTTTGTAAGAGAGAGAGAGAGAAGTTGCTTGCACTCAAAAGAACTGAAGTACTCCCAATTTTACATATCCACTCACACAAAAACAGATTTAAACAGAAACGCGCTCAATTTCACAATTTGTGCTCAAGTTGAAGACTAAAAACAAAGAGTAGAAAGGAAATACGTTGGAAAGCAAAAACAACTACAGTAACATACGTTGCTTTGTCGTTATTTTTATTTTGTCTATAAGAAATTTATACTTGCGCATATTGACAAATTGTTAATAAATTTCATAAATGCGCAGTTTGTTGATGACGCAGCAAGTCTATTTGTTATGCGCTCGCTCACTCGCTTACTCTCTTTCGTGTCTCACTCAACACACACACACACACTGTTACGCGTTCTCTTGGCAATTCACTTGCCACTTGCTGGTCGCGTTGCCAGATGTGCCCTGTTCGGGTTTTATTATTAATTTTTTTTTTTCAAAGTTCAAAGTTGCATCTGATGTAGAGAAAATTGTGAGTCATCATGAGCAGCGTGTATATAAAAACAAATTGTTTAAGTTTATAACTACACGGTTAAACACTCTAAGTACAAAACACAGTTTTCAGTAAAAATGCTTTTATTTCATGCTTTTATTTATAAAATGTATAACACTAAAAAAAAAAATTTCTACGTTAAAAGGTCTCGTACAATCGAAAACTTATCAAAATTAGTTTAATTTTCATTTTGTGGTTTAAGCTGAATCCATGGCATTGTATTATATATAAAAAATTTGTGCAAAAAATTCGAATAGAAATATTAAAATCAGCAATATGAAAAACGCGTTTAACCAAATATCACTCTCATATTTTTATGCACGGCTCATAATATGTTCAATTAGATAAGTTGAAATCGGTCAAAGTTACGGTCCAAGATTTATGAACATAACATTTGTTAGTTAAATAGAAGTCTTAAAAAATTTGACTCTAACTAAACTTGTCCAAATAAAATATTTTTGGTGTTATTTTTTTCCCGAAATCACTAGCAAAAGAATGTTGATACTTAAGCCTATGATATATAGTACTATACAAAATATACCACATTTTTTATATATGTGTATATATATTTTTTTGGAGTAAATATCACATTTTATAAAAATGTACTAATTTTAAACATAAACCACATTGAGATCGTAACCTTTTTATAGACGCTTTCGTCTTACAATACGTGAAGTCACATTTTGAAAGACATTTCTTTACCTATTATTATTACTATAGCTCCTTTGCTGAAACACATAATTCTTGTAATGAGTATTTGTTATTTATTGCACTGTGATTTCTAATGTTTAAACTTACATAACTTTTAACTTAGTACAATAGTTATGTTGAAAAGCAATATAGTAGGCATTTAATTGTAGTATATTATTATAGTTATAGTTGTCGTTAGAATAATTTTTTAGTTTCCACATGCCAATATTAAAAAGTTAACTATATTTTTAAAGCATTTTATGTCGGAGTTTTATTATTTTGACAAGTTTAAAATATTTAAAAGATAAATACAATTAAATGCATTAAAATATTGTATCTTTTTCAAACTTAAATCAAATTTTTTTCGTAAAAAATGTTGTTTTCAATTTCAAGAGAACTAATTATGTACTACGTAAAAAATATTGATATCTTCAAAAAATAGAACCTGTAAGTAATACAGATAGTAAAATATATTAGGAGTTTACATACATACGAAGAAGCAGGTTCAGAAGCTGGAGTCACTTTGGTTGCCGCATCGAGAAGATTGACATATAGTGTGTTTGGATGATAGATGAGTGTTTCAATGTAACTTTTGCTGTGTTTCCTTATTTTACCTAATATTGTTGATACAGATAGGTCTTTATATACATTATATATTTTTGTTTCTGAAGTACCATGGAGCATTGGTGATTTAATAATCAAAAATAAAATTTGAATGCCTTATAGTACAAAGAACGTCACTTTATAAGTATTCTGAATTTTTTTTTTTATATTAAAACAAGTAAGAACTTTAAGCTAGGTGCTCGAATATATTATACCTTGTACACGCCATATTTGTTTTTTGTAATGGTATCGTCTTGCTGCGCTGATCAGCGGAAAAGTGAAACATAGAACGGCCATAGATTAGGCCATTTGGTCAATTCAGGATTATATTGGGGAAAATCCTCACATGTTATATACGTGTTTGTAAACCAATGCGCTTTGAGAACATGGGACAGAGGGAATGTTAGGTGCGCTGAAAGTTAGCATAATGAATATGGTAAATTGCACTCAATGATTGTTTAGACAATGGGTAATGTCCTTCAAATCTTAAAAATAGCTACATTAGCAGTAAACGTGTATTGATTGAGTTAACTGCAAGTACTTGTGGAAATTTCTCGAGTTTTGAAAATATTTTCAATGTAATATGAGAAGTGTGCCACATATGTATGTATATATGATCTTATGAATACAAAACTTAACAAATGGTATTAATTTAATGTTTCTGCCCATTTTTTTTTTTTTTTAATTATTTTTAATTAAAGTATTTTCTAAATGATTTACATGTATAAAAGCGATTTTTATTTATTCTTCCCAATGGCCAATCTAAAACCTGCTGGCAACACTTTGCGATAGCTATTTCTCTCTTCAATATGGCGTCTGTTCGAGTACCAGACACACAAACATTCATACATACATATCTTCATAGTCATGCATTAACTCACACTTTGAATTATGCTGTTTGACTACGATATAGCTTTACTACATTATTCTATTGCAATAGTTGAAAAAAAAATTTTTTTCTTGCTATAAATTTTCGTATGCATAAAATTCCACGTATTTTCTAAATTTTATTATTTCTACGTAAGCGCTAATTTTCTAGTTGCGTGGAATCACACACACACACGCACACACATATATATATATATATATATATGTGGTTTTGAGTTTGAGTAAAAGAGCGCATGCTGCAAGAGAGAGAGACAAAGTGTCTGTGTGTCATACACATGTACAATTACATTTTCACCAAAGCTCGTTTAACCGTTTACAGAACGGTTATGTCTGTATACATTTCAAACTCCGCCACACGTCTCTTCATTGAACTATTATTTCGTGCGTTGAAACATTTAACATTTTTGTGTTGTCTGACATTCGTTAAAGAGTGCTTGGAGACTTCACACGTCGATTGCTGGAGGATCAAATCCACGTAATACGTTCCGCTTGAATTTTCTACTCTATACACTACGTTGAGTTGGGTTTTTTTTTGTATTTCTCATACGAGTCAGCAGTGAGCAACTTAAAGCAAGACCGAAAAAATAATAAAAAATACACTTCGCCGTTGTCGTCGTCGCAGTTTCGTTGTCACTGACATTTCGCTATTGCTATCTTTGTCTTGCAAACGTGTAGTGTACATACAGAACTTATTGAAACGAATTGTGGTGTAAGAGAAACAAAAAATTCAACGGGAAAGAAATTAAAATTATATTGTGCTGTGGTTTTGATCCTCTGCCTGCCTAAAAGGATTTTAATACTTTAAAATTTAAAAAAAAAAAATAAAGGATATTGTGATAGAATTATATTTTCGTTAATTAAACGTTTCAATTTTTTACGTTATAAATAACTGCGCTTTCTGCCTCTTTCGCTATCATCTAAGACAACTCGTGATATATTCGTGTGCAATTTTTACAAAAATCAACGAAAATTGAAGAGAAAAAAGTGAGAAAAAAAAAAAAATAAAACATATGTTTCACTGCAAAAAAAAAATTTAATTGTAAATAGCTCGAGAAACATATTTAATAAAAGCTTAGAGAAAAGTGCGTAGTCATTTTTGCTGCTATAAAAAATAAAAAAATAAAAATCTGTGATTAAGCCAACTTTTGACTCGAAATCAAAAAAAGAAAAAGGCGTTTTTATATTTTATAGAAATCTTATACAAAAAAAAAAGGAATACTTCGATTTTATTTTTATATAACACACGCAACGTTTCAATAAAAGTAAGTTTAAAAAAAAAAAATGATTTTACACGATTTATGCAAGCATTTAAAATTAAATATTTAATTTATCTTTTTTTTTATGCTAATTTACTTTTAAATCCTTTTCTCCTTGCTCTGCTCTGCTGTCTGTGCGCTGCTACGTCTTTCTCTTGTTCGTCATAGTTCATGACACCACAAAAGCAAATAAGTATATGACATATTTCACCATACTGTAAGACAAATACACCACAGCGTAAGAAACGCAGTGCAGACAGTGTTGCCAAGCAGCAGCACACAGCAACAGCAAAATAGCAACAAACACAAATAAAATAAATAAAAACTAAAGTAACCTTCAAACAAGTAAAAAAGGAAAACATTTTATAAATCGTACGTATACAATGAGTAGTTAAAAAAATTGCTTAACGTCAATTTGAAAAGTAACTACATTTGGCTAACGTATTTAAAAAAAAAAGTTTTAGTAGTTGAATATAGGTGTGTGTTTATCTTTTCTATTATATCTCACTCTCACGCACGCACACACACACAGTCACATATAAAGTCAATTACACGTCAACGTCATCTGCGTTTTTTTCCTCGTTTATTACTTTTGTCATTTTTCCTCATAATTCGCTTTATTATCATTGCGCTTATCAATTATCTCTGGCTCGCATGAGTCATCAATGCCCTGCTAGTAGTTCGCTTTTCTTTTCTCTCTCTCTCTCTCTCTCTCTCTCTCTCTTGTTGAAGTCATTAAATCTGTTGTTGTTTTTGATTACTTGCAAATTTCCGCCTTATCATCACACTTACACTTCAATCGTCGCCTAGTTTTTATCATTTGTGCTACATGCGGGTTAATTGTTCTGCTGTTGCGGCTGTGGTTGCCTTTCTACTAACGGTCACAATAAGACGAAGTCAATAATATGGGGTCTGATTTAAAAGTTATGAAAGTAAAATTTTTTACTTAAAAATTCAGACATTTACATACTTAGACAAATTTGTAGATTATACTTAAAATACAGCTTGATATTTTAAGAGCACCTCTATTTCGAGGTTAAATAAAAAAGTAATTTGTAATCGAAACTCTTCGATAACCGCTTAAAAAGCAACAAACATTGTCAATTTATTCTCACACTACATTTATTGCTAAGAAATATCATTTTAAGATTTTGCGAAGGTTAATTCGAAAAAATGTTAATTTTTTCAGCTTTGGTGGAAGAATTTGGCGATTTCAATTGACTTGCACTTGCATTTTGTCGAATTCACTTTCGCAATTTCTTCCCGAAATGAGAAAAACGAAACAGGCCTGATAAAAATTAACAATTAACAACAAGAAGCTATATACAAATTTTGTACGATTTTAGGCAGAGATCTGTGACAATCTCAACTAATGAAATAGATGTGTAGAATCGAAATAACTGAAATCGAGATATTTAAAATGCTATCAGGTAAAGACGGCATTACCTGGGACATATTTGTAATGAAAAGTAACTACAATCTGGTACATTGTACATAACATCGGATTTAGTTTTTGCAATAACATTACTGGTTTCCCGATTTTAAGAATGTGACTATGGAAGTTTAGAAACTCGACAGGGTAGAGGACGACCACATCATAAATTTCAAATCCAGCATCAACTGACTTATATTTACTTTCTTCACCTTCACTATATCAGTATTATCATCTTATATTTTTAGAGTAGATTTTAAAAACGATCGGATCAAAATTTTCTCCATACAACACTTGGTCCACCCTTTCCCTCTTTTAGAATGCAAATTACAAATCAAAAAACTCAAATATACCGTTACCAAGATGAATGACCCAAAGAAAAAAATCAGTATGATTTTCGTGTTCAGTGCATCCAAATTACTCTAAAAAGCGGTTGGGGAAAAAATGTATAAAATTGAGATTTTTAAACGAATGAAATAAACCCACCATGAGATTTAGACTTTTAAATCATACCTTGTAAAATGCAAGCTGTTTAAAATCATTTACATATGTACATATGTATAAATTATATTGTAATTTTATGCACACCATTTCCTGTATTTATTATATTTCTGAAATACGTTTTTTCTTCTTGATATTTATGCTGGTATATTTTCCTTATTTCTGTTAATCTCATTATCATCTTTAATCCACCCAAAGTATATTTAAGATCATCTTTTCTTTTCTTACACCCTTCCTTTTGCACGCTCTTTCACATCTATGAAGAATTTCACAATTCGCCTGTAACAAACACAAATCCAAACGGCGCAGTTCAAGAAAATCAACAACAACAACATCAGCAATTCACCTTAAAAACAGTGACTGTTCATTATTTTAGCAAAAAAAAGTGAGAAAAAAAGTTAAAGTGCGGAATATAATCGTATTGATTATAAAGTGGTCGAAGAGCATATATTAGATAAAGTGTGTGAGTTGTCGGGGAGGGGAGCTTTACATATATGAGTCAGTTTCGAGAAAGATCGCCGTAAACAAAAAAATTGAACAAAAAAAAGTTTATTTAATGTGGTTTTTAATTATTTATGCAGCTATTTTGTTTGTTTTGTTACTCGGAATTTTGTCGTTTATATATGTATATACATGCATATTTTTTTTAAATTTGTGTGTGTGGTAAAATTATCTGCCCTTTTTTTTCTTTACCTCAGCGCGTTCGCTGATAAGCTGCTTATTTACTTGGTGGACCAACGAACGCGTTTTACGCGTGTGCGCCCCCATTCATTAATATAATTTGTTTTTAGGTCGTACACGCTCTGCTGCAAAAGCACACATACATATGTATACACACACACTCATGCACAAGTTGTGCTCTTTTAGTCAGTCATGTGCACTCATTCACACGATGATCGTGTTGTACTGTACTGTTTGATGCCTCTTAGCTTGCTTTGTATAGGGTGATATGATGGGTGTTGGTCAAAATGCGCTGGGACAAAATGGGGAGAAAAACAGATACAGATAGTGAAATAAGAAAAAAAAAAGTCTTTTAGTGGTGGAGGGGTTTTTAATAAAAGAAAAAAAATATATAAAAGACAATTGTGCGTCGTTATCTTTGATTTTATTGTCTGCGTTCATATAGAATGTTGGCATCTTTCTTTATGTTTAAGTGTAGTGAATAAATTAGTAAAAAGAAAAGTCATCTAAGAGATGACCCTCACGTTACCTTATTTTGCATACAATACTCCCCAGTTATTGCAGAGCCCAATTGAATTAACATATATGTATGGAATAAACTTGAAAACCAGGGCTCATGACTTGTTCGAAGTTCCAGCTGAAATATATTATTAAAGCCACGTGAATGAAATACTATTTGGGTGTATTTTTGTGGTCAACAAGGGGCCTCAATGCGACACGTGCTGAGAATTTAAATATACAAGACATTCAGTTTGATATAGAAAATGATTGGTCAAGAAATAAAAAAAAAAATTCCATATAAGACATAAAAACGGTAACTTTCTATATATATGCCCATTATTTCAAAAAGTTGGCATACCCAATTTCATACGAATAAATGAAAAACTGGAAGACTGATATGATCGATACAGACATAGAACAGACATAAGGCTAGATCGATCGGTCGCGATCGGTGGTTATGCTATGTGCTCGGAATTATTTCCCGTACTTATAGTTTTTTTTTTAAATTTGCTTCAAAAATTGTTTAGTCATTGCTTTGGAACATAGTTTGTAGAAACTATTTTGGACTAGATTTCAAGGCTATTATGAAAAAATTAGCATGAACAATATATGTATATAGTAGTAGTACGCCGGTATATATATGAGATCTAGTATATTTGTTTATTTTTGTCTGTCTGTCTCTCTTTGACTCGGAAACTATTGAACCGATTTAGATAAATTTTTTTATGGAATATTATTGTTACGACTCGAAAAAATGAGTGATGTCACGCACACCAACTAAAATCGATTAATCTTAGGACCTATCGAATCGAGGAGGATGATATTTTGCACATATAAGAATGGCTATATTTGGTGCAACACCCATGTAATAATTAAAAAATAAAGTAAATAAAACCGAGGTTTAGCAGCATACACTGGGATTGAATGGCTAGTTTATTGATATGGAAATTTCTACATCTTTCTGTTCCGATTTTTGAATCTGAAAAGATTGTTCGGAAGTGATTTCATTAATAAAATACTGACTCCAAAATTCTCGATTTGTTGATTTTCTCATCGAACGCATAATCAGAACTTGAAATTTGTATGGGACCATCCCTAAAGGGTACGCTTTCTCTAATAAAACTAAATCGGTCGCCGTGGTAAAGGTATCGTAAAACATATATACAAAAAAAAAAGATACTGACGAATGTAAAACCTCCTCCTTTTTCTTAAATTTTAGAAGCATGGATAAAAAAAATATTGTAAAGAATTAGAGCACATTCTACATTTTTTGAAGTCGGTTAAAAAGCGCGTTATTCACTTTCAGAGACATTAGGGTATTGCTCTAATAATAATAATTCGTAGGTGTACGATGACTTTATTGTAGCAAATCTACTTTTTTTAAAATCAATCAAGTAATAAAATAGGTTGTACGAAGACATCTGTGAGATATTTCATGTTGACACACCCTTCAGTTTGCTTGGTTTATGTTATTTTTATTGTTGCGTCTTCTTCTTTCACTTCTTTGTCTTGGATTTATTTTAAACATAATTTAGCATTTAGTCGTGTTTCCTTTGAATTTTATTTTTTGTTTAATTGTTTCTATTGTCTGTTATGCAATTTGTATTTTTTTTTTGTTTTCGTGCTCTTGGTTGATTTTTTTGGCACACTTCTATTGAATTGAATTTATAATACATATACTCATATGTATATACATATGTGCATATGTAGATTGTGATATGTTTTTTCTCTTAATCGAATTCTACTACGCGATACACAGACTGTACTTTTTCAACGTCTAGGCGATCTTTCTTCTGTGTCTTGTGTAAATATTTAAATACTCATTTGCATGTCTGTCTGAGCAATAAAAAGAGTGATCAAAATTCTGCCACTCTCTTTCGGTGTTAATGAACTTTTCGATAACATTTAAAATTATGTTTGTAAATAGTTTATTTGTGTATTGTATTGTATATACAAGAATTTTTTATTTATTTACGAATATAAACTGCGTCATTTGTTGATGAAACAAGAATCTTCGCGTCAGACACACACACACACAGATCAATTTATACATGTACATAATACAGTCGAGTAAACGCTTAAAAAATATAGGTCAGGGCAACAGAATTGTGTGTGTAAAAAAAGTTAAAAATAAACTTAAAACCAGAAAAAAAAATTATTTTGCAAAACATTTTTAAAAACCATAACTGCTGTGCAATTGATAACTAATTAATATATTCTCTTTTTATCTCTTGCAGAAATACACAACTTTATTAAAAATAAAGGAAAACGTAAGTAAAATCCCGCATTGTTTAACATAGATTGCGATTTTGAACAGCCATTAATCCTACAAAAATTACATTTATGTAGTTACTATGTATATACATAAAATACCTATGTATATACATAAAATCTCAAAATAATATTTATTATAAGACGCGTCATAGCACTTTTAATCGTCCACTTTTCCTCCACGTCTTCCCCCCTAAACTCATTTATGGATCTGATTGAATAACTCTATAGAAAGTGACCATACCAAGTTTAAAACCAACATATCAGGGACTAGCTTGCGATCTTATAGGCAGCAGACAGATGAAGAGATGAAAGAGTTTAACCACATCATATACGTGGGGCAGACGGACATAGACAAAATAACTTTGAAAAGCTCGGCGACTTTTCGCTCACAGTTTCTATTCTTCTCGCATACTGCTTCGGATATACCAACCTAGTTGGATCTGAAACGGCATTTTGTTCGGAAGGTTTCTTTAGTCTACTGAGTTGTTTTCAGTTCGGCATCTTCTGAAAATACTTCCGATCGCAAATCTCACAAATCGCCTCGCTTACGCCTGGGGCCGTAAGCGTCCCTTTCGAACATTTCGTCACAAATTTGTAATTAATAATTTGTAAATACTTATTGTAAGACTTCATAACAAATCGTGAAGCCCTCTTCGGGTTACGTAATACTCGCACAGCCCGTAACTATAAAAATTACGCATTATTGTATTTTTTATCAGTTTCCACAAATCAAAATTTCAGCTCAATTTTGAAGTGTAGACACACACATATTTACAATATGCTGCTTATCTAAAATAAACTTTATGATATTTTATTGTCGACTTTTAAGTGTTTCATCATTTGTTTCGCCCCACACCGCCAAACAAACGCTGCTCTCTGTCGCTTAAAGATAAGTTAGTTGACTGCACTCGAACACTTAATTTAGTCATCCAATGTTGTAGAGCGCGCGTGCAGGGTTCAGTGTCCTTCAAAGTTTGCAATATTCCACCTACATAGTACATACAAACTCAAAACCATCTGGAACAGCGTTTCTAACATGCCCTTCGTAGACGCTTTTTTTATTCAAGGTAAAACTAAGCGCTGTAACCTTGTTCGCGAATGTTTAAAGCGGTGCCTGTGCTCCACTTTCCGAGTTTTCATTATTCTGACGAATTCATTGGAATTCAAATTAATGCAATTTTTATATCCGTTTCCGGCTGGCTGCAAAGAAAAAAACTTACAACCTTTTATGTTACGGTAGCCAATATTATAGGCGGAAGGTAAATTTGTGGTTTTATTGAAGTGGGTGCTCATGTATGAGTATTATAAATGATATTAAAATTATATTGTAGCTTTTATTGTGGGTGTTGTTTTTGCAGCTCTTTGTCTTTTCACATAAACGGAGCGAGGCTCTTTGTTGCACTGTTGTAGACAGCTTTCTTTGCTTTTAAAGATATAAGTATGTACATATGTATTCGTATACATACATATGTATGTATGTATATTGATTTTTATTCGTTCATGTTTTAACTATTTACTTAGCATTTTCTTGCTCATACGTACACAGCTGTTGTGTTTTCCTTGAATATGTGCATGGTTACAGGATTAAAATCAATAAAGGCGGTTGAGCAGAAACTTGATCTATCTCTTCCCCAACATACATTCCCATATTACATAAAATTATAATTCACTTCGTTGTAGGTATATAATAGTGCCATAACATTTCTGTTTTCCACTGGCCAAAGTTGTCGTTGTCGTTCACATGTGAGTGGCAATATGACGTTCGCTTTACTTATGTATATATTAACTGTTTAGCAACATTTTGTTTGTATAATTTTTTTTAGATGTCGGGTTGAAACTTCTTTTGGTAATAACCATATCCATAGCTCCCTATGCAAATTTTTTCATTACAGCAAAATCAACTTGAAATTTGATATGTAATTCCCCATTTTTAGGGGTAGAACCCATACAAACCCACTACCCACTTGTTGGTTGGTCGGTTCTTATGGACCACCATCTTATGGACGTGCTCCGTTCACTAATAGGGGTTGACTTCAACAAACTTACTAACCACGTTCATGTTTGGTGTTACAAATAAATTTTTTCTTTATATATAGCTGCTAAGTACACAATTTAAAACATCGTGTGAATGACACTATGGCAGAGATGCGCACAAAGAGAGCAATCAATGTGTAAGTGTATGTGTGTGCTCTGCATATTATGGGTGTATAGCTAAAACAAAACGGCCTACTTCGTTGTGGAAGCATTTAGTACGTGTACGCTGGTCGGCAAAAAGTTTCGTATACCAGAATTGTGTTTTGGCACGGCAGGCACTGAGCCCATCTCCGCATTAAAACATCGTTACTACCGAAGTTTACTTTTACCTATGTATATTAAATGCGGCTGCAAATTCATTGTTTTACTAAACTTTATTCTGTAGAACGACTTGACCTGACCACAAACAAGAGGACAGAATGATTTTGACCATTTTGAAGAGTATGTATGCCTGATATTGGCCAAGAGCAGGCAGCGGGAGCAAAACCAAACCAAAACCACACAGTCAAGACACAGGCAACGCCTTTTCGTTGTTGTCTTTTGTCTGTTTGCAGCTGCTGCTGAAGCTCCAAGCTGAAACTTCTGTTGCTCCTTTTGTTGTTCTCCGGTTCATGTGGCATTATGGAATGATGCAAGTTTGCCTTAAAAGTTACCAAGAGTTTTTTGGTATTTTCGCCATATAACCCATTGCTGTTTGCTTTGTTTTTCTGTCTGACTGTCTGTCCACTAAAGCGAGTACACGAGTGAATGAACAAAGCAAGGTCAATACACGCGTTCGTCTACGTCGCAATTAAACAAAGAAAGAAACTCTTTCCAAAGAGCATAAGCAAGCAGCTACAGCAACGCTTAAAGGGAACTCATAATATATGTACTTATACGCACATGCATATAGTATGTACGATATGAGAAGTTATCAACCAGCAGACATACCGATGGACAATTGGACGGCGGTCAGAGCAAGCAAGAATACGATATAAATTCATTATTCGTGTAATAGCTTGTCTGCTTTTAAAATAGTAGCTCTCCTTCTGGCTTGGCGTGACTCAGCTTTGATTGACATGGCGGCACACTGTCGAGGATAGCCAGACAGACGATGGCCAAAAGGGCGACCAACTGGCAGCCAACTGTCGCTTCCTCATAGTGGTTTCCAATGTTAACATGAACAATTAATATAATTATATTTTTATAAATTCAAGTAAAATTGTATGTAGCATGCAATGTACATAAGTGCATATAATATTTAGTTTTAGGAGGTTATATTAATGCCATTGAGCTTATTTTACCATTAAAACGGATAGTTTAATCTAAAATTTTAGATTCCTCCATATGTTTGATAAGCTAATGAACTTATAAATTAAGACAAACATACTTCCGTCGAACATTTTCTTGAAAAGAAAAAGAAGTCGCAATGGAGTAAAACTGGAGATTTACGACCTTATCTAGAAAGTAGCCCTGTTTTTTATTCTAATTAATTAAACCGCTGTATGATTTTGGAGAAATTCTTTCGAAAATAATGTTTAACCGCACACCGATCATGGTTATATTTAAATTCCTTAATGAAGCGATGAGGTATGCCCAAGAACAATTTTGGGAACTAGTCTAAGTAATGGAACATTATAAAAAACCATCATGAAAAATTTGTCAACATACAAACTGATGATAATCTTCTATACCGCAAATCTCTCTTCAAAACTGCTTTCAGGCTATGCATCTGGATAGAAGAATTACTTGCGCACACCATGTTTTTTGCAAAAGCAATATACATACATATGTAAAGATAGGTTAGAAAATCACTGCAATGTTTTGGCAAAGAAACCAGCGACTCAAAATTTACAATTTTTGCTGGCTTTCTACCAGATTGGCACTGTAACATTAAGAACTTCCGACCTTTAAAATGGTATAAACCAACAAGCATTGAACTAAACTTCAATTAAAAAGATTTACATTTTTTTAAGATTTAAACATATTTTCTTGCATTGACAAATAGTAGCTGATAATGGCTGCTCGGATGTGGCCTTCTTCGGGCTTATACAAACTTTTGTGTCCGTAATATATGTATATGACGGATGATAATAAATATGATATATATAACGATAATAAATCGAACATTTCTTCGATAAAAAACATCACTCATTCCGTGTGGCTTCTATATCTGCTGTGCCCTCTTTTCCCATTCTCCCCTCATCAACGTACGCACAGATTTGTCGTTTGATAATGATTTTCCACATTTAATGCTCAAAGCTTACATGAAACATTTCAAGTGATGAGCGAGTAATTCAAGTAGAACATCGGGCACCGATGGAGGATGGGGTCGTTTGTAGAAGTCTACTTAGGTAGGGAAAGTTGCTGAAAGTCAATTAGAAGAGAATTTGGTATCTTCACCACTGTTAAGCAGAGGGTTAATAACCCGCTCTTATAAAAAATAACTATTATTACAAAAACGGTAGAGCATCATTTTTTAAAGTGACACCCTTTAAATGGAGTACATATGTATGCATAACTTTTAATGTCGCACAAATATTTTTCAGTGAGAGTGTCTTTCTATGCTATTTTCCGCTCTTCTTACTCCTTACATGTGTGTGTGTGTGTCCGTTTATATCTCTGCAACTCATTTTGAAATGCTATTGAACGGCCTTCAGAGGTTTGTGTTTACCGTTGTACTTTCCCGCTAACGCTGTGGCTTTATCTTGTATTAAAACCAACTGTCTGACGTTCTTAGCCATTTATATACATATGTATATGATGATTATGTATAAGTATATTATTTCCGCTCTTTCTATTTTTCTACGAAAACTTGTTTTCGAAAACTAAATAAAAGTCACTCAAGGGGACCTATTCATGTGCTACTGATTAGCTAATTTTGTTGCTTCGCAAAGTAAGAGAGTAATGCACTTTGTTGTTGTTGTTAGTGTATTATTATTTCTTTGCATCTGTTTTTTTCCTTTGCTGGAGGCTTTGTCTGCTCTTTGTCTGTCCGTTGTGTTGCCTCCTGGTGGTAAATTGGGTAGTGATGGTGTGGTGTACATATGTATTAGTGTTTAACAGTCATAAACACTGCAACACAACACTGCATTTCAAAATGATCGTTTTTCTTTCTCTGTCTGACGCACTAATGCATTTAATCTCATTCTCCACTGGTTTTGCCCTCCTCGGCTTCACTGTTTCTTTCTCTCTTTTTCTTGCACACGATCATGCGCTTGACTGCTCCTGCCGTGATGGACAGACAGACACAGACGGAGGGACGGACCTGCAACGTTTCATATTTCATTTTCCCATGCGATTGGCATTAATCTTTTTTTTTTTTGTTTCACTATAGTTTTTATGTGTACGGTTACAAGTGAAGTAGCGCGCAGAGCGAGTAAAGTGCAGCAGCATAGCTTGGTGCATTGAATTTTGAGCTCTTTGCTGGTGGTGGTGTTTCTTGTTGTTGTTGTTGTTGTTTAACGTGGAGAAGCGTGGCCAGTTATGCGTGCATGAAAGTTGAAATGAGGAAAACAGCAAAGGCGGCGGCACACGCATATTGCTAAAGGTCCCTAACACTACATACATGCATGTGTACATAGTAATGTGTGATCCTGACGAACAGTTGGACAACCGCTGTTTTTTGTTTTCTTCTTCTGTTCATATATTTGTTTTTTTCTGCGCTTTGTATAGTTTGCTTTTAGCTATTTAATTTTGTGCGCCTTTGTGTTTGCACTTCATTCGCATATTCCGACATCACTATCCGGCGCACTATGGTCCTAAAGCATAAATTTTTTGGTATAAATTTGAAAGATTCGACTGGTTTGCGACATAAATAAGTGCTGTACAAATTTTCAGATCGAACTGTCCTCGGCCATGTAAATCCAAACTAGCTCGAGTAATTTCATTAGTACCGGTGTCAGAATTGGCCCATCACGTCAGAATTTTGAGATATTTATGGTTATATACCCGAAAAACGGCGTTTTTTTTCCTACTTTAAGGTTAAGTACAGGGTGCAAAAAATTGTTGTTGGGTGTCTATCCAGTTACATCATTTAATACCACTCTTACCCTTTAATTTAAGAGTTCAAGAGATCAATTACGATTTTTTTGTGTAAAGTTATGGCTATTCGAAGTTACGAAATATATAGTTACGAAATGACCCTCAGCTTTCCAACAACTGACATGACCCCGGTATTTGTAGACCTGTGTTATTCTTTGATATTTATTTTGTCTCCAAAATAGTTCCCATTAGATGAAATACACTTATTGCAACGCCCGATTTTTTAAATAACTGTTAGTGCCCTCTAGAGATTTTCTTTTCTTCTACCCAGTCGGGTTAAAACGAATTCCGCTGAGTGGTAAATTGAGTCGTGGTAGCAGCAAAAAGTCTCATGTGACCATATCAGATCAATACGGATCTTGACGAATGACATTAATGTTGTTTTTGGTTAAAATAGTGGCGTATAAGATGGGGATGTATGGGAATGAAGCAATCATGGCCAAAGTGGGGTTAGAGTTCGTCTTATGCCCAAAATATTGTGCATAATGCTCTGACAACTGTCAACCAATTTTTGACGTTTCACTTCGAGAGGTAACTACTCGTAGACGCGCTCAGAACGAGGCAAATCATCAAACACACTGCGACCCGATTTTAACTCTTGTATGCCTGTGTTATTGGCATTGTCGACTCTCCGTATGCTCTCTTTAAAATATTGAATGCTTCAGCACATACAATTTTCTTCGCAACACACAATCTTAGACAATTTTCGTAAACGAAATACTAGATACTATCATACTACAATAGTATCGGAAAATGCATTTCCATAAATTTTTAGAATTTATACAAAAAAAAAAAAAATTGAATTTGAGACCACAGTGCAGCGGACAACGCCTGCTATTATTTTTCATTATTATAATTTATCAATTGCGCACATTATACATAAAGCGTTTTATTTTATTTTCTTGTCTGTCTGCCTGCCTTCTCTTGTGAATAATGCGAACTCATAATTTTGTATCAATTTATGATTGAACGCTTGTTCTTTCATTGTCTCTCTTTTCAACTCGTGGTGTTGTTTTGTAGCAGTGTAGGGTGTGTGTGTGTGTGTGTGGGGAGGGGGCGATTTGGCGTAACAGTAGTGTTGCCAATATAAAAATGTCAATCACAGTGCTGCGCTGTTTTCTACTAGTTTCAGTGTTTGCTTCATCTTGAAATTGAGTTATAGCACTCTTCGTGTGCTTTTTTCTTCTATTCAGCTCATCTCCTTCTATATACGTATGTATGTATTTCTCTCGTATACTCTACTCGTATATGCATTAATTTTCACCTTGTCTACTACGACTTGCGGAAATTCCAGCAGGTCAACAACTTCTTTCTTTTTTTGTTGCACGCTTTTTTATGTGCGTCGTCGTCGTCGTCGTCTTTGCTGTGGCTGCTTCCTCTTTTCTGGTTTGTATTCTTTATTGTCGTTTATTCATCTGTCTGTCCGCCTACTTGTTACTCGTATTTTTCCTTTTACTACTTCGATTCATCTGGTTTTGTTTACCGTTGGATGTTATTATTATATTGCTCTTTCTTTCACACAGTTGTACGCTTTGCTTTTCGCATTCGAACTTCGGACAGAGTGAAATTCACTAATGATGCCCTTTTCTTATTGTCTGGTGTTTTACTCTTCTTTCCCCTTTTGAAGCCTTGTGCTGTTGTCGCTTTCCTTTGTTGTTGTTGGCTTTGGTCTCCGCTTTGTTCTCGGAGCTCTTCTTTCGAAATTGATGTTGGTCTACTGATTCTTTTTGACTTGATGGTGATGGATGAATGGATGTGATAAAGAATATCAGTCAATATGTAAACAGATGTACATACATATCAGTATGAAAAATATCTTGGAAATATAGTGTGAGAGAGGGTGGAGCACTGAGATCTAAAATTACTGTTATATTTTTATTGATTGGAAATCAAATATGTTGAGAAATTGTTAATTGAGTTGGGTCTCATTGTTAGTTAAATGAGTCATTGTATTATCTAAGTGGAATAGAGAACGACTTCTATTTTCAACAGAACAACGATACCTCCAAAGCTACTGCTCATAATGTAAATCTCTTGTTGTTATAGTCGGCAGAACTTTGAACATGAATAAAGAACCAGAACATTTTTGTTTAATCGAGGTTCTAAAATGTATGACCAGCTGCTAAAGCCTGTTCTTTCTTTTTCAAGAAATTCGTACTAAAATTAAATTAAATTAATAAAAAATAATTTCGTTATGTATAAAATTTAAAAAACAAATATACTAATAAAGGAAATTGTTCAAATAATAAAATTAAAAAAAAAAGGAAAAAATTGATTCCTTAATTTTATACTTGCTGTGTAGTGGAAAGTTAAAGTAAAAATATAGTGGATTCACTGTATTTATGCACATACTATGACTACAAAAAAAGCCTGAGCATATGAAATCTGAGGCGAGCCGTTGCCATAGCTATGGCTATTTCAGAGCCAAAATTTTCACATTGTGTCAATTGGCGAAGGAAAAGTAACCTTTCACCATCCTTCTTGTTTCAGAGCTAAACAGCCACCAATTTGAATATTTTTGTTTCTCACAAAAAAAAAAAAAAAAAAAAACCAGGGCAAACCTTCGGGGATCGTGTTTGTTTAAGCACCCGACGCGATATCAGTGCCCTTATTTGTTTGTGAAGGTCTGATTAAGTTTTGATTGAGAAAACAAATTTTATTGAACAAAGAGATACTCGTATCGTTAGAATAAAATTTAACCATGCATTGAATAAACGGAGTTTTATCTGTGATAGATGAAATTAAATTTGTTGCTACATAAATTCTAAATACGCATTTAAGCTTACCGAATTCTAATTAAAATGCAGTTTCATGCAACATCTTATAACAACTTGTTGTTTTTCATCTTTGATTTCCTAAAAAAGTCGAACATATACCATAAAATATAAGCTCCTAAATTAAGTTCCACATTTACATTTTGGTGAATTTACTAAAAATAGACATTTCGTTGAAGAGTCTTTTAAGGACTAATCATTAACCGAAGTGTTGTTTTTATAACTACGTGTTAATAGTAAATAATTGATTAAGTTTCATAATATATATGAATATTGAATATTGTATGCCCCCCGTTTGATTATTTAACATATTAGTGGTGTAAGGGGTGGGAAATGATGTGTTTGGACTTCGACTTTCGAATTTCAATTAAATTAAAATTGTAACAAAATTTAAGAAAATTTTCTGCCAGTCATAATAATTTTAGTGTATTATTCATTTATGACGTCACACTCAACTACGCAATCGCTCACGTAAACGTCCTACGCTACTACGCTGCAATTGCAGAAAAATTCACGTACTTGCTTCACACACGCCTGTGTGTGTGTGTGTGTGTCTATGTGTTTAAATTATGTCGTCATCGTTTTTTATCAACGTAGAAAAGAATGAAAAAGCAGGCGGCGGAATAGCTCAGCAAACAATCATATGATTTCGTTGCAGCAGTTTTTGCGTTTTATAATCACACAAGCAGCGCTGCTCATTTAAACACATTGCGCGACGTCACAGTCGACGTCGCCTATCTAGTTACATATGTATGTATTTTTGTATTGTTGTATTTGTTATAGAAACTTATTTACGCTGCGCAAAAATAAAAACAAAAAACAAAAAAAAAAGGAAAACGCAAACGCAAATAAAGAAATCAAAATGAAAAATAAAGTTTGGTTTTTCTGCTGCTGCTGCTATTCTCGTGTGATGCGCTCTTTTGCGCTTTTTGTCTCTCTCTTTTGCTCAAAATACAAAGAAGAATGAAATGGCTGCGTCGCTGTTCCAAGTTGGGATTGCCACTATTGTGTAAATGCATGTGTGTGTGAGTATATATGCATGTATAACCATACAGCTGTGTGAATGTGTTGAATAATTAATGTGGTGAGAGTGTGGTGAGCTGAATGTGCTTGGAATAATTGACATGCGCAAAGGGGGGAGTCTAGTAGTGGTGACTATTATTTTTAAAAGACAGCTGTTTTGTTGAAAAACAACAACAACAAAAAAAATAATATTTATGAAAAGCTGATTAGTGTACCTATTTGTTTTTCCTCTTCTTCTTAATCTCATCTTTGTTTTTCTCGTCTTTTATTTTTCCGTTTGAATATTTGCACAGTTTATATAATTAATGCATACATATGTAAGTACATATGTATATAGTAAATCTACGTGCTGCTGTTAGCGACGACGTCAATGTTGTTTTCATCGTCGTCGCTGTCTCGTTATTGAATCAGAAAAACAAACTAAAACAGCTAAAAAAATCTTGAAAATAAAAAAAGGCAAAAAAAAATAACTACAAAAGTACACGCGCAACTGTTCAACTATTTCATCGAAAGTCTTATAAAAAAAAAATTAGCAGTGTTTGTGTGTTTTACTACTTATGTACGTTTGTTTGTTTTTTTTTTATTATTGTGTTTGCTATTGATACATTTCATGTAACATTTTGTCTGTGTGTATTTTTCTTTATATTCGCAGCTGGAACTTGGAGCTGGCTGCATGGAGACTAGAGTAAAGTAATAAATCAAAAATAATTTAACATATACGTGTGCACACACACACACACACTCATCCAACTGTATATTTAAACGAACGTGTGTAGAGTCTTGCATAAATTTACAATAATAACTCTGAACGAGATACCAAAAGCCAACTTTTACACACAAGCAGCCACAAAGCATTCAAGTAGTCCAATAAAGTGCAATGCCAACGAGTGAGAGCGAGAGAGAGAGAAAGAGAAAGAAAAATAAAAATCAGTCTTTTTGTACTCCATGAGCAGAGCAGATCACACATGCATATGTACTTATATATGTATAGTGATTGTCAGAAATGTATTTCCAATTATTTAAACTTTTGTTTTTAGGTTATTTTGGTAAAGCATCAAAAAGTGGCTACGTTCAAAAACTATTTCCATTATAATCGTTTCTAAGTTCTTGCTGCTAGATTTGGACAAGAAGTATAAATATACGAAATTGTGCGTAAATGATATAAATGATTGCATTTCGTTTTTAAAAACACTGATGTAGACGTTAACATTCTCAAATGAGTCAACGCAACAACAAAAGGTATTGAATTGTCTTACCGCCTTTTCTAATCCAGACTTGTTGTTGAAATCGTTGTCGGTCATCTGAAATATAGATTCTAGGGTCTAAACAAGGGTCTCGAAAACTATTAGAAATGCTGTTGTAAAGTACTGCTGCGTTCCTTATAAGTTTCTCAATGACAAAAAGAGGAAACGTTAACTTTGGACGTACTAACTTTTCTCACGTGTAGTATAGTAATGTACTAGGTCAAAAAAACGCCCATTAATATATATAGAAATCGATTATCCACAAGAAGCTAAAATAGCGAATTTCAAGGTATTGATTGTAATAACATTTTTTCCATATAATAAAAATCTTGAAATGGAAACAATGGGAAAAATAGTCAAATACTATAAAAATGATATTCAAAGTTCTTACTTTTGATTCAAAAACGACTGTAATTCAATGAAACTCCAGTGTGTTTCCTACAATTTTGCTAAAGCCACCAAGCCAACCTACAGATTTCTGAATTCAACCATCTAAATATTTGCGCAACTATGTTTTTCAAATTCAAACTTATCTGTCAACATTTGCGACCAGCAACTACGCCTTTTTGTTAGTTACAGCATTGTCGACATTACTGTGTAAATTTAGCATAGTAATGTAGAATTATAGAAACAACAATTAAACATTTTATAAGGAAACATTAAATTTTATTGATTTCGTACAATGTCATGCATCCATTTACTTTACGAATATATTCCTCAACATCAATCCAAATATTCTCAATAGGATTAGAAAGTGTATTTGATTAGAAAGTGTAACAGCGGGTTATTTAGTCGTTATTTAATATTTTAGATGAATTAATTCTATACGATTTAGTCGCGGAACTTCACAACAGTTTTTGTTTGCTGTCTTTTTTCACTTTTAATTTGACTACATCACATCATTTTTGCATAAACAATAAATATATCAGACAGATATATTATGTATAGGACCTACTCTGCTAAGAAAACTCTGGCCACAGCATAATATTACCACCACCAGCGTGATATGAGATTTTTTTAGTTTATTTACTATTTTCTGTCATATCTGAAGATGCAAATCTTTGATTTTTCACCAAAATACAATCCTTCAAAATTCAACAGCTGTTTTAAATGTTTTGAAAAAGCAATTAAATTATTCTTTTGTACGTTTTACAAATCTTATTTAATCGTTAATACCAAATTCTGATGAAAATTTACTTATTTTTGTAAAAAGGTCAAGTTAAACTGTCCATTCTTCCATTGGAAAAAAAAAACTTTTTTAACATAAAATAAGAAACCAAAATTATGCGTTTTTTTTCTACAAATTGTATTTTAGCTTAATACACATTTTTTGACATTCACTGTACACGTGTATATGTACGTGAGTGTGAATACTATCTGCTAACATTTCGAGTCATATAAACTTTGTACATGTGTGTGCCCACGTTTGTGTACATGAACTGAAATTGATATAAAAACTGTTCCTCATTGACAACAGCCAAAACACGCTGCCTGCATGCCCGACTCTATGTACGTATGTATGTATGCATGTGTGCATGTAAGCTCCACATGTACGTTTCGTTGCCTTGCCCTTTTCCTCCTCATGTGCGTGTGTGTGTATGTATGCATGCATGTATGAGTTGTGCACTGTTGCTGTCTCTCTGTGTCTTGTTGTGCTTCTTCTTCCACGTCTTTAGGCTTTGCTTTACTCAAAAGCAGCAAAAAGTTGCGTGTGTATTTGTAATTTCTGTTGTAATTCATACGATTGGCACTGTTATTGTTTCATCATGTTTCTTTTTTTATAGTCGTTTGTGTGCTGTGGTGTTTGTTGTAAAGTGAAATGTAAAGCAGCGCATTGTATGTACATACATACGTGTGTGTTTGTATGCGCGACTGCGTATACTTAATGTAAGGTCATATTCTGTTGCAGAGAGAAAGAGATAGCTTGAAAGGAAGACAGCCAGGCAGGCCAGGCATGCATACAAAAGCACAGTAACAGTACAATACTCTGTGTTCACCACATCCGCTATAAAAAGTCACCACTGTTAATTAAACAGCGCATACTCCAGTTTTTATTTTCTGTTACTTTTACTTGTAATTTAATTTCTATTTTTTTTATTTACTATTTTTTAGTTTCTCTTTTACGGCTGCTGCTGTATATATGTTGTACATCACGTTCAGCAACAGTAAGAAGCAACGTTAACAAAAAAACAAAAACACTTAATTTATAGTTGGCAACATTGTCAGCTACCATCCTTTTTCTTTTGTTGAACAGCGTTGCTCGCCATGTTTGTTTGTTGTTGTTGTTTCTGCTGCTGCTGCGTGTGTTTAAAATGTTGTTAAGCAAGTTTAACATCACAACAACAACAACAAACGCCATAAAAGAAAAAAAATTCATTTTCATTCTTGTCAACATATTCTTCTCGTACCGTTAGGCGAGGCTCCAATAAAAATCCATATACATACATATATGTGTGTGTGTGAGGGAGATAGTTTTAGAGCAGTATTTGTATACATATGTATCTATGATATTTTATCACTCTATCCTTTTTTATCACATTCTCTCTGTAAATTTGTAACTGGTTTTCTGCAACATTGTTTATACGTATATCTAACTATGTATGTACTAGGCTTTTGACATGATCATTCGTTGTACTCATGTTGACAGCCTTGAAGAGAATCAAACTTGTTTTTTTTGTTTTTTTTTTTGTTTTTGTGCAGTCAGTCTACTCGTGCTTTTTATTTTTTGTTGTTGTTGTTGCCACATTGGCAAATGTTTTTTGTTTATACTTTTTTTTTATGAATTGTAACATGGGCGTATTCAGAACTCTTAATTATGAAGCAGGGCTGACTTGATGCTATTTTTCACGCTTCATTCACATACAGATGTATGCTTGTTTTTTGTTTTTTAAATTAAATTTCCAAGTTTAGGGTGGAGCGGTTAACAGAATTGGCGTGAATGATTGGATGTTCACATTTAAGCGTGGTTTACGGCGTTTTAGCATTCTTCAAAACAGGAGATACTGTGTCACAGCTGCGATCCTGTGGATCGTCCGAAAAGTGGTTTCCTACAAGGGTGTTTAATGTAGAAAAAGCAGGGATGTAAATGGTTTTTTAACGGAAGCGTCAACATTTTCATAAATCAAACAAAGAAGTGCGAACAAGAAATAAAAGTTATCAAAAGTAAAAAAAAAAAAATAGAACGCCGTTAGATTTTCCAAGCTATATTTAGAGTCGTTGGGTCTGACATGAACCTTTGTTTTTTCAAAATGGTGATGGGGGGAAATCTGACTTCCGATTCGGATGCATAGGCTTTGACCACTCTGTTCCTTCGGATATCATACTGTTTTTTTATTTTGTGAGACTGTGTGGGTCTTACTTTGATGCTATTTTTATCATATTGTGTTGAAATTAGTTTTTTAAATATCTACAAATTTCAACTAATAGAAACTCAACTCAGATTATTGCCAGATTCTGGTACCATCTGAACCTGACTTTATAAATTACTATTATATTTATATTTTTATAATAGTTGTGGAACTTGCATGTACAGTAAATGGGAAAATAGGAACGTATATTAAATATATCTTTATCTTTACTGTAAACGCACGTAATACTTCATTGTAACGAAGATTCATGTGACAGATGACAGTTCCAATTAATCAAAACATGCACTAGTTTTTTTTTTAAGTGCTGCAGCGCAAAGTGCATTTAGTAGATCTCTATTATTAAAGTCAATATGATATATGACAATAACAACAAAAGTACTACAGAGTAACTAATCTTAATTTTGTATATCTCTCTCTTTGCAGTTGAAGACGATCTGACGATTGTATAAGCAACAAACAAAGACACATTGCATATACCGCCGCGTACCAGTCACGAAACGGAACGAATCGTATCTCATCACATTGTATCGCACTGAATAGAAGCAAAGGAAGCAATCTATCTGTTGGCAAGAGCGAAAAATCGCGAGGAACTACAACGGACTGCAGAAAAACTGCAAAGAAATAATTGGACGATTGGTTCATCGAAACGAACTGATTAAATTCACATTTGCCCGCGTTCTTGCCGCCAGCGTGCTTTTTGTAGATTGAAGCTCGTAGTGAAAATCAAAAGTAGCAACGCTAAAAAAGATCGATCGATCGATCGTTTCATTGGGTCGGTTAGTTGCTACACAGCTAAACAAACACATTCAGAGGATATATATCACAAGGAGTTGCCGTCGTCTTGGATTGTATAACGTTAGCCGCCGTTAAAATACTGCGTTTATTTTTTAAATAGTTGCTTTGTTAAAGGGGTTTTTTTTTTTAAAGTACACTCACATATACTCGCAATTTCTCGCTTCTGTTATACATACATACAAAAAATTGGCCAATTTCGAGGAACATAATCTGTTGTATCCACGGTAATAGCGCCGTTGACGTCGTCGACAGCCAAGTTAGTAGAGATTTTCGCTGTGCGAAGTTTCATTGTTGTAAAACACGCAAAAATTCTTTGAAAGAAAGAAAAGCAGTAGGAAAAAAAACAAAAGACGAAATCAACAGACGTCAACGCTATGGAACGTGAATCGAATCCGATGCAACCCATGTGCCGCTCCGGTTGCGGTTTCTATGGTAATCCGGCCACAGATGGACTCTGCTCTGTTTGCTACAAAGTAAGTTTTTTTTTTTTTTTTTTTTTTGCAATAATTTTGTAATACTATATTTAATATTTTATATTTCTTCAAAAAAGGACTCGTTGAGAAAAAAGCAACAGCCTCCCGTAAGCAGCACACCCGTTTCGGTACCAAGCCCGCAGCCGAGTCCTACCTTCAGCCCGGCAATTGCAATCACCAACACCGCACAGCCGACAGTCCAGAGCTTACAGCAGCAACTAAACGAAATTAAAGAGGTAAGAAATTTATTTATTTTTAAAATTTTGTCCCACAGTTATACTATATGCTCAGAATTTGTTGTTCCAACTGTCGTTCTCAAAAAAAAAAAAAAAAAAAAAAGCATCGATAAAGTTTTCATTGAATTGAATTTTTATAAGTCATATTTTTTTCGTTGATATAGTAGTCTGTGTCTCGAAAGTTAAATAATAAAATTCATACAATCAATAAGAGAAACAAGCACAGATTGTACACAGAATTACGTACTATTTCTTTTGGAAAGCAATAATTTTTGTTAAAAGTTTACTAAATTTAAAATATTAAATTAACCAAAAAAAAAAAAAAAACCGTTTATGTTGTGAATTTGTTGCGTGTTTTTTTCCACAAGTTGCACATTAAGTGCTGCCGGGTTTTGCGCTAATCTTCCTTGAAAATTGTAGCAGCCAACGTGGAAAGGTAAGCGGACATACATACATATGTACATATAAACGCCGTAGAAAAGTGCAAAGAACAGTCAACAGGTCAACACTTTTACAACACAAAATGTTAGCGGCGGGGAGAGATTCACATGAATGACAATTTTTTTTTTGCCACGTTATAGTTTATTAATATAATCGTAATTTGGGGGGGGGGGGGTCGCGGTCATTCCGAATTATTTGTCCGTTTGTTGACATACATATGTATGATAGAGCAGTTGAGATTAACACAACAGCCTTTAATCATTGCTATCCCTGCTCTACATTTGCTATTTATATCCATATCATTTGATGACCTACATATTGGCCAACCGAAAGCTGTGATTACCGAAGTTTCCATCAAAACCGCTAAAATTCATCCAAGATCAGCCAAAATCTTCAAGGAATTTGAATTCAGCACTTTCTGGGGTAGTAGCCCCCATACAAACTTCCCGCCCACTTTTTACTTTTGGCTTTAATTGACTTGGGGGGCTTCTTATGCACATGGATGTGATCCTTCTCTAAACGATTTGAAATTTCGTGTCAATGGTACCAAAGCTTCGGTTCCACCGAATATGTGTGTGTTAATATGTATCAACACAAATGCGATCCATATTTAGCGCTCCGTATAGCAAAATCTTCAAACTACTGGATCTTGGCCAACAGTGTCACCCAGTATTTCAGTTGTCAAAGTGCACAAAAAAAAAATTCTACATAAAGGATTCTGCTTAACAAAAGTTTCAACTTTATGAAATATTCCCACATTCTTTTGACAAAAAAAAAAAAAAAAAAAGCAAACGTTACACAAAATGAATATGGTTAATGATAATGTGACCAATGCAACACTGTCGAAGTTGTCTCACACATAATATTTCAGTGTCAAAAATTCACACAAATCGGACAAAATTTCACAACACTGCTTAATTACAACTATTTTGAAGAATATTTACCTTACGCGTGCACAGCAAAATATAAAATAATTACTCCCTAAAGTTCGACCAAAACCTCACACATTTATGTGAAACAACTTAAAACTGAAAAAAAACAGTTGTTGCAAAATTTGTAAAACGGTACCAAAAACTGAATCTAGTATGAGTCAGTTTCAGTTCAGTGTGACCGTTTCAGGTCTTCCTGAAACAAATACTTTTGACTTACTCTCAACACTGTTTTTACCATATTTACTACACAACACTACTTGCTCATACTTATTTAAAAATGTTTCGACAATCAGCTGTATCACATTCAACATAGTTAGCTTTGAAAAAATATCTATTCTTCTCTGGTATTCACACAAGTTCAGTTAACTCATTTTTCGAGAAAAAATCATTTTTCAAAATTTTTTAGTAATAATAATAAAAAAAAAAAATCTTTCAAAATTAATACGTAAACTTTTAACAATGACAAACTTTTCACTTTCAACATCAGCATCGCAAGCTGTTGCGACGACTGCCACGACTTCAACGCTCACTGGTGCACTTGCAGCAGCGCGTATTCCTAAACCATTTTCTGATAAGAATCCAATTGAAAAGAATCTGAAAGGCATTGATATCGTTGAGGCTACTGCACCCGCGTCTGTTATAACACCCAACGCTGCCAATAAACTGTCCAAGAAAAAAACTGTGTTAGCTAAAAAGTCAACGGCTACTGCCGCCGGGTCGTTGTCGTCGTTACCGTCGTCAGCGGCAGTGTCCAAAGCTGCTGGACCGGCTAAGAAAAAACCGATTGCCAATGCAACAATTAAGGGTATCATCTTGTACAGTAGCGAACTCGCAGTGCGAGAAACGACTTTATACAATATGTTTTGACACCTATAATTCTCTTCTTTCCTTTTTTATGAACTGATGCTGCAGGCTTCGGAAGTAGTACTCCCAGGTACACACCCTTTGGTCCCAAAATAATACACAGTGCAAAATCAACTAACCCCACCAAGAAGCGTAACGAAGCGGTTGTTGCAATATCAATAAAAGATACTGAATCAAAGCCATCAACACTCAAGCAAACGACAGCTACGTCATTGATTGGTGCAGCTGTAAGCAAGGTTAAACAGCGCGTTAAATTTTCGGCACACGTAAAGACCTTTCCATCGGCTACATCGACAAAGAAGTCAACGCGTATTGGTGAACGAACGCCGACAAAAAAGACAAAATTGAAACGCAGGCCAAAGGCGGCAGATGTAGATGAAGCTGGTGCAGCTATTGACGAAGGAGCTGTGGTTGCATTCAGAGCAGAAGGTGGCGTACGCCTTGTAGAATCCGTCGCCGCTGCCGTTGAATCAACGAACGCCGGTAAAAAGCGTAAGCTTGGAAAGCGCAAGGCGAAGGCAGCTAACGCCGGCGCCGTTGACAGCAAAGAAGTCGGTGAAGAACGAGGAGCAGCCAGCGTTATTGTGCCACGTACAAACGCACGCCCACCACCAGCAAGCACTTGGCATAGCTCTTCACCGTCGCGCAAAGCTGCTTTAACTACAAAAAAAGCAAAGCCTGTTGTCTCCTCCATTGGTGAGCTAACATTACAAAGCCCAACAGCTCCCTATTTACGGCTAAATCGGCGCACTGATGGAGCACGATCATAAGCAAAATAGCAATGCCAATGACAATGTAAATGACGAAAGCGAACGGCAAACCGATAATGAGTCGTCTAATAATGAAACCACCAATAATGACGAAAAAGCCGAAGCTATTGTACTAACTACTACCGATTGTGATTCAAATCAAAATGAAGAAAATCTTTATACCGTTCATCAATTGGAAGATACTTTGCCAAACTCGAGCAAGCCGGACGTTGTTGCTGCCGCTGCTAAAGCAGAGGATGCAAACGAATTGCTAAATAAGTCGGGCAGTAAGCTTGCTGTTAAGCCACCACAAAAATCTAGAAAGCACAAGTCCGCTGAACCAAAAAAGTACGACGGTGTCGGCGCTCAGTTGGCAAATCTTTTCAAGCCAAAGAGACTGGTAAAAATTTAGAGATTCTTGTTTTATATATGTATATACCTATTGATACACGGCGAATTGGCAACAGCAGTGGCTCTGCTGTTGCCCTCGAATTTTCTCTTGCACACTACTTTTATTTTTCGCTGTTGTAAAATTTTGGACGCGCGCCCAACTTAAGCATTTTTTTTTTGTTTTTTTGCATTGAAAGCAACAACTACGAAGCACAGTGGCTCGTTCTGACTTTTTTGGTTTCAACTATCATAACTTATTAACGAATAAAGATATTGATATGAAGAAGAAGACTCTTAAAAAATAGCCACTCTCATATAAACTTACACTTGTGTAATAAATTTTTCATAACACAATTTTCTTTTTTTAATAAAACGCTGTACTACCTACTACCCTTATGTAAAAAGTGTGTATATTTGCGATCAGCATGTCTGAATGTCAAAAACTTCGAGACTAAAAGAAATAGAGCATTCAATTTTGATATTTACATTCTCTTAGCCTCTCTCCAGATAAGTTGTGTTGAATCAATTTGGACACCCCACGGTAGCTCCCAAACAAACTTTTCTCCTATTTTAAGTTTTTGTATGAAAATTTGCTTGTTTTTGTTCCTACTAATATATCCAACTTAAGGTCAGATCCAATGACTATAATGTAAATTTTGATCTTAATGAAGTATCACACATAGGTCCAGATTATACCACTATAGAATATATCCCCCCTCCATATCAAATAAAGAGCCTTGAGAAACTATTTTATTATCTACTGTATGCAGTTTAAAAAGGATAATCAACGTTCCAAAAATAATGACACTTTTCCCATAATCTAAGAACTATCACAAAATTGATTTTTTGCCAGCAGTTATCGCCAAACGAGCCACTGTGCGATGGGGCAACAGCGACATCAGCGACAACAGCGCTGACGTTTGCTGGCGGGGTCACCTCTTCAAATGTGAAGCCCAAAATGCTGCACAGCAGAAGCGCCTTGATTGTTTTCTTTTATTTTATTTAAATTTTTATTTCTTTGGCTTGTGATTTAGTGTTGTTGCGTATTATTTTCAGAATATTTCAATTAAAATCGCGCGCGCATCACATGCAGTTGGAACAGCAGATCGTAGTTTGTGATTTTATAACAACAATATATATATATATGTTTTGTGAAATCATCATTATTTACTTGATTTTCTTAAATTCTTTTTGTATTTAGAAACTAACTGATGAAGCAGCTGCAGCAGCCGAGACAAACAGCGAAGTAGCCGCCGCCGCCGCTGACGCTTCATCTTCCACAACACAAACAGCTGAAGATGATAAAGACAAGGAGGACGATGATAAGGACTCGAAAAAGAAAAAGAATCGCTGTGCCGAGTGCCGTAAAAAAGTTGGCCTAACTGGTGCGTATATTGAAATTGTATAAAATATTACACTAGTTTACAAATTTCAAGTTTAAAATGAAATACATTTTTGAGTGATTTGGATGCGCTGAATACGAAAAACATACTGATTTTTTTTTTTGTATCATTTGTGTCATTCATATAGATTACGATATATGTATGTATTTGTTTTTTTCGAGTTATGCTTTTACTTAAAACAGCGTTCGGAGTGAACGGCAAGACTGATCTAATTCGTTTCGATTACATGAAAAATACTGATACAATCGATAGATAGTTTACTCCATTTCAAAAAATTTCGGGCCCTAGATCCAGGCCAAGTTTAGATATAAACTTAAAATGTTATAGAAAGAAAGAAATATAATTTAGGGTATTCACAGCTAGTCGATTAAAAATGAGAAATTAAAAGTAATCATATTACCATGCGAACGTCCTTGCAACACGGTTTACTTGCTTATAAACAATAATTTTCTCTCTTTTCTGTTGTAAAATTTTTTGTCCGACCTTGGTTTGCTTTGGCTTTAAACTGTTTGAAATTAAATAAATTATTGAAATCCGTTAAAAAATTTAACTTTCAGTAGCTTATTCATTTTTCATTTGAGCGAAAAAAGTTGGCAACCGTTGCACGGGTTCGAACTGGCTAGTCTTTCACTCTGAACGCTGATTTAAGTAAAATCATTTATCATTAAAAAACAGAACTAAGCTGCTATTTAGTTGATTGGACCAAAAGAAATAATATGTTTTTCATGTTCAGCGCACCTAAATTACTCCAAAAATAAGTGTAAAAATTTGTAAATTAGCGTATAAAAAAGGTGTAGGTGAACAATATTAATTTGTCTTTTTATTTTCACTTATTTTGCACAGGATTCCAGTGTCGTTGCGGCGGGCTATACTGTGCGGTGCATCGGTATAGTGACAAACATAATTGCACTTTTGATTACCGAGAACATGGCGCACAGGAGATTAGACGCAATAATCCTGTTGTTGTAGGGGAAAAGATACAAAAAATATGAATGTTGTGCCATATATAATAATAATAATACATATAAATAATTAATATATAATAGCGCATAACCTATAACATAATAAATACTACACCTAAATAATAATAATAATAATAATAATAATACATATACTTCTAATAATAGTAATAATTTAATAATGGTTACAACATAATGATAATAATATCTACCTACTGATAAAATGGAGCGAGAAAAACACACACATATATAATCTAATTATAATGCGAGCCACAACAACAACAAAACAACAACAAAACAACATAAGGAAAACAATAACAACAACAACAGCAACATAGGCGCGAAACACAATTTTACAACACAATACTATATCCGCACACAAAACACAACAACCTGCTAAACACCTCAAAAGACGTCGTTAGTATAAAATAAAAAAAATAATAAATTTATTTAAAAATATATATATAAATAAATAAATAAAAATGCAATAGTCAAACTGACGTTTAAACAAGTACCAAGCCGGAGAACAACAAATACAGAAAACAACAAGTACAGAAAACAACAACAACAACAACAGCAGCAGCTTTCTTCCAGGCATTGTTCAAAAGTTAACATTGAATGCTAACGACGACCAAAGACTGTTCAAAAGACTTCAGTTTTAATTATTCAAGTATACAGAAGAATACACAAAAACAGTCACTTGGAAGAACACTAAGATACAAATAATGCATGACCAAGCTTCGATGTTAATGAAAAGGACAATGCTGTTGTGCAGGCGGCTGCAGCAAAATTAAACTGGAAGTAACTAAAACAAACTATTTGGCCAACAAAATTAACTGAAAGTTTGTAAACTGTAGATGGATGACAAAGTGGCGTTTAACCAGCACATAACAACAACAACAATTTACAACGTAGTGGCCGCTGCATTAAAGCCAACGTTTTGATGTATACTATACTATACTGTATAGAGATACAACCGTCAGTCGAAGAAACACACGTAACAAGCTTTAACATAATATTATTATCAACGACGACGGACGACAGCGTGCTGTGTAAAACAACAATGTAAAAACGTAACAATAACAGCAGGAGCAATAGCAGCAATAACAGTGGTCACGGTTTCGCTTGTTACGAGTTAACGTTGAACGGTAACCGGATCCGACCAAGTCAAGACATTCACAGACTACTTCACTAGCTTTTAAATGTAAACTTTAGAGAAGTCTGCTGAAACACTAAAATAAAAAAATGAAAAATAAAAAACCTTGAACAAGATTCAACGTTAGCAACAAATGTGCTGTGCAGGCTGCAGCAACTTGAAACCTTAGTGCGCTGGATGTGCAGCTTTCTGGATTATTATATATTGGCCAACATTAAACTTTATATATGTATATATTTAAATGCAACGCCGCCGCCGACCCTTTTTCCCCGCGACAAAGAATAACAATAACAACAAAAAACAACAACAATTGTTTACAACAACAACACCAACTGCAGCAAAGCAAACGAAGTAAATTTACTATTATTAATTAATTATTAATTACTGAAACAATTATGTAATTTACCATAAAAACAAACAAAAACAAAACAAAACGTTGAAAAAAACACCATAAAATTAAAAGAAAAAATGTAAAAAAAAAAATATGAGAAAAAAAAACTATATATGATCTTTTACCTAATTTACTATATATATATATAAAAAATTCAAGGCAGATCGAAACCGCAGATGATGATGAAGCGTATAAATGTTGTAGTAAAGAAAAATATGCTTAAACATGTTTTTGAAAAGAGCAACAAACAAAAATAAAAGTAATAAAAAGGCAAATAATGAATGGAAGAAAAGCACGATTTTTTGCAGCATATGTATATGAATTAAATTAATTTTCATAAAATAGAAAGAAAAATTCAATAAAAAAAATCACTAAAAAAACAAGAAAAATATATAAAAAACTAAAAAAAAAACTTTTTGATTTATAATTAATTAATTAATGAATGAATGATATATACAAATACAATAAATAATAACAAATACATAGAATTATTATTTGTAATCGGCAAGATGTGCATATTACGATAAATGATGTATAATTTAGTTTATTTTTGTTTTGCTTTAAGCGTTATTTAGTTTGTTTTTTTTTGGTTTATCTTAACATTATACTACATACATATATAAAAATTAATAATAATAATAACTGATTTATTCTTTTAATATACATTAAAACAAAAAACCAACCCACATACACTTATAAATTTAAAACAATTTCAATTTTTGTTGTTAAGAAAAAAACTCAACTTAAGAAATTTAATGTAAAATGAAAAAAAAAACAAAAACAAATAACTTTAAAGTTATTTATAGCAGAGTTTTCATTTGAAGCCCAATACTGAGATCAATGCAAATTTTTGCTACCGAAATTGTAAATGATTACTGCTATGTCAAACAAACAAACAAACAAAAAACAGTGTAACCAAATCAACATGAAATATTAAAATATCGAAATATTTTATATTTATTTGGTGTAAAGTGCACACATATTGACTTTTCTTTTTTTTTCTGACGGAAATGCAAAAGGTCACACTTTTTGTCAACTGTTTTTTTTTTGAGTATATGAAGTATATTCGGTAGCAAACATTTTTGTTATCTGCGTACTCGGTGAAAAACAGTTAATTTTTGTTTGTTGTTTGACAGCGTTTTTTTTATATGTATAAAGTTTTTTTAGTATCAAAAATTTTCATCAATCATTGAGCTTAAACAAAATTATTAAAAATTATAACATGTTAAAATGTAATCATGCGCGTTTAGTGTGTAGCTAGAGGTACTATGTATAATGTTTATATTGAAAACTCTGCTTTTGTTTATTATACAAGCCTATTTCTGGTTTTCACTTTTAGGCAGATTTTGCGAAAGAATTGAATTTTGTAAAAATGGTAAATTTCTGACATATGATATGATATGCAATTTGAATTCACATGGTAATTTTGTAAAAGTAATCATAATCATGAAACAGGCAGCGATAGTCATGAAATGCACAAAAAATACATTAAGATGGGACATATGTTGTTTTTGATCAAACTGTTGCGGTTTTAACTTTCGAGCAGAGTTTGCAAAAGTAGGATTTTTATGGCAATATTTCATGATATGTATTCGTTTTGCATTGAAAACTATGCTTAATGCGGTTAAGTTCCGAAAGCCGTGACAATCTTCACAGTTGTCACTATGGAACTTTTTTTTTTCAAACTGCGAAACAGCTGTTTAGTAATTTTGTATAGCAAACTGAACGTTTACGTATTGAGTCAAGATAAGGAATTCTGTGTGATAGCATGAAATGAGCTAAGCCAACGAATTCTGTGTGTGACAGCATGAAATCGAATTGAGTTACCAGCGATTATTATGACTACTACTTTGAAATCACTGCCTGAAGAGCAAAAACGGATGAAACTAAACTTCCAAATTTTAAATTACAAAAAAAAAGCAGAAAAGCATTTTATCTCTATTTATTTATCTCTATTTAACTTCTAGCTACAACTTTCTGTGTTGGTAATACTGTAATCTATGTACAGTCTTTAACGAGCTCACTTTTGCAAAATCTTTTCGTAAGCGCAAACCGGAAAAGGTCTAACAGTTTTTGTTTGCTAACATTTTCTTTTTTTTTTTTAAATATATATTTTCTGTTTTTTTTTTTTAAGTTTGTGCTTTTTGTGCAACAATATCTTTTATTTTTTAAATAACAATTAAAGCCAAATGCAAATACTTAGAACAACAAAACACCCACCTTACATACGAATACATACATGCATATAGACACGCACACATTTAAAAAATACTATTTGAAAAGACGTGACGACGACGACGACGCTTTGAGATACAAAAGTAACTAGTTACATATATACAGACAGACAGACAGACAGAGAGACAGACAGGCAGGCAGGCAGCGCAACATCGTTAGATACAAATTAAATAAATTTTGAAGAAAATTGTAAATTAATATACAATAAGAAAACGAACTGTATGTACTATAACAAAAAATAAAATTATAAAGCAAAACATAAACATACAAAAAGGCAAAAATAAATTTAAAAAAACTTATATTTAATATTACTTGAAATTCTTTACTAATTCTCAACGCTTAGTTTTCATTGTTCTTTTTTTATATATAAACATATAATTCTAATTAGTAAAATTTTATTAAAAAAACTTAAAACTAAAATACATAAAAGCAAAGTATGCAATTAAGCAAACACAAACAAAAAATACAATATACACATTTATTCCTTTTAAAGTTATAAAATCTAGTGTTGTGTGTATATATATATATATATATATATATATATATATATATATATATATATATATATATATATATATATATATATATATATATATATATATATATATATATATATATATATATATATATATATATTATAATATGTATTTAATATGCTAATTTGGTTGCATGTGTCAATTTAATAAAAAAACAAAAATTGTTTTTTTATTTTGTTAAATACAAATACAAAAAAAGATAAATCCAGCACTTCCCACTGTAATGTGTATAGCTGCTTAACGCTTTTGTACAACTATACTACTATTCTACTACTACTAGTACTACCCTATACAAACTTTTGCAACACAGTGTCGCTTCAAAACTTTCCACACAACGAAAATTGAAATTGAAATGTACAGAAATTATCTGGCATTTGTTTTATTTTTTTTTTGCTTTTTATTTTTATTTTTTTTATAAATTTTAATTTTTATTTAGTAGCAATATTTTGTTTTAATACTTTACACATATTTAAATATATTAGTTCAATTTAATTGTGCTTGCTTTATTATTATTACGCAATTTTATTAATATATAATAATTTTATTATAATTAAAACTATCACAAAATTGCTTTGTTTTAGTTTTTTTTTTTAGACTAGTATATCAAATATATACAATATTAAAAATTTTACGCTTCTTTCTTTACCACAGTTAAAATTTCGTTCTATTATTTTCGGTATACTATTTACTGCTAGTAAATTTTTATATATTATTTTAATTGTATTATGAAAATTTAAAACTTTGATTAAACAAAAAGAAGGGAAACAAATGTTTTGCTTTAGTTAAACACAACAACAACAAAAAAATGTAATTTATAATTTATAACAAGAAAGTGTCTTTCAACAACTGTCAAATTGAATTGTGTATTATTTTATATACTACTATATAGATAACATTTATAGGCCTGATGTTCCCGATACTCAATTTCGGCAAGATTTTGCTCAAATGAACTTTATTTTCATGCTTAGAAGAATTTTGTAATTTGTATGCACTTGAAATTGAGCAAGTGCATTTCCTGTTACACAATGCAAGTGTATTCAAATTGCAAATTCATTTCAAACGTGAAACGTGAAAACATTACGTCGAATTCAGTTTCGCAAAAACTTTACGAAAGTGTGTACCGCAACGAACTGGCCAGTTAAACAGTTATTTATTTAAGCTCAATACTGAGATCAAAGAAAATTTTTACTATTGTAATTTTCAGCTGTTTTTTGTGTATATAAAGTATTTTCGGTAGCAAAAATTTCTGTTATCTGAGTACTTATTAAAATTTTTCATATGAAGTTTTTTCGGTATCAAACATTTTCAACGATCACAGTATTGCGCTTTAGCTTACATCAAATGGCCAACTACTAGAACATGTAATTTAATGCTCATACTTAACACAAGTCAGCTTCGTATATCACATTAATTGAGTCATTGTGAAGTATGTAGCGCACAAGTTGCGCTAGAAAATCGTATTAAATTGAAGGCTCAATTTTTGAGCAAAGCAAATGTAGCAGTGTGTGTGACATTTTTGATAAAGCTACTTTTAAAATTTTTCACTATTTTTAAAACATTTTGGAAAGTTTTTGTCAACTTGTTGAAAAAAGACACAGCATAACAAAATATTTTAAAAAAAAGCAACAATTTTAATGTAATAATTTCTAAAAAACAAACAAACGAATTGAAAATGTATGAAAATGATGATGATAATGTGTATGATTAAATGAAAATAAATTTATATAGCAACTAGTTTAAACAATTGTATGAAGTGAAAAACAAACAAACAAAAAAAAAAAAACGAAAAATATTAACATAAAATTATTAATTAAAGACAGTTAAAGTACTAAGATTTTGTTGCAACTGTTGCCGCATGCAGCTTTTCTATAGAGCACACAAACATGTGCTCTCTAAAGCGTGCAAGCGGCGCGTGGCATGCAACGACAGATGACGACGTGTATTGTAAATTATATAGTATATTCAAGAAAACAAGATGCATAATAAAAACAAAAATTTACACAATTTTAAAACTAAAAAAAAAAACAAATTGGAATTATTTTCATTTATGTTGTACTATAAGAAGCTCTTCTTCTACTCTTTTGTGTGTTTTTGATTTGATGAACCTTTTACTTTACATGGTATGCAATTTATATTGTCATTATTTTTATTTTTGCTAAATTTATATAACCAAATAACATTTATTTACTTGTTGTCTATATGTACTAACATTGTGTTGTTGAAATGCTTTAAATATGTTTATTTTTTAATTTTTTTTTTAAATTTTATTTCATTTATCACAGCAAGTGTTCATCGTCAGCTTAAAGAAAAAGTAATGAAAAGCAGAGAAATAGAAAAACCTAAAAGTTCGTATAATTCACTCAAAATCCTTATACATATTCGGTTTTTGTGTGCTTCGTTTTTAATAGAAAGCGGACGAAAATAAAAAAAAAATTAAAACCAATTTAGCTTTATAACGAAAAAATAGAAAACAAAAACAAACAATTTTATGCTGCGTAAAAATAAAATAAATAGAAATTCGAAACAAAATATAAAGGATAATGCAAATTTATATTAAAGTAACGCTTAGATTTTTAAGTATATACATATATATATATATATATATATATATATATATATATATATATATATATATATATATATATATATATATATGAATATATGAATTTTAATATATATATAAAAAAAAAACAACAAAAACTGTAATTGGCACCTTTCACGAGTGGCGCGTGTGTAAACAGCCCTCCATTCAAACTATTTTGCTTTGATGGACGGTGCGGTGTACACAGGTCCTGCTGAAATGTGCCAGTACGCTAGAAATCTAATGAAAGAAAAAGAAAAAAAAATACAATTTTAAGTATAGAAATATATATATTATATAAACAAAATGTGAAAAACGCTAAACTGATATAATTAACTAAGTAAGTAAAAACTAATAAAGAGAATTATTCTGAAAATACACCATGGGTAAAATATATTTTAGAAGTGCGTGCTGTAAACAAAGTAAACAAAACTTTTGGATTAGGTAATTTTCTGCATTAAGTCAACAAAGGCAAAGTCGTTGAGTATCCAATTTATGAAATTGGAATTAAGCATTTCCTTGACTAGCGGAACATTTTCTCGTCCTTTTTCTAGCATTTGGTACCACCTAAAATTAGCATTTTTCGGATTTTGAATTGCGAAATGTATATTATCAAATTTAAAAGAACAGACAGTGCATCCTGTTCACGCCAAGACGACTCATAGGCATTGCCACATAGTGAAGACATCTTAATACACATCTTCTCTGTTGCCTCCATCTTCTGAGTGGCCTCCACGTGTTTTTCGACGGTAGCGTATTCAGTAATGTATTGTTGAACAGCCAGCGTGTGATGTCACATTCAACACTTTATCGTGTCCACACTCCTAGTACCTTATTACCTCCATATTAGACCTGGGCAAGTCTATAAACTGCCTACAGGGCTGGATCAAGATGTCATGCATACCTTGTCGATGATCAGTCTGGCTGGGGGCCCTGTACAAAAATAACTCAGTCGCTAACGGTGCCTCTTCGATACCTGGTCGCCTCGAAGAGTAACTGTGACCTTATCACGTGTAAGGCGGATCTCTGCACGGATAGACATATTTTCTCCGCAACTCGTGGGTCCAAATATGAATAAAAAATTTAAAAATAATAAAAAAATACCGCGGGTTTACACCGCGACCCAAGCTGCAAGTCAGCTTGAAGCGCAGCGTTTGGTTAACAGTCCGAAACCAGCACGTGAATATTCTCGTGTAACTGCTGCGACAAGACCAGTTCACTCCAGACATGGTACTCAGCAAAGTCAGGCTCAAAGTTCGCCTGTCATGCCGAACCAACCAAGGACAGTGGCAGGGAGAAGTACTACCGAACATTTTCCAGCTCCCAACAGTTTACAAAATGGGTCACAGCTGAGCAGGAGAGCTCCGCTGGATAAGATGGCGCTCCTACCACTACCAGGAGAGCCAGGTGGTGTGGATGATCCTAGGCGGAGAGGTCTAAGTGGAGCGGGTGTCAAATGGTATTTAAGGTACCTACAAAAAGGTCTACCGCCGGACTCAGCGCGAGAGATGGCGCTGAGCCACAAAACTGTTCCGCAGCCGCCGCATCAGATTGCCAATAAGAGAGCGAATGATACTCTCACCCCTCCTGGGCTTACGGTGGAGAAGCTTAGCCGGATAGACACCACGAGGGTGAACGGCGACGAAACACCGACGACATCAGCAGCAGCGGCTGCAATTGCAGACAGAACCGAAGTCAATGCAGAGACTCAAATCATCAATAGGAGTCGCGCATCTGTAGATGGCTGCCAGCAGAGAGCGAGCCACGCCATCGCCGCCAAGTCTACGACGATGGCAGTATTATCTGTGGAATACCCACAGGTAATGTTGGCACCGAATGAGCTGACAGAGCTGGAAGACGCTATCCTGTGTGAGGTGACAAAGGGGTGTACCCACAAGATTAGATTTGACGCGGTGCATTTTAGACCAGGTATGCTTCTGGTAGACTGCGTTGATGAGCATACAATGGAGTGGCTGCAACTTCACGCTCCCATATTGGGGGGTTGGAAGGGCCCTCCACTTAAAGCCATCAAGAGGGATGATATACCACCGTCGGAGGTCATTCACTTATTTCTTCCCAAGTGCCAAGGGAAAACAGCCAAATGGCTTCTAGACCTCCTAGAAGCCCAGAATGAGGGGCTGAACACCCACCTGTGGAAGGTTATATCTTTGCGACAGGAAGGCAACGGACAGCTTATGATAGTGGGCATCGACGAAGAGTCGAAGACCGCTATCATCAGCAGTGGCTCGAAAATCCGATTCAGGTTCGGTCTCATACCCGTTAACCTGAAGAGGAAACAGGCGAAGGAAAGGCAATCAAGGAATGCGGGCGCGGCAGAAGAAAGCGTCAACGACGAAGGTTGGCCCAAGATTATTATCGATTCATTACTCTTCGCCCAAGAGGCAGAACGGTTCCTGGAAGGTAAGGAAAGGACGTTCTCCAAAGAGGATTTAGTGGTGACAGTAGATTCTGCAGATGAGTCGGACATGTAGTCCGGTGAATATCAGCGCGGCCCAGGTGTATGAGCCCTACTGTCATGAGAGCATGATATATAACAGGAGCAACAAGGTAATTTGGAACATGAGACACCGTATCAATCATTAGAGCTTGTATAATTGTCAGAAATGATATTAAAAATACTGTTTTTTCAGAATTTCTAACTCGGGACGCGTACCGCTATTCACCGAGCTAGTTCATAGGAGCAGAAGGATGCAAGCGGTGATTGCTTCAGCTTACTGCGCAGGAAAGCATGCGACACCTCCAGAGGAGATAGAACGCCTCGTGAAATTCAGCGACATACGCGAACTACCCATCGTAGTACGCTTTGATGAAAATGCGCACTACGAGGACACTCTCTGGAGTTATAGCAAGCAGAAGTCGACTTAAATAAATGAATTATTCAGGCTTATGAAAGTAGACGCTTATGGTCAAATATAAGCGTGAATGAGCGTCTACAAAACTTAGCGCATAAGTCAGGAGCCATACAAAGAAACAAGAAGAAAAAATCAGTATAATAAAGAAATAAGGAAAGCAAAAACGCAAAACCTGTAATTTTTTATGCGAGGGGATAGCAACCACTGTGTTGGTAGCTCGAATATATCGGAGAATGGCTAAGACAAACACTGATTCGTATATCTCACTCCGTAGACCGGAGTGAGATATTACTTTACGGAAAACGAGGAACTTGGAAACTAATTTTCTATAGAATGTGATTCATGAATGAAAACTGTTGTGGACTATATCTACCTTTGTAGCTTTCAAATCTTATTTATGCTGAAAATTAAAAAATTTATAGACAGACACATTAAAGAAACACTATTGCATCGGAGGGCATTGCACCGAGAGTAACATGCATACAGCGCGTGAAGGTTGACTGGCACGGCACTGTCAAATATGATGGGAGCTATTGGGGTATCCCTTGAACATAAGGAAATCACATTATGTGCCTTCCTGAAAATGTAGGGAGAGTTTGGCAACACCAGTTACGCGAAAATATGTAATCTGCTAGTAGCGAGTAGAGTAGATCCAAATATAGTGAACTGGATACACTCTTTACTGAGGACAAAAACAGCCGACAGAAGCGTCAATAGTACATGTTGCCCACAGGGAGAAGTGCTTTCACCGCTAATAAGTAGGCTAAGTGAGAATGGCATACGTTGCCAAGGATATGTAGATGACATCATCATTATGAAAGTATGAGGAGACACTCGGTAATCTAATCAACAGAGGGCTTGAAATCACACAAAACTGCTGCAGGGACGTGGGCTCAACATAATCCTTGCCAAAACGGTCATTGTAACATTTACTAGAAAGCATAAGCTCACAAGACTAAAATAAATTAGACTCGGAGCGGTAGTAGTGCAGCTCAGCAACCAGATTGAACATCTAGAGGTGACACTAGACAGTAAGCTCCTATGAAAAGCACACACAGGCAATGAGCAAGCTGATAAACTTACCAGAAAAAGAAACGGCAACGCCAATGATAAGATAAGTGCCATTCTGTGACATTGGGAGACACACTGTATCAGAAATTATCCGCAAGGAAAGGAATATGGTGAAGAAACAACACTGGACAATGAGCCAAGGATTAAGACAGGTGAATATAAAACTAGGAAGTTACAACCAGAGCAAGTCAAAGATCATGCGCCAACTAGATAGGAATCAACTAAGAATGCGGACATACACTTGCTAAAAAGTGTGCGTACACCACAAATAAATTTGAAATTTTAACTTTAATCGCATATATCTCAGCTAATGTTTTATGTATTGAATCATACTTTGATCTATTATATATAATTATAATATAATTTCTCTTAACTAATCATATTTTTGTTGCATTTTAATACTTAAAATTATAGTTTTAATTCATTTTATGATACAATAAATACAGAAAATACAGATACAGAAAAGCACTACCGCAAAAGTCTGCGTACAGCTGCATACGTGATTCATGGAATGAGTAAATTTGCGATTACTCACTTTGGAGTTTTAGTTCATTCATTTTCAAAAAATGAAATAAAAATTTGTGCGGATGGGCGAAAAATTATTTTAAAGCTATATCTTGAGGAAATCCTATAGAAAATTTGGAAAAATAGTGGGCAGAGTTCACTCATCAATACAAAGACTTGTAACTAACTACACTTCAACGGGCTCCATCCTGCTAAAACCCCGATCAGGTCGTCCATCTCTCTTAACAAAACGTGAGAAAAACGCGGCATTCAATTAGTGCGTCAGAATCCAAGGTTGACTGCTCACCAACTGAAACTGGAAGTTGAAGAAAGGTATTCAAAAATAATTTACGATGATATAGCCCTGAAAAAAGCTGGGTATCATGGTCGAGTTGCCCGTAAGAAGCCCCATATCTCAGCTCTAAATAAGGGGAAGCGCATGGAGTTTGCAAATGAGTAGGGTTTCAAGCCCCCAGAGTTTTGGAACAAGGTTCTTTTTTTCGGATGAGAGCAAATTTTGTATTTTTGGGATAAAAGGAAAAAAGATGGTACGAAGAAAGAGCGGTATGGGCTTTGAAAAGAAAAATTTGTTGCCAACCGTAAAACATAGTGGAGAAGGAGTTGTGGTTTGGCAGCCAATGGTCTTGGGAAACGTAAAATTTATTGAATCAATAATGGATCAAACTATGTAGTTATATCCAAGTTTTCAAGGATAATTTGCTGCAAAGTTCTCAGAATAAAATAAAAAAGCAGTTGAAGTCACCTCCCCAATGTCCGGACCTGAATCCCGTAAAGCATTTGTGGAACTTACTCGACCGCAGAATCCGTCATTACCTCCAAAAATATGCAAAAAAAAAAACACATAATAATGGAGGAATGGGAAAAAATACTACTGAAAGCACAAACAAATTTGTGGACCCATGCCGAAACGTCTTACGGAGGTACTGGCGATTACCTACCAATTATTAGCACATTGTTTTCTTTGAAAAAAAGAAACCTGTATGCAGACTTGCGGTAATGCTTTTTTGACATGCTGTATCATAAAATGAATTAAAACTATAATTTTAAGTATTAAAATGCTGTAAAAATATTGTTAATTAAGAGAAATTAAAAAATTATTTAATAGAACAAAGTTGGATTCAAGACATAAAACATTAGCTGAGATATTTACGACTAAAGTTAAAATTTCAATTTTTTTTGTGGTATACGCAGAATTTTTCGAGCAAGTGTACGGAATAGGACACACAATAGTTTTCGTTCGCAGGTCTCCCTATTAATAAAAATCATATTTGAATTATTTTGCACAACTTCTATATTAATTAAAGCTCATCAATGTACTTTAGAGGCCTTTTATTCAGAGCTATTTTAAGGTTTAGATGTTGGTATATAGTATGTATATTAATATTAAAAAAATTGCAATGAGCAAACAAACAAACAAACCGAATTATTTGCACTGTGCTGCTAATGGGATCTCGATTACTGTGAAATTTGTTTACTGCTTTATAATTTTTTCTACTCATTTTCTTAATAGACAAAAGAATAAAATGGCTTCGGCATCATTATCGTTGTCAGCTGATATGCTATATATGTATATTTATTTGTATCTGTATCTTTGTATCTGTAGCAGTATGAACAACTGGAGACTTCGTCGTTTCAACTTATCGCTGCGTTTCAATCGTTTGCAGCTCAGTAGAGTTCTAGCATTCATAGCAGATAGCTGATATGTGAGTTGAATTTAAATTTAGAATATTGCTGCTGAAGTACAAAGTGTTTGTTGCATATATTTAAATATATTTGACATTTTCTTTCCAGTTTCAATTAATATTGTAGAAGTTGACCTAATTTAATTTGTGGAAGATGTCAACCACTGTGCAGACCGGTAAGCTTTAATGCACAGCTTCTAAAGCTCATAGCGCACATATCACATGATGCCACCATAGAATATCGGTACCACAAAAACCAAAACAGAAAAAAAAACAATCTACCTAAGTATCTTTTGAAAATAGCTTTATCGGTTGCTCGGTCGGGTATTATATGTTTGTATTGTGGGTTATCTTTATGGCGTTGGTTTAAAGCAGTGGTTAAGCAGCGCATACACTGTAAAAAATGAACGTAAAATTCTATGCTTCTTTATCAAATTATACTTTTAGTATTGGGCAACATTTCGCCAAATCTTTTGGGACGTACACTTACGCACGAGCATGTCGGCTTGGACTTTGAGTATTTCTATCGCCCTCCGCCGGAGGAGTTCAAAACGTTTTTGCAGCAACGCATCAGCATGCAGACACTTGGCTATGTACGTCTCTATCCGTACTCGTCCAAGGAGAATGTACACTTTCACGATGAGGAGGCACGTGATGCAGTTCGGAAAGATATAGAGCTGTATAAACGTTTTGGTGGCGGTTCAATTGTGGAGAATAGCTCCTATGGTTTAAAGCGCAATTTGGATTTTATAGTGGAGCTGGCCAAGCAGACGGGTGTGCATTTTATTGCCGGTACCGGACATTATATACATGGTGTACAGGATAATACGCATGCGGGCATGAGTGTTGAACAGTTGACCGATTTGTATTCAAAGGATATTATCACGGGTGTCGACATCGAGGGACACGGACCTGTAAAGTGTGGATTTATTGGCGAAGTGGGTAGCGTTTATCCATTACATGGTGCGTATAATTGTTTTGTTTGTTTTTAGAAACAATTACAGGTAGCTATTTAAGTAGAGAGTTTTATCAAGTCTTTGAAGAGATTTTATTCATTTTCTTGAGTTTAATTTGCAAAACAAAAACCCAAATTTATTATACCCTGCACATTTCGCCTATGCCGAAAGTCATAATACACTTTTCACATAGTTATAACAAATTTAAACTCATAAAGAAGCCATACTTCATTCTAAAAAATAAGCACAGCAAAATAAAGAAGACGTACGAGTGTAGTCCAATGAATGGTCATGTAACGATATAGTTTTGTCAGTATTATTCCATTTGTACATTCAACTGTTCACTGTTCTGAAAAAACACAAAAGTTGATTAAATAAATAATTCAGTAGTTCGACTTTAAAAATGAGATCAGAAAGTTTACAATATATTTTTCTTTCCAATGTTAAACTTAGTAGTTTATACTATTTATTAGGAGCCGTTCAAGTATTACGTAACGCAATTTTTTTTTTTTTGGCGTGATAAAGTTTTATAAATTGATGAACGCCGGCTGCACGTACGAAAAAGCATGACTCATTTGTCACGTACATTTGACCCGTGCAAGCAAGCGAGAGCGCGGAACAAGCGATAGAGAGGCACGATCGGCCTAAGCGTGCAAAGCAAGCTCACTATACTTGTCAAACTGCACTTGTCGAACGTGCAAAACAAGCTCACTATACTTCTCAAACTGCACTTCTCAAACTGCACTTCTCAAACGTGCAAAACAAGCTCACTATACTTGAATTAACGAGCGCAAATAAATGTGCATTTATCGAAAAAATTGTAATTTTCAATTAACTCCTTCTCTGTATTATACAAAATAATGATAATTCAGTGATAATAATTCAATTCAATTCATAAAAGTATGCAATATTTCATCAATGTTTTCTCATGACGTTATCACGTAAATCATCCGTAAATCATCCGTAAACCGACTTTACAGACAACCATTTTTTTTTGACCCAATCTTTTTCTCCAGTCAAGTTTTTTTTCCTCTATAACTTTTGTGCATTTCATGTAAATAATGCAACATAGATATTTGTGGTTCGGTGTTACTAACTTTTAATATTGTATGATTTAAAACTTTTTATTATTATATTGATCATCCCCTCCCCTTCTTCGCGATACGTAACATTTGAACGAGCCCTTACTGACAACTTAACGGACTATCCTTGCATATCTCTCACATATACAGCAAGTTGAACGAAATGATTTTACCATAGGGTAAAAGGGTATATTAAGTGTATACAAAAGTTTGTAAAAGGCATAAGGAGGTTGACATGGGGTATATATACTTGATCAATATCGGAAGCTTAGTTAATATTGCCATGTCTGTCTGTTCATCCGACCGTCTGTTTGAACGAACAGATCTCGGAGACTAAATGAGATAGCGCCTTCATGTTTGGATATTTCGACAGACCTTTTCCCTCTTTAGAGGAACATGCTAACAGCACTTCAAAAGGTATGCAAATCTGTCTCCATTTTTAATTTTTGTAAGAAATATTTGTTAATTTTGTTGTTAATTACGTTAGAAACGCAAAATTTGGTGTCTTACGTAAATTCTAATAAGTCCAGGTCAGTCGTCTATAAGGGGTAGTTCCTATACAAATTTGACAATCATTTTAAGGTTTTCGTAAGAACGTTTTAAGCTTTAATTACACAGGCCTGCAAATACCGGGGTCATGTTAGTTGTTTTAATGCTGAGGGTCATTTCCGAAGTAATTTGCTGCGTAGATTCCGAATCCGTGGTCAGAATTCCCATCACGTCAGAATTTTGAGATATTTGAGGTTATGTACCCAAAAACGGCGTTTTTTCCTACTTTTGAGGTTATGTACAGGTTGCAAAGAAATGTTGTGGCCGATCTTTCCAGTTACATCATTTAACGATTTTTTTCGCAAAGTTATGGCTCTCCAACAACTAAACCATGTTGACTTGTGTTATTAATGACACATTTTGTGTATATTTCGTCAATTTTAATAAAAAAAATCCCACTTATGTCCAGATCGGACTATTGAAGAATAAAGCCCATACAAAACTATGTTTCACATAAAGAGTCTTAAACAAAGTACAGGGTATCTCGAAGTCGAGCAGAGTCGACTGCAGCGTTCTATATTGTTTTTTTTTCTCGGAAGTGTATTTACGAAAACTATTTAATGCACACATCCTGAAGGTTACATCTTAAAGTATACCACACTTTTTATAGATCAATAGCAAATAAAATATTCCCGCTCCCTACTTTTTACTTGGGTGCATATATCTCTGGAGCGAGTAAACCGATGGTAATGATCTTTTTATTGTGTTGCGTGTTGATTTTTAAATGAATGTACATATTAAACTGAATGATGTCTTTAAAATTGAAGAAGTTTTTTCCTCCTACTAAAATTCTAATTAGTGAGGAAACGGGATGAAATTTATGATAAGCTTGTTCAAGCCCATAAAGTTCTGAGTGTATATCAATAAACAAAGTGTATCTAGCTTTATGGTCTTCGAGATTATGGCGCTGAGAATGGTATGCAGGGAGACGAACGGACAGATGCAAATCAACCCGTCTCGTTGAACTAAGCTATCTTTGCACTGAGTAGTACATAAGTGTACCGCAGATAATTACTCGAACTGAAATGTATTAGAGTAAGTGTTTCACACTAGCTTGTGCTTACTTATTAAATCAATGTTTCTATAAATGCAGTGAAGAGCACATGTCTTTCAACAACATTTGCCAACATAACATTCTACTGTTTGGCCATTATTGATACCGATACAGTTTTTTCTGAAAGTCTCTTACAGTTGTCAAAAAACAAAAGACATTGTCAAAAGGCATTGACCCAATCCAAACTATTTGAAAGTTTTAGGTATATTAATTTACAAATTGATTCCCCACCGTTTTACTTCATAATAGCTATATTATAATTTTTTTCAATATTCATTTGAAGCTATTTAAAATAGTATCGTATATAAGAACAGCAAAAAAAAAAAATACTTCAGTAACTCTTACCAAAATGTTTTTTTTTAAGATTTCGAGAAACGTGCACTTCGTGCCACCGGCGAAATTCAAGAAGTATTGGGTTGCGGTGTCTCGCTACATCCTGATCGTTCACCTGAAGCACCATTCGAGATAATGCGTTTGTATATGGAGGCTGGTGGACGTGCCAATAAATGTGTTATGTCTCATTTAGATCGTAAGTACTTACTTACTTGATATACCTAATTATACTATATATAACAAATGCTTCTTTACTACTTCTATTTTAGGCACTATTTTCGATATAGATCAGCTGCTAGAGTTCGCCAAATTGGGCTGTTATTTGCAGTACGATCTCTTTGGTACGGAGTGTTCTTTCTATCAGCTTAATCCTACAACTGATATGATCTCTGATGGCAAACGCATCGAAATGCTGCTACGTTTGATCGAGGAGGGTCTAGTGGAGCGCATATTAATGTCTCACGATGTACATACAAAGCATCGTTTGGTATGTCTTAGTCAGTTGCATTGTATCTCATCAAACACTAATTTGTGCACATTTTACTATCTAATGCAGACTTCATATGGAGGGCATGGCTACCATCACGTTCACATGAACATACTGCCAAGATTGTTTGCACGCGGTCTCAGTGTGGAGCAGGTGGAACAGATGACAGTGACTAATCCGGCCAAATGGTTGGAATTTAATGCCTAAGCTCTTTCTGTTTTATTGATACAAAGTCTTTGTCGGCATGAACAAAAGTTCTAATAAAGTTCTCCCATTTTCTACTCTATTGGTCATCTGTGTGTGATTTTTCTTGCAATTTTTATTATTGTGTTTTGTTGCAGTTTTTTGTTGGTTATAATCTAAAACATTTTAATAACGATTGTATTACGACAGTATTTATTTCAAACCAGATTAGATTACCGCTGAACTTGGTGTGATGCAAAAATGATTTTTGGGTGTGTCAGATAATGTTATCAATCTATTTGGCATTGGGACATATACCAAGTTTCTGTGCTGTGTTTTTGATGGATTGATTGATTGTATACAAGAATCGTTTCACATATAGTACGACAAATGGTATTATGCATTAGTTAAGATGTTTGTAATAAAATTTTAAAATAATGACGAAAACATTCAATCTAGTTATGTATGTTACTGTGTCTGATCGATTTTAAGTTAACTAGTGTGTTCTAGTGTCCTCATATTATGAATGATTTGAAATCAAAATTAAAAGCGATGTGTTTCGAGTTTATAACCTACTTATTCAGGATTTTTCTCCATATGTGTCGTGTGCTTGGTGCAAATCTGGCAATTTTCTCAGTTCTGCTCAGTTGGTTCATATATAATGTTCCTTACATAGACAATTTTTAGATCCTTACATAGACAATTTCATTTAGTTTTTCCAGGTAGAGGTGGATGGTTTTAAAATGTATATCACTGAACTTTCAGAACCAACATCGGTTCAACTGAGAGTCTGTATATAAGCATCTGTACTGTGTAAAAAGAACAATCGGTTTTTATGGCAGATCTAATCAAAACTAGACAGCAGTGCATATAGAATTTTTTGTTGGTGTAATATTTTGTTTAGAGCGTCTCGCTTGCTTCCTTGTTGGTTGTTGTTTTCATTGCAATGCCGCATAGACAAACGGTTTTAAGTATTTCTATAGAAATTAGAAAAGCAACCATTTTAAAAATGTTAGTAACACCATAACGTACATGCTCACGGTTAAGAATTCACTATACACAACTGGTATGATGACACCATAGAAATAAAACTATGGTCTGGAAAACCTTTGGTTTTAACATGATCCGACACATGTTTGTGTAGCCTCCAGCGACTTTTTGAGGGAAGAGTTTGACGACATCACAATCTCCAGAAACGTATCCATTGCCTGCCAGTTCGTTTCATCTGATACCGCTGCACTAAATTCTGTAGGTATACTTAAAATAGTTTGTCAAGCGACATTGCATCGACTTTGGATACAATATCGAGCGCACTATTTGTGAGATACAGCCTCAAATTATTGAAAAAGTGTTAAATTGTTTATATGCGTCTTATTTTAATTTAGAGTTCTACAGCTCTTCAAAAACTCACAGTATTTATACCTATACTTTTGAGGTCTACGATGACAAACTGTTAATACCACTTTACTCTATGTGTAAATAGTATAAAAAAAAAAAAACAGAAGCCCAACAACATCCAGACAGAATGACGGACAAAGCTAAATCAATTTGTCTCGTCGAGTCACAATTTTCAATTGGGTTTTTTAATGATTAAAGAACAGTCGATTTAAATCGATTAATCGACACCATTCTAGCCTGAGAACAGATTGTGTGCATATTAACGCCAATTATTAACATGGACAAGTTTAGAAGGAGTTATAGCAGATTATTTAAAAGTACATATATTTTAGCACAGCTTGAGGAGGCTACTGAATGTAACCACGCTGTCGGACAGACTATTTGTTTGTGTGTGAAATAATGAATTACGCAAGCTACAAGTCTAAGTTTTATTTCGGTCCGTGAATATCAATCCGAGCACCTCTCTCGACATTCGTTAATACATTATGTACACCTTAAAAACCTAAGTATCGGTCATACAATTTGAAATGGATTTTATTAAATAGTGTGAAATGGTATTATCAGTTTGTCTGAAAGTTTGTAAAGCATTAAAGGAGACATATACATTTTTATGAAATCCAGTTGAAAATTGGTGCATACACTTATTTTAATTGCAGTTTAATAGAGTATCAAGATTGACCCGGCACGCCCACTTTTTGGGGTAGCCCACATACAAACCCACAGCCCACTTTTGTGTTTTTATATGAAAAACTTATTTATTTAAATCAATATTAGCTTGAAATTCAATTTGGTTGATTTTAGTGAGCAACCTCTTCATATACATATACAAATGGGCGTGTCCCGCCCAATTTTTGACGTAATCCCATACAAAACCAGCTTGAACTAGCTACTCTAATTTCGGAAATATTTCTTAAAAAAAAAACTGCCAAAGGTACAATCGTTTCATCTATACCAAAACAATTCTTGATATTTTATTATTTGTGTCATAAATTGGTTCCCAAAAAAGTTGCAATGATTGACGTTTTCTAATCGGAAGAGCAGCATTAATCAATGCCGCTAAAAACAATACAAAGGAATATCATCATAAACCTACGACACGGCTCTGCTACTATAGCGAGTAATCTCAAAGCTCTACGATTTCATTTCGTTTATAAACAGCGGCATTCGCAGTTTTTTTTAGAAACTACGCAATCATCTATCGATCAGTTGAACGTGAACTGTCGGAATTACTAGTTGTGTTATTTGCGCATAAAAACTGTTTGTGTATTTTAAGTGTTATAAATTTTCAAAATCACTAAAATGTCAGCAAAACCAACTACTGAGGCACAGAATGGCCAGGGCGTCGTTAGCGCCAAGTTGGATATAAAATTAGATGTACCGAAAAAAACGTTGATGACTAGTGTGCCTAGTGTGGATGAAGCCGAAGAAATTGTTGATCCGTACTGCGATCCCAAGAATCCACAGAAAATATCATTTCATGATATAACATCGGCAGCATTTATGATTAAGGGTGGTGTAGAGCGTACGCCGTGTCCGGTAAATTATTGAATTTTATTTAATCAAATGAAAAATATACGAGTATATACTTGATTAATTACAGCGCTCGACGACATCGGAGCGGTATGGCATGGATTTGTATTTAAAGAAAGATCTATTACAGATAACTGGCAGGTGAGTCTGGTATTAAGTATGAAGTACAAAGTGCAGTGAAGCTGTAATCTGTAATTGTTGTTAGAATCATTTAAATATTGTCCATACAATTGTGTTTTGTGTAAAAAATAAACAAATTGATAAGCCTCAAAGCTTCCAGTACAAAAACAGATCAGCTAAACCAGACCGGACAGGCAGCTGATAATACGGGGTTTATATACGAGTACTATATCAGCTCATTTGATGAAGCGCATTTGTCATCCAATTAAAAGCTGTATCTGCTGTTCTAGTTGAATTAACGAAATTCAGTTTAGCTAAAATTAGGTAATTTTAATTAGACGCATATAATACGGAAAAGTGTGACCCGTAGTGCTTATCTTTGTAGTACGTACAATTTATTAATATGCGTGTTACCAATTGATTTTTTTTTAATCTGTTTCTTTTGTTTTTTGCTTAACTATTAATTAATTACCCAATAATGACTAAAATAGAATGTCATATAGATTTCTTTTGATTGTTTGCTGATTTGACGGTTTTCGGGGGCGCTACTTTGCGCTGATAAGGCGCTTTTTGTCAACTAATTATAAGAGCCACAACAACTGATACTAGAGTAATAATAATTATAGTAAAACGTAATTTTTGCGTATCTTAACTTTCAGTTTCAAAGAGCGTGGCGCGCGTTATGCTTTATTATCGTTGACCGAGGAACAGAAAAAGATAGGCGTCATTTCAGCGTCGCTGGGTAATCATGCGCAGGTGAGCTTAACTTATTTATTTTTATTAAACTTAACTTAAAAACCACAAAAATCTCACAACATAAACTTAAAATGCTTCTTGAATTTAGGCTTTAAGCTATCACGGCTGGAAGCTTAACGTTCCGGTGACCGTAATTATGCCCGAAACGGCGCCAATTATGAAAATACAAAAATGTCGTAACTATCAGGCGCGCGTTGTTGTAGAGGGCAAGGATATGAGCGAAGCTAAGAAACTAGCAATGCGCATGTCGCGTGAAGAGAAATTGATTTATATCAATGGCTACGATCATCCACATATTATGGCCGGTCAAGGCACCATCGGACTGGAAATATTGGAGCAAGTGCCCGAACCGGATGCCGTGGTAATACCAGTCGGCGGTGGTGGTTTAATTGCGGGCATAGCAACGGCTATTAAGGCGCTATCACCAAAGACAAAGATTATTGTAAGTAATTTATATAATTTGTAAGTAATGGTAAGTATATTATGCCGTTTTCAAAGGCTTACATTTTCCTATGAAGGCTTATTGGTTTCGTGCATAACGATTAAACTTCACTATATACATATGTGAAGTTTAATCTATGTCTCTAGAGCAAGATATGGTAGATATGTATCTAGAGCAAGATAAACTGAAAATAAACCCTTCGTTGTTGACTATCGCTCAACTGATATATTGCAAGATAGAAATATATTTTTGGAATCGGACATGAAATCAGCAATAGTTGGCACTAAAATAAACCCAAAACAGTTACCTTCCTGAAATACCATTCCAATGATTGAGACTATATTCAACTCTCTCCCATTGTTTTTTATGCCATTTTAAGCTAATACTCTCCAGAAAATGGCACCAAAAAGAAAATATTAGTAGATAAGGTTTACTGAAGTATCGAATTAGTGTCAAAGAATTGTAGTGAAGGTATACTTCTTGGTCAATCCTGGAAAGGATAATGTGGGATATACAAGTTCCAATGGGTTTTTGAATGGGCGCTGCAATCAACAGTAGTTGGCACTAGAATATATACAAATCACTACTATATATACAATGACTACCTAAAATACCATGTTTCCGCCTCAATTTCCTAGATCTTTGTAAGGAGCCCATATCCTGTTGCTGGAGCCCACTGATTCCGACTATCTGCCACACTATCGAATGATTTCTTGTACCATTTTAAGTCAATCTTCTCAAGAAAATGTCACTTGATATCGATTTGGTGGCACATCTGGCTATCACGCTTGGATACTAAAACCATGGTGTTGTCAAAATTCTGTTTTGCAATGCCAATTTCTGGAGAGGATTTGCTTAAAATGGTACAAGAAACGATTCGATAGTGTGAATATATTTGGAATCGTTGGGCTCCCGCAACAGGATATGGGCTCCTTATACAAAGAACTTGAGTATTGACGCGGGAACAGGGTATTTCAGTAAAAAATTAAAATATTTAAAATAGCAATCACGATAATCACTGCTACTTAAAAATCACTGACTAGCTCATCTCTAACGTACAGTAGTTTCATATACTGTCGATGATCATTGATGATTGCATCCTTTTTAGTAAGCACCTTCAAAATTTTGGTTGCTACATGCTAACAAATATGTAATTTGAACTAATCTTTTGTTGTTGGTTACATGCAGTTCTTTTAAATGCTAAAATTTTAAACATAATACGCTAAGTAGTCGAAATCTATACTTATAAATTCCTTATGAATCTATATCTATATAAAAATGGAAGTATGTATCTAGGTTCCCTATAGACTCCGAAACCGCTCAACCGATTTTGATTAAATTTTGTGGCAAATTTCAAAATAGTCCCGTGGGTGATCCTCTGAACTTTCGTGACGATTGGATAAAAAAATTTTGTGGATTTTTTAGATTTTCCTTCCATTTTTTTTTTTTGTTTCAATAAGAAGGAGCATGTAGAAGGTGGGGAAGGAGTGGCAGGGGAAAGGGGAGGGCCGCGTACAACGTCGCGGGCACCTAATAGTTTCTTTATAAAATTTATTTTTTCCTACGTTTTATGTCCTCTAAACGTTCTGTTTCAGTTTAATTGGTAAAGATTAAATTGCTTAAACTTATTTTCTTTAACTGTTAATTTCCAGGGTGTTGAGTCAGAAAAGTGTCCAAGTTTCTCACGCGCTATGTCGAACAATGGCCCAGTGCATACAACCATCAAGAATACACTTGCCGATGGTCTGGCAGTGCCGAAAGTTGGTTATAATGCATTTGCGACTGCATTGCCGCTAATCGATCAGATGGTTGTCGTCAAAGAGGAATGGATTGCCTTGGCTATATTGCGTTTGGTTGAAGAGGAGAAGATTGTCGTTGAAGGCGCTGGTGCCAGTGGATTGGCCGCCATATTGGCAGGACATTTGAATGAGTTAAAGGGCAAGAAGTGAGTGTAACATTGTGTGTGTGTGTGTGTGTGTGTGTGTGTGACGTCAGTTTAACAAAACTAACTACGAATTGTATGTATACTCGTATAATTTTATTTTTTTTTTAAGAGTTGTATTGCTACTATGTGGCGGTAATATTGACACAACTGTCTTTGGACGCTGCTTGGAACGTGGTCTGGCCGCAGAAGGTCGTCTTGTTAAATTCAATGTACAGATTGTTGATCGTCCTGGCGGCATTAGTGAGCTCTGTGAAATACTTGTCAATTTGGGCGTCTCCATTAAGGATATTATGCATGAGCGTGCTTGGCTGCGTGATATTTATACTGTAGAGGTAAAGGTTATCTGTGAAACTGTCGATTGGGAGCACAGTCTGCAGCTGAAGAACAAACTGAAGCAATATTATAATAGAGTGCAGTTCTCCGATTTGCCACTGGCCATTGATAAGAATCTTTTGGAACAGGAAAATGGTAGCACAAATGGAAATTTCACTAATGGCAGCTTGCCAAAAATCAAATAAATTAACTAATGCAATTCCTCTATGAATATTAATAATCACATATGTAACTACTACCTTATATTGTATATAATCAAATGTTTTAAAATGTACTGAATTAAAATTTTAATTATTTATTGCCAAATCTCGTTAAATGTGTTCTTATACAACTTATTAGCACATATTGTTTTTATTAATACATTTCCAACTTAAATAGTAAATTCCGAGCTGAAGCAAGCTGCTCATATGCATTAATCTCTAGCGAATCAAATTCGTGTGTTTTAAGCTTAGCTTATCTCAGCTCAGCTCAGCTCATAAAAGAAATTCTAATTAATTTACAGCGTTACAGTTTACAAAAAAAAACAAATTACACAACAAAAATTTTATATAGATAGAGTTTAAAATACATCACTAATTGTAGTACAATATATAAATTAGTAATTTTCGTCAGACATATACACAATACGGCAATCTTGCTAATTAGTTTTTTGTTTTTTGTTTTTTGTTTTTTATTTTTAAATGAATCGACGAATGTATTATGCTCACATGAGAGATTTGTTTCTTAAGCACTTTGCTTTCACAATAATTTTTTGTTTTTGGCACATTAAGGATTCATATATAGAAAAATACATACAATATTTACTTATACACTATGTTTTTAACATCATCATCATCATGATCATCAATATCATTATCAGCACACGCACACATCTGTTCGTACTAGAATAATTTACTAACTGCTTAACTATATTTTAAAATATCAAATAAATACACATAAATCGTTACTCGTCTTCATGATAAATTCTTGCAATGATTTCTTAAAAATACAAATAATGAACGCCTTTTTTCCGTATGCAACTCTAATTCGAATCAACAGTGACTATTTTCCAGGCGCAGTATGAGTGCATCGACAACACTGAAGATCTCATCGAAGTGCGGCCGTGATTCGGCCTCGGCAGCCCAGCACTTAAGCATGAGACGATACATTTCAGGCGGCGTATTATCAGGCGTTGGCATGCGATAACCTTAAGAACGATTAAACAATTAAAAGATAATGCGTTTTAAATGTAGTTGCAAATACACTGTATGTAGTTGCATACCTGTATCGATGAGCTCGCGTGCACGTGAATTAGTCATGCCCACGTAAGGTGTATCACCCTTGGAGAAAATTTCCCACATAAGAATACCATAAGACCAGACATCGCAGAGTGAAGTGTATTTGCCAAAGTTGAGCGCCTCCGGTGCAGTCCATTTAACTGGTATTTGTTTCATGCCATCGGAGACTGTAGAAGTATAGAATGTAGATTATATATAAAATATAATAACACAATATATAAAATTAAAATATTTTCAATAATTGTAGCAACGTAAATAAAACCGGATGGTTGATTTATATGATCTCTTTGTAATTCAAAATCAGACCGACCATTTTCAGAGTGTGGTTACGATCAATTTGGGATTAGAACCAGAACATGCTTCCATACCGGTGTGAAACTTAGATTTATATGGCGCTGTACTCTGAGTTGGACCTATGTGAGATATTTTATTAGAATTGACGAGAGATACTTCAAATTTGAAAAAAAAGAAACCATGATAAAACTAGTTTACTAATCTTCACAAGAATCAAACAAATTTCGGCCAAATATTTTAATACTCTAGTATTAATTTGATGCCTTCGTTATATTTTAAGTTGGTTTGCGCAAACAATAATAAAATATAAAAACCATAAAGTGGGCGGTTTGGCTTTTATGGGTTCTACCTCTAAAAGTGGGCAGGACACTACTATTAAAAATTATCTTAGGCTTTCGTTTATATGAACTCAAGTGAGTGGAGGTTTGTATAATGGCTATCCATAAAGTGGGGGGGGGGGTTGGCGACACGTCCATTGACGCTTCCGTTTGTAAGACGACATTATATCAAGTTTAAAGTTGGTATTGACTGTAATAAAAACGTTTTTCATACAAAACCCGAAAAGTTGGCAATAGGTTTGTATGGGGTGTACTTCTAAAACTAGGCGTGGCATGGTCATTGTGACATATGTTCGATCTAGAAACATAGGAAATCTCATTACCCGATTTCAGATCGATATCTTAAGAACTGAGGCACTAGTTTTGATTCACACATACAGGGGACAGACAGACTGTCAAACGGACCTGGTTAGTGCGATTAGCCTCGTCGAGATGATCAAGAATGTGTATTCTATATGGAGTTTCCGATGCTTGCTTTAAAGCGTTACAAACTCCGTGACAAAATTAAAATATTGTACTATTCTCACTACGTGAGACGATTATAAATATGTATACAAAAACTTCAAGAGAAATGGGTTTGTATGGGGCTACCACCTTATAGAGGTCCGCTTGGAAGCTATGTGCTATAATTTATTAGGACTGACATAAAATATATCAAATTTGGCGTTTCAAGCCTTATTGGCAAAATCAACAAACATTTTCTTCCTTAAACTCATAAACGCGATGTAGATTTGTATTGGAGATACAGCTTATATTATAGTTGGCACGTTCATTAAATACACTTTATATAAAAAAAGAATAGGAGAGTCTAAATATCCAAACTTAAAATATCTATTTCTTATAGTCTCATTGTTCAAATAGCTGGTCAGACAGACGGATATGCCTGTATCAACAAGTCTTTTGATGCTGATCAACAAGATCTGGGTTGTTTGGAGTTTTCACCTTCGGGAAGATTTTGTGAAAGTGTTTTCGTTAAAATTGTAAATTTTTCTCTTTTGAGAAGATTTGCGATATGAGTGGACTTTCTTTTTTTCTATGTGTACAGAGTATAAAAAGTCCTGTAATCATAACAAAATTTTATTAAAATATTAACTCAAAGTTCCTTTTGTATTGACAGCAAATTATTTGATTCGTACACTACTCAATTTATTATTTAAAACTGCATAACGTCCCTTTTATTTTTTAATACAGCTTTCAGTCTCTTGGTCATTTGGTCTTTATCATGTTAAACCTCTTCAAAATTTATAATAGTTCCATTTTTTTTTTAATTTTGACTTTCATTCCACTAACAGTTCGTTGTGGGTCATTTCGTAACTTTAATTTCGTGATTGCCCACATGCTTTCAATTATGTTGGGGTTTGGGTTGGGTGGTGCCCAATTCGAACAATTATGTTCTTTGCTCGAATATATGGCTATGTTGTTTTTGCGTTTTGTAGAAACATATATTCAATACACTGAAACAGCTTTGGTACTGAATCAATCTTCTACTAAACCTATGTTCAGTTGTAATAATGTCTGCATTCACAATTCCATTTATGAAGTGAAGTTGACCACCACTCTTTGCCACACCACAACATAATGCTTCATTAGAACTTTGCTGTTGGCTTTAGGACGTCACTATTGGTTGTATGCTTCTGTTTTCTTCCGAATGTGATTTTCTGAAATCACAAAGGCAAAATTAGTCGCTTGAAACTGTTATCTTAAAAATTAAGTGTCTAGTTGTTGATTTTACAGATAGTAGACAAACATTAATATACTGCATGATACTTCCAATGCTTCATTTAAGATGTTGAGCAAAATTATTTTGTAGAACAATAGTGAAGAAAGTATATATAACAGATTTAAATATTGTAGCAACGCGAATCAAGTCTTTCTATAAAAGTATTATAAAAGTATTATACGGGGAATGTTCAGCAAGCAATGCTCAATTTACACCAGCGGCAAATGGCAAAAATAAAAAATATATACATATGTGAGTGATCACAAGGAAGCAGTAACGAATGTTAAATTCATATTGGCAGCAACAGTGTCACTAATTATAGAGTGTCACTAATTATTGCGTTAACTATTATACGAGTATATGGAAGCCTAGAGGGTAAACGTAGAAAATCGTTATCAAACGACAGATCAGCAAGAAGAATAGTTAAGAGAAAAAACAATTAACAATTATCTTTTTTATACCTCCATTTACTTGTAGTTCACAACTTGTTTTAACAAACGTAATAGTGTGTCAAATCTTACATGAACGACACGCGGACATGATGCTTAAAATACCTCAAATCGAGAGCGATTATAAAGTTTCACATACAAAATTTGACTAATATTTATATGAATTTTAGCTGGCTCAAGGTCATTATACTACATTGGGAAATGTTTTTTGTTTACATAATACTTGCTCAATGCGAAAGATGGAATAATGAACAACTTTTTTGTTTACACAGAAAAATGATCGGCTTCCGATACCAAAACCCATCATTAATTGGATTGGCCGTACATTGCTAATGATTGCTTTTATATCATATTTAATTGAAAATCGCCTTGTGTATTACACGAATTTCTGTTATCCAATGATAAGGAAATGGGAAAGATCTTATACTTTCCAAGCATGTTCTTGCAAGTACGGCTATCTTTCATTATTCTGTGTATTGTTGTTGCATTATCCCCTTCTAAACTGCGCCACTCAAGAGAGTGCAAATGGGGCGTTGTGATAGTTTTTGTCATTGGTTGCTAGACAATGAAAGACGAATGTTTTTTCATAATTAATTTTATTTTTCTTTTTCAATTAATTATTTATCCAACATATATGTAGAATTTTTTTGGTCAGCATCAAAATACTATTCAGCCGATTGGACTATCAGAGGTATTATTTTTTTTTACAATTTTGACTAGATTTCGGAAGTTAAAAGTGCAAGTTCGCTCGCCTTTTATTCATTTTTCCGCTGGCAGTGAGTAGTTTTATGAGAACACAAATTTTATAGAGAATAGAGAATCCATTGTAATACTTTTCTAAACTTATCTAAGAAAATTATTCTCATCAGTACAGCGCTATTTTGCTCCAGATACTATCAAACGCTGTACTGCAATAAGCGAAGATTATCTTTGTCTAACATTGTGCCACACATTTTTCTGCCAACAATGATTCATAACGTGTTTATCGTATGCATTGAGTTTTACTTCGGAAGCCTACCTGGACGTCTTCGATGGCTTGCAGCGATGTATCTTATTACGCATTTTTTATGGAGTTACACACAAGGCGACTAAATTATAATAGTACTATTCACACTATCGTGTATAGTATAAAAACAAAGATCCTGCAAAGCCCAACACTGAGATCGATGAAATTTGCTATCGAAGTAAGTTATAATAAAATTACTGATATGGCAAACAAACAAAAAACAGTGTTCCCAAATCAACATGATATACTAAAATCAGATCTTTGGTTTTTTCTGACGTAAATGCTAAAGGTCACACTCTTTGAAGTTTTTTCGGTATCAAAAGTTTTCATCGATCTCAGAATTGATCTCAAGTAAATAAAATCTCTTTTGGTACGTAAGTGAAGGGTGTCAAAGCTTTGGTACTTTTTGATTTATCTTACATTAGCTTAACTCACCTATATACTCCTCTTCCTCACGTGACATGCCGAAATCGGAGATCTTGACACAATTTTCAAAGTCCACAAGACAATTACGCGCTGCGAGATCACGATGTATACAGTTCTTGGACTCCAGATAGCGCATGCCTGTTAAAGGAAATACAATATATTTAGTTATACTATTCTTAGTAACTCAAATAATGTATGGTTTACCTGCAGCTGCATCGCGACACATGCACATCTGCTGGCGTGTATTGGAAGCATTCGAGTTCTTGCGCAAATAGTTGAGCAGCGAACCGCCTGAAAATCGAAATTTTTCAATTGTAAATAAAATATTATAAAGGCCAGAGTATATTATGTAGGTGCTTCATACCTGGCACCAATTCCATGACAATCATAATTGGCTGCTTCTGCACACAAATGCCGATCAGTTTGACAATGTTCGGGTGATCGTATTGCTTTAGAATGCGTCCTTCTTGCAGAAATTTACGTTTCTGATCGTCGGGCAACGTCATGCGACAAGTTTTAACAGCGACATCCTGCTTGGTTGACTTCAATTTGGCCTTGTAGACATCGCCGAAGTTGCCCTAAAACAATTTATATTGATTGGTTTTAATATATAAATACATTTAAAAATGGTATGTGTGCCACTTACTCTGCCGATCTTCTCCAATAGTCCAACATCATCGTTGCTCAGTTCCCAGCGCTCGCGACATACAGGACGTCTTAATATGGCGCCTGATTTTACAGTGACCGGCAGTTCCGATTGGTACTGATGCATTATTAGCTCTTGTATGCTCGGAAACGGTGGACCCTCGAACCGAAAGTGTCCATCGACTGTTGTCTGTACAATGAAATGTTTATGCCCATTCCAACAGACGCTGAGCACAATCTGACTCTCTTCGTTGCGTATTGTTTCACGCACTAGAAAATCGCCATCGTTATTCAGCAGCCGAACAACTTCCTCACGCGGCAGCACACCATGGAACCATTCCTCCTCATAGAGCGGGCGATTCGTGGACAATGACATCTGAAAGCGAAATGAAAATGAAGTAAGTTGAAGACATTAAATGCACCTTGAAGTGCGTGAGTGTTAATCAAGGGAATAATACAAAAAAATAAATATTCGAGTAACATGCAATAAAATAAATATTTGTTTAAAGTAAAAATAAATTAATTACTATATTTAAATTTGAAATAAACATTTAGGCAAAACGTAATTTCGTCAGCTCTTCGCCGGAAGCGCGTGGGTGCAGTGCAGCAATTGACTGGCGTAGGCAAAAAAAATACTATAATAAAACCAAAATATTCAATTTAAAATTGAAAAACACAAAATTGAGAAATGAAAAATCATATTTTACAACGCACAATTTCGAAGGTCAGAATTTTGGAAGCTGGACTAGATTTGAGATTCCTTCAACTTACATAGACTGTTGACTTGGGACGCTTTTTACGCGCCGGCGGCACTGGTCTGCCTTTAAAGACAATTGTCTCAAAGATGGAACAAGAGGAGACGGCAGAGCCGGTACTGCTGCTCTGGCCGGAGGTACTCATCTCTAACTTGCGCAATGTGTATATTCAATCAATTTCCGTGTGTGTCGCTTGTATTTAGGAAAACCGATTTGGTTCAGAACTATAAATGTCACTTGACTGCCTGGTTGATTGTCATATCACGCTGCGGCAGCTGCCCGTGTACTGAATGTTTCCGTCTACGACAGAATAAGTTAATTGAGAAACATCATCAAGGGAGCGTGAGTGTGCATCTCTCCGGTGCTGATCTTGCCACACTTTGAGGGAATTTTGCTCACGCAGCTCTCAATGAAAAGTAATTTTTTATACTCGATTTGTTTTTTTGTTGGTGTCTCCAAGTAGCATTTGGTCGCCCCACCCTGTGTTATAAATATTTTTTGGCAAGTGTGCCGTCGAAGCAAGCGAACGAACGAGTGAATGCGTCACCGCCCGGCTGCCGGATTTTCAAAATCCGAAAAATATTTTAAACAATTAAGAGATTGAGAGCGAAAGAGTGTATATTTTGTTTAAGATTATACAAATTTATCAGCGTGTTTCTACATTCTTTGTGAAAATTTAAAATTTCACATCAATTTCGTTTGAAGAATTTACATTTTTTAATTTTTTAATTAAGTTTGTTTACAGTGCTCGATTTAGTCCGAATTTTTTCGAATTTCCTTCAAAATCTCAATCGCGTAAAGGTCACTGAAGACAAGCTAGAATGAGTCAATTCCGAATCCATGAACGACATTCATAAAACGCATTGTAACTGGTGATGAAACATGCGTTTACGAGTTTGACATGCAAACCAGTCAACACGCTTCAAAATGGCGCCTGCCAACTGAGCCGAAATTGAAAAACCAATTTCGATCGAAAGTGAAGGTAGTGTGTCTGTTTTCTTTAATTATCGCGGTGTTCTGCACTTGTGCGTTATGCGGCATTTAAGAAAATACATCGAAAAAGGTCAGATTTGTGGAAAGAAAATTCGAATTTTGCAACACGATAACACACCAGCTCACAAGACTATCATTATCAACGAATTTCTAATCAAAAACTCAACAAATACCAACCACCGTATTCACTTGATAAGGCTCTGGCCGACTTTCACCTCATGTTTTTAAAAATGTTTTGACGGAAGTGTCCTGTTTTGAAGGCGATACAGTAAATTTTTATAAATTCGGAAATTGTCGTGGATGAAAATTGAGTCCTTAGAATTGAAAATAATATGGCTACTCATTGAATTGATTTTTAGACAGATTTTGATTCTATTAAACAGGGTGATTCAGTATTCCATACAAAGATATTCAGGTTCTAAACAAGGAATTTTCGCTTTCAGAGATTCATAAATTTTTATATACAAGTGACGAAAAACTACCATACGTATCGTATGGTAGACTACAGTGTTTTGGATGTTTTTTGTCATTGCATGTCATGCATGAGCCCCATGTCTTATCCGACTTGTATTAGTGCAAGAGAGATGTACATTGGTTCGGAGGAAACGTATGCACCAAGAAATGGGGTAGAAACTTCTTTCAGGCTTCCAAATCTCTGCAGGGTTTGTCAATGGAATAATTCGATGGTATAAAGCACTGTATTCTTATACTCAGACAGTTAAGCAGCGCTAAAAGCACTAGATTGTTGGACAATTACTAAATGCCGGAGTTTGCTTACGGAGCATTGTAGTATACTTGTAGTGATATTTAGGTGCCAGGGCACATAAAAATCGAGGATTACTGTAGAGAAGACTAGCTTGTGAGAAAGAGTACCATCGCCTAGATTCTTCCTAATAAGGACATGGGACTCGGGAGGCCTTTTTCAACATGCAAGATGCTCATCAAAGTTAAAACCATCCGTACCGCTTAAGCACGCTGGTCTAGCCACATGTGCTATCTTCAAATAAACTTGGCCAGAATACGACAAAAAAGCGAACCTAAACAACTTTGAGGTAAAAAAAAAATCCAACATGTTCGAACAGGTGTCCTAACCGGATGTTGCCTAATAGGCAGACATGCCACCAGTCTAGGAATCAATCAACCCGACTGATGTAGCAGTTGTGAAAAGAAGGAAATACATGCATATTATGGTGGAGTACTTTGTAAATAACCTTTCAGAAATCTCCAAAATTGAAGTAAGTAATTTAGTAAAATACATTGAATCATCCCAATGACTGTAGAAGGAGTCATCTCTCTTACATAATGTATTTGTGTTACCGAAACGGGTCTCTTTGGCCCAAGTGAAGATGATATTTCTTGCTAGAAGTCAACCTAACCTATTGTGGTAACACAGTAATGCATTCTTATGTTAGTTCCCATAAAAAGAGTGCAAACAAATTAGTCAAAAAAAAAAAAACTAAAAATAAAATAAAAACATGCAACATGCAGTGTAGTGTAAGCGTGTATGTATTTTCTTTCAGCGTACTACGCGAGCGAAGACATTTATTGCTACAAGAATGCAGTGCAATATTATCGATTCATCGAATGCAGACTACAGTGTTTTGGATGCTTCAGAGGATGCTTTTACGATGTGCGCAATCTTTAAAGCTACGAGTATTTCAATAGATAGTGAACGAAAAAGAGCACTAGTAGATAGCCTCAGATAGGCTCTACTCACACTCGCCGCCAGACTGGGCACACAATAGCAATGATCCTTTATACTCAGCAAATCATCGCTACTCTCGCCGTCATCATCCTCATCTGCATCTACAGAACTTGTCGATTCGAACGGCCTCTCGGTGTTTGTGGAGGTGGTGATCATTTTCGGGCAGCTGCAAAACTCCTCGGACTCATCAACGGCGACATTAAACTCCTTGGCAAAGTCGAAGACGCTCTTGCTCGGATGTATGCTGCGTCGCTTTGTGCAAATCTTGCACAGCTTGTTGCCGCGTTTCAATTGAAAGTTCATAAACTTGGAACGGAATGTGTTGCGTATGGCTTTTGATTTCTTTTGTATCTTTGGCACTTTGAATTTCAGTCTTGAAGTGTTACTGTTGCTGTTATTACAGCTACTAATGACGTCCTTGGATGGATTCGTGGACGTTGTTGTGGTGGTGATAGTTGTGGTAATGGCACTTGTTATAGTAATGGATGCATGCGGTGTAATCGTGGTCTGTGTGTGATTCGAAGCTGCTGCCGCTGTAGTGTTTGGCTGCTGTTGTTGATGTTGTTGGTGCTTGAGTTGTTCCAGCTCCTCTTCGCTCTGACTCCTACTGTGTTCTTCTTCGTTTAACGTTGGCGGCGGTTGTGTAGCTGGCATACCATGACTGGACTTATGTTGTATGCGAGTCAATGGATTCATGGAGAACTCTTTAATATTGGTTAGTATGTTCGTTATGGATTTCTGTGAGAATGAAAGTGAACGTTTTTTGCCATTTGACTCCTTGTTATCCTTGGCGGCGGTATGTGAGGAACGACAGTCTGAACTAGAGCTTGAGGTACGTTTGTTGGCATTGTGCTCCGTATTCGTTTCTGCATCAGCTTTGGCTAGCGATAGCACTTCTGCTGATTCAATGGCATCCAAATCGAGATGTGCTGGCGTCGGACGCAGATTGCGTTTGAGTCGGTCATCCAATACACGATTTATCTCGTCTATGCGATCCAGATGTGCATCAATTGAGTTCTGCATGGGCGGGTTTTGGGCAGGTAATGCAGGCGGCTGTTCCTCAACTCTCGCCATTGATTTTCCCTGTGACTGTGGCTGTGACTCCACTGCAACTGTTGCTTTCTCCTGTCTCGTCTTCAACATGCTGTCCACACGATTGATTTCGATTTCAATTTGCTGCCGCCGGCCGGAAACTTCACCGCTCCTTATGCTATCTGTATCTGCATTGAATTTACTACCAACGCAGAGTTCAAGATCTGCATAGATGTTGTTGTTGTTGTTATTGTTGTGATTGTGATTAGTGTTAGTGATAGCATTAGTAGTAACGCTTAGAACTTGATTTGGCAAAGCACAGACAGGGGCAGCGGTTAGCAAATTAGCGGTAACTAAAGGCGCATCCTCCTCGTGCAAACACAACATGGAACACTGCGTGCGACGCAAGCGAGGTAGCGTCGGCGTAGTGACACCAATGCGCTCAAACACAATTTCCTCCTCCACATCCTGACCGAGCCCATGGCCGTTAGTTGCCTCTACGCTGGCGGCCATGCGCAACGGATGATGCAGATGACGCAAGCGATGGCGGCGGCGCTGTTGCAGATTAGTAATAGGTTCATAGCGCGAGGAGGGACTATCCATGCCTGTATTTACCGATAATGATCCCAGACTTTGTGAGCGTGGCTGTAACTTTGCGGAGAAACGTGAGGTGCGCGTACGCGCTGTTGGAGTTGTGGGCTGCGGCGTCGATTTGCGCTTGAAATGGCGTCCACGGAGTAGCGTGAGTACGCCACCGCGTCGCATCAGTTCATTCATAATGCTCACGCTGGCCGAACTGGTCGAGGCGTTTGAGTGCTGCTCCAAATGTTAGTAAATGTAGTGTGGAATAGAAGTTAAAGAAAAATATCGGGAGAGAGAGAGTATAATAGTTTTAAAATTAAGTATCCAATCACCGTGAAAATGAAGAATAAGTATAACCTAAGATGGTATAGCAATTTTTCGCCTAAATCTATACCGTACCATCATACCAAGATGCACAATTTGAATTAGTGCTCTACCAATTGATACCAGCATCCATGAAACTATGGTTTTGTTAATTAAAACAACACAAACCTGTTGATCGTTGTTAAAACCATTCTCGATGAAATTCTGTTCCAGGGACAGATGATCGTCACAGCCTGAGGGCAACTCCTCACAACCGACTTCGTTTAATGCGCACTTAATGATGTCGGCCAGCTTCTGTTTCTGTTTCTCCTGACAACGCAGCGCGTTCAGTTCCTTCGATTGTCTGCTACAGTAAGCAAATAAATTTTGGTTCAGTTACTAATTTTTAATGTACAATAAAAAAATACAATATAACTTACTGCTGTGTATCTTTGCAGGATTGCAAACCGTTCGAGGTGGTGCTACCATTCGATATGATGCTACCATTGGCCACGGGTGAACCGCCATTGACGTGCTCAATCATCTTGATCTGCTTCTCCTGACAATCTTTGACAGAAACCTCCAGTTCATTGAGACGTGAGCGTAGCCAGTCCACTGTCAGATTGTCAACGGTAAGTGTGTTCGATTGCAGTTTGCCGGGTATATCCTCGATTAGAGATTCATCGAATTGAAATACGAACGGAGTAGTCGGCGAAGTTCTGTTGAGTAGTGTTTAAATTTGAATTATGCAAGTTTTAATGACGAACATTTTTACACACTTGTGTTTCTCAGTAAACTCCCGATACTCCTCGCTCGGATTTAGGCCATTTATCACAGTATCGATGTGGTTCTGTATCTCCTTGAACTTCTCCGAAGTTAGATCGCCGTATTGACATGCCTCTTGCAGTATGTTCTTCCACAGCACTATGAAGCTCTCCTGCACCGATTGCTGATACTCCAGCAAACCTGGCAGCAAAACTGTGCGAAAATCCTTCTCCACTTCGACTGCCTCGTTTATGGAGAGCACGTATTCGTTATGTGTGAGATGCAATTTACGGCAGGCTTTCTGATATTTGTCGCGTACATCGTCCAGCTTGCGGCCACCGCGTCCAGCTGCAGATATCAATTGGGAGTTACAAACGGATTTCAAATAGTTACACAAAATTCGCTCATACTTACACTTTATGTAATGCTCCTCGAAGCGCGTGCGCAGTGCTTTGTAGCCCTCGAGATGCTTTTGATATTCTGTTTTCTTGCGCATCACTTCGTCTGTGAGCTATAATGGAAACGGATGAAAAACAAAAAAGATTATTATTGAATCTATATGATATTGATTGCTGTGCTCTAAATAACTAAATGACATGTCACTATGTCTATTATTATTAAATAATACAGTTTGAAAGACACGCTCACGTGTTGCTCGATTTCACGCCTTGGTCGAGTTATGTCATTCGAAGTCATTCCATGACCGCGATAAGGTCTGAGCATGGCTTTTATGACTTTACATTGCATCACAAAGGTAGCAGACATACATGTAGCTCCAATTTCACTCGGTTACCATTCATTTGTATTGTACATATACATATGTATGAATGCATTGTATATTTAAACCTTTTATAATATTTTATTTATTTTTTTATAAGCTTTTATTTTAACATTTTTTTTGTTGTTCAATATGACGAGTTCGTGGTTTTTGTTTTACTTTTTTCTGCTCAAACGGAAATGCCATATTGTCCAAGAAAAACGAAAAAAAGAAACTTTTAAATTAGTATAGCCGACGCATGCATACGCTACACACACGCTGAAAAGTGTAACCATTTTTTAAAAAACTCTGTAACCTATTCATTGAAAAAGTTAGGAAGGCGGATTTTTATATGACTTGCAAGAGATGCAATAATTGCAGATCTAAAGTTTAAAACGAACTCATTTCGTTCGGTCAATATTGTAGATCGATCAAAAATGGAAATTTGTGTCTCCTTCTACGACTCAGCCAAAATAATATATTTTTTAAATTTTTAATCAAAGTAGTTCGAACCTGAGTGCCAAAGACATTCAAAAGCTTCATAGCATAAATTAGAGTGCCCATAACCGTAATTCTCCTCTTAATTTCTTGTTCTGGTTTTTATAACACCAAAATACCATCTTTTAAATGCTTTACAACAAGGCCTTAGTCAGGATTTTATCTGTGTGGTTTGGGTTTTTAAATATTTCTTTTTATTTGATACTTAAAATCTATAGCTATTAAAGTACATATAATTTAGAGTATTGCATCTAGTTGAAACATAGGTTGAAATCGGTTTCTTGGTTGTGTAGTATTTTTTACAATCGGATCACTAGCCCAACGCAACCTGTTTTACATATGTCTGTGAAGTGGCATGTTAATTTTTATTTACAATAAGAGTATTTATACTTTCTACAAGACTACGGATTAACCAGCAAATTTTTGTTTAGCTATATATTTTTGATCTGGCAAACGAAAACGAATGAAGTACACGTTTGAAAGGGTTTAAAACGATTCTGTTACGTTTATAAAACGAATCTTCAGTGACACTCTAAAATGACCAGCAGCAATTAGCTAGCATGCTGACTAGGCTCTTTTCTTTGAAGCGCTTTTCTATTGTCGACATTTCTTGGTGAAATCATTTACCCTATTCATCAGTGAGATTACCGAATATTTCTAGAAATAATCACAAATTATAATGCAGAAAAATAAATTTTTATGCAATACATATGTTTCATTCCATTTTTTTATAAGCCACCGGAAATTTAGCAACTCAACGAAATTAACACTTGAATTTCGTAAGCTTTTATTCGGTTTTATTTGATTTAAAGGCCCCCTAGCTGCGGTCTTGCCCTAAGTCATATAATATCACCTTTAATAGTAAGCATTTTGTAATCTGCGACATTGTTACTGCCGTACCTTACAGAGAAACTGATAATATCTGTTTTCATAAAATGTCTAAAGGGTATTAAAACAGTTTTCTACATTCGTATGTTGACTATATTGAAGCACATTGAGTGACTTTGAGCTATCTTTTGCATACGAATGGTATTTTTAGTTAAGTGTCCAATTGTTATCGTCTTAATATATATTTTAATTCATTTGAAACTTTTCTTTCAAAATAATTTTGGACATTTTTACACGTCGTTGCAGTTATGTAAATAGCATATCAAATTTTTGTTGGTTTCAAAGACATTTCCATAAAAAGTGTTTTTAACTACTGCACATTGATTTCGCTTTGGGTCAGAACAAATGAAGTTTATGTGCAATAAGAAGAAAAACAGGAAAACACAATTGAACTTTTCCTCAAGCTGCAAGCGGAATAAATGGAAAAGTTGCTGTTAGATGTTTATTTAATTTTTTTTTTTTACTAGATGGATGCAGCTGCACGCTAGCCAAATGCATCAAGTACGGTGTGTGGGGCAGAGTGGAGATCGAAGCGGAGTTAGAGTTGGTGCTAGAGCTTTGCTATAAGAAAAACAAACAAAACCGCTAATAGCAAATTGCCAGCGAAGTATCGAGAAGTAACAACAGCAACTCAGATTGAAATGCTGCACACCTGAGCTTCTTTTTAAGCGCTTCGGGAAGATAAAAACAAAACAAAAAAAAAAAAATTACAAAGTTACTACTTCGTCTTCTAGAGCTGTAAAGTGAGTTTCTTTTTAAAGTACTGCTTTTTTATGTTTTTCGTTGCGCTGTTAATTGAATATTTAGAAGTTGATGTTGCATGCTATCACTATCTCTTTCCTTCTCTCACACTGCGTCTCTGCATAGAAGTAACACATCACTGTCCTTTTCTCTCTTTTCTTATGCGGAAATCCAAACAACAACAGAGTATCTCAAATCGTCGAACCTTTTATGATAGATACGCGTATGTATATGCGAATCTCTTTAGAGAAAAGGGCAATTCAATGGGTTAGTGGCATTCACAAGCAAATGAAATCTCTTTGATTTTTTTATACTATTTTCATGCAATCTATCATTTTTTAAAAGTTTTCAGCTTTCAGGAACGTTTCAGAAATTTTGAGCAACTCAATGAAAAACTGCAATAAGTTATAAGATTCTTCGATATTGTCAGACAGGATTGTTGCCAATATCGAAAAATAGGGAATGTCGACATTTCAATATTTCGAAAGTAGCGATATAGTAATACCGAAAATACACTATAAAACAAGAGAAAACGATAATTTCGGTAGAACAGAAGCTTTAATATCTTCACACTTCGTATGGGAGCTATAGCGGTTATGTCATAAGTATGGTTATAAAAAATACCCATATCAACTTTCCAAAGATTGAAGCAATACGGTGTGTACAAACGCACAGACAAACAGTTGAAGCTGATCACGAATATGTGTACAATACTTTATGGGGTCTCTGATGCTTCCTTAAGACTGCTTGAAAACTAAATTATAGTACTAAATATCGATATATCGGCGATTTTTTTAATTTTGTTAAAATGGAGAAAAGATTCAGCGACGATTTGTTAACACCAATGACTTCAACCTCAAGAATTCGTAACTGGAAGTTATACTTGGGGTGGATTCTGTGAGAACGTTGCCAGTTGTATACAAAATTTGAGTGCAGCCTTAAAGATATTGGAAATGATTGGTTTCTTGTTCAGCTAATATTAAATTGGGACCTCCGTTTTATTCTGTGATTTTCCCAAATATCTGCATATATTTTGACAACTTACAAGTATAAATCTTTATTAGAATAATGAACAAGTATTTCCCGAGAATCAAAACTATTAAATTTCCAGGAAAAAGTAAACTTATTTTCCATATATCAGACCAAAAATATCGACATTAGATATAATAGGTCCTAAAAATATTGCATCATATCGAAAAGTTAAATAAGACCAAATGTTAACTTCGGTAGCTATAAAACTCTTCACAAATCTTCATTCCATTGTTATAAGGCATTTAGTTCATTACTATGTGAAGCTTCCGTTCATTAGAGGCTACTCCTAAAAGTGGGTCTGGCACGTACAATAGTTGTGATATATTGTGATATGCGAGATGGTCGAGCAGAAAAGTATTCACCACGCCTGGATGCAACGGCACAATGATATAGTGGGCAACTTTAAATTACATCAACTGGCATTACAAGGTACAACGACCCATGTTTTTGCGGTTTAGGAATCGGTTGGGGTGGGGTCAAAAACAATTCCATAACTACTGTGAACAAGTGGTGGTCCGGGGTAGCCATATGCAACATCTCAAAGCAGACGTGACTAAAATACGACGTTAGAAGAACTCAATATTTACTGATGATAAGCAAAGCAAACATGGTGTGCTTAATTGGAGTCATCAGGGGCTATTGTCTCATATAAGAACACGCCAGGATAGGGCGGCCTTCTCAATTGAATACTGTAGAAGCTGTGGTAATAGCAAAGAAGTAGAAAGCGTCCAGCATCTTCTATTCAGACTCTCTAGAACTAGATTCGTACACCTGTAGGCTTATTTCCTTACCGACATATCAGAGACATCTAAAATTGTGGTCGAAAAAATGGCGAAATTTGACCAATCTTCCAAATGGTTTTGGATGGAAGTCGGCCTAAATTTTATGTCCATTACAACATAACCTAAGACGTGGTCAGACAATGTTTACAAAATGATTGACCCAACTCTACTATAAAAAGGGAGAGAGCCCCTATACAAACATAATTCCCAATTTTGGATTTTTATATAAAAAAACTTCTTCAATCTGTAAGCTAGAAACACCAAATTTGGTGTCGATGGATGTTTCGTTCTTCCTGATAAAATATATTAAATAGTTTCGAATTCGATTGCTGTAGAATGTATACCGTACAATTTTATGGATCGGAAACTACTCACTCAATTTTAAAAAACTTGTATGGAGACTTTCTGTAACTAAAGTTTTTTCGTTTGGTTTGTTTATTGTACATTTAAGCTATCTATTCACATTATTCCATCAACTGGCGTTCACCTATTGTATTTTTTAAATTTATTATACTCATTTTAAATTTTATGCCTGGTACAGAAAATCTTCAATTCTATCGAAATTAACATTTTCTCAAATTTGTTTTGTCTTCAAGAACTAATTAAATCAACTGAAGTAAATATTAAACGCATATGTTTCATTAAAACATAATAAACTATTCGTTTCAATGTGATTTGGCACAGTTGGATGTCGAGCAATTGGCTCGGTTTATTTATGCATTAACAATGCGAAATTCGCCTTACGTAAAAAAAAAAAAAAAAATCTAAAACAATTGACCCACTTTTCACATTTCGGGGTCTTCAATTCAATTACGAGAGAAGTAACTCACTCTCACGCACTTGTGCTGCGCCTTTAAAATGGATATTCTATCGAAGTATACGAGTATGTATCTTGAGTGTATGTAACTTTTTTTCTGTGCAGCGTACAGAAACACCTTGAAACTATGCGCTTGCTGAATAAATTCAAGTGAATTTCTGGCAAATTTGCTTATTATAATTGATATAAAGTGTAAAAAATTTCAACTTTATTTGCAATTTTTGGCACTGGTTTTGTTTTCATGTGAATTTTTTCTCAATACAATCGCCGAAGTTGTTGAACAACTTTCAGTGTTTACTTGTTGGAATCGGAATCGGTACGATGTGGTTGTTGTTTTTAACCATATTGGTGGCGTTGATAAGTTGCCTATTGACGCTGTTGACGCAGCTAATTTGCCTAAAATGCTGTTTTAGCCACTAATTCGTTGAGAGAGAAAGACTGAGACTCGAGGAAGAGAGGGAAAGAATGAAAAGTGGGTCACATACGGATTAATGCTTAATAAGCGACAAATTCTTGGTTTTCGTCAGCTACGAATTTTTTTTCTTTCTAGTACGATAAATAATCCAAGCGACTAAATATTGTTAATACATTTGTTCAAATTGAAAATAAATTATTACAATACGCTAAATTGGCAACCGGCTTGGAAATTTCGTTGTTTTTTTTTTCTTGATTTCGAGATTCTTGAATATGTACTATGTTTAGCAACGAATTTGTTGTTTTTTTTTCGAATAATTAATACATATGACACATCGCTCGGAATATTTAAATGTAGATATTAGATACTCGAGCATATGTATTGTATTAGATTGAAAGATAAAACAGACTCGAAAAGCAACGATGACCTAATAATAATCGAGACAAGCTGCGCCAACTGCTGCGCTGCTATCTTAATTGAAGATTTTCGCCGCAACGCTCGACAGATGGCGCAACAAATTTTTTCAATAAAATCATAAGGCATAAAATAAATGGATTGTCCGGCAGCAAAGCGGAAAATGGCAAAATGCTGCAAACTAAATTGTAAATCTTTGAAAAAGAAAAAGCGAAAAAAAAAAATTTATAATCATATTGCGTCAAATTGGCTTTTCAATAAATTCAATTGAAAGGGTTCTTTTATGTGTGACGAATGCTTTATTGCAAAATCTTGAACAATAAAAGTTTAAACTGGTATTGTACTGGCGAGTGACATGAATATGTAATATTGAATAGAGAACATAGACAAGTTGTTATAAAAGTGTTATACGTAATTTACATTGTGCGATAATATAAGATCATTACGAGTGACTTTTAAATGGTGTGTTGATACTATCAATAGATGATAATTGTGTTTTACATTTCTAGCAGATTCTTGTAGGCCACCATTCTTCACATTCTAGCTGAATTATGAGTATATAACAAATTTTGACTGTACACTTTCCTATAAGAGTGAATATTCTGTACATACTCAAAATTCACCAAGAATGTTGATATTCGAGCTGAACGGTTTACATACGTTTTTCAATGATATAATCGATTTATTATCGATATCCTAGTATACTTATGAACATCACCACAAACAGCTGATATTTAAATAAAGCGAACGTTATGTTACCACTCACCTGTTAACGACGACGAATATTTGCCAGTGGAATGGGCATGTGTTTAGAATGTTGGGACCAGGAAAAATAAAGAAAGTATAACAGAAACGTTTGATTTGGTAGTACCAAACATAGACAAGAGACTTCTCAAACAGGTCAGATCTTAGCTATTGAAATAGTGGAACTTGCATTGTAAATTACTAATAAACATAAATGAAGGATTTTTATACCATTCACATATAGTATGAAATGGTATTATCAGTTTATCTGAAAGTTTGTAACGCATTATAGAATCCATAAAGTATATATATTCTTGATCAGTTAGACAAGACGAATCGATTTAGCCATGTCCGTCTGTCTGTATGTTGTTGCGCATTTCTTGGCTAACAATTTTTATGCTATCCAGTTAAAATTTGGTACAAACACTTTTTTTTATTCTAGTTTAATAGAGCATCTAGATTGCCCCGCCACTCCCACTTTTTAGGGTAGCCCCCATACAAACCCACCGCCCACTTTTGACTTTTTGTATGAAAAACTTTTTTATTGTAGTCAATATCAACGTAATAATTGATATGGTAACTTTTAGTGGACGGATGCTTGACATAAACATTAATAGGTATAGGGGGTAGCCCTATACAAACCTACTGCCCACTTTTGACTTTTTGTATGAAAACTGGTTTATTATAGTCAATATTAGGTTGAAACGTAATGTAGTGTCTTTCTATGGTCAGCCGCTTAACATACATAGACTAACGGGCGTGGCCCGCCCCCTTTTTGGGGTAACCTCCCATTCAACCCCATTGTGTAATTTTATGTTTCTTATAGAAAAATTCTTCATTTTAATCAATATTAGCTTGAAATTTGATTTGGTGGATTTTAGTGCACAACCGCTTCATATACATATACAAATGACCGTGTACCGCTCAATTTTTGGGGTAGCCCCTATTTAAACCCCCGCTTTTATGTTGTACAATACTATTTAAAATTTCGTGTGAATGATATTAGAGCTTTAGTTCAACCGAAGTTAACGTTTTTTCTTGTTTTATATTTGTTGAGCGTCAAAAACAAACATGCGCCAATACAAACATATCTCTTGATTAGTGAATGCGAAACTATTTCTCGCCTTTTTCTATCCCTGTTAGTTATGCGCCTCGGTTTTTTGCAATATATATCAATAATTAAATTTTTATATAGCGCTTCTCCATTCGTTTTACACTATGTCCACGTTGTATTCAACAGAGAAAGCAATAAAATATGTGTGTAAGTATGTGTTTTTTATTTAACGTATTCAATCGATTAACGTATTCAATCGATTTTGGTACGAAAATATATTGTGCACAATTGCAATGTAAAACCTTTCCAATTAGATATTTATACTCTTCATACTTAGTGCGAATAGTATCAAAATTTAGTCAAGCACTTTTAACGCATTTAAGGGAGTTTCTCGTAAAGTACAATATATTGCCATATTCTTAAACAACTCAACGAGCCAAATCGATCTAGCCACATTGTTCGGTGTGTCTACTTTGATTGAAACTTGTAGCTCAAGTTAAGAGATGTACGTAGACTTGAAATTTGGTATGGAGACTTGCTGTATTGTTACGCTGATAATATGTAAAAATTACGGTGCCATGCAGACTGGATGCTACAGCCCCCATGCTTTAGATGTTGTATGGAAATGTTTATTTACTTCGGAAACTTTTAACTGAAAACTCGATGCGAAGGTGTCAGATGTCGTACTTCTATAAGCTGCATCCATACCGAGTTTTTCGTTGATATTGGGCGATGGGTTGTTATGAGGCTCACTTAAACTGAACGTGACATGTTTCAGAATTTGAAACTTTGAACATCGACTCGTTGAGCTCGAGCTGAGTAGAGTAAGAATATAAAATTTGTGTATGAGGCCTCCGACGGTCGACTATGATCACTTCTTTTTTTTGGAAGATGCGCCCACCAAACGAAACTGTACATATGTTCAACCGAGTTCATTAAAATTTACAATTCAGTCCCAATCAATGTTTGCTAGTTTTTATGTATTGTCTGTTTTTTTTGGCTTTTGTTTTATTTTTTTCTCCATTGTCATCATTTTGACTTGAATGGAAAGTGAAGGTTTTGAAATTTCGAACGCATATAAACTACATAATTTCTATGCAAATAATTTGCCAATCAATTGAAAGTGGAAACAAACAAAATACAATTTGTATATGAATTTACTTTAATTGATTGAGTAATTTCGTAAAAGCGAATGGGAATGGAAATTGGATTAAAGCCATCAGTAGTAACTGTTAAAATAATGTTTAAGCTTCGGAGAGTGTTAACAATATAAATCAAAATGGCGTAAAAATGGCTTATTAGCCAAATGCAAAAGTGTTTTGTTGCTTTTTTGTTTTTTTTTCCTTGAAGCAACAACATCAACAATAAAAGTTCAATGACCATATTACAAAAAACTTTGTTGTCGTTTAACACATTTAGCAAAGCATTCTGCAACTGTCGCTAGACAGAGGCAAAGAGTTGAAGAGAGTGGGATAGAAAGAGCAGCTAAATCTATAAAAAAAAGTTAACTTTGGTGGCACTGAAGCTTTAATACTCTTTACACGCACTTTTTGAACACGTTAAGTCTTTTAAAGCTATGTACATATAGTGATTATTTGATGCCTTAATTCGTTTTTTGTTAGGTAGTTAGCTCAGGCGGTTAGTTGGTCTCTATAGAGAGTTGGTCTCATAAGAAGACACTGTATCGAATTTCAAATTGATAAATTTTTATTAAAAAAAACAGCAAAAGTGGGCAGTGTGTTTATATGGGGGATAGAGGTCTGCATGAATGCATTCATTACATTTCATTTTTCGAACGTACTTAAGATGTATTGAATTTTTAAACATTTTCCTAATACAAAATAATTCATCAGCATTTAAAATTTGGTATTGGTCAAACGTTTTAATATATTTTATTCGCAATTCAAAAATATTTTCATTTTTGAGTGTAATTTAAAAGTGATAAAACAAAAACCAGAGAAAAACACCTGATAATGAATATATTCAATTACAATTAGTTCTATAAATGTCACTACATTAGTATTTTTTTTTTTAAGTTCAATCTAAGATCGATGAAATTTTTGGATACCGCAAAAATTCATATAAAAAAAAGCTGTCAAACAACAATGAAAAATTTTCGGCATCAACTGTTTTTCATCGGGTACTCAGATAACAAAAATGTTTGTTAACGCAAATACTTCATACACTCAAAAAACAGGTGACAAAGAGTGTGACCTTTTGCATTTGCATCAGAAAAAAAGCAAAGAAAGATAAATGTATGTGTGGACTTTTCACCTAATAAATATCTGATTTTAGTATTTCATGTTGATTTGGGAACACGGTTTTTTGTTTGTTTGACATAGCAGTAATAAATTACAGTTTCGGTAGCAAAAATGTTCATCGATCTCAGTATTGGGCTTAATATAGAATATAAAAAATAGTGTAACAGGTAGTAGTATTTTTCGTCTGCTTTTATCTATCAGAAATATTAGTCATAATATACATATTTCTATTTGTGACATGGAATTTGTGGATCAGAAAGTGGTGGATCATCAAGTATAATTTAAGTATAATTTTAAGTTTCTTGTAGACTCTAAGTTTAGTAATAATAAATTTAGTAATAAATAAATTTAGTAATAAATTGCAATAAAACATCGATTAAAATATATTTTTTTCAAAATGGGGGGCTTGAAATCGATATTCGAACTATGGTTTCTTGCAAAAATTGACAGTATATTACTTTTCGTTCCTACGATTTTTTGTCGAAAAAATTAACCCAATGTTTACTTTAATGCGTTACAAACTCTGTGACAAATTTATAATACTACTACGTGTGAAGATCACAAAAACTCGTTAAGTTTTTATGACAACAAGTGACAAAGAAATAGATAGTACTACGCGTTAGTAAAATAAGTAAAGAGAGAGAAAGAGAAATACAATGGGAAAGAGAAAGAGAAAGGGAGAGAGGAAACGTTATTATCAAATTTATAAAAAAAACAAGAAAAAACGTTAACTTCGGTTGAACCGAAGCTCTAATACCATTCACACGAAACTTTAAATAGTATTGTAATACATAAAAGTGGGGGTTTAAATAGGGGCTACCCCAAGAAGTGGGTGGTATACGCTCACTAGTAGATGTGTATGAAGCGATGTAGTAGATGTGTAAGATGCCGCCATATCGAATTTCAAGTTGATATTGACGTTTTCAATACAAATGCATAAAAGTGAACTGTGGGTTTGTATGGGACTACCTCAAAAAGTGTGCGGGACACGCCCATTTGTATATTTATATGAAGCGGTTGTCCATTAAAAACCACAAAATCAAATTTCAAGCTAATATTGATCAAAATTAAAGATTTTTTCATAAAAACACAAAATTGCACGGTGGGTTTGTATGGGGGCTACCTCAAAAAGTGGGCGGGCCATGCCCAATTGTCTATGTATGTTTAGCGGCTGTCTCTTAAAAGATCCATATCGCATTTCAACCTTATATTGACTTTAATAAAAAAGTTTTTCTTACAAAAAGTCAAAAGTGGACCATAGGTTTGTATGGGAGCTACCCCAAATAGTGGGCGGGCCACGCCCGTTAGTCTATGTATGTTAAGAAGCTGACCATAAAAAGGCAACACATTGCATTTCATCCTAATATAGACTTTAATAAAGTAATTTTCTTACAAAAAGTCAAAAGTGGGCAATAGGTTTGTATGGGAGCTACTCCAAATAGTGGGCGGGTCCAACTCATTAAAGTATATGTCAAGCATCCGTCTACTTTAAGTTACTATATCAATTATTAAGTTGATATTGACTACAATAAAATGTTTTTCATGCAAAAAGTCAAAAGTGGGTGATGAGTCAATCTTAACAATCTATTAAACTGGAATAAAAAGTATACGTGCAAAATTTCAACTGGATAGCATAAAAATTGGTCACCAAAAAATGCGCAACAACATACAGACGGACATGGCTAGATCGATTCGTCTCGACGAGCTGATCAAGAATAAAAATACTTTATGGGGTCTATGGTAGCACCTTTAATGCGTTACAAACTTTCAGACAAACCGACAATACCATTTCACACTATGTGTGAATGGTATAAAAAGGTTTAAACACTCTTGAAACAAAAAATAAAATTATTACACGATTTTTAACTATATTACAAACTTTTTTTTTTTAAATAGTTTCTATGTAAGTAAGCATCATAAGTATATGCTGAAAAGACTAGTCCCATTTAAACTTAGCGCATCACTCTTGGGGCATGTCAAGAACTTTTTTTTACGTGTTGTTTCACGTAGTGTGAATAGTACAACAATTTAGTAACGAAGTTTGTAACGTATTAAAAGAAGGAAGCATCAGATACCTCATAAAGTTTAAATATTCTTGATCAGTTAGACGAGTCGTATTGAACTAGCCAGTCTGAACTAGCCAGTAGCCTGTAAAGAACAAGTACGAATAGACCAGTCGTTCACCCTACACCCTTTCTAATGTCGACCTAAAAGTTTGAAAAGTTAAACCACAAAAAAAGAATTTGTTTATTAATTACATTAAAAATGTATACTGTAAGTTTAGTTTGTCAAAGTCTTTTCTAGACAGAGAACTTTTATCTCACACAGACATACGGTCGCGCTGTTCACGAATATATATATATATATATATATATATATATATATATATATATATATATATATATATATATATATATATATATATATATATATATATATATATATATATATATATATATATATATATATATATATATATATATATATATATATATATATATATATATATATATATATATATATATATATATATATATATATATATATATATATATATATATATATATATATATATATATATATTTATATACCTCAAGGAATCACCGATTGGATCTTCCTTCGCTATGTTGCAAACATTTTGACAGCTCAACAAACCCAATATACCCCGTTACAAATATTTTTTGTACACTGTATAAATACAACTTTCCGAAATCTATTCAGAATTGTCAAAGTTATTCCGCACATGTGTAAGATTCGAAGAACAAAACACTCAAGTTAGTTAGTGTACAATATATTTTATAATTTTGTTTATGTATTACAATCCCAACGATTTTGTAGAGGCCTAATTTGGTACGAGCCTCAGACACACTGCTACGCTCGTCTCATACTAAAGATGAAATATAAACGAAAATCTCAAAAATCGAAGTTAGTATTTATTAATATTAACTGATTGATTAACTCTCTGCAATATATTGTGGTATTATTTGTTGTATGACATCAATAGTTACTTTCCATTTCGCTATAAAATTCCCTCAAAAGCGAAATGGAATCACAGTTGATAAATTCAATTTTGAGTTAACTTTATGTATATGTATATGGAACAACTGCGAATTCTCGGTTGGAGGTCTTCGATGACCACACAAACTCTCTCTCTCTCTCTCTCTCTCTGTACCAACCTCTCTACTTATCTCTATCTCCCTCCCTGCCTGTCGTGCCTTTTCGCGACCAGTTTGTGTAGCAAAACTTGTTCGAAACTTTTAGTTTGTAGAAACTTTGTGGCAAGCTAATATTTTGCTGCTTTTAATTTCTCAATTTCGATTTGTTGCGCTAAGTTCCTTTTTTTATTTTGTTTGCAACAAACAAAAATTTACGAATATTTATGACCATAAAGAAGTACTAGTGGAAGCTGAACAAGTTGGAGAGCACAGAAAAGAACCAAACCAAACCGAACCGAACCGAACAGCAGCAAATGTCGCCGTAACGCATTGAAGGGAGAAAGATGGAACGCTGCATTGTAGCTGAACTTGCTACATGGAACTATGGATTGACTTGGATTGCCATGCATTCGTCCGTCCGTCCGTCTGTTTGTACTCTATCTCATTCTGTATGTGCGACAGTCGCTTCTTTTGTTGCAGCTGCAACGCTTTATACATATATATAAGTTTATTTTTTTTTTTTGATGTCAAGGGAATTCATGTCGCGATTATTGTTTGATTTATGAAAATTAGTATTGAACACTCCAACAGCAGCATCAGAAGCAATTGTGCCAAAGCAAGATGGCTAAAATGCGCTATTAGAGCGAGACGCAAGGTTAGTAAGCGCGTCTAGAACTTACTGATATTTTTGTTATTTTTCATTAAGTTTTAGTGCCCGATGCATGATGATGAAGTACTTGCGCTTCTTCACGACTCGAACCTGTATGTTTCAACTCTCTGTCTGTCTCTCCGTCCGTTTTGTCTGTCAGCATAAAAGCGGCAAAGCCGCAGAAAGATGTACACACATACACAGGGTAAAAAGAGGGCAGGGTTTACGTGTAGAAACAAAAACAGCAACAAAAACAACAACAACAACAACAACAGCATCCATGTCTTGAAGTGAGGTAATACAAGATCAAAAGTAAACTTCGGTAAATTGGAAGCTTTTATACCCTTTATATTCACTTAAATTGGGTTTAATAATATATTCCGGACTCAAATTGAACATCCAGAGGGATATCTGTAGTATTTGCATATCATTTTCATAGTGTTTTAAATTGACACAACAAAATAGTGTCTTTAGATAGAACTAGTGGAGATGGAAGAAATCACAAAATGGAACATACTATTATTGGGCAATCTGTTCTTCATTAACAGCCGAGAGGCAATGAAAGTATGAAAATAAAAACACCGAATGGTTGTCAAAAATTGCTTGGAAACACTTCAATGAAATAATTACTTCTTCTTTGGATTATTGTTCGTTTCCGTTCTTACAAGGAAACCGAGAACTGTATCGATTGCTGGATAGCCGTAAAAGACGTGCAGTTCTTTCGATGTCGGATCCATAAGCAACTACAAACATGGACAACATTTTAAATAAACTACATTGTATATTCTTTGAGTCAACATTAATTTTTCATAAATAAATTCATGGAAAATAATGCTAACCCTCAAACAATTATGTCAACACTCTGATCGAATCCTGAAGAACACCTTGAGATTGAGTTAATTTGGTTAACATGTATATAGAGCTTCATAAGTATTAATAAAGAATGCTTGAATATTGATTAGGTACTTAATAAAATAGTAATTCAGAGAACAACCATTAACTGGACCCTTACCGTCAATAATAAAAGAACATATAATCAGTTATTTGGGTAAGAGTAGGCTTGATTCCGGTATAGCCTTTAGCTCATTCCACAAATTTTTTAATTGGCTCAATCCACTCCAAACTGGTTCCCACGGGGCCAAATTAGGTGAGTACGGTGGTTGATAGATGGTATTTGTCGCATTTTTGACCTTAACTTCGGTCAAATTCGATACGTTTTTTTTTTTTTTTTTAAATTTAGCTTATTTGAAACTCAAATCGAACGGACGGACCTGTGGGTTACGAAAGATATTTCTAATATTCTTAGAAATATCCTTCGTAACATAAAATTTAAGAAAACTCTAGTTTTGTTCATTAAAAAATCGTGACTTATGACTGCGATGTACTAACTAAAGTAGCTAATGTAAACAAACTGTTTGACCTATGTAGGTATAGTATAGTGTGGTACATGGTAAATTTTTACTAGAGGTGACGCATTCCCCTCAGCTGCGCTTTTTCATTTCTTATTTATCTTTTGTATCACTCTTTTTCATTTGTTTCGGATTGGACATTTCGTTTTTTGGTTCACGCTCAAACCATTTAAGAAAGTCACAACACACACAGCGGAATTCGCCACCTTATAGATAAATCATCATTGGTGTTGTATAGTAATCAGGGACAGTTCTGCTAACTTACAAAAAAAAAAGATTTAAAAAAAAAAATCATTTGGGGGACTTTTTGAAACTACTTAAGTACTCATTTAGGTTTGACTTATGACTTGCTCGAATTTTTCGCTTTTGAAATAACTTCAATTGTTGCGTGAAGCCCTCTTTCGATATTTTGTGCGGTCCAAATTGTTAGTCTGATAAAATGAATTAATAATATATATATTTTAGCTTAAGAAATGTGCACTAAAAATTGAAACCTATATCCAGTACTCTTTGTAGAGTTGCGATATCTCATTAATTACGTCACAAATCTGCTGATAAAGTTTTAAATACCTTTTACATTTATACGGTGCGTAGTGTAGTATAAGCTATAACAATATTCCCAAGTAAAAAAGATAAAAGCGTAAAGCAGCCATAAAGTGTTTTACTGCGCATGCGCAACTAACAAGTCCCTGGATCATGTCTCGATCTTATGTTGGTATTACTACTGTTGTTGTTGCTGTGGTTGTTGTTATATGTGTACGCTGTGCATGTTGTCGACTTGTTTCATAACTGGTCCACAATTCTCAGAATCGTGTACAAAGAAAGACGGATTTTTTCTCCTTTTTTTTTTCTTGATTTGCTGCCTTTTATTTAATGTTTTTTTTTTTTTTTTGTTTTGTTCAATTTTGACCGACAAACATTGTGTCTGAATATTGAGACAAGTCAAGCAAATAAAAGGGCAGCGCCATTTAAACCGAAGCTGTCTTCATAGTTCAACAGTGCACATTTTAGGCCTGTTTTTATACCCTGTACTCAAAGGGTATATTAGTTTTGTGAAAATGTATGTAAAAACCAAGAGAGGCGTGGCAGACCACATAAAGTTTATTTATTCTTGATCAGCATCGAAAGACGAGTTGATATAGACATGTTCGTCTGCCTATTCATCCGTTCGTTCGCCCGAGAGGTAGAGACTTCAAGTTTGGATATTTAGACTCTCCTTTTCTCTCTTCAGATAAAGAGTATTAAATTAACATGCCATTCCCACTATAAGGTGTAGCTTCCGTACAAACACATCTTTGAGCTTTTGTATGAAATTTAATAATAGATGAATGGCCCAAATGAAAAAGCAATGAATTTGTTTTTTCGTATTCAGCGCACCCAAATTACTCTAAAAAGGTGTAAGAGTAAAGTTCTATTTTTTAATTGTAAACTATTCTCATCACACAATATAGAATATTGTTACTATAAATTAAAATTATGTACTATCTAGCGCATTTAAAATTTAAGCCATTAATTCATTAAACTCATCCTAAGCTACAATTAATTATGATATTTCGAATAGCCTCAAGTTAAACTGCTGCGTATAATCTTCTAATACCGCATAGCGTGAGAAACTAAGCGATTTGATTTGCTTCATGAGCTTGCAGTTTGCTAAATTGCTAATTTTGAAAGAAGAAGAAAAATATTAAATAAATTTTTTTTTTTTTTAATAATATGATTAATATAGCAAAAATCCCCGATGATCTGCACTTAGCACTTCAAAGACCTGAAATGCGTGAAAGAAGACTTAAAGTTGACCGCTGAAAAGATGTTGTAAATAATGATTATGTTGTTGTTGAAGTGAGAAAGTATCTTCAGTAACTCGAACTTCAGCATGACAGTTCATCACTTTGTTATTCTCGCTTTGTCGCAATTGTCAACCGTTACAGATACGCAGATAAAGATACACAGATAGACATAGTATACATACATACATACCCATATGTACGTAGAGCGCATTAAGACACGTAATATTTATTGCTATTGTTGTTTTTATTATTCTAGAGCTTCGTACCAGTCTGCGCCTGCGCCATAGCGAGGGCGATCAACTTTTGCTTCTCGATTTAGTCAGCATACATTGAAATAGTAATCTACACAAAATAATATGCAGAGATGCACGTTTGTACGCAGTCTTTCTGTTGCATGCAAAGCTTTAGCAGTCGACCGACTTGTTTGAATCTTAGAACTCGATTTCGATATAAGCGATTGGCGAAGTTTTTTTGATGCATTGTGATATGTAGTGTCACCACTCATATGAATAAATATAAATTTTGTAGAATATACTTCAGTAAATTAATTAAAATCTCAATTTCATTAATCGACTTCATCATCTGAGCTTTATCGGATAGTTTTAATAATCAAAAATAAAAATAGTTAATTGATTTAATGCATGGTTTGCGATTAATGACGTGTTTCATTATCAGCATGAAACTTGTTCAAAAGTATATTAACAGGTTTGGTGAAACATTGTTTCGGGAAATACAAAACTGACTAAACAGGTCAGTATACACATTGTGAATCAGTTATATTGAATGTTTATATTGCAAGTTGTCAATTAAAATTTGTGTTTTTATTTCGGTCTATTAAGTAGTGAAGAAGACCGAAGTAGTGTCGAAGACCTCATAAATTACAATTTATTTACGATATTTCGAATGAGCCTCATATATTCAACCATCGCACATCCTTGCAAAAATTAAAAAATTCGATACTAAGAGTTGTTAAAATGACTTCAACTATTGGATAGAGAATGGTATTCTGTAGAATTCAGGTAAGTCCTTTTAACAGTGCAGCTCCAATTGAGAATAAACATGTCATTTATTGAAAACAAAAAAAAAATCATCTTTACGACTGATTTTAATCCAAAAGGTTAAGCCGATTTTTTATACAATATGTATTTTGGTTTCTATAGAAAAATATGGCAATTTTAGAGAGAGTTTAAAAATAATTTCCGTCGATTCCAGGATAATGGATGTTATATTCTGTGACGGTTCTCACTTTCATCAAAGTTTTGCGAATAAGATGATTTTGCGACTTGAATTCACTTGCCTTGGGCAATATGAGTTGTACGTGATCTATGCCAAGTGAATTGAAAAGCTTATAACTGCAAATTTGATACATATTTCGAATATGGTACTAATATTAACCCAATCTATATATCGTATACTAGCTGGTACCTGGCGCGTTGCTGCCCTTCCCCTTGACTCTCCCTTCCCCTGAAACTACATCCCCCCTCCGCCTTCTCATTACCACACCTTTCCCATGCCCCATTACTCTACCTGGAATTCTCTTCCCCTCTTCTTCCGTCCCTTCCACCCCGGTTCGGTTCAATAGATCCAGAGATTACCCTCTTCAACCTCACAAACTCAAAAACTTTAGCTCTTTATAATATTAGTACAGATGAAAATGAATGTACTTATGTTTGTATGTATGGAACGGACTCCCAAACTACCCAACCGATTGTGATCAAATTTTAGATTCGAATTAGAATTTGAACTTATTTCTTTGAGTTTGCTGTCACTTCTAGTTAAAAATTTTAACATTATTTTCAATGCAATATGAGAAATGTGTCACATATATATTATCGTTTAAACAGGACTTTATTATTAGTACATTGCGACGGATAATCAAAATATCATAAACAAATATTGTCTATCTCTGTCGTGCTCTAAAGGGCAACTCACATTGTAGAGCATGTCGATCGAACAGTTCGACGTTAAGCTTGAAATTGTTGTGGGCGCACTAGCAAACATGTTGGCGAGCATAGGTTGGGTGTGTTTTTGATAGTGTTTTTGTTGGTAAAATTTTAAAAGCGTTTTTTGGCGTTCGCCAAACACGCAAAAATTCTACAGAACTTCAACAGTTCCTAAACGACCTCCATCATCGGCCTTACTAACGACCATATTGGTCTATGTGTGACCCCTGTCAAGAGCTCAGCCGGCGTAAACTAACCTTTATATTAATTAATTGCATAACTGCGCATTAATTATTGAAAATACTATATTGCTCACTTATTGCCGCTCTCTTTCTCAGCGACCCTTAGTGCAGGGCTGTCCAAAATGAGAGCACCTAAAGTGCGAATCATTTCTGAGTCATAATTTGTACAGTATGCCAAGATACATCACCAATGCAACGTAACTGATTCAAATTTTGGTTTCTCTGTAGCATCAAGCAGCCGATTTCGGCATGCGTTCGTTCGTATGTGCGTGAAAATACGAGGGTTTTCTTCACGTGGGGCTACGGCTGGACAGCATTGATTTAGAGGCGAAAGCATTTTCCGGGACAATCCTGAATTATGAATATTTTTATTATTTTGTACTTTAAAGACAAAAGGTCGAATTTGGACCACTGGGAGAACTCTATTATTGTGTTATTTTTATTTTAATGACTATAAATATTGGATAAGGGTCCAATTGGTGTACTACTATTATATTTTTTTCATAATGATTTTCAATTAATAATCATGATTTTCAGTATTTCTCTTTTATATTTTGCTTTTGAAAACAAAATAAAACTTTGACATTATTTTGAAAAGCATCTTATAATCCGATTTATAAGTAGAACCTTTTTTAAAGCTATGGGACTTAAATTGGTTTTTAAATTTCGATAAAATCTTTATTAGTTCAGGAGTTTTAATTGCTGCAACAAAAAAAGTAGGTTTCCAACTGTTTCTCAGAACATATAAGATGTAGGGAACTTGGAGTGTATGACCACTTTCTGTGTAGGGGTATACCTATTTTGTTGTTGCTTAGTAGAAAATTGGCTATAACTTCCAACATTTGAAAAAGAGTAGGAATATAACTGAAGAAAATACTTTCAGATAGCCAGGAAACTTTTAAAGCACTACAATCAACCGTGGTTGATTCCAGGCTGGCTAAAGACTCTTTTGCTCTTTTCAATTCAAGCCAAACCAGCACACATAATTTACTTTGGTACATTACTTGGGAAAGACTAGTGTGACTTTAAGCACAACTGATTAGAAAAGTACTCCGTGAGGAATCCTTTTTTGTGCTAACTAAGAGACACAACTTGGAGAAGTTCCGTTGTATTGTTTATACATATCTGACAAGTTTGCAAACAATCTTCAATAGTAGCATCAAAACAGATTTTTACGCCCAACTAGCGGTCCTAGTAACTAAAGGCCTATTCAATAATAAATACATAGTACTGGTTGTTAGTAAAATAAGATGTTTCAATTTATGTACATAGTATTCTTAATAGTTTGTACAATACATTATGAAAAAACTTGAACGTTTTGTTATTTTATTGCACTACTAAAACAATTTCAGTATTCCATTGTCGAATATTGCGTTTATAATGCATTAAACTCCCATCTGAAGGTAGTAAAGAGTGGGGGATGGATCGTAAATAGCTGAGCGTTATAGAGAGCTCAGCGAAGCCGTGATTGAGAGTGGAGAGATAAAGAAATGTTTTGGAGGCTTTACTTTACGAACAATATGCGTTTATCTCTAAAGCAACCAATTTCTAAGCAAAATAAATTCTGTAGCTTTCTTGTTTATCATTTCCAAATTAAGAAGTGAAAATTTATTTCTCCAATTATTACTATTCGCTCATTAAATTATCTTTTTAAAAGACTAAATATAACTTTCACTCGATAATTTATTTAATTCTCACAAGTGTCAGATACTAACTCGAAGACAACGTTGCTGCAGCTACGGAACAAAATTGATTCAATGTGCGAACCACTTTTAAAATGCTGAATTAAAGCATAATTAGACAAGCTACAAGATAAAGGAAAATCCGCATGCGTCGCAGCAAATTAGAAGTATCTCTCTTTCTCTAGCACTTCAAATGCAAAGCGACACAGTGAAGCTTATTGAGAACACTTTTAAACTTTCACAACGGCCGCTCAAAGCGAAAACTTCGCAAGTGAACTAAAGCTATGGAATACATCAGAACTGGCAGCGGCTGCGGCGGCGTTTTGTGGTCGAGAAAGAATTTCTCTTTCGCAATAATTGACTCAAATCGTTTCAATTACGAAAACGGCGACGACAATTGAGCCGCAGCGGCTACGGCAACAAGTGGCATAATCCGGCGACAACTGGTTGCGTTGGAAAAGTGTGCTAAAGCATCAAATGAAGCAGCTAAAGAAAACGGAGCGCATTAAGATAAAAGAAAACCAGAAATATATACATATATACATATAAACACTTTTAATGCAGTACAAAAAAAAAAAGAAAAAAAGAAAAGCGAAAAAGAAGACTTTTTTTTTGTTTTTGCAAAACACGGCTGAAAAGCGTTTCGTTCTTCCTTTCTGCGTTGCTCCTGGTACTCGAAAGTAGCTTTAAACTTGTTGCTGGACGGTTTTCATGCGACTTGCCTCAACTCAACTCGATTCGATTCGATTTGACTTGCTGTCTGAGAAGTGCTCTACTTTCCGGTGACCACGACAAGACTTGTTTCTGATTTGGTTTACTCGATTTTTTGTTTGTTGGTGTTATACCCTTCGCACATACATAATGTGAAAAGGTATTATCAGTTTGTCGGAAATTTTGAAATGTAGTCTGTTTGAGTGTTGATGTTTCTTAATGGTCAGATTTATAGATAGTGGGTTGCATTCGGTATGGAAACTTAAAAGTAAAGCCCCATTTTTACTTGCTTTATGGACACCTTTTTTATAGCGTAGCTATTAATGTGTGTCTTGAACAGTAAACATAGAAAATCGTTATCAAACGACAGATCGGTATTAAATGTAATAATACGTAAAAACTATTTGTGTACTATAAGTGCATTCAGTTTTAAGTGTAAGTTTTTAATTACCAGCATTTGAAACAAATAAATATACGCAGTGAAAAAGCTTTTGAAAAACGATTATGAAGAGAGAAAAGAAAAGAGAGGGCACAACAGAAATAGCAGCAAAGAACAACAGCAAACACATGCGAGTGACATTTGTATAAATCTCTTTGTCATGAAAATGACAGTGCGTAGAGAGCAGACTTAAGTAATAGAGCTATAAATTTATGATTTGGTAAGAATAGTACTAATCTATACAGATAAATAAAATAGGAGTGTCGGTTTGTGTAATATTAAAATAACCGTTTTTTACTAAATGCATATGGACACGGTACATATACCAAAATAAATTTTTCTACAATTTTTGTCTGTCTGTCAGTTTATTTGGGCTAAACTCTGAAACGGCTGGACCAATTTTCACTGGCAGATAGCTGATGTAATATGGAGTAACTTAGGCTACTTTTATTTTTGAAATTTTATTATTTATTTTTATTAATATAAATCTATATAAATAAAAAATCTATATATACATATGTGTATATTCTACCATGCGCGTTTGCTACTGACTAAGCTGCATTCTCTCTCTCTTCTTTGGCGTTGCCGGCATCAAACACAATAACAAAAACAGCTACAGCAACAACAGCCACAAGTACAAGAACAACAAGAACGTATATGGCGATGATAGAGTACAGCAACAACAGCAACAAAAAGATCGTATATGACGATAGAGTAGTCTGGACGTACGAACCATAGTACAAAGGGAAGACAAAGGATACGGAAACTATATAGAAACGCGTTTTATCTCTTTCTCTCGCAGCATACATTTATAGTTGTCTCTTTTTCGTAATACTTTTCGTTTCAAAAAATTCAAGTCACACCGTGCCAAACACTTCTCCCACCAACGACTTAATATCACAAAGGCTTCCGGTCTTGCGGGCTCAGAACGCGCGAGCGGGCTATTGCTAACTGTTGTGTCTCAACGACTTCGTTTGAAAATTGATTTCCATACCATACTTTTTTATAGGGTGGTAGTTGAAGAGGTGAAAGGGGACAAAGTGCCACAGCGATACGTGGCAGGATATATATATATATATATATATATATATATATATATATATATATATATATATATATATATATATATATATATATATATATATATATATATATATATATATATATATATATATATATATATATATATATTTATATATATATATAAGTTTTAGGTAATCTTCGGTATTGGGCAGAGAGTGCTACGCATTCGGTAGTAATACAGTTTGTAGAAATCAAATTTGGACCTATGTATAACTTTATGTTAGTCGTACTAACGCACGTCGGGTACCCTTTAGTATAATGTAAGGAAAGTACACAGATCATTATTGTATATAAGAGTTATAATGTAGATACATATATTAATTTTGCTCTATGGTAAATTTAACTGTACTGCGATGCACCCACATAATCTCAATTGGATAATTGTTACCTTCAATCTGACAATCTGGATCGTTTAAAGCGTATTAATGTTTTGGTTCCACCGAAGTTAATATTTTTCCATGTTTTGTTTTTTATTATTTGTAAAGCGGATATAAGAGCAACAAGCACGACGGCATTGATGCCAAATCCGTTGGCACTAGGCAAACAAGTTGCAGAGCAAAGTTTACTTTTGACCAAATTTGCCAAAACTGAATTCACTGGAAAGCCCCGCGCGCGCGCACGTGAAGAGTGCCTACCTCTAAATGCTCATTACGTATTGAATTAGAGGGGCAAAAACGCTACATTCGTAGTTGTTGGCCATTGACACGCGAACATTAAAAAAAAAACTAAAAAAAAAAAAATGCGGATATCAATGTTGATGACGTTAAAGACAAGTCGATTGTTTTGGCCAAAATGAACAGAGCAAGTGCTCCAAAGTTTGTCAGGGTCATGCAGCGCTCGACAATTGATGAATGACGGCTTCCAAAGTGTGCAGTGTGCAGAGTGCAGAGTTCAATGGCATGCGTTATTAAGTCGCTAATGAGCGAAAACCTATAGCGTACCTCCGAGTATTTAGTTGTGATGGAGTCTTCTATTAGCTGCAATGACTTGTCTTGACTTGACTTGTCTTGAAAATGAAAAGTGTTTATTGATGTCGTTTTCGTATGTAGCTTGTTTGCTTTCCGATTCAGTGGTACATTATTGTTGACAGTGTCAATTGACAACGCTTTGCAGGGTTTCTTTCTTTTTGCTGGGTCTTGTATTGACCGTGGCCGACTCTGGCCGTCTCCCGAGGCTGACGCAAGCTCAAGATTCGATTTTTATTTAGTTTTTTTTTTGTTTTTGCACAGCAGCAGCAGTGTTGTGTGTGTGTACATTCTTTGAGCCAGTTTCTGTGCCAGTTTTTAAACTTTCAGCAGAAAATCGATTGTTCTATACGAGTGTATCGCATATAAAATTATTTGCTATACCATGCAAGAGAATGCATTTTGTGGCTTTGATTTGAATAGCGCCCACACTTTGTGGGTTTCAAAAAAAAGCCACTTGAGTGCACTCAAAGCCTTTAAGCAATTGTTTACCTCTGTTTTGAGGGCACCTGTTATAATAAATTTTAATTTTTGCTAAATGCAAAACAATTTTACGCTGCATGAGTCATGCAACAAGGTGGCGATATAAAACAAATAATTAAAATTTTAAGAAATTTTTGCATACAAATACGCTTCACAACTTACTATCATAAGTGGTATTAATAGTTTGAAGTAAAGTTTGTAATGCATTGAAGAAGAAACCGATAAAGTATCTAGCTACTGTCTCTTTGTAGCTATATTAATATATTATAAGCTGTATCTAATCTACTAAGCGAAAAATTAGGCAAGAGATTTATAATGTCTACAACTACGTAAGAAACTATAAATATATGTTAATCATTTAAAAATTGTGTAGTTATATACAGCAAAAAATAGTACATAGATTGTGTGCACAAGATAGGTTAGGAAAAAAAAACGAGTGAAGAGCGACAAAAAGTGAGAATGTATTAATAAATGAGTTTACTGCTGCTGCGATTTCCTAACTACCGACCGTTATTAATGACGACTTGCCGTACTACTGGTCGTTTTTCCTAACGATTTAGCTAACTACTTTTCGTTAGTTCTTAGTCAAAAGGTTAGCACCGCTGCAACACACAAAATAGTAGCAAGAAAAGAAAACAATTTGGGGAAGGAACAACACTCGGCTATAAGCCAAGGACTAAGATAATCAAAGTTACTTCTAGTGGATTACAATGCGAGCATGTCGATATCATACTCCAACTAGGTAGGAATCAACTAAATATACTGATACGACTCCCAGCAGGCCACTGTAGACTAAAGAAAAGCATTTATGTTATAGGTATACAAAACTATCCCGAATGAAGTTTTTGTAACTACACATTCTTTTTATGACTTCACATTCTCGCGGAATATGAAGCTGTAGCTAGAGGTACGTTACAGATACTAAGCAATCACTGCATTATCGAAGAGAAACTTAAAAGATTAAATCATAGGAAAATTCTACAATTTATTCAGCTCATAGGCTTAGTGCAGGTCATTCCGTAGGACACAAACAATAGATCTTTGTAGGTGATAGTTTTATACGTCTCCCAATAATAAATTTCGTTTTGATTCAATATCATTAAAAATTTCTTCTGCCATTTTGTTTTCGGCAAATTCGACCGCAAAATCTATGACCTATGGTAGTTTGGATTAGTGGCCAGCTTTTTTTGAATTTGGGAACTCTGTGCGTTCTAACGCTAAATTCGTTAGGCAACTGCATGGACGGTAATTAGACCGAGAGTTAGTACCCACTGTCGGTGTTGGGAAAAATCGCTAGTACAGCCAAACAACTGCACTACTTCGTGTGAATTTTTTTAGTATAATCATAAGACACAGCAAACGCAACAACAATTTTATGTTAACTTGGGCGCAAAGAAAATCAAGTCGGCAGTTTCTATATGGTAAATTTTGACTTTTGTCGAAAAACTTGGTCGTTCGTGTAGTTTTAAACGGTTATGGATAGATTGTTCTACATCATCAAGCTGACCATGGGATATTTGTATACTTTATGATGTACGCAACTTTACCGTTTTATCCTATTGCTTCAATTGGATTCTTGGAATAAAAATAGAATTTTACGCAAACTATTCTAGAGTATATGATGCGGTAGCCAACAGAGCGCAAAGATTAATTTAAATTTTTTAAGAATATAATACGTTCTAAGCATCTCTAATTCGGTATTTTTTAGTACTTACAATTTAGGTACTTTTCTTAAATGTTTTGGATTAAACGAGTTCATTTTTGTCAACAAACAGATTTTTTAGCCCAAGCAAACGTAAGCATTGTGCGCATATTTCATTATAGTTATTATGAGTACAAGTGCTTATATTATCTTGGATGTCTCTCAAAACGTAAGGAACAAACACTGATTTTTGCTTGTAGACTGCAAACGGAGCCGCTGCTAAAAGTGAGAAGGAGATGGACAAAAGCAATGTAGAATAGTAAATGAATCGAAAGAGTGCTGTGTATGCTTTGCTCATTTGCCTTGTCTTTTCATTCAGTTTGGTCATTTCTTGTATCGAACCAAGTTCACCGCAACTACTAACTTGTTGGAGTTTGTTTGGTTCGTTTGCAAGTACCAAGCGTACCAAGTTCGTTTTCAAGTATATTTTCAAGTACCAAGTGTAAAGAAGAATAGATGATGCAAACGAGTGTATTTGCACATTTGCCTAGTATCTAGCTATAAACTAAGCGTCTATTTAAGCGTTCTTTTAACTGTTATACAAACTTTTTCTAAATGAAAAGAGTGTCGTAACTTAGGTTTTGTCTAAGTCTACATATCTTTTACATATTATATTTAATTTTGTAGCTCTTGCTTTCTTGCACTCTAGATTTTTCCCTACTAATTTTTGTCATTTCACATATAAAGTGCAAATGCTGTTTAAGCGAGTTAATGGAATTTATTATAATTATCATAGTAGCTTCATAATGCAGCAATTAAGGTAGACAAGCAAGCGTTTAGCGACGTCTCATTGTACAAAAAAAAGAAATCCCAAAACGTTTTCATTTGCATATCCACGGCGTACGTGGCGCATACGTAATCTGGCTAATTATAAAATGAAAAATCGGAAACACTACAACGCAGCAAATAAAATAATGCAAAAAAAAAAAAAATTAAATAAAATATGAATTTAATTTTATGAAATTTCTTTCTTCGCTCATTTCTGCACAGTTTACTTATTACACTCTTCACACAGAGTGTGAATAGTATTATATTTTATCACTGCGTTTGCAACACCTTAAAGGAAGCATCGGAAACACTACGAATTGTACTGTATATATATTATGCTTCCGGAATGGATATATTTTCAATTGAAAACAAAATTTGGTAGAACTGGAAAAAGACATCACAGCCTAAATTAAAATAAAATGTGCCACGGAAAAACCAGAGTCGTCCTATCTCAACCTCTTTTGAAAGCAGAAGAATAAAATTTCGTTTAAACAGTGAAAAATGGGAGGTGTTACGCCACGAACGCAAAACCCCTTATTTCTGAAAGTTTATGTAAAGAGCATCAAGAAAAATAAGATCCACTAAAAATATGGGCAGCGCCACGTCACCATATGAGAGAAAAACAAAAGAGGGCGAAGCAGCACACCCCGGGATCGGCTAGTAAAATATAAAGATGCATAATTTCAATATTTTAGATTGGATTTCTTGCATTTTCAAATGTGAAGTGTATTTTAAACTTAGGTACCACCGAAAGTTAGCCTCTCTGTTTTGATTTTTCTCATTTTCATTTTAAAAGTTTTGAAATTGTGTTTGCTTTATACTTTCTAAGATTTGGCAGCTATTCAAATTAGCAAAAAAGAGAAGAATATTATCGAACGCCATCTAAAATTGGTACGCTTGTTTGTTACAGGTCGACGAAGCGTTTGAGCAATGCATATGAGATGAAATGCATTTATATTAAAATAGCTACGACGATGTTGACAACAACATCAGCTGCTACTTGTTACTACAGCTCCCGCCTAAAAGTCTTCATAATTTCTTGACCATATATTGACCATATATACTCGTATATGTATAAACTATAAATTGAAAATAATATGCCGCAAAAGTTTGAGTTTATTGCATATAAACGAACGCAAAAAGCTGAACTACAACGAAAAAATGACAGCGCAGGAGATGTTTTTGGGGGAAATTTGAAAACTTCGTTTTCCCAATGAAATTGCAAAACAAACCATAATAAACGAGTGCTGTTCACGACATGGCTGTTGATTGGGGATGATTATTATTTATTGCTGTATTCGTTTGGATCACCCAGTCAATGTTAGTCAAACAACAAGAGTTGTCCTTACGGCTAGAAACAATTTCATTATCTACCACTACCCGTTTGCAAAGTGCTTTGACGACCACAAATTGAAGTGGCCAACATGGAAGCAAAAAAAAAACCATGAAAATTACGAAAATTGGCATTTTGCAAAAAGGACCTTTTAACAACATAGAACATACAAATGGTAAACCAAAACGCGTACGTGGCGACAGTTATTGCGCCAGACATGTGCACAGTGTACTGTGGGCAAAATGTACACTTTTTGTGGCACAAATTCATTTTTTAAAAGAAATTCAATCTAATATAACCAGAAGCTGTTAAGTGGATTTAGCCATGCCCGTACGTCCGCCTGTATGTATGAGACAATAGATCGCAGGAAATACACCCTTCACGATATTTAATTTTTGTAAAGATAACCTAACTTTTAGTAATACGGATTTATTTAAAATATTATATAAAAAAAAAAAACCAAAATTACAAACGGGTCGAGGAAAGGTTTTTTTTTTAATATTATAATGCGCTTGTGGACCGAAGTCTTTCAGTTATTTTTCGTCAAAAAGGCAGAGAAAGGACACATGCAACTTGGATAAAATGACTTGGAAAAAGATAGAAAATAGACATACTTTTTTTAACACTAACACAGTCTTGTTTCAGGATCTGTCAACGTCAAAACGTTAGTTAAATAGTTGGAGATAGAGATGACGCAACTATCGCAAAATCGCATCGGGTAAACCTGTGAAAGCCTACTTCATAAGCTTCAATTTTCAGTATTTGTCATTCCACTGAAGTGTAAGCAACATATTTTTTTTTTGCTCTGTGAACATGCCGACTTTTGTTGCAACAAAATGCAATTTGCGGGAAGGTTTGCTTTTGTGCTCAATCGTACGCTTTGTGTGGCTTACGGGGACTATGCTCCATCGATTTCAACTTGTAAATACTGATTTCGTCGGTTTAAAAGTGCTGATTTTAATACGGAGGACAAAGAACGTCCCGGCCAGCCCAAAAAGTTTGAAGATGAAGAATTGGAAGTATTGCTCGACGAAGATCCGTGTCAAACCCTTCAAGAATTGTCAGAATCATTGGGAGTTGGCTTGTCAACAGTTGGCAAACGCCTCAAGGAAATTGGGTGCCGTACAAATTGAAGCCAAGATACGTCGAAAGGAGATTTTTCACTTGCGAACAGCTGCTTCAACGCCATAATCGGAAGAGTTTTTTGCATCGTATTGTTACTGGCGATGAAAAGTGGATCCATTACGACAACCCAAAGCGAAAAAAAATCGTGGTGCCCACCCGGCCGTGCATCAACATCGACGGACAAGCTGAATATTCATGCTCATGCTCTGTATTTGGTAACCAAACCATGAACTGGTGAACGTTACCAACTGAAATCCACAGAACAGGGTCAATTTTGAAGTACATGTGGGTCTGTTGCTGTCCAATAAAGAAGATTTTAATTATTGACAAAGTCATTGAGCGAAAAATGAGCTTAAACGCTAAAGATGAATTTTATTAATAGTGGACGTTTACTGATTCTGAAAAAATTTTAAGTGTTCGTTAGTATACAACCTATTGAATATATGTACAACCTATTATATACAACCTATTGAAAACCTCTAACTTACTCTCTTTAAATGCAGAAGACTCTCAAAAATGAATGTTTCCCAAATGAATCCCAAATCGTTATCACTGCAAAAATTTTTACCTGCTTTCACGGCAAACCAACTTTTTTCACTACTGAAATATATTGTAGATTATATATGAATTTTATCTGGCTCAAGGTCATTTTACCTTTAAAAATATTTTAACATATATTTTCTCAATGCGAAGATAGAATAATAATAACTTTTTGTTACACTGAAAAATGTTTAGCCGCATATATACGTGTTTCGAACTTAGCTACAAGCTCTCAGTATGTCGGTCATTGCAGTAAACACATATGAAAACATATAAGTATGAGTGAGAAGCACTCTTGATTACGTGCTAAAATGTCAAGTAAGCTACTCTCAGCTAAGCACACAGTGTGCGGCCTCCAAATGCTTACTGTGCCTTTGAATTTTCAACACTGATAAACTCAGTTAAGCTAAGCTCACAACTCCGCTAGCTGTGTGCGTCGCCGCTTAATCTTAAAGTTATTAATTTATTAAACAAAAAGTATCCATTTTGCCCATAGTATAGTAGTGGAGCTCTGCTGTTGCCGCCGCGTGTCCACAGGCATAAACAATAGCCGTCGGGGTTAGAGTAACTGCTGGCACATGCACTTGCCACACTGCTGCTAGGCTACAACTTTGGTTTCAGCGCATTTCAACAGCATGAACTTACGTCATTCTGGCGGTTGCACGACAAATTTGACAGCATCGTGCGCTCGTTTGTCATGGCGCAGCACAGCAAAACAAAAAGGACAAACTTCGCCGTCGGAATAGATACACGAAGAGAGGCGGATGATGTTGCAAACACGTGAGTAATGAATTTCAACTTTTTTGTTTTTTTTTTTTTGTGTAAAACTTAAAGAGCATCTAATAAACGAATACATAAAAATCATTGAGCAAACAGACAATATCGTAAAATGAAACGACAAATGTTTAAATGTACAAACGGAAAATGTACGCTGACGCCATTGGCGGAAATCATTCCGACATTGAGCGGGAAGTGATACTGATGTAAAGAAATATGGCAAATCTTTTTGCAAAGGCTTTGTCAGAGTTAATAGTTTCGTAAGCAGTTGTGACACGCACAGATGTGGCAGAAATGCAGACATTGGCAACCGCATCGGAGTCGGCGTTGAAAACAACGTAAATCCCCACAAAACTTGCACAGGGAAACTGCTGTGCTGTGCGTTGGGGATTCAAAATCCACCCAAAAAAAAAAAGAAAAACAAACAAAAAAAACAATACTGGCGTCGAAATCCATTATTTTGCAATTATGTGCAGCGCACTGGCAGACAACCAGACAACGGTAGACATTGTAGTAACAGCAAGCGGAGGTTAAAGAAAAAGTAGTTGGAGTTGTAGGCGTCGACAAACTATGAAGTTGTGCATGTCGCCAGTGCAAGCTGAGTTTCTCGCGCAATTTTCTCCCCGGAACGACAACAAATGCGAACAACAATTTTGTTTTCATGACAAAAAATTATGACCACGTACGTAATTGCTGTTTTACGCTTTTCAGCACTTCGAATTTGAGGTCTTTGTTCTGCGTATAAATTGGTTGGTGTATATGTATTTTCCAATGACTCACAACGAATTTTGTAAACACTCAATAAAATTAATTTTTCGCAAATACAGATATTTTAAGTGCGAAATATTTAAGCGTTCGCCGCTACGCAAAGGAAGTTGCACAATTTAAAATCGTTCTTTAAAAAACTATTTAAAACTTATTATATTTGGAACATATAAAACATAAACATAACCAGTGCGGGACGTAGTGTCTAACTAAGACTCGGTGTCAGAGCTAGAATGTCTGAGGGCCATCTTAAAGGAAACGGGCACTGCGACAGAAAATGATGTCTTTTGTACCCTAGCCCGGATATGGTTTAGTTGTTTTCTAGGATCTTCTCCGTCTGTTTAATGAAAGGGAGAATATTATTAGACCAGGTGTTTCTGATCTCAACAGATGTAATAAAGAGTCTATTCATCTGCGCAATTCTGAGCCTGGCCTAGCTTCGTCATCCTCTAGACAGAGTCTGTACACTGTTTCTGAGGAGAGACCTAAATAGTTTATTAAGTGATATCTCAGTGGATGATGGCCGGTGTGGTAGCCCAAAAGCAATCTCAGGTCAGATCTATTAAGATGAGCGTTGGTTTTTGTGTATATAGGGCGGGTTAGTAGCTTGGCCTGCCGTAGAGCAGAATATTGTATCCAGTACCGGGAGGCAGTGCTTTTAAACCGATCTACTATGAAAGATTTTGACTTAGCCCAGCTAAGTCCGCAAAAACGCTCCGGACCTGTGAAGAAAGTTGCCGGACCAGTCCTGGCTAGTTCATCAGCACTTTCGTTGCCCCCGATACCCTTATGGCCAGGTAACCAACATTAAAGAACCAGTCTCGACGAGAAATACCAAGATAGTGCTTTAATAGTCAAAAATATTAAAACTGAAGTAAACTCCAGCGTTACCAGGTAAAACGGCAAGTGTGAAGAATAGTAAAGCTTAAGTTCAACCGAAGTCAACGTTTTTCTCTTTTTTATACTTTTTATACATACCACGATTACAAGTAGTATAAAAGTTTTTGTAGCACTCAAAAAGTTGGCATCAGAGATCCCATAAAGTATATAAATTATTGATTAGTTGGCATTCGTTCAGGATCTCTAAGTCGGAATGCCTCGCTTTATTTTAGGGATAACCCCCTATACTAAGCTACAATTAATTTTTAGGTTCCTGTACTAAAATAGCCAATATTAACTTGAAATACACGATGTGTGGAACTAAGTTTAAGATTTGGATAAATAAGCGTGGCACGTCGACTGGAAGACCGCACCGCCCTTTTTTTTATTCTTCTTACAACCAGTGTCAATATCTTATAGACGCTTGTTTTTCATATACATAAAAGTTCTGTTCACGTTAAGGGTAACCTCCATACAGAACCAAAGCCCACTTTGTGAATTTGGTAAGTAAAATTTTTTTATTTATTGAGACCACTTTATCTGAATCGGCAAAAAACCTAAACTACTTGGATCTGTATTCTGTCGACTAAGTTTTCCCGAATCAAGAAAGCTGCATAAAGGATACGGTCTTAAAGGTGTACATAATGTCAAAAAGTCTTTAGAGTTTCAGAAAATTGCTTCAAACTAATATTTTTCAAAGTAAATCAAATATGAAAATCGATTCTATAGAATTGCCCAAAAATCAGTACACAAAATTTGAGCGTGTCAAGAAATAAAAAAATTGTTCGTGTTGCTTTTGGAATAAGTCTCAGTCTCAAACTTAAAAGTTTTCCGTCTTTCTATATAATCTAGTCAAATTTCATTAAGATTGTGATGCGCAAGCGTTTTCTGTGTCACCCCGCAGTATGACTAGATTATATATAGTACATAGCCGGAAAACTTTTAAATTGTGGCCTTTATATTGAGTTTGCAAGCTATAAAAACTGTTTGACTTTCTGTAAAAATAGACATAAAAATGCATCAACTAATGTATATTCCAAAGATATAGATACATTTGTATCTACTTTGTAGCTTTCCAGCTGCATTTGTTGCATATTGCTGCACTAAGACTGCATGCAACAGTCGGCGATAAAACTTTTGACAATATTGTGCTTAATGCGCAAAAGTTGCGCTGTAATTTAAGAACAATTTTATTTCGAAACTTTTGTTTTTTTTTTTTTACAATTTTGTGTGTTTATTGTCGCAATGTCAACAAACTTTTCTTTTGAACAAGCGCTTCTTTGTACCCTTCACACATAATGTAAAAGGCGTATTATCGGCTTGTCGAAAATTTCGTTTTGTATTCAAAAAGGCATCCCTTAAAGTATATATAGTACATAAATATAGTATATTCTTGTTTAGCTAGACAAGACGAGTTGTTCTAGCTATGTCCGTCTGTCTGATTGCTGGTATGTATTTTACATGCGAATTTACTTGTATAGATTTCAAACTGAAACTATGTATAGAGACTCATGTTTTTTTGTAAGCAGATAGATTGATTTGTAGTGCGGCAAATCCAACTCTCACTTACGAGTTTTTATAGAAAATGGTTATTCTCACTTGTTTTAGATTTTGATCGGAATCGATTTCGTAAAAATGTTCCGTTTTTTACTTTTAAAACGATTTTTCGATTAGTTCACATTGAAATTTGTTTCTATGAAAATCGTATTCGTAGTTCTTCTAAACTTGAAACAAGGGAGTATTTTAACGAAATCGATTCCGATCATTTTATTCGGATCGAAATCTTTACCAGTGGGGATTACATCTAAAGGCTTGGCTGCTTATGTATAACTGGGGCCATGAGAACAACACCAACGGCGGCAACTGGCATAAGAGTCTTAAAAGTTCTAAACGGCTATGAATTTAGAAACAAATTCACGCTCGAATGCCAGGAGAACTTCAACATCCTGATTAATTTAAATAGGGTTCGCCTGATATGGATATCAGGACACAGGATATTAGCAGGCAAAGAGGAAGCTGATGAACAAGCCAGGAAATGTGCCACAATTTCTTTTGTGTGTTTTCAGGCCCTCTCTACGGCTTCTACAAGCAGAACTAAAATCAGATTATAACAAACTGGATCAACAAAGCCACTATAAAACCGTACTTTTAAAATTTAAAAGGTCTAAGAACCACAAAAAAAAAACTCCTTAATTTTCACAAAACAAAAAGTGAAAAAGCAATAGCCATGAGTAAAAATGATCTTAGAACACTATGTGGGGCTACTACAGACCACGCCAAATGTAACTACCAGCTACACAAAATGGGTTTAGCACCCATTTAATATGTAAATATTGCTGCGAGGAAGAAGAAAACATGCTGCACTTAATAGCCACGTACGCCGCAATTGTGCGAATTATTCTGCCTATTCTAGGTAAAGTCAAAATAGAAGAGATTAATTACGGGAACATTTCCCATAAAAACCTCGTGAAATTCTTAACACAAATCCAGGACCTATAGGGACACAAAGGATGCACAATAGACCAACCTTTGGTCACAGTGCGTGGGCGCATTAGTATGTACCTGGTTCATGTACTCCATTAGTAGAATTAAGCAAATTTCAAACTTGATATGGATGTTATTATGTGTTCAATATTCTTCAGGATTAGGCGACTAAAGCATGTAGATTATATACACATTATTATCAAATATAGGGTTTACATTGCCTGCATGGTATTTATTTAACTCTTTGGTAAAGAAAACTGGTAAGAAATGGCTCCTGAATGTCTACTTTTTTTCATTTATAAAAAGATTTTTCAGAGTATCAAAGCTTCGGTTGCAGCGCAGTTAACGTTTTTCCATGATTTTTCTTGTTGTTATTTTATGAGACCAACAATCAGTTTATAATTTCCTAAAGACATACAGTTTATTTTGAAAAAAATATTGATTGAAATCATTAGAGCAATGAATTGAAGCGCTTGAGGCGCGATTGAACCAATTCAAATCAATTGACCCAAATCATTTTGAATGTTATGCGATACAGCTGTAGATATAAGTGCACTTGAGTAACTTGAAAACTGAGCAGCACAAATATTAAAAACTAATGGAAAGCCAGAGCACACATTATGTACTTTATGCTGCTAAAAGAGCTGCAGTGCAGCCATGCGCCACCCTGATTAAAGTAGAAAGAAGCTAGCAGCAGGGAAGCACCCAGTGTGGATTTCTGTTGTGTTGTTGTTGTTGTTGTTGTTGTCAATTAGAAGTCAAGCGCAAAGAATTTTTCCCATTTCAAAAATTCCAAGAAATGGCAAGCAATTCAATATCTAGTATGGTTTAGTAAAGTGCTGTGGTATAATTTGGACATTGAATGGTAGACGAGGGCGTGAGCGCTATGGCGTACAAGGGGCTCGGTACACTGTGTGGTGGTAAGTGCTGGAACAACGTCAGCATTTCATTTTATTATCTTATCGGCTTATCTAAATAATTTGCGCTGTTCTCTGACTGTCGACTTTATTTGTGCTGTCAGTGTTAGTTGTTGTTGTTGCTGTTGTTGCTGTTGTTTTTGTATCTGTAATTAATCCATTGCAGTATCTGTTTCAATGCCGCATGTGACTTTACTACTATTGTTGTACTGCGGTTTATCTATGACATTCGCAAATATGCGCTGCCATTCGTCCATTTAATCTAATGCAGTCAATTGGGATTAACGTAAGGGGTAGGTCGCGCGAGCGCCAATCGAAGCGTCAATAACGTTAAAATGCCCTTGCCCGGTTGCCCCTGAGCAATACTATGCAACGGCACATGGAGGCGAAACCCTAGAAGAGCAAAAATCTCAGTGACATGTGAAAACGTCGTGCTGCAATGCGGAAGTAGTTGAACAACATCAACAAAAATAAAAACAACAACAAAATGCGTAGCTCAAGTCACGCTGCGTTCTAAAGCGCTTTTAAAGCTGTCTTCACCATCGACAACTAAGGCGATGATTCAACTGAGCGTAAACAGTGTCAATCTTTGACAATTGACGTCCATTACCACTTTATGGGCGCCACTAATTGATGTCAATTAATGCAGACATACAAAACTATGACATCCTCCCTCGATTCTAATGTTCTCTTTAACCCACAAAAAAATTATTTGCCTTGAAACAACCACCCTCGTGTGTAAACACTTCATTTAAACTTGTTCTTGAGTAAACATTAGAGCATTCATATTGATGTTCTTGAATGCATTTGTAGCATCTTAAACTACTTACTTCTACTTTAAGTCAGTAGTACATATATCTACTGCAATTGCTGCATCTAGGGTTATCTATAATAAATTTATAGCAAGTTGTAGTTATTACGCTTGCATTTATCACTCCCGTGCCTTACCGTCTTTAACCATCATCACAGACAATTGTAGCTCATTGCACAGCACACGCCCAGTGCTGTCTCCATCTCTGCGTCCCTGTCTCTCTGTTTGCGTTTTAACATTAAATCAACAATACTTGTAGATACATTTTGTAGTTCTTCAGCACTCAAGCGCGCGTCCAAAGTCCAAACCGTGCAATGCTGTTCTGCAGTTTGAAGTTAAGCAATCGTTGTGCCTATGCTTTCTTCTTTTTTTTCTCTTTTTGTTCTGTTTAGTCTTGTTGTGCAGTTTTTGCTACAGCACTTACTCGTAGATACTTCTATATATTCACTATATCTAGTTCTTTTGGCTGATATTGCTGATGCAGTGGCTGTCATCTATACAATAAATATATCTAGAATGCTTGTTTTACTGTTGTACTATAAGCGCGCCTTTGCTTACACGATGCTCTTCTATGCATGTTGATAGTTAGCATTATTAATTTATTGTAAAACTTGCAACACTAGGTAAAAAATCTAGAAAACTCATGTACATACATTCTTGGTTCCTAATACTGCGCTAGTAGAGTTCATATAAGTTGTTTTTGAAGTGAGTACATTCTGTCAACACATTACCGGGAATTGATCAATCAAACACAAAATGATTATTACGAGTATTTACCCAAATTTATTGTATTGCCTTCAAAACAGGCCCCTTAGGAAGTAATACACTTATGCCAACGAATAATCCAATCCAATTTTCGGAATAGACTTCAATTCTCGCCGCGAATTCTCTCTTATGATTTCTATCAACTGAAAACGGGTGCCTCGAAGTGGTAACATCAGCTTTGGAAAGATATAAAAGTCGGTCACAGCCATATCAGGTGAAGACGATGGTTCTTCGATGGTATTTGTTGAGTATTTGGTCAAACTAGTAAACCCATTTCTCAACACCAGTTGCAATGCGTTTTATGTATGTGGACTCGGAATTGACTCGTTCAATCATGTCTTCAGCGACCTTTATGCGATTGAGTTTTTGAAGAAAATTGAGGTCTTTCGGAACTTTTCGAGCGGCAATGCATTTAATGCCCCACCAATCGTTTAAAATGGTATGTATTATTCTTTATTGCATGGACCGATGTTAGATTAGAAAGTGGTCTCATACAAATTTGGTCGTTTTATCAAACTCATAAGTTGCCATAAACAAATACCGATTTTGGAGTCGGTTTTCATTCGCTTGCGAACACTTGTAACTATACGCGGGATTAACAAAAATCTTCCGCTGAGTTGCTGATATATTATTTGTTCGTAGAAAATGAAAAAATGGTAGACGCTTCACAATTGTTTTATGACATTAAATTTTTTTACTTCAAGAAATTCGATCGGCATTGAGAACCGAGAAAACGTAAAAATACTGATTTTTCTTAAGGAATGCCAAGAAAGAAATTTTTTACGCAATTCATAACGGCTTTCATCCTTTTAAACTGTTTCCAAGTTCATTAAAATATTCGAAGTTGCAGATTGTGGGTAGAGGACGAGTTTAGAAAAGGTCCTCAAAATGTAGAAATGTGGACCTGGTAAAGAATACAGTCGACGACAATTCAGGATTGCCACAAGAAATAAGTGCTGATGTATGGCATGTTGATGTCGAATATTGAACAATGTTCTGCTCTATACGAAAAAATCTGCTCGATGGATTCCACAGATTTCGAATGAGGTTCAAAAAGAGCTCGTTTTTCCCAATATATCCTAAGGAAATTCTAAGACAGAAGTTTTAACAACTTTAATAAAGTCGTAACTGGTGATGAAGCCAGGTTTTATAAGTACAAAAACAACAGTTCTGTTAATATAGAACAGAAAAGAAGAAAATCAAACAATTAAACCCAAACAGTAAAAGTGAATAACAAAAGTTGTGATGTCTATTTACTTCACCGGAGCAAAAATTGTAGGTGCTATACCCTTGAATACTGGTCAGACAGTAACTGCAAAATGGTATTCTAAAGATTTCTTACCAATAGTTTTCGAAAATATTTTGATAAACTGCAAAAAAGAGGAACTGCGTCGCTACTTTTTACATCATGATAATACACTGCATAAAGTACAAGTAACTTTATTCTGAAGTATGTACAAGTAACTTTAATCTCAGGCAACGAAGAAATTCGCAAATTTCTTTGTTGCCAGACATTTCTAGCTATTTCAAAAAATTTAAAAAACATTGAAGGAGAAAATCCTTTAGTGATGAAGTTGTAGCATGTTAAAATTGAGAAGCTACAAAAGCACAATTTTTAAGACTGTTTTTTTTTTTGTAGAAATTGTATAAATTAATAAAAATAATGCATTAGCTATCTAAATATTTTCCATTATAAGTTTTGAGTCAAATACTGATATGAAAAAGTTTCAATTTTATTTCTAAAGGGTATTACAAGTGTGGTTTTGTTGAGCCTAATGTTTTCTCTGTGTTTATTACAATACATTTCTTTAATTTGTTGTTGTTGTATTTGTTTTGGTTGTTGTAAATCAACTAAGTCTGCCGCAGCTCGACTCGACTCGACCGTGCACTGAAAACGCGTTGAGTTGTCGTCCACAACCATTGTTGGCGTGGTCGGTCGTCTTGGTGCTCTCCATTAAATTATGGTTTCATTATTATTTATTGCCTTTGGATTTTTTTTTTCTCTGGCCCTTTTTTCTTATATGTCTATATAGTTACTTTGTTGCTTTATAGCAAGACTTCATAGATTTTATTGATGGTGTTGTTCTTGTATGGTATAGAACAACAAACTGCAACAAACTCAATCATTTGAAAATCAATCGCATTCGATTGACTTCGAAAATTGCGCATCAAAGTCAAATGACGACGACGATGGATAATAATGGAGGCGGGATACGTTGAGATGCTGATGCTAAGCGGGAAATATATACTTTGTTTAGATACTTTGCAGCAGCATGTGTGTACTATCTTATGATTGGCATATGTTGTTTTTGTGTGTATCTGCTGCTTGTTATTGTCGATTTCTTTAATATTATAAACATTTTTATAAACTAGCTGAATATTTGTACGAAATACACGTAAAACGAAATCAAAGCAAAACGACGCAAGCCAAATTTCACTGTCAGATAAATAATAAGACGAAATTTAATTTTGAAAATAAATAACATTTTTTATAATATGACAAATGCAAAAAAGTATATATATATATTTATATATAAAAGAAAGACTAAAGTAGAAAACAGTCGCAAATAAAAATTTGCAAACAGACGAAAAATTTACTGGGTCAGTAAAAACATGCACGCTGTGAAAAATTCACATATAGTCTGAGATACATTACATGTACATATGTAGATACATTTGTATTTAGCTGAAGCGTGTTTTTTTTAGATGTGGAGAACTTTGAATTGAATTAAAATACTGACTTTACATAATTTCAAACTAAAAATTTGCTTTTATTAGAAAGCACAAACTCCAGGAAAACAATTGATTTGGTCCATTTAGAGAAATAATGCATTCGCTATATGTTTCCTTCAGTAAGTCATGTGGCGCCGTCCAGTTGGAGAAACATCTCAATTCAATTGGAGCGCGAACAAATCGCTAAACATGACTCTATAGCTTTCGTAACGTTCCCACCGGCTACATTTTTAAAACAGCAAGGACCAAAGATTCCAACGGCCTATAAAGCGCACCAAACAGTGATATTGTGGATATATAATGGTGCCTCGAGAATCTCTTGTGGATTTTTTTCACTACAAAAGAAAAAATAATCCTCATCACTGTACAAAATATTGCGTTAAGACTGTTGATTGACTTCCAGTTGATTTTCTGCCCATTGACCGATCGTGCGACGCAAACGATGGTTAGTCGGCTTTAATTCTTCAACTAGCTGAATCTTATATGGTCGTATGCCGAGATCTTTACGAAAACATTTTCCATATAGTGTATGCACACAGCTCCAATTACTGTGCGCGATGGTGGATCGACTCATTTAGATCCTTCTCAATACTACGCTCTACAGGAGCAATTGTTTCCACGGTGCACACTGTACTACGTCTCTGAAGATGTGCATTCTCATTCAGAGTACACGTTGTTCGAAAACGATCCATGTTTAATCAAATTAGTCGCTCGGATGCACGATTATGTCGATCGTAAAATAAACATAGCGCACGAACTGCACCACGATTTTCGAAATAATTAAAATTTATACAAATTTATACGTTTTTCTGGTATAAGTCTATTAGAATGAGAATAGCGTTGCCAGATCTTACCAATTTATGACAGTTTTATTCATGTCGGAAAATTGAACCTCAAAAAGAAAAAAGAACACCCTATATTTATCTATGTAGAAAGCACTTTTCCTTTAGGCAATCAACAAAGTTGCCAGCGATTTATATTTCCGCTTGCAACATTTTGGCGGCACGCAACAAAGTTTCCAAAGCATCGACGATGTTTTTCCATTTTTCATGTATCGTAGCTGCTCTGATAATTAAACGCAAAGATCTACAAATAGACGCACAAATGAACAGATACTCTTTGTCTCATCTCATAGAGGAGAAGGTGAAGCAGCGGAAGGTTGATAACCTGCTGATCCCACCTGCTGCTCTAACCCCTTCCACAGCTTAAGGAGTAAAACTGATCGAACAATTGTCTGTGCTTCGCGCTTGTTTGAATTTTTAAGCTGCTTAATGATTCTCGCTTTTTATTTTAATAAATATTTCATTGGAAGAACTCAGCATTGTAGAAGTTGGCATAAACAACGCTTTAAGCATTGCGGCGAAGTTAACTTCGCCAGTGTATTGCACAAATAATGAAATCAATAAGATACGCCAAAGAATTCGTCAATAATAATTATCGAACAAAGACTTAATGAGTATTATGGCTTATGGTACAAATACATACGGAGTAGATACGTATATCCAAAAGCTGAACCAAGTAAATATGTACATAAATACTCTTACGCTTATAAATGTCTTAAGTGGCTGGAATGTGTGTATTGCGTCGTAAATCAAACTCAAACGAAAGGCGTTTTCCTGCATTTCTCTCTTACCTTTTCATAACTTTTCCAAGGAATACATTATGAGGTAGTACGCGCTATGCATATGCAATTATCTTAAACTATTTGGATGTATCTACGAAAATACATATGTATGTATATTGTACTTACATGATTGAGTTGCGCTGCAACTTTGGCGTGCTCCTCCTGATAGGCCTTGCGTGCCTTTCGTTTATCCTGTGACAAATGCGAAAGTTTTTCGCAAACGACATCAAGCAGTTCGGCATTGCTGCGGAACTGTTTGGCCTGTTGATCCAGTTCGTCCATGTAGGAGCGCCATGATTTCGTTATGAGACTGCCTGGAAGTTGAGAAAAAAATTGTAAAGAATTTTAAATATGCAGTTTTAACAGGTGAATTGTAGCTCAGATACTTATACATGTATGTATATACTTTATATAAAGGATTAGTCAACTGATTTTATGTATTGCCTAATTTTTAAGCACTTCATTTAAATATGAGTCAAATGAATACTTGAAATATGATTGTTTGTCTGTGGTCTTACTTAGGCTACCACAATTGGGACGAAGGTTCACTGGGAGGTAGAAGATTACAGTATCAAGAAGTTTGCTGCAGAAGTTTGTACATAAAACGACATATTTAGTAAGGATTGTATGTCGATTAAGCAAAATTTCTGTTATGAAAGTGCTTCGAAGGGGTACAGAACTTCTCCTAAATAACGTCGATAAGAATTAAATGCATGCATTATGCTGATTCCAACTAGGGTTAAGATCCCAATTGAGCCTTGTTTAAAAGGAAGTACTCAGCACCAGAGATAGTAGCTAAAGGTGGCTAGTGGTGTCCGCTACCAATTCTTTCCAGGAAAATGCGACATGCTTTGGCAGCTACAATTACCAGTGGTACTGGCATCGAAGCTGGACATGAGTCCACTCATGTATATGTAAAGGTGGACTGAGAACAAGTAAAACAATTTTGGGTGAATAATGGCAGCTTTTGTATAATACTCCCTATCACGAAAATCAGTCATTAAATCCATATTTTTCGTAAAAATAATAATATTGTAATCTGTGACGAATTTTAATGATATATTCGAACTGATCATATACTATGTATAAATTAGTTAGTTAGTTCAGCGCAACGGTCTACGCGTCCATTTCCACGAAAAGACGAACACACAAAGGGCCAATACCTAGCGTACCCGACGTGCGCTGGTAAGTTTTTGTGTTCCGCTTATATGGAGCAGCTTGACGAGTCGAATCAAACTAACCACGGCCGTCTGTTTGTTTCGGATTTTGTATGAACAACTTTTTCATTAGAGTCAACATTAACTTTTTACTCGATATCGTGGCCTTTAATGGACGGAAGCTTCAGATAGTTTTGACCAAATCATCTTAACAATGGCATGAAGGCGTATGAAGACGTATTGAAGCACCGAAGTTAAGCTTTTTTTTCTTGTTATAAATAATAATATTACTCTCGGCAAAGCCCTTATCCGCAGTGAAAGTCCCGTCAAAATCAGTTCAGCCGTTTCGGAGATAAGCCCGGACAAACAGACAGGCAAAAATTAAAAACAAAAACGCTTGTTTACTTTTTGATAATGTTCAAATAACCATATCAACTTCAAAAAAGCATTTGTTTCAAAATTATAGACAAACACTTCAAATATACTTATTTACGTATAAATATTATTTTTATCCCACTGATCTAAAGAGGGTTGTGGTTTTTGAGTGTATGTATGTATGCCTGAATATTATTGGGCACGTTCTGTAGCATAAGCGGTTTCATATATTTTGAAATACATATAAGAATAGGATCTGCCAATAAAGAAAAGGAGATGGTTCTTTTTTTTAATTTTTTTGATATTACTGTAGGCCTTGAAATACTTGATGGATTTTAAATTAAAAAAAAAAAAACAGAATCTTTTCTTTATATAAAAATGTTTTACTCTATATCACTACCATAATGAAGACGAATCTAACGGTACCTCATATATTAAATTCATTGAGCCGTTTAGGCTAAAAAGTGTGCAAAAGCATATACAAGAATATACTTGTTTTTTTTTTTTTGTTTAACACCCGACAGAAGCGAATCTCTCTCCTTTTTCTTTTTTTGCATACCAATATTTTGCTTTTTTATACAATTCACACATAGTGTGAAATGTTATTATCAATTTATGTGAAAGATTGTAACGCATTAAAGGAGCCATCGTAGACCCCATAAAGTATATATATTCTTGACCAGCTCGACGTGACGAATCGATATAGCCATGTCCGTCTGTCTGTCCGACTATATGTTGTTGCAGTTGAAATTTTGCACGTACACTTTTTTTATTGCAGTTTAATAGAGTGTCAAGATTGACACCGCACGCCCACTTTTTGACTTTTTGTATGAAAAACATTTTTATTGTAGTCAATATCAACTTAATAATTGATATAGTAACTTAAAGTTGACGGATGCTTGACATACACATTAATGGGTGAGATCCGCCCACTATTTGGGGTAGCTCCCATACAAACCTATGGTCCACTTTTGACTTTTTGTAAGAAAAACTTTTTTATTAAAGTCAATATTAGGTTGAAATGCGATATGGATCTTTTAAGAGACAGCCGCTAAACATACATAGACAATTGGGCATGGCCCACCCACTTTTTGAGGTAGCCCCCATACAAACTCATCGTGCAATTTTGGGTTTTTAATGAAAAAATACTTCATTTAGATCAATATTAGCTTGTTAATAATTCCTTTTTATATTAGAAAATTGACAAGAATTTCGCAATTTTAATTCACTTGTAATTGACAGTGTGAAATTCATAGTGCAGGGTGTAATAAATTCACTTTATAATAAATGGAAAGAAACCTTGAACCAAAGCCGCCGCTATTCTTTTCGAAACACATTATTTAAAAATTTTTAATTTACACCAAATTTATCTACAAAACATTCCTATATATTTAAAATTGTTTCTATTCGTAAAGTTAAGGAGGTACCCTAATCTGAATCCGAAACACGTAGCTAAACATTCTTTGTGAACAAAAAGTTATTGTTTTGTACTCTTCACACATCGAAAAATATTTCTCAATATAAAAATTACCTTGTTCCAGCTAAATATTCATATTACAATCATTATACTTTCTAGTAAAGTGTATAAGTTAAGTCTTGATAGTGTGCGGTAGGCATGGTGCGTGCCTGATGAGCTCGATTATAGGTAAAGTACTTTAAAACGATGTCCAATAATATGAGTTTGAAGATGAAGCTGAATCTATCAAAAACTACTGGGTGCTAATATGATTTTCTACAGATAAAATTATTTCCATGGCTGGAATGTGTTAATATACCATTTATTTTATGATCTGGTGTATGGAAAGATCTACTGATTCGAATCAGTCGTTACGGTTCGCAGCCAAAAAAAGAATAGTATTGGAATATTCGAAACCAAGACAGTGCCAGATTTTTATAAAAAAAAAACCGCACCGCAATTCGGGTTTAGCGAATTATAAGTTCAATTTAGTATGAGTATATGCAATTATGTATATGTAATTATGTATGCACTCGTGTTTTATAACCCTGTGTTAAGCTATATCTATTAGTATGTATGTAAATAGCGAGCTAGCTAGCTACTACGCCAAGTTTTTATAACATTCCTAAGATTTATAATGTTTTTATCGTATATACAATAACAAAAAACATCTTTTCAGCTTTACAATTTTAAATGAGCATGCATTTTAGCGCTCAAGTTCATGGCCAAGGTGAAATTATTCGCGCTGCTATTAATTTAATTTCCAAAATAAAAATAAAAGCAAAATGATAGAGAAAATTCGAAAAAAAAAACGCGAATAATATCGAAACTGCAGCAAAGCGACGAAATACTTGTAGAACAGCTGCACTTGAACTTTCAGCAAATGCACTAAATAATTTAGAGCAATTATTATTTGTTAAGCGTTTTTGCACTTGCAGGCATCAGATACATTTTGTATCTTTCTATTTCCACTGTACTAGCTTTAAGCGGCATAAGCGTTTTGCAGCTTCAGATGCTGACAATAAAATTGGTGCACAAGGCAAGGTGATTAGCTACAACATGCAGTCGTTTGAGTCAAGTTTAAGTATCTTTGAGATACTCTTTGGCAGTGGCAACTGTGCAGTTTTTGGCAAGCAAAATAATTTGGCGCCTGTGATTGCGATCGCAGTGCAACAATTACCATTATACTTGTAGTTGCAATGTATCTGTCCGTTTACATACATACTCGTATTTGTATTATACATATATATCTGTGTATCAATGTATCTACAAGTATTGTATCTGACGCTAACGCTGCTGTCCAGCAAGTAGCTATAATTTTTACTTATTTTACAGCACGCCATATACAAAATAACAGCATGGACCACCACCACTGCTCCTCACATTTCGACTGGTTTCTATCGTAACGATTGTCTCTGGAAGAAAACATGCATTTATGCTATATGTCGAATGCGAAAATGAATGCGATCGAGTCACGCGATAGCGCCACGGCAAAATGACATCCCCTTGGCTCGACACGCTTCCTTCGGTCACACCTTCTCCATTTGCAAAAGCAAAGGCAGCGGCAGATTGCCAAAAAAAAATAAAATCGAAATATTATGCGCCGCATGCGATGCGATCTAAGCGACAACAACAACAACAACAACAACAAAAATTGTCTCCAATCTTCGGCGCAATAAAATTCAAAGTGGCAGCCATAAAAATAAATAAGGGCGCTGCGCCTGCCAATACGCTTTGCCTAGCCTGGGCGTCTAAGCTGGCTAAAGCGCTGGCGACAAATCGCCAATGACAAAATTCAAAAGTGAAAGTTACATGAAATGATATACATATTGCAAATGCCCGACAACGTACCGTTTTGAGATGCATAGATTCGAGTTGTTTTAATATAATTATACTCGTATTTGTAGATATACTCGTATTTGTCGATATATAAAAACACATAATGCTTGGTTAAAACTTCTTGATCATCTGATCACATTTCATATACAATACATGTGCCATAAAAGAGTAATAGTGCGTATTGAACTCAAATATTTTAGGTGCTCTATTCAAACTAATGTCAATAAATTTATTATACAGATTATTATTGAGATCCGCATGGAGCAATATGCTCTAGTGTTATAGGGAGAGAGTCCTGTAGACATTTGGATATGTACCACTGAGGAAGCTTCGTTCCTGAGTCTTGACACATGGGGTTATATTTCGGTTTGTCTTTCTCTTACATTTATAATCACTTTGCACAATACAGCCCAAATCAAGCTGTTACAACAACAACGAACCATTGAATACTCGATTCTTTCGAATTATATCCACTACAATATTCAAATATGTTCTTGTTCGAGACGTCGCACTCGACGTCCGCTGATAACAGATCAGTTATTTTTTACAGCTTTTCTAAACTTTATTGAATCCCGTCGTTTTATTGTGCAACAAGAAGGTAAACCAAACGATTCGGAAAAGTCACTAATGCAAAGTTTTCCCATACGGGTGTATGGTGTTCTAACTTTCGTACTACATTTCAGAAAGAAATTCAAAATTATCATCTCTCATTAAACTTCATTGAGGTACTCGTTAAAACAAAAGTAAAAGCTTACTGAATCTTTTAAATAAGGATTAACTTACTTCTGCATAGATTAAAAATGCCATATCGAAAAGCGGCTTAGATATATTAATTTCTATGTAGATGTTTGTAAATATTTACAATTTGCGATGGTAGCTTTATAAAGTGCACAATAAAATTGACGTCCAACTTATAAGCACGTCATTCAGATACGCCTTTGTCGGCTTTAAAGTGGAACCATTTTTACAATGAAATTCTGCATATAATTTCCAAAACAATGTTGCATGTAGATGTACATATAAACAATAAAAAGTTTAATGAAATACACATATTTTTAGCTTACCTTGTAATTCATCGGCACGATCAATTTTTAAGCCTTGCTGTGCAACGGCGGTTAAGCTAAGCGCATACTCCTTGTCGCATTTGGCTTTTAATTGTATGGAGCGTTTCATTGTCTCCATCAGACGCAACTCGGCATCCTGACGTACAATCAGTGCCTCGTGCGCAGCACGTCCTTGCAACGCCGACGAGAAACCCATGGTTACTAAATATATTTTTGTTCTTGTTTTTTATTTGTTGTTCTGTTGGAAATTTGCTTAAAGCCACACCAAAATATCTCAAATTGCAATTGGTGATTTCTGCTTAAGCGCGCATCTTTTGCTGCGATATGTTGCAATTTGTCGTCATGAATGACGTCGTTGTTGGTGATGGCAAGATACACATGGTGCACACTTGTTGCACACTACGCGTAGATACGCACTAAATATACAGATATATTAATGTATAGCACTTTCAGATACTTTTTGGCATCTAAATGTGCTTTGTTTTTTCTTTTATTTTTTACTCAAGTGGCTGTTTCACTTTACGAAATTTTCTGCGTAGCTGTGTAAAAAGTGTCACCAGCTTCTTTTAAATTAATTATTTTTGTCACACACTCGCGCACATACACACAGTGTAGCACAAACAGATACCAAAAACGCGCTGAGAACGCTTTGCGAAATTCACTAAAAAAAGAGCAGCGTAGAAATTGAAGTGTTGTGCCAAAAACTTTTTTTCTTCACTTTTCTTAATTTTTTTTTTTTGTTTTTTTCTGAAATTTATTTTATTTTATTTTGGTTTTGTTTTTGTAATTAATGCTGTACAAACTTTCACATTGGATTCTGCTGTTTTGGATTTTTACTTATTGCGTTTATTTGTGATGTAGATACTTTTTTTTATTTATTATTTTTGCTGTTGTAGAACACTTGGTTATAGTTGTAGATAGTACTTTGAAACTGTTATGAGTTTTTAAAAACAAATTTATTAGTTAAATTAAAAAAAAAACACAAATAATAATAATTGTAAATATTTCGACTTATTGCTTTTGTCTAAGATGTAGATACGTTTTATTTGTTATTGTTGCTGTTGTACAAAACTTGTTAATTAAGTCGCTTAGAATTACTATTACTCATGGGTATACTGCAAAGAGTTTCAATTTACTTAGAAAAACCCAAATTTAAAATTAATATAAATATTTCTGCTTATTGAATTTATCTAAGATAGATAGAGATACTATTAAACTTGTTAATTAAAACGGTAACAGTCATTTCAATGAGTTTTAAACACCTTATGCTAAGAAAACTTCAAAATTTAAATGTACTATATAGTTAGGTACGTAACTAAATACTCGTAAATAAAGAATCTACAAGTTTACTATAAAGTATCTACAAGTATATTTTGTTTTTTTTTTCTTATATAGTTGAACTTTAGCCAGTTATGCTTGTTATTGTTTTTGTGGCAGCTACATACAGCTGTACCGTGTTTGACTTTTCAATTGTTGTTTTTGTTGTGCTTCTTGTTGCATGAGTTGTTGTTATTGTTGAATCTCAAAGAAAAACTTGTTTTTCCGCGCAGACAAAACATAACCAAGAGGGAGCGCAAACAAGTATATAAAAAAATTATCGTTTAGGCCAACAAGCAGTTAAGAAAAAAAAAAAAAATTGAGTCAAATCATATTAAAGGAACACGCATACATGTGCATAAATGTATCTTACAGATAGTTGCCGCTCGCTGCACTTTAAGCAATAAGAAACGCCAGCGGCGGTGGCGGCGGCAGCAACAACAAAAACAACGAAAACAAACCGTAAGATAACTTCTGACGTCGTAAGTAAGTAGATGCCAGAGAGTGAAGAAAAAAACCAATGCGCAGCATAAACGGGTTAAGGAAGGCAACAAAAAAAAAAAAAAAAAATAAATAAATAAATAAAGATGAAAAAAGAAAACAAAAAAAAAACGTATTCGAAAATAAAAGAAAAGATAAAAGCACTAAAAAGAGCAACAACTACAGGCAGTGGCAACAACAAGTCCAACAAGAACAAAGAGCCTACGAAAAACGATGCCAGCCACAAACGGCCGCAGGAGATTTCGTAGGAACGCTTCATATAGTATCTTCATGCATGTACATACATATGTATGTATATAGTCCGAGTAGAAGCGTGAATCCTAAGCTGCTGAGCACAGGCATAAATCTCAAGTTTGAAAAAAAAAAATAAAAATAAATAAACCCAAACAGAATCACATCACTAGCACGTTCTTTTGATGGTTTTTTTGTATTTTTTTAAACCACAGGCCGCCTTCGATTAGCGCCAACGCTTCTGCGCTGCTTTGTTTTGTTCTCTTTTGCACACTCGATCTGTCTATATTTGGCTAATAAGATATAGTATACGTACAAATTTACACTAATCACATAAAATCACTTTAATTTCGCATATGTATCTAGAACTAGTGCATGCACTATACTATACTATGTTATACTATCAATGCAAGTTACAAGTGTACGCTGATTTGAAATTGTTTGCAACACGCACGTTTTCGTTTGTATCTTTGTTTTTTGTTTTCACCGTCTTTAACTTCAGATACTTGAACACGCCGCGCAATACAACCGCTGCCGATGAATGCCGCACACGAAATGAATGGCATACGAATGAAATTGTATTGAACATGTAGAAACAAATGGAAATGAAACCACAAAGCAGATACAAGATACTTTTCAAACATAAGAGCGCACGATTGAGAGCATTCGTGCAATATGCAACCCAGCAAACATAAAGAGTTTAATTGTATCTTGTGGATACGCAACAATAAGCTAGCATCACTCTTTCACATGTAGCTGCGAAATGTGCTGTCTACAAATTAAATTATATTTCACGAGCAAAGGTTAATAAAATCAATTTGAATTCATATAAACTAAACTGAATTCGACTTTCTCTTTCCTTGATAAATGTTCATTTATAAATCTAGCAATACGCCGACATATTTCTTGAAACATTTTAGCAAAATAATTAGGCTAGAACATTTGCCGCCAACAGATACCGCCGCAGACGAACACAAAACAACAAAATCTGTGGTGGTAACGATGATGTGGGACACTAATTTCAAAACAAAACAAAATGTATCTAAATATATTCAACATCAAGCGCATAGTAGCTGGTATCGCTTCATAAATATTTTTAGCAGCGCGGTTTTTGGCTTACTATATGAAGAATATATCGTAGGTATGTACATAAAAGTATAGAAGGCATACATAAATCTCTTTAAATGCACTCGTTGTCATTTAGAATTCTATTCATTAAAGCTGAAAAACAAAAGAAGTTTTAAAGACACTACGACAGCGAGTCGCTATCGTAATTCTTCAATCAACTCGAATTAAGAATGATGTGCATAAATTATGGCGAAATTATTGATAAGTTCAAAAGCGCGCTGAACTCTTTACTCTTTACTTTAAAGCGAGGGCAGTTTCAAAATTCATTAACAATTTTATGAAATACATTTTGTAATATTTAAAAAGAATTGAGTGTGCGAATTGATTTAGTTAAAGTAAAAACCGAAATTGAACTTGGCCTAGCATTCATTCTTTGCATATTCTACGAATTAGGTAGATGAATGTATTAAAAAGGAAAATTTAAAGGCGAAATTTTCAACAGGAATTAAGCTTTCGCTTATGCCCAAGAAAATTGCTATTGTTATATAGGGAAAGAAGATGCACTCCATCTATGGGAAGTACATCGTTGCTTAGAATGTGCATTTGTGTTTGTAAGAAGATCTGGTAGTGACAGTCCAGTAATATGCATGTAGGGTCATAAGAAACAATGTGGCTCACATCTACTGATATACAAGAGTACACGACCATATTTTTACCCGACTGCTCTAAGGAGGATAACCTTTTAAGTGTGTGATCTATATATAGTGTGTATCTATATATACCTGCGAATTCTTTGACACGCTCTGTAGCCTAAGCGGCTCGATGGATTTTGACATATAAGGTATCGTTAGATTTGTCTTGATTACGTGACATAGGCTATAATTCTTTACTTTATCAGAACGACGAGACGAGTCGATCTAGCCATGTTCGTCTGTCTGTCTGGATGTTGTTGCGCATTTTTTGGGCACCAATTTTTAAAATATTCAGTTGTAAGTCGGCATATAGACTTCCTTTTATTGCAGTTGAATATAGTATAAAAATTGACATGCCACACCCCCATACAAGCCAACCCCAAACTTTCGATTTTTGTATTGCTGGCAATATCACCTTAAAAATTGAAATGGTAGCGTCTTATGAAGGGATTCTTCACATATATATCAATTGGTGTGATCTACCCACTTTTCGAGGTAGCTTACATAGAAACCAGACGCCGACTTTTGCCTTTTGTATGGAAAACATTTTTATTGCAGTCAAAATCTATGTGAAATATACATGACGGCTTTTTATGGAAGGATGCTTTACATAAATATCAAAGGACATGTCACGCTCACTTTTAGGGATAGCTTCCATAAAAACTTACCGCCCAATTTTTGAATTATGTATGGAAACTTTCTTATGACAGTAAATATCAACATAAAATTTAATGTAGTCGCTTCTTGTGGACGAACGCTTCACATATAGAGAAATAGAGGTGATTTCTCCACCTACTTTTGGGATTTTTCATGATAAACTTTATCATTTCAGGAAAATTTAACTTGACATTTGACATGGTGGCTGCATATGGACGATACTTGGCATAATTATCAAGAGGCGTGTCACGCCCACTTTGGGTTAGGCTACCACAAACTTGCACACCCTAGATTTTCTAGATTTTACAACCTTCCTACCTAAATTCACAGCTTGAAACTTCATGTGAATGGTATTTAAACTTCGGTACCACCGAAGTTAACGTTTTTTTTTTGGTTTTTTGTTACTTGGGGATGTCTTATTTTTTCACAGGTAAATTACGGTTTTAGAAAAATAAATGCGTCGGAAAAAAGATATTTGGTGGAGAAATTTAGAAATGCGCTCTTCTCAAAGCTTCATCTTTCTCTCTACCTATTGTAGCTTAAATAAAGAGTGACAATTCTTAGTTGTAGTGGTTTGAGTTTTTATAAGACAGGTGAAAAATAGTTATATAATGTGATTGGGACTTATCAGGAAACAGATAAATTAAATCGCCTTTCACAAGCGTCAGAAAATTAATTGAGAAATGTATGCGTTAGAGCCTTGAACATAAATTTGCCGTTCGTGTCTTACTCTGTTTCAAATAGAAGCAAATATACCTGTATATCCTTTATACTTACTGCTTGTTACAGTACAAAATTGGCTAATGATATTTGCGCACCTTTGAAGAAATAGTTTGGAGAGCTACACTTTAAGGCACATATGACAATTTCTTAATGGTATTGTGAACACTAGTCACAATTTTTAGATATCACAATTTTATAGAATTTGTACAAAAACTGTCAGCAACTAAACCAAAGTTGGCAAATATATTCCACCTTCTGAAACTGCTTTAAGGAATAAAAAAATATTAGAGATTTGAATAGAATTAGCTCATAGTTTATATTGAATTCGGTACTTCAAGCATTTGCCGCCGGTCTAAAAAACCGCCGTATCGTTTTCAACACCCACACGAACATCTCTAGATCATACTATTTCGTTTCATCAAGCTGATTAGAAATATCTATAAGTATATTGTAGCGTCTCTAACACCTACTTCTGAATGTTAAAAAATTTGTAACGAAATTAATATTAATATGTGAATAGTATAACAAAATGACGCCAGCGACTTGTTGAACTCCCTTCGTTTAATGATGCAGCATTGCAAAGCGGCAATTGAAGATGAAACATCGTTGAAAAGTCATGAGTAAAAGCAACAGCGCGGGTGGATGAGCTGGAATTGGCGATGTCATACGACGATTATATTGTGTAACTACATTTATTGTCTGTATGAATGCAAAGAGTACTACAATATGTGCAATTGTCTGTGGTTATACGAGATTTTACTTAAATTCATGTAATATGCCAATATTTTAATAGCTATGTATATATGTGTCTCACCACGGTGTAGTTGGCACTTGTTGCGCGTAAATTTTTAAGATGCCTATGAACCACACGCAATTGTTATCGGCTGTTCTAGGTTTGCTTACTATATGTATGTATATATATTTATATTCCGCATCAGACGGCAGCCAGCCAGCCAGATAGACAACTAACTAGCAAAGCAATCAACCACTTGTAAACTATGTATTGGTATATACAGAAATATATCGGGTGCTCAATTAAGTTTTTGTAAGAGAGGGCGTTTCTATATATATATATATATATATATATATATATATATATATATATATATATATATATATACCACATATATTTGACAGTGGCAGAATTTTTATCTTCAATAGCAAAAGTTAACACATCATATTACTGCATTGAAAATAGCCGTGCAACTTCACAAACGGAAGTGATTTCTGCATCGAATTATGACTGGATTGGATCCCCTACAACAATTCCAAGCGTCAAATTCGTGAGCTTACTCCGGTCACTCTACAACATCGATGGGGAAGTCGAATATCCAATGTTCCAAGCTCATGTTCTGTATTTGACGGAATTAGCTGGGTGTAGCGTATTATAAGCTAATCAAACCGAATGAAATCATCACGGGAAAAATTGATGCATTTGAGCCTATTATTGAAGAAAAAACGGCTGCAGTTCGAGCAAGAGATATGATAAACTTACTTTTCAGCTCGATAATTGTGGGTCCCATGTTGCAAAACTATTTCAAATCAAGTTGCAAACGCTCAAATGAAAACTCCTACCCCACCAGACATTGCTGGTTCCGTACCTCTTGTTCTGATCAAAGAATTTATGGCTTGGCTGTGAAGCACTCTTGTAATTAGGAGGAAACAAAAAATTAGATGTATACTTGAATTGCTTGTAAAGACGAATCGTTTTTCCGACGTGGCATCCGTATGCTGTACGAAAGTTGTGAAAAAATTGTGGCTAGCGAAGGGCAATATTATGAGTATTTCATTTCATCCTATACAAAATATATCTTATCAATGCATAGAAACTGCAGTGAAGACTGTCGTAGATGTACCTTGTAAATCCTACATATTTAGAACTGCGTCGCCACCGAATCAACTTACTGGCTTCTTTTGTAAGAATGGTTTCAATTGAGCTTAATTAAAGTTAATTTTTTGCATGAACCAATGAGCGAGCACCAAATGAAATGTGTTCCCAGAACTTTAATTAAACAATACAATTCATATTGCTGCAATTAATGTGCCTAATGTGCGCTCATTTATATAAAAAGATATTGAATCGCTTTGTCTTGAATTACATGCCGGAATGTCGAGAGAAGCGTGTAAATTACTACCGGGCCATGTATCAATGGCAACGAATATTACACGAGTGCAAAGCAGTTGCTACAACTAAAAATAGGAGCACGTAACTTTTTAAAGCCGTGAACGGATTTTGGCATGACGGCGCTGATTACATGCCGGCATTCCAGTCCAGATGATATGTGTATGTACATATGTAGGTAGAGAAACAGTTGATAGACTAGTATAAGAACATAGATATTATTTCAATACACTGCACTTATTTATTAAGCTTATAACTTTATATAATTTAGTAATTAAATTTGATAGCTGCTAAACCTTTGGCTACTGCTGCTGCTGATGGGACCCACCTCATTTGGGATCAGTGGGCAGTTTAAAGCCCACCAAATCAGCAGTTTCCTTGACAGTGCGTTCGCCGCGTCCATGATACTCCTTGTAGATCTCGTTGAAGCGACGCAAACTGCTTAGATAGGTGAGATACGTTTCACCCAAGAACATTGCCTCATTGCGTGCTTTACACAATTGCTGATCTGTGGTGTTGTGCTTCTTATACTGCGCCAAAATGTAACGCGCCGCTAGAGAGTTCTTGATGCAGCCATCTGGCGAGGAGTTGCGCAGTTCTTGCAGCAAAGAGCGTAGCACTTTAGTTGCCGTCATGCTGTGCTGTCTAAATAATACAATTTTATGAGTAATTTTGCACTAGATATGATATTCACAAATAATCACTTGCTTTGAAGTTTATATATAGATTTTTTGGGAGATATGATATGAAATCGAAAAAGAAAACAAACAAAAAAAAAACGATAGAACTTACTCGATGTGATTACAAAACAAAAGTATCAGCTGTTTCACTACAAGGGCTGCACTAAACGCAGAACAAGACTGTCGCGCGCATTAATACAGCCCTATTGAAAGTGTTCAAGCAGCGGTTAACACATAGAAAGCTTGCGTGCGTTAATGCGTTAATAATATAAATATGCATGAGTAAAAATTAATTAAACTAAAATAATGTTGCACTATATATTTTATCCTGTTTCATTTACTTAAGTTACCTCAGATTAACAAAATAAATCACAAAAATTATCAAAAATTAAAGTTTTTGCATATAATAATACTTGATGACAGAATTGCAGAATTGTTTTGTTGTTTACTGATCGAGTAACAGCTGAAATTTTTTACATAAATGGAATTCAGAGGACGAAAGGCTTTACCGAAATGTGTTACGTATGACTCGATCTAAAATTAAAAGTTATAGAGCCAAAGTTTATTAAATGAAGTTGTTAGAATAATGTTGACCTATGAAACAAGGTAATAATCAAATATGTGATTCTCTAGCATACATTCATTTTAAACACTATTTGCACTACGTTTTGTGTTTTTTTGGGCTTTATTGTTTGAGTTACTACCGCATAATTGGGCATATTTACACATGTAGAAGCATATAAGCAACCAAGTATAAAGATACAAATACTGTAATATTAAAATTGCACACTAATTGTGAAAAATTTAGAAAAAGTGAGGCCATTTATTACGAAGAAGGATATATATGCTTTCGAAATTGCATTGATCCTTTTCAAACATTGCAGGGCACACTTCGCAAATACGAAAAGTGCTGTATATCATAAAACTAAGCTAAAAATAATTCAAAGTGATATCGAGAAGAGCCTGTAACTTCTCTTTAGAATTAAGCAATCAAAGATATCAAACAATTAGAAAGAATGATTCCAGCCATTTACGAATTGCTGAAAGATTATGTATTTAAACCTCCTGAGCGAAAATAGCGCGCTATTTTTATACCATTTGTGGATTATATAACTGTACTTGCACAATCAATGATAAAATATGAAACACTTTTATTATAGATGATGCAAATAACTATTTTTCTATATTTTTTATGAAAGCGTTGGAAAAGTAAAACCCTACAGAAAGCTTGGTCGGTTCTGATGGTTATTACATAGCGACAATTTAGTTTCATTTTTGTTGATGTCAGCATAAACGGAAGAATTTGGGTTGATGGAGTTTGGCTTAATTTGTATTTGAAATACGCAATCGTGCATCATAAGAGTTAATATACCAGCAACTTCCTCTCTTCGAATGTAATTTGCCTTGTTTGCCGAATACCTTGTTTGTAGGAAAACGCTTTTTCCCTCAAAGAACATATGTCATGTTTTTCACTTTTACAATTAAATATGCTAATTCTTCATTGTTCAAAAGCAGCGTTTTCATTTTAGTTTCATTATTTATTATTATTTCCTTCTGTGCAATTGTTTGTTTTATACTTTTTTGCACAATAGCTGATTGACGCTATCGATTCAAATTTATTTTGTTATTTGTCTCATTCGCACAATGTCATTATCTCTTCCTCTACTTTGCTTGAGCCGTTAAGCAGTTGGAATACGACCCTAACGCATACGCCTTGCTGCAAGCTCACTTTTATTCAGCCCTGTTCTTTAATTTGGAGCTGGCGCATTCAAAGCAATACAATATCTCACGGATTCTTGTACGACTCGGTACTCGCTCGCGGATAAATAACGACAGCGACCAGAAAGCAGTGAAAGTAAATGAACATCGCATCGTCGTCGTTTTAAAGAAAATAAAATATCTATCCATCTAACTAATTAAGTGCAAAGTTCAAAGTAACAAGTCTGCACCGTGTGTTGTTGTTGTCATTGCTTTCAGTTAACCTAGTTAATTACAAATTGTTTTCATACGCGTGTTTTTGTCTCTGTTTCATTGCTTTGCATTCATTGTTGTTGTTTTTGTGGGTCGCGGTCGCGGGCGGCTGCAAAAAAAATTGTTGCTATACATCTGAGTTGCGTACAAAGTGCACCGTGGGCGAGTTTGCTTGAAAAGTACTTAAAAAGTAATATATACTCAAACAAGTGCTCAAGTGGCTAGGTCCAAGTATTAATAAGCTTCCGACGTTTTGTGTTAAACTGCACAGTAGTATATGTTTTTCAATTTGTCGTAGTTATCACCATAAATGATATTATATAGTGGGTCAAAAAAGTGTGGCACACCAAAAAAATTAGTTTAAGATATTTGCAGTAAAATACTGTTTAACAACTAGTTTTATACTTTTTTTTTTGAGGCAGTTAATATGATTTGTTCATTCCCAATAAACTCGCTCACTCATAAATGTCCCGTTACTATATACCCACCTCGAAATACAAGAAGAAGGTAGAAAAAATTTAATGAAACACATCGTCAAAAGTTCGCTCGAGTACTATGGTAGCCAGTTGGTATGAGTGCTGCAACTTTAAGTGGGGTTGGCATGTTAATTTAATACTAGTTATTTAAAGTGAAAAAAGAAGAGTCTAAATATCCAAATTGTATGTCTTTATCTCTTATATTCTCCGAAATACGCTCGTTCAAACAGACGGTTGGACAGACAAACATGTCTATATCGGCTCGTCTTCCGATGTTGATCAAGAATATATATACATTGTAGGGTCTGCCAGACCTTCTTCCTGTTACATGCATTTGCACAAACTAAATATACCCTTTTACCCTGTGGGTACAGAGTATAAAAGTATTGGCACACTGCACGTGAAGTGGATATAGAAAAAATGTGACAACGCGAAATTCGCACATATTCGAAATTATTGCACTCCTAGAAGGCATGAATGAAAATACCACTTTGTATGAGATTCAGTTGTCAAATTGTGAAAGAATTCACAAATATGAGGTAGACATGGTTTGAAAACTGTTTTTCGAAGTAACGAATGTGTAATAAAATATTTATAATGGTATTTTAAATACAATATTGATCAATTTTTTAATTTTCTAATGTGAAATGGTATTATCAGTTTGTCTGAAAGTTTGTAGCGTATTAAAGGAGACATCGTAGACCCCATGAAGTATACATTTATACTATTAATGACCATCTTAACGAGACAAGTCGCTCTAGATATGTCCGTCTGTCTGCCCTGTCCGTCTGGTAGTTGTTGCGTATTTTTTAGGGATCAATTTTTAAGATATCCAGTTGATACACGCACACACAATTATTTCTATTGCATATTGACTTGCACTTTTGATTTTTGTATGAAAAACTTTTTTTGTAGTAAAAATCAACTTAAAAGTGGTCACGGTGACTTCTTATGTTCGGATGCTTCACATTGGGTGTGATCCCCTAACATTTGGTGTAGCCCCCCCATTCAAACCAAACTACCCCTTTCGACTTTTTTATATGAAAAACTTCATTATTTAGTTCAATATCAGCTTGCAATTTGTTATAGTGGCTTCTTATGGACAGCCGCTTCACATAAATATACTAATGAGCGTGTTTCACCCACCGACCACTTTTGTGCTGTTGTATGAAAAACTGATTTATTTAAGCCAAAATTCGGGCAGAAATTCGACCACCAGGTCGTTTTCAATCCACTTATTGCGGTAGCCTCTATACAAACCCGACGTCCATGATTATATTTTACAAGACGATTTGAAATTTCGTGTGAATGTCATGAGATTCGGTTCAACCGAAGTAAAAGTTTTTCTTATTTAGATTATTTTTATGGCATGAACACGAAATACATACTGTGTTGTGTGTTTTCGAGTGATATATCGTTAAAATGGTGATTTGCGCTCGTTACGATCGAATAAAATATGGTTTAGGTACAGCTGAAAAAAGTTTAAATTCCAAGCAATTTTTGACGACTTTCAGCGTTTTTGTAATTAGAGAGAATTCTTCCTTAGAATTCTTCCTAGAACAAAGTACTCAAATAACAGTTTCGCATATTTTTATGGATAGTTTTTTCAATTACAAAAACTTCAAGACCTAGCAGACCAAGATCGCTTAAATGTATGATAGAACGTTTCAAAATACCATTTTAATTTGCTGCTAAATCCCTTAATCTATGTGTGGGAAATGAGTTTTGACTTGAACTTTTACGTTTCGAACGGAGGAGAAAAGGGCTTTGTTAAAATTAATTTGCGCGCTTTGACAACTTCATTATAATTTTTATTCAGAAATGAAAAAAAAGAGTATTTACTCTTTCCGGTTTACCCATAGACTAAAAGTGTGTATTAAGTTAGTAGTAGGAAGCGTGGAAAACCCTATAAAATATATTCTAGAGTATTATAGGAAGACGAGTCAATATTGACATATACGTCTAGCCGTCTGTTTTGAACAAACTGATTTTGGCGAGAGATAGAAACGTCAAGTTTGGATATTTCGACTCTTTTTCCTTTTCAGATAATTAATTGTAAATTAAGATGTCATCCCTACTTAAAGGGTTAGCTTCATATAAATCTGCCCCCGTTTTTAAGTTTTTGTATGAAATATTTTCAGGTTTTGTTGTTTATTACGCTAGAAACGCCAAATTATGCGTATAATACGTAAGTCTTAATAAAATATACTGCATATGTTCAGATCAGACCACTATAACAAGTAGCCCCATATAAGCCGGATCTCCATTTTTGGGTTTTTGTAAAAATTGTTTTGTTTTGTTACTTAATAAGACTAGAATGCTTAATTAGGTATTTCTTACGTCAATCCTCACAAAATATTCCATATAGATCGGAACACTTTACGGGGTAGACCCTTGCAAATCTACCTCCCCCATTTTTTAGTTTTTTTTATGAGTTTTGGTTTTTATTTTTAAATAATTCTAATATTTCATCAATTCTAATAAAATATGTTCAGATCAGACCAATAAAGAATATAATCCATGGTTCATATAAGAAATCTTAAACTAGGTACAGGGTAACTCGAAGTAGAGCACACTCGATTGCAGCATACTTTCTTCTTCAAATTGGAAATGTGGAAGATATAAAATATTACGATATTTATAAAATGCTTTATAATTTTACGAACTTTCGTATATAACATTTGACCTATATAAGATAAGTTTAGTGTCAATTTACGGACTTCTAGTGAAGTTTCTGTACCTCTGCACATTTTGCTTATTCTGGCAAGAAATCTTGGTATCTTTGGAAGTTTGACTATTTCGAGTTGAGTATTAAGTCACGGGACATTCTTGACTGAGTTTTAAAAAACCGTGTAAAACTACAATATTTACTTTAGCGCACATTTTTTTAATAATACTTTTTCACCCACTGTATTTATACCAGGAAGAATTTCGCAGTCGGAGGTAAATTGGTATAGAAAAAGAAATATTTAATAGTATTGAAGTTTTGACGGATATCCTTGCATAATTCTTACACTCGACTTAAAAATCGTAAAACAATTTGTGTAAAATATTTTTCATTGCAGCAATTTTCTTTCTACTATTTATCAACAGATTAATGTGTTTGTCTAAACGAATTAAATTTCAAGACGGTTAGATATTATATGCGTATATGACACTGAACACATCAACCACCACATATTGAACATCACCACCGCAAAAATATTACACTAAGCAATTTAGTGTAATTAACGCCAATCAAATCTAAATCGTGTATCGTGCAAGTGAATTCTACGAATTTAGACCATTGTGCTGCTCAGCTGCACTTTACAGGACAATATTTCACGTTTGCAAAACATGTCACACTGGGAAGACTTCTACAACACTCATCTGCCGCCGGCGGATTTCGAGGATAATCGTTCGTTGCTAAAGGAATTTTGTGAACGTCACAAAGAACTACAAAACCGCATTGTCCTTGTAACAGTAAGTTTCGCTAGCCAATTCTATAGTTAGAATATAATATAGTATACATTTGTATCTGTTGTTGACTGCTGCTTTTGAAAGTTCAGCTTTCTTGTAGATGCGCAGTGTGTCGATTAAATTGATTAATAGTTTTCTCAGAGGATTAACAAAGACACCGACAAAACAGTCAACAACAGACGACGAGCGGATTTGAATTAGAGCTTATTTACCAATTCAATTTTCTTCACTTTTTTCCATTTCTTTTATGCTATTTGTTTGTATTTTCGTTTGGCATTCAGTCAGGCGGCACCACGGTGCCACTGGAGCACAATACAGTTCGTTTTGTGGATAACTTTAGTGCCGGCACACGCGGTTCTGCTTCAGCCGAATATTTCCTGGAACAAGACTATGCGGTCATCTTTATGTATCGCGCCAAATCGCTTGAGCCTTTTACACGCCATTTCACTGGTCAACAGTTCTTTGATATGCTGGATATTGCCGAGGATAGCCCCAGTCCGGCCATTGCAGTGAAACCCGATTCGCTCGATGTATTTGCGCCTGTGCTTGCCAAGTATAAAATTGCGCGAGAGACGCAAATGATTCTGTACGTGAGCTTCACCAGCGTTGTGGACTATATGTGGTTGCTGCGTGCTGCCTGTGAGTGGCTGTCGTCATTCCAAGAGCGCGCTGTGCTATACCTTGCCGCTGCGGTGTCCGATTTCTACATTCCTGAAGATCTGATGGTGAGTAGACAAACATATAGAACGATTCAAGGTGTGTGTATGTTTGTTTGTCTGTTTGTTTGTTCTGGGCTTATGGGAAATCTCGTAATGGATTGCTGTTGCTGCTGTGGCGTCCGATTCGACTCTTCTCAATTACCTTTATTGATTTATTGTCCGAGTACACTTGTCGAACATCAGGCAAAAAAGTATGCCTGAGCACTTTTTGTTAATTGAATGTGCACAGATTGATTTGCTGAAAGTCGCTATGATGGAAACTAATTGATTTGAAGCTTGATGCAGTAGCTTGGACTACTTGATAGACTATCTTGGCCTGTGGTATTGAAAAACCAAACTATAGTGCACACCCGCAGCCACTGGCATCCTTGTAATGACGTAAGTAATTTAAATCAACTGCCGACTCAATTCAAACTCAAGCAACTTCGACGCGCAGTCATACAATTTGTGATCTACACAAGTAGTGCCCGAGATTTTTTTCTTCTGCTATCCATCTATATACTACTATATACACTCCCATGAAGCAATGCCAACAGTTGGTGTACGATAAAGTCTTTCATTTGCCTTGACATTGTCCTTGTGCATTTCCATTGCTCTGCAACTAAGTGACAGCGCAACTTTGCTCTTCCGTTGGCTTATTGCCGATACTGTAGCGACACCCAACGCGAACATCATCATTCCCATCCTTGGATGTCATCGTCGTATACATACATCGTAGTTACTTTGCACTTTTAGCTGTCGTCCGTTGTCACTGCATTTAAAGCATGCTTAACGTTGTCGTCAAATAATTTGATTTGCATAATTTTGCTTGTTACAATTTTACTATTTTCACTTGGCTTTGGCTTCTAAGCCACCTACACCACACGGTCACTATGCCACATACAGCCAGTGGCGGATCCCGGGGGAGGCGAAGGGGGCTCGAGCCACCTCGCGTATAATTCGTATGTTTTGTAGATTGATTTTCTACGAACATTTGAAATTTCATTTCAATCTACCCACTACGCGCATCACACATTCAGCGACTAGCGAAACGTATTTTTTTTTTTATATATAAATATTTGTGTCAATAACTTTGCTACAGAAAAAAAAACTTTTCCGGAATTAGATTCTGCGACCCTCAAGTATCCGGACAAAGAAATCAAAGAAGTCTCAGCCATAGAAAGTTTTTGTGCCCTAGTGTTATTAGCTCTTTTGACCTTTTTTTTTTTCTAGCATCAGTCGTTTCATCGGCGATTTGGCTCTCAATAATTTTATAGCGAATAGTTTTACCAATGATTTCAATACATAATTGTGTCCTGTAATAACACAATTATATTATATAATTTGCTAATAAGAGTAAAATTTCGTGAAGCTGTACTTATATATCTTTGCAAATCGTGGTGGCCAACATCCTTGCGAAAGGAACTCTTAAAATAAACTTTCTTCTACAGAAAGAAATATATTCTTGATCAGCTCGTCAAGACGTGTCGATTTATCCATGTCCGTCTGTCCGTATGATAGTTGCTGAACTTTTTTTTGTTGACTAATTTTGTACATATCTGACTGAGGCTCTTTAGATAATAAATTTATGAAATATACATATTGATACGCCACGCTCACTTTTTGGGGTAGCCCCATAGAAACGCACGGCTCTTCTATGATAAACTTAAGTAATATCAGTAATCATCAAGTAATATCAGTTTGACATTCAGTATAGATGATTCTTGTGCGGCAGCCCACATACTTACATACTTTTATTCATTTGTTCCATATACTAATGGGTGTGTCCCGCCCCAATACAAACCAACCACCCATGTTTATGTTTTGCAATATGATTTGAATGGTATTAGAGCTTTAGTTCAACCGAAATTTACGGTTTTTCTTGAATTTCATTTCATTCACATAGATAACGGTATTTTTGTGTGTTTTCGATGTATGAATTTACTTAAACCAGCGACCAAGCTTGTCGTACCCAGTCGAGATATATCAGTAGAAATGTGAACAATTGATGCGTCCAACGGTACATAACTCGTTTTCATCATAAGGAAAATTGCTGTGGTACAGCTGAGGAATTTTCAAATTGAAAGAATTTTTACAAGAACATCCCAAGTTTTTTTTTATCAATATTTTATGCATAAAATTCAAGCCCTAGCAGACTAAGATCGGATAAAAAACGAAAATAGAAAAGAAAAAAAAAAAACAATTTTAATTTGCTGCTAAATCCCTTGAATTGTGTAAATGAAAGGAGACTCTACATATTTCAATATATGATTTGAAAATTTTAATTGCTAGAGTATCTAAAAAATAAATGCTCGATAATGACTGCAAGGAATATTGAAGCGGGTATTTTCGATAGACCGCAAAGAAACGCATTTCCTGAGCTGATTCGATCTAGCCATAACCGTCTGTCCATCCGTTTGTTGTTTAAACAACGAGATCTTGGAGACTAGAAAAGAAGGAGTTTTCAAACTTGGGTTTTTACATTTTCCATGTGTATAAAAAACACATCTCTAATGATAACTCTAGAACATTATTTATGAAACGTTGAGCCTTGAGCCTCCCCCCAAATACTAATCCTAGATCCGCCACTGCATACAGCATATCACCCATCACATACCACTAGGATCTGCTCGGTCTGTCACAACGGTGCGCTGGCTTGGTTTACATTTTGATTTTATTTTTTTTTTTTTTTATGTGCTTACATCCTGCACGTCGCATGGTCGTCGCTCGGTGACAAGATATGCTGCTGCTGTAAGCGTTCTCTTTTGATTCAGCTCCACTCGACGCTGTGCTTTAGCTTCGTTCGAGTACATATATTTCTGCGCTGTTTCCTTTCGGTAAACATTTGCACATGACAAATCCGCTTCACATTTGCTTCCTTTTTTTGTTTTTGTTTTGATGCTGCTGATGGCGTTGATGGTTGATGTTGTTACTTTCAGAATCCGGAAAATTTAACACTTTTAAGCTCACACGCCTTGTTGCCAAAAAAAATGTACGCTGAAGGGCACATTTGGACGTTGAAGATTATTGTATTAAAGAGTTAACTAACAACTAACAACCAACATCTCTTTACATATACATAAGTATGTACATACGAGTTTATGTACGAGTACATACCATACCCTTACATGTTAGTGTTGCCATAAAACAATTAACTATCGTTACTCATACGCCATATTTCATATTTTTTATAAGGTACGCCTTTCCGTAATTTGAGCACTTTGCTACATGCAGCTGTGAAATCCGTTTATTTCGTTATATTTTAATACCCTTTACAAGTTGTTTGAAATTTGAAAACAGTCCATAAACTATAATATGTAAGTGTGTAAGTATTGTCGATACGCTTAACGAAATAAGTTGAGATGGCTATACCCATATGTCTAATTTAACGCAAATAATCAGTTCAGTTTTTAAAGAATCTAGCTGATTCTTATTATCTACAGATAATATGAAGAAGTATATATGCGTAATACTCTGAATAAAATAGCTATATGGTCTAATTGGTGTAAATTGCTCTAAATTGAGGGTGGGTATTTTCAACTGCCTATACTTCGGACTGGTTTGATCCGATGTTACGTAATCGTTGATAGAACCAAAACCTTAATAAAATAACAATGCAATTGAAAATAGGCTTTGATGTCAATGCTATGGTAACGCTTTGTAAACTAATCTAATAAACTTTTACAACACAGTTTGGTACAATTTGGCCTGACTATGTATGTTTTAAAACTTAAAAGGCTTTATCCTCATCAAGTGTTTGCGGCACCCCCATTTCGACAAAGTTGCTAAACAAATAAAGTTTTATTTGCGAAAATAAAAATGTGAGCAGTGGATTCTGTGGTGAGCAGTGCGTGCCCATTCCGACACGTGCAAATGTTTCAATAAAGTAAAAAAAAAAAAAAAACAAGAATGATGCAGTCGTGAATTCACGACTTCGAAATACCCTGCTGCATTTCGCACCTTAATAATTCATTTATGTTTTTTTAAATATACAAAAAAAAAAAACGTACAAAAGAAATATTCTCAAAAATATTGCATAAACAACAATAAAATCATGCACATAAGAATCGAGAACAAAAAAGCAAACTGAAGACACAAACAGTTTCGAAGCTGCTTTCTCGCTTTGATATCGCTTGAACTAGCTCTCTGTTTCTCTTGTACTCTTCTACCTTTTGAGCGATTACAGTGGTTTGCAGCGTCATATAGCATCGTATTTTCGTATCGCTTCCAGCGCGCATTCTAATGTCAGCCGACTACCATTCGCACGATATTTTAAATTGTATAACAGCCATATGCGTACTATACTGTACTATATCGCTAAAACTGGGCGTGTCACACCCATTATTATATATTTCACATATATATTAATGGGTGCCCAACAATGTCAAATTTCAAGTTGAAATTGACTAAAATACGACAGTATGCCTGGGCGGGGCAGGCATAGTTTCTTAAGAATCCACTATACCAAACTTCAAATTGATTTCCACAGTAATAAATAAGTTTTTCATACAAGAACACAGAAGTGGGTGGTGTTCTTGTTTGGACGCTATTCAAAAAGTAGTTGGGGCACCCCCATTTGTGTATATATGTGAAGTGGCCGCCCGTAAAAAGTTGTCGTATCGAATTTCAAGCTGATATTGACTTATAGAAGTGGGTGGTGTATGGAAGCTACCCCTAAAAGTTGGCGTGGTGCATTGATATGTGATATTATATCTGCTTAGGACCAAAATAAGCCTCTGTACCGTACAAAAAGAAATGAGAAGCAACATATATACAGACGGACAACAATGTCTAGCTCAACTTGTCACGTCGATCTGATCAAGAATATGTCTACTTTATGGGGTCTGCGATTTCTCCTAAGGTGCGTTTCAAACTTTCTGACAAAGTGACAATACCATTTCGCAGTATGTGTGAATGGTATTAAAAAAAAAATAAGTGGGCGGTGGATTTGTATGGTGACTACTCAAAAAAGTGGGCAGAACACGCTCATTAGTATATGTATGTGCAGTGGCCTTTATTAAAACTCCAGCATATACAATTTCAAGCTTATAGTGAATTTTTGTGAGGGCGCCCATTAGTACATTTATGTGAAGCGGCCGTTCATAAGTTTTTCATACAAAAATACATAAGTGGGAGGCTAACCCAAAAATTGCGCGTGGCATATCAATATGGTTATTCTATAAGATTGGTACCAAAAGAAGCTTAGAATTCGGTTTTCAGCAAGATATCTTAAAAATGTACCCTAAAAATACGCAACAACTAATAGACAGATAGACGTAAAGATGTAGAGACAAAACTAGATCGTCTCAACGAGCTTATCAAGAATATATGTGTATACTTTATTCGGTCTGCTATGTCTTCAGATAAACTGATAATACCATTTCGCACCTTGTATGAATGGAATAAAAATGCCTTATACGATAAAACCCGAAAGGTTTGCGGTGAGTTTGTATGGGAGTTACCATTTTTAATGGGTTAGGTGGGTTGATTTTTACATATGAAATCTCCGTATCGTATTTAAAGATAAACAAAAACAAAAAATATAAAAATAGACGGTAAGTTTGTATGGGTGTTATGTCACCTCTATTAGTCTAGGATTACAAGAAGACTTCACACCCAGTTTCAGATCGATATCTCAAAAACTAAGGAACTAGTTTGCATGCACGAAACAATAAGATGACCAGACATGTCTAGATCGACTTCAAAATAGGTTTTTTGTATTTATTTATCTCGAAAAATTTATATAATATCAAGGTACATTTGTTGCTTGTTGTTAGTTATTTTTCTAAAGTAAAATCATCAAATAATTTGAACGTCCAAAATTTGTACATTTTTTTTTTTCTAAATGAGAATTGAGTAGCGCTTTTTAAGATCTGCAGCAACAATTTGTAAACCAAATCAGTTTTAATTCGGGTTTAGATAGAAAAACTCAAGAAATCAAAGTGTTGTTCTTGAAGCTTAAAAAACGGAATTATCGAAGTTTTCAATAAAATAAAAATTTTAATTTAATTTTTTACTGTCAAGTTATCTTTGTGTTTCTTCATCTTTGTCTACTTTCAGCATTAGAAGCTTTAACTGCTCTTAGAACATTGTACCCAGTTAAATGTAGAGCCAGAATCCAGTTTGTTGTTAGGTACCAGAAAGCGTTGATTTTGTACTGCAGCTTTATTATATTCGGAAACAATGTTCTTGTCGAAGCGTTCATGATTGTATTTTTTTTTTGTAGACTTCTATTGTCATCATTTTATTAACTTGTAAGGCTTGCAGTAGGTTCAAGCACGATTCTACGATTGTAGAAAATTGATTATAACTTCCAAATTTTAGTTGATGATACTTTTCAACTAAAATCGTTCTTATCAAGTTTGAATTTACACCTTTCGGCCAAAAAATAAATGAAAATCATTTCCGTTGCTGCTTGAATTCAGACAGATACGCATCTAAATAAACAAATCAAAACTAAAATCAATTAGGACACCTTCTCTCACATCGCATTTCCAATAATATTCTGCTCATTATTGTGAAGAGTGTATTCTTGTATATGCTCGAGAGTATAGCACACTTATTTCTTCATTACTCTTGCACCTTGTTTTAATTTGCTCTCTCTCTTTCCGGTTCAACCCCTGCATTTTACAAGTATTTTATATTATTTTCGCCCTTTTTCTTTCCAGCCCACACACAAAATGCAATCGCGCGATGGAGCACCAACGATTTCTTTGCAGCTGGTGCCAAAAATGTTGGCGCCACTCGCCAGTCTCTGGGTACCGCATGCTTTTGTTGTATCCTTCAAGCTGGAAACGGACGAGAACTTATTGATCACGAAGGCGCGTGATAGCTTAAACAAATACAAACACAAAGTATGAATACTTAAAAGCAATTCCCCCATACATAATTCAAAAACATTTTCATTTGACGCACATTACAGCTGGTCATAGCGAATATATTGCAGACGCGTAAGCATCGTGTAGTCTTTGTAACACCCACAGATTCCTATGAAGTACACTTAAGCCGTGAACAAGCACATCAAGGACTTGAGATCGAGGAACCAATTGTTGCGGATATTGTAAGCAAAAAGGAAATTTAATGAATATCGAAATTATTTTATGATTATATGTTTTTCTATTTATGCAATAGGTTCAGAAGCACACAGAATTCATTAATGCCGCCCAAATTAGTCGTCAATGACCTTTGTCTATGCGCCAGCGACGCCAACTGGCATCGTCTGAAAGCGATTGTCGCGTGACCACATCTCATTATGGACATGTGCTAAATCCAGGACCAGGCAATGGGCATAAATACTAAGGTATATGATAATATACAAAGGCAACTACAAAGAAGAAAAAGAAGAAAATAACCAAACTTATTGAATCCTTTCTCTGTTAAATATTAAGCATAAAGTTAGCTCTCTTTTTTTTTGTTCTGTTTTTTTTTTGTTTGTTGCTATGCTATGTAGATATGCTATCCATTGTTATAATTAATGTCTATGTAGTATAATTTTGTTGCTTTTATCTGTTATTTTAATGTACACTAAAAGTGTTTTTATTGTCTAAGTTCTAAGTAGGCGCCCAGTATTAAAATACTATTGGCCCGATGATATCATTGTTACCTAAATCTGAAATTTATTTATGCTTCTTCGACGTACGTTTCTCAGCACAAACAAATGGCATTCCGTGCAATTTTCGGACATTGAGAAAAAATGGACGACGTCTACGTCATAGTTTATACATTACAGTACAGCTGACATAGTTGGGCCAATCATCTCGGCGTTCATTTGTTGCGCCGCCAAATACGTACATACAACTGCAGTTTGCGCTACAATTAGACTTGCGTGTATGTGTGCCATTAAAATGTACAAAAATGTTCAAGACTGCATTGGAATCCACTACACTACACTACTATACAAATAGGCTTAGCTGTCAATCAGTTTACCATCCGATTTGTGGTCAGTTTGCCCACTCGCCCACTATTGCTGCTACTGCTGCTGTCGCCATTGTCTACTAGGACAATAGAGGTCTCGTTAACGTCTAATACAGGTTGACGTTGACTCGAACTGCCAGTTGTGGTATATTCATGGCGTTGAGTTTATCACACGCAGACACTACGAGTATGTAACGCTCGACGTTGTCGTTCATAGCCGCATTTATACTTGCCATTTGCTGTGTTTGTGGTTTTTTATATATCCTTATTTTTGTTTTTTTTTTGTGTTTTTTCAAAATTTATTGCTTTAGTTTGTTCCTACTCAACTTACACTCTACGCTCTACCCGCTACCCAGTGGATGGTTGTATTTATACGTTGAATTTTAAAGTAAAAAATTATATCCATTGCTGCAAAGTTTTTTGTTTACCCAAAGTATAAGTATGTCAAACAAAAGGCGGCAGCCGGAGCTGGGAGCTGGGAGCGCTCATCTCGCTTTGTGAGTTTGCGCCATGCCGACGGCTGTTTGTTTAATTAGCTTTGAAATGCGCTGCATTCTGACAGACTCGTTTCATTCATTCGAATATTCAAATACGTGACAAAAAGTATCTCAACTGTATATCCTTGAAATTGAAATGGAAAACAAAAAACCCTTGACAAACGACAGTAACAACTTCATATCTAAAATTTAGGACTGATTACTTTTTCTTCTATAATAAAATAAATTAAAAACGTTATTAAATATGTATTATCCAAACTAATAAATCTAAAGAAATATTTCCAATCGGATATTTGGTGTAATGAAAATATAAACAATTTATAAATAAATAGTATATTGTATTAAAGAGAAACGTGAAACAATGTTCAAACATCCTCAGCGTTTTGGACCAAAGAAAGAACAAACGAGAACAAATCATATTAAATAGCTCTTTGAACTGAGAGAAAAAAAAAAAACAAAACAAAACCAAAAAACAAAAAACAAAATAAAGATTTATAAATACAAGAATTCAAGTTTTCTGAAATTAAAATATTTGAACAAATAACCAATATAAATGTAACAAGAAGTGAGATATAAATATTAACATTATTGGAAACAAAGGGCGTGCTTGTCTGTTATAAGGTCTTACAGCAGAGCACGCTTGCAGGAATTGTGTTGCTTTAAATATAAAATAATTACCTGAACAAACAACTTTATTAAAATCTATATAAAAATAATAAAATTTGATTCAAATATTTTTCAAACTGTTCAAATTGGCCAACAAAAAAGAAGTTTAATTATGTATTTAACGTGAAAAATTGTTAAAAACTATACTACTTAATATAAAATAATTTGTGTGTTTTCCAATACATATTTATTGAATTCGGACAAAAACTTAAAAATAAATGTAATTTTGTTGTAATTCTGTTACAAAACATAAAAATTATACATACTATATACATATATATACATATATAAAATATACATAAAATGGCAAAAAGTATTGTAGCTGTGCGACTAAAAAATTATTTATTATACATACATACTTTTTACACAGAGTGTGACCAGTATTATAATCTAGTCACAACGTTTATAACGCCTTAAAAGAAGCAGCGGCGACCGCATAAAGTACAATATATATACTTGCTCGAAAAAGTCTACGTACACCACAAAAAAATCTAAAATTTTAACTATAATTGCAAATATTATCTCAGCTAATGTTTTATGTATTGAATCAGAAACTTTCTTTTATTATTGTATGTATAGTTTATTAATTTATCTTAAAACTAATAATATTTTTACAGAATTTTAATGCTTTAAATTATAGTTTTAATTCATTTTATAATACAACATGTCAGAAAAGCACTAACGCAAAAGACTGCGTAAAGGCTTCTTTTTTTTTTTTTTTTTTGAAGAAAATTATGTGCTAATAACTAGTATGACAACCCTTTCTCGCCAGTACCTCCGTAAGACGTTTTGGCATGGATTCCACAAGTTTTATTGTATCTTCAGTGGTATTTTTTTCCCATTTCTATCTTATTATGTCTTTTATCATATTTTTGGAGTTAATGGTGTGTTAACGGATTCTGTGTTCGAGTAAGTCCCACAAATGCTCTGTGGGAATCAGGTCCGGACATTGGGGAGGTGTCCTTTATTATATTATAAAGTAGGCAGAGCTTTACTTTATACGCATTGTGCTTGGAGTCGTCTTGCTGAAACCAAAACCAAAACTCTTCTTGCAGCCCCAACCTCTGGGCAATTTACAGGAAATTATACTTCAAAACTTGGATATAACTAGTTTGGTGCATTATTGATTCAAAAAATGTTAGTTTGCCAACACCATTGGCTATCATACACGTTTCATACATGTTTTACGGTTGGCAACACTTTTTCCTTTTCAATGGTCGTACCGCTCTTTCTTCATACCAGCATTGTTTCTTTTGGTCTCGAAAATATAAAATTTGCTCTCATTCGAAAAAAAGAAACTTGTTCCAAAACTCTGGGGGCTTGGAAACGTACTTATTTGCAAACTCCATGCGCTTCTGCTTATTTACTGCTGAGATATGGGGCTTGTTACGGCCAACTCGACCATGTTACCCAGCTTTTTTTAAAAATGTCTGAACTGTATCATCGGAAATTATTTTTGAATACCTTTCTTCTACCTCTAATGTGAGTTGGTAAACAGTCAACCTTGGATTCTGTCACACTAACTGAATGTCGCGTTTTTTTCTCTCGTTTTGTTAAGAGAGGTGGACGACCTGATCGGGGTTTTAGCAGGATGGAACCCTTTGAAGTGTAGTTAGTTACTAGTCTTTGCATTGATGAGTGAGCACTGCCCACGATTTTTCCAAATTTTCTATAGGATTTCCCTCAAGATATGGCTTTAAAGTAATTTAATTTTTTTTTACAGTTGATTGAAAAAGTATGAATTTAAACTCCAAAGTGCGATAGGATTTCTAAAAATATTTGTAGGTAACGGAAATCGCATATCTGCTCATTCCATGCGTCTGGCATGCAGCTGTTCGTAGACTTTACGGTAGTGCTTTTCTGACATGTTGTAGGATAAAATAATTTAAAACTATAATTTTAAGCATTAAAATACAGCAAAAATATTATTAGTTAAGAGAAATTAATAAACCATATAATAAAACAAAGTTTGATTCAATACATAAAACATTAGCTGAGATATTTGCAGGTAAAGTTAAAAATTAAAATTTGTTTGTGGTGTACGTAAACTTTTTCGAGCAAGTGTATCTTCGTGATCAGTTTGTCCGTCTGTTTTTCTGTTTGTGTGTGTGTTAGAATGCGCACTATTACCTCAATTTTTGAAATATTGGTCTAAAAGTTTGTATGAAGATTTTTTATAAATATATTTGTTTGCCAGCGACCTTTGTACTTGTATACGAGTTAATGACAGGCTCAGCGTTCAATAGTGAAACACAATTTATGTTTTATTCACCAATATACTTCGACTCTCACGATGAGTCGTCTTTAGGGTTTTCATATAATTTAGTTAATATATTTAGTGATTTAAAATTGCAAAGTCTGCATAGGTCTACACGACTGCGCTATAATTGTTTTAAAATTGCTCAACTACATACAAAATGTGAATCAAATTAAGTATGACATTAAATTGCTTTAATAATAGCTGATATTTCATAAATTGTACACTTAGAACAGTAAATAATTAATGCGGACGTGGGCTCAAAGTCTGATGATTAGAGAATTTCTTAAATGTTTAATTTTTTACCAATACTTTCTACTTATTTCATGCGCAACGAATTTTTCCGCAACTCTCTATCCCGTGCACAACCACCAAAAACGAAATTCATGCCAAAAACAAATAAATTTTATTAACGTATATTTACAATTGTTAAATTTAAGCATTCTTTAAAAAATTTTAAAACTGAATTAAAATTTAGCGTTGCCGATCAAGAAAATCAAGTGTAAAGGGTATTAAAACTTTGGTTTCACTGAAGTTAGCGTTATTTCTTGTTCGTTTTTAATTTTATCATTCTGTATTTATTAGTATCATTATCAATCTAATCTTATCGGACCTCCTTTTAATAGGTGTGTACTTACATATGTACAAATATGTGAACAAAGCTTCTGCACTTTAACGCTTAACTGAGGCACTTCACCAGCCAATATCATGCGATGGCATGATTTATGACACATCGGTAAACTTGAATTTCAATGGAATATTCGGCATATTGATCAGCGATGTTTTAAATGCATTTTCCGTTGGGTAATTGAACTCTACATGGAAATTGCGTATGATGCGCGCCAATCCGAGTTCCAGTTCCATATCTACTATACGTTTACCAACGCACATGCGTGGCCCGAAACCAAAGGGCAAGTAGACAAATGGATCGGTGGCCCTAAGGTCACTGGCAGGACATTTACTTTCCGTTTGCGCCGTTTTATCTGTGCGTATCCAACGCTCCGGCAAATACTCTTCTGGGCGCGCAAAGTACTTTTCATTGTTGAGTAGCGTTAATGGAATCATTGAAATTAATGTGCCCTTAGGCACTCGATAACCACTGAGTACACAATCCTGCTGCGTGACTCGTGCATTGCCCACTACAAGAGGATATATGCGCAGCGCTTCTTTTATGCAGGCACGCAGATAGGCCACATGCTTCATGGACTCCTCAGTGAATTCGGAATCCTTTTCGGGCAATATGCGCAGTATTTCTTCGCGTAACTTGGCTTGCTTATCTGGATTCTTAGCAATGCAAATCATGATGGCGGTAAATGTGCTCGATGTCTGTTTTCGAAAGATTATAAATCGTTGTACAGCACAATTATGTATATAAAATAATACGAATACTTACTGTATCTACGCCTGCCATTAACATATCCATTGCCATGACAATCGCCACTTTCTTATCGATCTTGAGCAGCTTTTCTAGTACACTCTGTTCACTTTCAGGACGCACCACGCCCTGTTGTGCCTCTGCATCTAGGCGTTCGATCGCTTCGTTCACATAACCCATTGTTATCTGTTGTATACTATCAAAAGCTGCCATAAGCTTCTTGAAATTTGGCGTAGCATAATAGCGCCAGAAGGACGGCTTAATTTCGATGTCGGCGGTCAACTCGAAGAAATCGTTTAAATTTTTGAAAAGTTTCGTTGCCTCTTCATTCGGGCCACCCTTCATTAAACCCAATTGTTTATCCAATGCCACAACAGATACCGATTCAAGTGTCCAGCGGTTTATGTAGTCCTCGAAATTATCAGGCACTTCGAGTGTATGTGTGTCGCGTATATCTTTGATACTAAATAAAATAAAGTGGTGAGTTCGAAAATGGGAATCAACTATTTATATTAAAACTGACCGTGCTATGAATTCTCGATTGACTTGTGACATCTTTTTAAAGTACAAACGCACATTTTTCGGCTGCATTAGCACTGGATTCACACTGGAACGAAACTGGCCCCATGTTTTATCCTGACTAAGAAAAAATTAAAATTGTATATTCCTTATTATCTGAGTTATTAACGTGCATCTACTTGCTTACGTTGCAAGTAATCCCTCGACACCCTGAAAAATGTCAGCACGATGTGTTCCGCGATGATAGGCCAATGCCTTGTTTCCAGGTCTAGTAGGCCATATACCTTCACTTCGAAAGACACGCTCAAAATCGCGTGGATTGTGCGTGGTAAGAACCGCTTCCATTCCAAGCATTGGTGGCGACACAAAGATATTACCGTATTTCTCGCGCATGGCCAATATCATTTTGGATATATCCAATTTGTAGAATTTACCACCGGGCAGAAAATTCAGTATCATTTTATAAACATTTTCCGATGGAATCTCCTCGAATGGACGCGCATCATGCCAATCTGCAGGTACAGTGTTCTCTGAAGGCTTTGCCTCGCTGGCAGCTGCGTTGGTTTGTTGTCGCTAAGTTCAAACATATAACTTATTAAATTATCTTCATGTTACATACTACGACCTTCACATCATTTACGCTTGTGCGCGCCAATGCAATCCACGGCCTATTTAAAGGTCCACCGCTGCTCCTTTGCAGTATAAAGAAACAATTGCGTATTTGTAACATTTTTAGTTTTTTTTTTTCTTTTTTTGTGGTTCAAACGATTCCAATGCTCCGCACACCACTCTCTACTGATAATGCGCCAGAATTGATACTAAATATTTGCTGTCTATCTGTTCTATTTATTTCAAGTTAGGTGAGCTTTTTTGAGCGTTATGTATTTGTTGGTATTCTTTTCCATACACAAAGTGAATGGGTATATTAATTATATCTACTCGTATGTTCTTTATCAGCGCAACTAAACAATTCGATTTATTAATCTGTCTCTATATAAATCTGTTAAATTTTTACAATAGTTGCTATACCCCCATAAACCAATCGTCCGCATTTGAACATTTTTATTTTTATTTGAGACATGGTGCCAAAGGCTTTATACAAATGAATTAACTAGTTAAGGTCCAATAACTTAAATTTGTCAAGTAAAAAAACAGAGTATTCAGAAAACGGTTACAAAACATCTCACAAAATATGTGTGAAGAGTATTACTGCGTCAGTTTGACCAAACTAAACGGTTTCTGTTAATATAAATTATTTTAATGAAAAAGCTGTTCATTAAATTGTTTGTGTGCTCAACTGAGATAATGAGATGGAGAATGGTAAGTTATAGTTATAGTTGAATTGTGGATGTCAGAATCATTTTTTTGTACATTCATTTCCCAATTTGTTGAATTTAAACTATGATAGATAAAATATATGAAACATGTGAACAGAAACTGTCCGAAATGCGTGTCTCGAATCGCTCGATTACTGCAAAAAACCATTAAGTTAATTTTTTATCAAGAGAAAAACTCGTCGAAAAAGCTTTTCCTATTGTTTTAGATCAGTTAATGGGTTTATTAACTAAAATACTATCAGTTTATGAAGCTGTGTGTAAAAAATCGAAAAAAATAGAAAAAGTCAATATCCGAAATAGTTAATATGAGTTCTAGTACCGTGCACTACATAATTCAGCGTTTAGTGCACGTAAAAAGGCCAAAACGCGACCAGCAAGATTTTGGCGTCGTATTAACCGAAAAGTGAAGGTGAATCCGATGCTCCGGCTCCAAAAATGCTCATGAATATTAAGAACGAGTTAGGCAAGAATATCAGTGCAGAATATGTACTGCGACTGTAATGGTCGAGTAGCACAAGAGATGCCATGCCGTTCATAAATGAATAGAACCAGTAATACCGGCTCAACTTCGCCAAGGAGCACGTTAAATTACTCAGGCAATTGCATTCTGCCATACTGCAACTATCTTATATGCTATATAAGATGGTATAAACTATACAGTTTTTCGGTCGTACTCAGTTTTATCAGCACAACGACTAAACCATAAATCGATGATTGTGTACACCTGGCTGATCTGGAACTTTCCTCATGTTATAAGTCAATTGAACATTTTAGACACTGCTACACCTCGCAAATAGCACATTTCCATTAGAAATGAAGCAAAAACTGCTGTCTGCTTTTTGTGACATGTATTAATTTCTACACAAATGTATCGTACCACCCTCATCTTATCAACGACCTACAATACAAGTCGTTTTGCAAGAATCGAAGCATATTTTAGTCTGAAGGGGTAAGGTCCGGTGAGTAAAAAAAATGCGTCAAAACATTATATTCAAGACATGTGTGTGGTTTCCCATTGTCACACACACATGGTGGAATACTACGCCTTTCCGATTAATTAATTGTGGCCGCTTGTCCCCAAGAGATGTATTCATAATATCAAACGGGTTGAGTCAGTTGTTTTTTTTTTTTTTTTTTGGTAAATCCTATGTAATCGTTATTAGTATTAAAATAAATTGTAAACCCTAAATAATGTAAACTCAAAATACAATTTTTAAACATGTCAATATTTCTTATTATTTTTGGGTAGTACGAGTATGCACCTTCGAAGATATATTATGCGATTTATGCCACATCGGTAAGCTTAAATTTCAATGGAATATTTGGCATATTGAACATTAATGTCTTGAATGCATTTTCCGTTGGATAATTGAATTCTACATGAAAATTCCGTATGATGCGCGCCAATCCGAGCTCCAGTTCCATATCTACTATACGTTTACCAACGCACATGCGTGGCCCGAAACCAAAGGGCAAATAGACAAATGGATTGGTGGCCTTAAGGTCATTGGCAGGGCATTTGCTTTCCGTTTGCGCTGTCTTATCCGTGCGTATCCAACGCTCTGGCAGATACTCATCGGGGCGCGCAAAGTACTTTTCATTCTTGAGTAGCGTTAATGGAATCATTGAAACGAAAGTGCCCTTAGGCACTCGATAACCGCTGAGTACACAATCTTGCTGTGTGATTCGTGCATTGCCCACTACAAGCGGATATATGCGCAGCGCTTCTTTTATGCAGGCACGCAGATAGGGCACATGCTTCATGGACTCCTCAGTGAATTCGGAATCCTTTTCGGGCAATATGCGCAGCAGTTCTTCTCTTAGCTTGGCTTGCTTCTCCGGATTTTTAGCAAGGCAGAGCATGATGGAGGCAAATGTGCTGGAGGTCTGTGTGTGTGTGATATTGAAAAGTTATATATCGTTCCATAAATAAATATCGATTACTTACTGTGTTCTACGCCTGCCATTAACATATCCATTGCCATGACAATCGCCACTTTCTTATCGATCTTGAGCAGCTTTTCTAGTACACTCTGCTCACTTTCCGAACGCACAATGCCGTGCTGTGCATCTGCTTCTAGGCGTTCGATCGCCTCGTTCACATAACCCAATGTAACATGCTGAATACCATCAAAAGCAGCCATAAGTTTCTTAAAATTTGGCGTAGCATAATAGCGCCAGAAGGATGGCTTTGTCTCGATATCGACACCAAATTCGAAAAAATCGTTTAAGCTTTCGAAAAGTTTCGTTGCCTCTGCATTCGGACCACCCTTAAGTAAACCTAATTGTTTATCTAGTGCCACAACGGATACCGATTCCAGTGTCCAGCGGTTAATATAGTCCTCGAAGTTATCGGGCATCTCGAGTGTATGTGGGTCGCGTAAATCTTTAATACTAAATAAAGATGAATGTTGCCATCAAATGTTATTTGTGTGTATGAAAACTTACACTGCTATGAATTCACGGTTGACTTGTGACATCTTTTTAAAGTATAAACGCACATTTTTCGGCTGCATTAGCACTGGATTAACACTGGAACGAAACTGGCCCCAGATTTTATCCTGACTAAAATTAAATTGAACAAATATACCTATATTTTCATATCTGATTTATTGGTGTGCTGCTGCTGCTTGCTTACGTTGCAATCAATCCTTCGACACCCTGATAAAAGTCTGCGCGGTGCGTCCCACGATGATAGGCCAATGCCTTGCTGCCAGGTCTGTTAGGCCATACACCTTCGCTACGGTAAACACGCTCGAAATCGCAAGGATTGTGTGTGGTTACTATCGAATCGAGTCCAGGCATTGGTGGCGACTTAAAGAAATCACCGTATTCTTCGCGCATGGCCAATAACATTTTGGACATATCCAATTTGTAGAATTTACCACCGGGCAGAAACTTCAGCATTATTTTATAAACTTTATCCGAAGGAATGTCCTCGAAAGGACGCGCATCATGCCAATCTGCAGGTACAGTGTTTTCTGAAGGCGTTGCCTCGCTGGCAGCTGAGTTTGTTTGCTGACGCTGAGGTTAAACATTTAACTAGTTAAATTATTTTCTAGTCACAAACAACCTTCAAATCACTTACACTTGGGCGCGCCAATGGTATCCTTTGCTTAGTTAAAAGTACACCCGTACACCTTTGCAGTTTAAAAGAAAAATTGCGAACTTGTAACATTTTCAGTTTTTTTTAGTTTTAAACGATTCTAATGCGCACAGCACACCACTCTCTACTGATAATGCACCACAATTAATGCTAAATATTTGCTAGTATGTCTATCTGTTCTATTCATTTTATGTTCAGCGAGCTGATTTGAGCTTTATTTATTGCATTCAACAGTGGTGTAAATAAAGGAAATTGAAGGGGATCATGGCCATGGCCCCATGGACCTTAAAATCTGTCGAAATCCCACATGAACCATGAACGTTGAAAATTATATGTAATTGTCGAAAATGGTTTTTTTTGGTCCATAATATGAAGTTTGTTAAAATGTTGTCCCCGTTTGGCACAAAACTATCTATGCCACTGCTGTTCGGTGTATACTTTTCCATACACAATGTGAATGGGTATATCAGTTCTTTTACGAATTTCATAAATTATATGTACTGGTACGTTCTTCAATCAATCCGTATATTATATACAATATATATAAATCAGTTACATTTTAATAATAGGTTCTACTTCCATACAAGCAAACCGTCCAATTTTGTGCGTTTTTAGGGAAAAACTATTTTAACCAATTTGAATCAGGTATGGAGGCTTCTATCAACTACAATACGATTGTATAATATCCATATATAATAATATCCAATAATTTTAATTTATCAAGAGCATAAAATATTCAGAAAACGTATACGAAACATCTTCTCGCATAGAATGTGTGCAGCGTGTTACTGGCGCAGTCTCACCGAACTAAAAGTTTGATAAAATTGATAAAAATTATTTTAATAAAGAAGCTGTTGATTGAATTTATTGTGTATGGTCAATTGAGAGAATGAGAGGAGCAAGGTAAGTTAATTACTAAATAAATGAATCAGAGTAAGGGGTCGCATTTTCTTTTGTACGATATTTATTTACGAAGAAACGGTTCATTTAAGAAAAGTTGATGGTAAACAAGCCCATTTTATGCTGAGTCTGCATTTAAATTAGAATTTAGTTTCTACTGTAATTAACTTCGTTAACTTCGGTTGAACCTGAGTTCCATTCAAAAAAAGTGGGCGGTACACACCTACTAGTGAATGTATATGAAGGGATGTAGTAGATATCAAATTTCAAATTGATATTGACGTTTTCCATACAAATGCATGAAAATGAGCTGTGGGTTTATATGGGATTGCTTCAACAAGTGTGCGTGACACGCCCATTTGTATATGTATATGAAGCGGTTATCAACTGATTTAAATGAAGAATTTTTTCGTAAAAAACACAAAATTGCACGGTGGGTTTGTATGGGAATTCTATCTATTTAAAGGCACCATATCGCATTTCAACCTAAAATTGACTTTAATAAAGAAGTTTTTCTTACAAAAACACAAAAGTGGACTGTGTGGTTGTATGGGGGCTACCCCAAACAGTGAGCGGGTAACACCCACCAACCCATTACTGTATATGTCAAGCATCAGTGCACTAAAACTTGCCATATCAATTATTAAGTTGATATTGATTACAATAAAAAAGTTATTCATATAAAAAGTTAAAACCGCGCGGTGGGTTTGCTTGGGGACTACCCAAAAAAGTGGGCGTAGGCGTGTTTGTCAATATAAACATCAGGCACGCGCCCATCTTTAATACAAATTAGAAAATGAACAAGCAGTGATCAAGATCGTTTTTAAATCAATACTAATAATTTCTTTTAAAAGATATTTTTAATGTATTTGCAAATCTCTTAAAACACGATTTTTTCGTAAAAATTTTTATTTAATATTTGTTATAATATTTTGACAGTTTTGTTACATGTAAATAAAATCAGCTGTTCAGTAGTTCCGCTTGGCTTGCGGCCTGCTTGTGACTATATTGTAAACACTTTTTAGGTACTGCTAGTTCTCTTTACTAGTTCCCTTCTAGTTATCTGTATGTAAGTATAATTATGTTGTTCACGACCCCTATACAGTCCGAGATCTGTTGTTTAAAACGGACGGTCGGACGGACAGGTAGACATATATACCTATATCGACTCAGCATCGGAAGGCTGATCAAAAATATATTCATACTTTATACGGTTTGCCAAAGACAGTTGTCTGTTACACACATTTGCACGAACTTAACATACCCATTAGCTCTATGTTTACGGGGTAGTTTTTTAGTTTTATTTGAGAAGTATTTAATAATGTCATGAGATATTTTAATTGTGAAAACAATATATGTACAATATAATCTCTTAATTTAAACTCTTGACGAGCACAGTCTCATAAAATTTGTGCTACATCGGAGAACTTGAATTTCAACGGAATGTTTGGCTTATTGAGCAATAATGTCTTAAATGCATATTCCGTTGGGTAATTGAACTCTACATGAAAATTCCGTATGAGGCGCGCCAATCCGAGTTCCAGTTCCATATCTACTAAACGTTTACCAACGCACTTGCGTGGCCCGAAACCAAAGGGCAAGTAGACAAATGGATCGGTGGCCTTAAGGTCACTGGCAGGACATTTACTTTCCGTTTGCGCCGTTTTATCTGTGCGTATCCAACGCTCCGGCAAATACTCTTCGGGGCGCGCAAAGTACTTTTCATTGTTGAGTAGCGTTAATGGAATCATTGAAATGAACGTGCCCTTGGGCACTCGATAACCACTGAGTACACAATCTTGCTGAGTGACTCGTATACAATAAGCGGATATAAGCGCTGTGCTTCTTTGATGCAGGCATGCAGATAGGGCACATGATTCATGGACTCCTCAGTGAATTCGGAATCCTTTTTTTTGGTTATGTTGTTAATTGTTAAATGTGCTAGAAACGCCAAATTTTGAGTATCTTACGTAAATCCTAATAAAATATAAAAGGGCTAGCCCACGTACAAACATGCCTTTAACTTTTTAGTTTTTAAATGGATTTTTTTTGTTTTCGTTCTTAATTAAGGTAGAAATGACAAATTTGGCGTATCTTACGTCAATCCTTACAAAATATTAAATATATACAATTTTTTATACAATTTTTTTTGGTTTTTATTTTTAATAAATTCGAATTTTTCATTAATTTTAGTAAGATATCCCGCATATGTCCATATCAAACCATTAAATAACGTAGTCCATGGTTTATGAAAGAAGGCTTAAACAAGACACAGGGTATGACGAAGTCCAGAACACTCGATTGCAGCGTTCTTTCTTGTTTTTTTTTATAGTTCTTTGTAGTACGTTCTATGTATACTCTACTAACACGTCGTGGACAATTGTATACTGATTTAGTCTATGGGATTGCATAACATTTTGTATATGTGTATGTATACATACTCATATGCTCTCGATTAGAATATCTATCCGTGTATATGCTACTTAACATGGAAGCATGATATGTTTATCAAACAATCACTTGGAAGTTTAGACACTCTTTTCATGGTGTTTGTGAGTAAAAGATATTTAAGTGTATCATCAAGCTGAAACTTAGTATAGAAGCTTAACGAAAATTGAAACCATGGATATTTCAATTTTAATCGTTTAGTTTTATGAACGAATAATTTAAATTAATAAAAACAAAATAATGCTCTTGAAACATCTTCAAGATCCAACTAGTTTTCTTATTAACCATATGTAAAGTGCATTAAAATGTCAGCTATGCCGAACTCTAGGTTTTCGTGTTATAAATTAGTATGTTGTTGTTTAAATTGTTTGTTTGGTTAACTAGATGATTGCGTTAACTAGAGATTGCGAATGCTCATAAAAGCTTCGTGCATCGCATCGCATAATATTTTTATTAAATATATATTTCGACGAACGAAACGTATATTTAAAACACTATTTAAGACTATATTTAAAACTATATTTAAAAGAATTTGTTGTTTCAGTTCGGAAAGCTTTTTTTAGATAGAAACTACGATAATTAAAGTATAAACAACTTTGAATTGAACAAAGGTTCTATAAAAATAATCAATATAAATAAATAAAAAACATGTTTTTTATTGTGCATAAAACTTCAAAAGTTTGCTATAAAAACTAGTGCCATCACGTTTTAGACGCGTTGTGTGATCGGTAAACTTGTTATTGTACATACGAGTGAACAAAACAAGTCAATATTTTCTTATCACATTGAATAAATGTGGGTGCATCAAAAAGTACACACAGAAATTAACATTTGATTTGAATATTTCTTCCAATGGTTTTGCAATACAGGGTGAAATATTTCATTTAATGTGTGTGTACTTTAAATTTCAAGCCACCAAGAGCATAGTTGATTTGAGCAGCTTCCATACTTAAATCAAAGGGCAGACATATTTGATTTAAAGTGTGGTCATACTTAATTATAATATTTTTCATATTAAATGTAGTAATATGTTTCCATATTTAATGCAAATTTGTTGCATATGTATTTTTCATACTTATTTTAAATAATATTCAATACCTAATAACTTACCATTTAATTTTAAGCGCCTGCAGTTCCCATTAAAAGTTTCATTTTCAATGACTGTCAACAAATCACAGGGTCAAACCTGTAAAAGTTTAGACTTACGCTTTCCCGGCATAATTATTAGTACAGTTGCGTGGTATAAGCACATTGACTCCCTTGGCTTCGCCAGTTAAGATTGTGGCCTTCACAATATTCCTTCCTTTCTGATGTCTCAGCAGCCCGTTGAGATGCCAAATATTCAGCATGTTGTTGACGCCGGGCTTGGGACTGTTCTGGTGTCTCATCAGCTCTATGTGCTGCCCCACGCGACGCCTGTTCAAGCCTTCGCAGTTCAGCAACTCTCATATCTCGAGCTATATTAGAACTTTGGGAAAGATTAGACTTACGCTTTCCCGACATAATTCTTAGTATAGTTGCTTCAAAAATGAAATTTAATAAAAATTTAATTTAAACATTTTTTTTTTCACTTAATAAATAATCAAATGCCTGCCTATTTAAATAATTTAGTAAAAAAAAAAATAAATATAAATGAAATAACTTGTTGTAAGTGTATCTAACCACAAAAAAGCTTAACCAATATCTTCATAAATTATAGCCTATGTGTTATTTTGATATATGCTATATTATTGTAAAGTTTCATTAAAATCCATTCATTAGTTTTTGCGTGAAGGAGTAACAAACATCCATACAAACTTTCTCGTTTATAATATTAGTAGGATGATAAAAATCAAATATTTCCATATTCTACTCAACTATTTCAAAATTAAATTTAAAATATGATTAATATTTGTAATCAACGACTGTATTTTGAGATATTTAAAAAAGGCCAACCAGACAAACTGGACAGTAGCATATTTTACCTTGCAAGATTGTCTTAGATTACATTTGAATATGAACAAACTATATATCATAATGTCTCATACTGTAACAGGAATGAAAGTCAAATTGAAAGTGTATCCGTAGTGAATTTAAAGTGTGTCCATAGAAAATTTTAATATATATATATATATATATATATATATATATATATATATATATATATATATATATATATATATATATATATATATATATATATATATATATATATATATATATATATATATATATATATATATATATATATATATATATATATATATATATATATATATATATTTGATTTAAATTTCAGTTATACTCATGTTGGGTAAGTTAGTTCTTTAGTAACTTGAACATTAAAACCGTGAAAGGTATTTATTATAGAGTAATTGGCACTGCGGCCGATTTAGGTATACTGTGCTCTGTGAAAGCTATTTACGGTGAATTGATTTAAGACCACATTGAAGTTGAATATGATGCTGGCCAATGTCATCTCTAATTCCATCTTACATCTACTTCTTAGTTTCTATCAGTATCTGAATCTAGCTAAAATGCAGTGACGCGTGGATAGTGTCTGGAACCAACCCAATGTATAGTACAGATACTAGTCTATTAGTTTCGTTTTTACAAGTTTAAGATAATGTTTATGTTTGGATTTATTTATGTACCAGCGAAATCAATGTGTTTTGCTACGTCCCCTATGCCACGTTTTGTTTTTCTCAACCGTGACCATAACACCGCCCATTTTTCCAGTGGATTTTATTTCTTCCAATGTACTTTACATATACATATATCGAATTTTGGCGAAATATGAAATGATCGATCGAAAAGAAAATAAAAGAAAAGTGATTTGTAATGTTCGTAAATAGTTCATTCGTAAATTTGCTTCTACAAAGTTATTGTATATTACAGAGTAGGCTAAGAAAATGTAACAAAAACGTTTTTGAGGCAACTCAAGGTGCATATTTTAAATAATGCGCATTGTATATCCACCAATCATGACCACACTTCGTAGAAACACGTTTTGTCCAATACCGAAGATTGCCTAAAAATATGAGCTCAAACAGTAGAGTGGTTTCGGAGTCAGTTTGGAAGTTTTGTTTGTTTGCTATTTGGCGGTTAAATTTAGATAATTTCCACACACTTGGCCGCACTTTTACTGCCATTAAATTACTAAATAGAAATATGCAGACCTTTCGTTTTTTGTCAGCACTGCAATACATACTTTTGCTTTGAACTGTACAAATCTTTTTGCACAGTCTTCAATCGCATGAGTGCGAGCAGTGCAAAGCTAACATCTCAACGTTGAAATCGCTCAAATGGCGCCTATTTTAAAATTAAACTTTGAAATAAATTTTTACTTAGTATCTTATGTTTTGATTATCTTGCTGTGCTCGCTGTTTATATACATGAATATATCTAATAAATATATATGCAAGATATTGAAAAAAACGCCAACATCGATATTGATTTTACTGTCAGCAATAAGTTTGTTTGGACAATTTTTTTGTATAAAAAAGATAAGTGAAAGATAGATATGATGAACTTTGAAAATTTAACTTCCGAGATTAGGACATTTTAAAATCTCACAAAAACTGATTTTTATATTCGTAGAAATGTCTCTCAAATGTCCTAATTATTGTACAAGCTCACATTTTTAGAAATTATTGTGTCGAAAACTGCAATTATATCTCCTTCTAGCTTCGTATTATATGTGCAACTATCATATTATAGAGAGTACAACTTATGTAATTTTTATAGTATTCACACAGAGTGTACTTAATTATTTAGCACTACAACCGTTTGTCGGTCATGGTCACAAGTAGAAAGGCGCACCACTGATTCTGGTTGCAGTTCTTGTTAATACTAGGTTTGCGAAGATTTCGGTCGCTCTCTAGGCAGTTGTCTAGGGTTTCGTCATCAACAAGGGGATTGTATCCGCTGCTTCCTCTGTGTCTTCACTGGTATATGTTTTGCGGTGGCGGGAACCAAACCCAGCACACCAACCCTTAGTTAGCTTACCATGGAACAGATGTTCCGTAGCTAGCATGCGGATACTTGTCATAATGTGAAAAGATTGGCCATTCCCAAGAGAATGATAGTCAATAACTTTTCCAACTAATGTGGACTATCCGCCACAGAATAAGAATAGTACTAAAATTTAGTCACAATGTTTGCAACGCCTAAAAACATGCATCGGAGATCCCATAAAGCAAAATTTGTAACAAACTATATGACACTTTTAAAACATTTCTTCACTTGCTAGCTAGATGCAAACTGTTCACTTTTCAGCTTAAATGTGGAAAAAGCCAGTAACTCAACGATACCTTGTAGGCAACTTACTGCCAATTCTAACATTTCTGTGACCCAGTGTATGTGTGTTTAACGTAGTTCCAATGCGATGGGGATGAAGAAGATGCCTACTTTTTGAAAGCATCATAAGAAGGCCCTGCTCGAATTTGCTTCTAAAAACGTTGCTACGCGCTTTAACCTGGTAAGCATTATTTCACTAACAACTTGCATTCTCTATAATTGTTATTCATCCGTTTTCCTTCTAAATGGACAAACGCCTCACATATAGAGAAAAAGATGTGATTTCTTCATTTTAGGGGCAGCCCATACAAACCCACCACCCACTTTTGGGTTAATTATCAAGGGTTAATTATCAAGTGGGCCTCGCCCACTTTTGGTTAGGCTCCAACAAACATACATCCCACTTGTTATATTTTGCAAATCTAAATTCACAGCTTGAAACTTCGTGTGAATGGTATTAAAACTTTTTTTCACTTGTTTATTATTTTTATGATGCTTTTAAACAACTGTTGTGACATACACATTTGCAAAATATATTGAAATATCAACCCTCATTTTACATTATACCCTGGCCAAATTGTCAAAATTCCGAATTACACAATAATTAACACGGTACGTTACCGAAAACTGCCTCGAGAAATTCCGAGGCTTACAACATTTTCTAGTTTTTTAGTTTAAAGGAATACCCCTAATTCTAATGAAAGCAAATAGAGTTTGTATGTAAAATCATTCTGATTACGAATGTAATAAGCAAAGTTTCAATTTCAACAGTTGGTATGAACAATTGTTTTGCTCATTATCGAAATATAAAAGGAGACTCTCGATATGTACATATATACTCGTACATATATAACTATCATTTGAAAATTTAAACGCATCATTCTTTTGTTGTTGCGAATTATTTCTTGGTACTTTATCATTTATTGAGCTCTGCTCTCAGTTTTAACATTCTCTTCATTTCATTTAGACTGGAAGAAGAAGATATGCGTCTAATATTCGTCTTTGGGTGGAGTAAAACAAAAAAATATTTGCAGGTGTCTAATGGCCTACGCAATACTTTCTCTCATGAATTCTTATATTGCATGCAATTTAGTATTTATCGCAACTTCGCTCAATGTATTGCTACTTTATTTGCTTTGCTCACTTTTTGCAAACTCTCCTTCGCTTCGTGCTCTATATATGCATATTTATTTGTTTTTTGTTGTTGCATATTTTTGATACTTGATCATTTTTGGCGCTTTGCTCTCAGTATCGTTGCAGTTCATCTCCCTTATTTATTTATTAGATTGTTTTGTTTTTGGAATAAAGCTTAGCTCATTACAAGAATTCAGTTAGTTGATTTCCGGACAGCAATGAACATGAAGTGCGCGTCGGGTAAAGTGAAAGTGTTTATCAGAAATCAGAGAGAGAGAGAGAGATAGAGAGAGAAAAAGGAAAAGCGAATCAAGTGCGTTTAATTAATTTGCTTATTTCTATGTAATTTGTGTTAAAATTATGTATTCAAAATTTGTATGTACGTGTATGTCTATGTTGATATTTATCAAAATGCATTTAGTTTAAAATGTGTTCTATAATAAATAAATATAATTATTGCGGTTACATAACCCATTTGATGTCATTTCCAATTCGAATTCGGGGAGAAGTGCGTGTTTAATAAAAACAAAATAAGCTATGAGGAATAAAAGAGAGCACACAATATATGAATCTGCTATATTACTCTCATAACATAGTTAATACTCTTTTAGCAAACTTTTGCTATCTTTCTTCCACTCGGTAAGTTATTGTTGTATTCTATTCTATTCGATTTTTTTATTTTGATTATTCATTCTTATTAATTTATTTTTATTCCACTCACACATAGTGTGAAATGGTATTATCAGTTTGTCTGAAAGTTTGAAACGCATTAAAGGAGGTATCGTAGACCCCATAAAGTATATATATATATATATATATATATATATATATATATATATATATATATATATATATATATATATATATATATATATATATTCTTGAGCAGCTCGATGAGCCAAGTCGATCTTGGTATGTCTTTCTATCTGTCTGTCTGTATTCTCTATTCTTGATCAGCTCGACGAGACGAGTCCGTCTGTCTGTCCGCCTGTATATTGTTGCGCATTTTTCGGGGACTAATTTTTATGCTATCCAGTTGAAAATTTGACATATACTTCTTTTTATTGCAGTTTAATAGAGTATCATTATTGACCCGCCGCGCTCACTGTTTGGGGTAGCCCCCATACAAACCTACTGCCCAGTTTTCACTTTTTTTCTTTATTATAGTCAATATTAGGTTGAAATGCAATGTGGTGCCTTTTTATAGAGAGCCGCTTAACGTACATAGACTTGGCCCGCCCACTTTTTGGGGTAGCCCCCATACAAACCCACCGTGAAATTTTGTGTTTTTTATGAAACAATTCTTAATTTAAATCCCGCCCGTCCACTTTTTGAGGTAGTTCCATATAAACCCACAGCTCACTTGTTTGTGCATTTGTATGAAAAACGTAAATATCAACTTGAAAATTCAATATGACGGCATCATACACATCTGCTATATCGGTTCATACACCTCTACTTGTGGGCGTAGCCCCTATTTAAACCCCCATTTTTATGTTTAGCATTACGATTTAAAATTTCGTGTGAATAGTATTAGAGCTTCTGTTCACCCGAAGTTAACGCTTTTCTTGTATGGTATTCAGTTGTAAATTGGAACCTAAATTTCATTTTATTGCAGTCACTTTTTGGGTTAGCCCCACTACAAACCCCCGTCCACTATTGACTTTTGTATGAAAAACTTATTTATTGTATGACAGATGATGCCATGTTTTGGTTGCAGATATATTTGGTTGCTAATATTTGGGAGCTATGTTCTGATGTCCAAAATGATTCAATACGAATCATGAGGAATCTTCTAGCTGACCTTGCACAGGTAGCCTGGGATTTAGGTATTGCAGCTTATCCAAAATCAGAAAGATTTGAAATTTATTCTACTTTGCTTGTAACAAGTTGAGAAAACAGACGTTCTTGACGCTATCAATGAGCCTAGAGTAATTGCAACAGTCTGTGTTGACGGAAGCGTGTTGTCAGATTGAACATTCGTGTTTTAAAAAGGCGTAGTGCTTCATACTTACCATTACTACAAAGGCAGGGGCAAATGAGGAAAGAGTTGGGTGTGCTTCTCAATGACGATGACATATTGCCTTTGAAGTTTTGTTTGGGCTGAGTTGAGATCACAATAGGGTGCAACAACGGACGACATCCGAGCGCGAAACCGAAAAAAAAGCTTGAAACGTTAGAATGGCGAACTTTTCTAGACTCTTAATGAAGCTGGGAACTATTTATGGTTTGAAGTTCAATATTATGCATGGAACCATCATTAGCTCACTAATGTGAGTGAGCATAAGCCTGAACATTAACACAGTATATGATCCGCTCCGGCATTCGGTCGAATTTAGATGCAAGTTCTTGCGATTTGCTTCGGAATTCCTTTTCGTTTACAAAGTGTTTCGAACGCGGCGGACTTTAGTAAGTAAGATAGTTTGCGAAAATTTAAATACCATTCTTGTGGAACACAGGCACATGCTTTGATGCATATTTTACAAGAACATTGTTGTTCGCTTTACAGTCTAAATTGAAAATTTCGCATCAACCAAGTGTTTGATCCTTACCACTTTATATTCTTTGGTTAGGCAACAATGGTGCGGTCTCGTGAAGTCTAAGCCTGCAAGTCACTGACTTCTGCTACACCATTGGCTTTGATCTATTAGCACTTCCGTACTCTTCAAGATAATGAACATTTCTTTTCCTGGATTGTTGCTTGTTTACTTTGACTTTGACTTTTGAACATTAGTTAAGGTCTTTCATGAAGAGTTCTACAATCTTCAACAGACCGAGACATTTCCGTTTTATTGCCCAAAATGTCTTGTAATCTAATGGTGCTCAGAGCACATTTTCAGCTGCTCTTTTTTTCGCTTAGCTTTTTTGATTTCGTAGTTTTTTTACCAATGGACGCTTTTTACACCATTCATTCATAGACCTTATAAAGTATATATATTCTTGATCAGCTCGACGAGACGAATCGATCTCGCCATGTCCGTCTGTCTGTCCGTCTGTATCTTATTGCGCATTTTTTGGGGACCAATTTTTATGCTATCCAGTTGAAATTTTGCACATATAGTTCTTTTTATTGTAGTTTAATAGAGTATCAAGATTGACCTGCCTCACCCACTATTTGGGATAGCTGCCATACAAACCTACTGCCCACTTTTGACTTTTTGTAAGAAAACTTCTTTATTAAAGTCTATATTAGGTTTATTTTTATGGTTAGCCGCTTAACACACATAGACTATCGGGCGTGGCCCGCCCACTATTTGGGGTAGCTCCCATACAAACCTATGGTCAACTTTTGACTTTTTGTAAGAAAAACTTTTTTATTAAAGTCAATATTAGGTTGAAATGCGATATGGTGCCTTTCACGAGACAGCCGCTAAACATACATAGACAATTGGGCGTCGGCCCGCCCATTTTTTGAGGTAGCCCCCATACAAACCCAACGTGATCAATATTAGTTTGCAATTTGATTTTGTGGATTTTAATGGACAACCGCTTCATATACATATACAATTTTATTTTTTATTTATTTACGAATGAAACACTGAGAAAACAAAAGTGACTGTCAAACGAATTGCTGTACTCTATCGTCATTAAAATCTAAAAAAAAATATTGTTTATCCAATCGCCACGAAACTTCACAGGATCACCCTCGGGACTATTTTGAAAATTGTCACAAAATTTGATCATATATAGGGAATATACATATATATCTACATAAATACATACTTCTATTTATATATGTATAGATTTTGCTCATTAAATATTGTCTTTCGTCGTGCACGAAATTCACTAACACGTTCCGTTTAACTTTTTGCGACCTTTATCACCTTATTTTCTTTTTTTTCTGCCGATACTCACGACAATTTTCAGCATTAGTTTTCGACATTTTTGGAAAATATTTTATTAAATAAAAAGATAAAAACATTCACACTGTCAAAATCGAATTTTCAAATCACAACGGGTAGAGCATCGTAATATCTAAAAATTATGAACATAGAGTCAACTGTTAACAAATTTTCTTATACGTGTCTGCAAGATCATGACCACTTGTTATAACTTATGACCATTTTCCTGTGCTCATCTCAAACTTCTGTTGCTATGTACTCACCACAGTTCTGCGCCATCTGTCGTCCTACTCCAACCTACCACACGGTTGTGTGGTCATAAGTTCAACAATTGTTCCGATTTTTGGATTGAAAATTTCAACTTTTTTCGATTAACCATGCTAAAGAATTTCGAGCGATTTGATTTTTATAGTATTTTCAAAAACCTTTTCGAACTTATCAACATAGTGTAGACACCATGCAAAATAATCTATCTCATTCTCTCTCAGGCTAAATTCTATTTGTCTCTTTTTAGTTTCGCTTTTTCGTTTCATCGAATTTTCAAACGACAACGATGCTAAAGAAGTTTCACTTCAAAATTGTTAAACTCTGAGCAGTCCTTTAAAAATTTAAAAACTGATGTAAACTTCAGCGTTGCTGAGTAAAAGGGGAAGTGTATTAAAGCTTCGGTTCCGCTTAAGAAACGTTTTTTATACCATTCACACATAGAGTAAAATGGTATTATCAGTTTTTCTGAAAGTTTGTAACGCATTAAAGAAGGCATCGTAGACCCCATAAAGTATATATATTCTTGATCAGCGCGACGCGAAGAGTCTATCTAGCCTTGTCCGTCTGTACGTCTGTCTGTCCGTATGTGTGTTGTTGCGGATTTTTTGGGGACCAATTTTAATGCTATCCAGTTGAAATTTTGCACATATACTTCTTTTTATTGCAGCACCCATACAAATCCACCGCCCACTTTTGACTTTTTGTATGAAAAACTTTTTTATTGTAGTCAATATCAACTTGATAATTTATATGGTAACTTCTAGTGGTCGGATGGTTGACATATACATTAATGGGTGTGAACCGACCAATATTTGGGGTAGCCCCCATTCAAACCTACAGCCCACTTTTGACTTTTTCTATGAAAATTTCTTTATTAAAGTCAATATTAGATTGAAATGTAATGTGGTGCCTTTTTATGGTTAGCCGCTTTACATACATAGACTAACGGTTGTGGCCCGCTCGCTTTTTAGGGTTGCTCCCATACAAACCTACTGCCCACTTTTGACTTTTTGTATGAAAACTTCTTTATTAAAGTCAATATTGGGTTGAAATGCGATATGATGCCATTTTATAGAAAGCCGCTTAACATATATAGACTAAGGGGCGTGGCCCGTCCACTTTTTGAGGTAGTCCCATATAATCCCACAGCTCACTTTTATGCATTTGTATGGAAAATCAATATTACGCCAATATCAACTTGAAATTCGATATGGCGGCTTCTTACACATCAACTACATCGCTTCATACACATCTACTAGTGGACATGTACCGCCCACTTTTTAGGGTAGCCTCAATTTAAACCCCCACTTTTATGTTTTACAATACTATTTCAAATTTCGTGTGAATGGTATTAGAGCTTCGGTTCAACCGAAGTTAACGTTTTTTCTTGTTTTTGTTTCAGTTCGATTCCAAATAAAAGAACAATAGTTTTGCACATTTTATGGGTTTATTTATTGCATTTTGACAGCAGTTTCCATTATATTACATTGGTTAGTTTCTGTTATCTACTGTCTGCATTTCGAATACATAAATTTCGCTCAAAGACATTTAGATGATATACTCGTACAATATATAGGTAGATTTAATTTTGTTTAATTTATAAACGTACACGTACAGAAAATGTAATACTAAAAAGATTTTTATAATTAGTTATTGGCTTGATTTGCTTAGTTATAATATTTTTGCCCTTCATTCCACTTTCATACGCTTTAATAACACGTAGAAACTTTATATACGATAGATATATCTCAAGCCATGAAACCAATATTAGTTTTTCTAAATATAATGCACATTTTTGTTTAATTTTTTTTTGTTTTTGGAATATACATACATACAAGTTAAATTTACATACATATGTATAAGTATATATAGTTTTGTTAGTAATTTACATTTATTGTAGTATCTTATTTAAGTTTTAATTCTTGTTGTTGTTGCTGTTGTGGTTGGTTTCGGATTGAAATGTTCACAAATGTTTTTGCACATCTTTAGTTTTAGGCTTAAATTTAAACAATTTGACTAGTTGAATTTTCTTTACACAATTTTGCTTGTTTTTTTCTTTCTTCTTTTTAGCAGGCTTTCATTTTGTTGGATACATTTTTTTTCTTTATTTTAGAGTTTTTCATGCATTTTTTCTGACTTATAAGAAATAATTGTAAACTGCTAGAAACTAATTAACATAAATTTGTTTTTGTAACTTAAAGATAACTACTATATCGTATGTATTCTATATTATGCTTCTTCATATACACAAAAATCATTAAAAACAAATTATTGCAATTAACTTGTGATTTTTTGTTTTCGTTTTTTCTTTTAAGGGAAAATGTTTGAGTATTTTTTGATCTTTTTAAAGTTAGATTGACAAAAATATTATTAAGTATATATAATACAAAAAAAAGCGTTGCATAAAATACTATTTACAAAAAACTAGGTATAATTTTTTTTTTGATTTTTTTTTTTTTTTTTGTTAAATTTTGAAGCTCCTGTTTTGTGATGCTCTTGGTCCATCATTCCGTTTTGTTTTCAAGTTGTGGCTTTTTAGCCAAAACAAATTTAAAAAAAAAAGTAATAAAATGCCAACACATTTTGCGACATTACCAACTTGCTCTTAAACTTATTTAAACATAGAAAATCTCAGATTTACATTGAGGGGGTTTTATCTTTCAAAATATAAATAACACGATTTTACAAAAATTGTGATGCTCTTTTCGAGAGTCTTGAGGGATGTACTATGTATGTGATGCATTTTTTTTATACTTTGCTCTCCGGCCCATCCGTCACATTTTTAAACGCTTGTCGTATTTTGGCCAGATGATGTGAGCTGATGTGTCCATAGAGTTTGTTGTACCATTCAGGCGTTTTGCCCCTAAAAGTAAGCAATGAAATTTTCATTAATGTTTACGTTACAAACATTTAACACTCTAACACAAACTACTTTGCTGTCAGTCTTTAAAAAAAAATAATCACTCTTACACAAATAAAAAAAAAAAAAAAAAAAAAACAGTGCAGTCGAGTGTGTCCGACTTCGAGTTAACCTGCACCTTGTTTAAGGCTACTTATATGAATCATAGATAATATTGTTTTAATGGTCGAATCTGCATATATGCGGCATGTTTTATTAGAATAGTAAAAATTCGAGGTAAACAATTAAAACTAATTTTTCAAACAAAACTTCAATAATGTGTGCAGGTTTGCAAAGCGGTCCGATCTGGGTTTAGTTTGTTTGGGCTACCTCTTATATAGTGGTACGATCTGATATACCTATACGATCTGAATACCTATGCGATAGGTTTTAATAGGATTTACATAAGATACACCAAATTTTGCATTTCTAGCGTAATTAAAAATAAAACCAACAAAATTTTCTTAAAAAAACTTATAAATGGGAGCCAGATTGGTATGGGGGCTACCCTTTAGAGTGGAGTTGACGTATTCATTTAATGCTAGTAATTTTAAGAGAGAAAATGAGCGTCAAATTATAAAAAGTCTCTATCTTCTATAGTCTCCGAGCTCTGTTTGTGCAAACAAACGTTCGGATGGATGCACATACATGTCTATACCGACCCACCTTCCGATGCTAATCAAGAATATATCTGTCACGCCTTCTTCTGCCTGTTATATACATTTGCACAAACTTAATATACAACGTATAAAATCTTAACTACTATACTCTATAACCGGGGGAATATTTAACTACTTTAGTTGCCATAGACTTACTTAATATCGACGCGTGCCAGATGCATGACACGCGAACGTCCACTGCCGCAGGGTTCAATGAAGTAGCGCGATGCCAGCACCACGCCACGTACTGCGCAGAACATGGGCTTAGCCTTTGCATGGTCAATTGAGGTTTCAACAATAACACACGCGCCGCGTGGCAGATCTGTTTGCCAGGAACTATAAAACAAGAAATTTTTATTATAGTGTGATGAAGTATGAATTTCAACTCGCCCTCTTACCGCAGCACACAGAAGTCTGTCGTCAGTTGCCCATCGATTGCATATTGATAAATCTCAGTACGATCGTCTAGCTTCTTTATTGTTTGACACTGTAGGAGATTCGAGTCCCATGAAGCGCGCTGTTTGATAATGTATTCGAGCACATCGCGCGGTGGACCTTCGATTTCTGTAATACAACGCCACAAACGCAACGGATGTCCGTCGCCCACTTTTTTGTAGGCAATATCAACGCTTGGTTCCGATTGTGATGGTACACTGAACCAGCCGCGTGTTCTGCAAAAACATTTCATTATTAAAATATAATTGTGTGTAGATTAATAAAAACACTTACTTTTCTCTGCCCTCTTTGACAGTGGCGCTGGTGCATTCGTATAGATAGCCGCGCCAGTTATGAAACTGCATGCCCTCGCCCAGTGCCTCTAGTGGCACGGGCTTGGACTCCTCCATATAGCCGAAATTACATTTATTCAGCTTCTCTTTCGAGGCGGTGTAGATTTGTTTATAGTTGTCAATCATAAATGAAAGACACTCGTGTGATGCCTTCGCTTCTGCCAGCTCCTTTATGTCCGGCATGCCGGAGCCTTTGCCGGCTTTGCGACGCGGCGAGGCAGAAACGGAAGCGGAACCTGTCGAAATGGACGAATGAAAAATGGATTGCGCCAGACAGACGCCCAAATTGTTGCTAGTCATCTGATTGTGTTGCGCATTTGCAGCAACGATTGTAAGGAATTCAAGCAGTACAAAAAGTATTTCACGATTTTCATCGGGCAGGAGCAATACGGCACACTGTACTGCATCTACACGTACTTCAGCAGGCAAATCTATTGAAATCAAAGGATAAATATAACATTCATGCATATAAATAAAAAAATATCTACACTTACGTTGAAATATTGCCGCAAACGTTTCGGACATCTTAGTGGTCAGCAGCGATTCCGGCAGCTCGCGGAAATATTGCTTAAGCATATCTGCCACATCATACGCCTGCTGAGTATCGAAAATGTCCATGCAATCCTGTGTTGTCTCTGTAAACTCAATCATTTCGCGCAACTTTGTAATGCGTGACTTGCCGCCGCTCTTGCGGAAGATGCCCACCTGATCAAGCGCATTCAACTGTAACCAACGGAACGCAGCACGTACCGCCACCGGCAGGCTTTGACCGCTGCGCTGCAATATCAGCTGCAATGGTACACCGAACACTTTCTTATCCTTGTAATCGGGCATTTTGATTTTCTTTATGAACTTGGGCAGTTCCCAATTCCAGCCGGAACGATGCGTTGGGCAGTAGCGTTCCATGTGTCCGGTTAGCGTGACCAGAGCCAATTTGCGTATGATCTGTAGCTGACCGGCAGACATGGCAGCAAAGGGTATGCCTGCGTCCTGCGCATGCGGATCTATTTTCTGCGAAAAGCATTTTCGGAAGATCATGTGTGGCCGTTCCTCCATTTGAAAGCTGTGCCAACGTACCACGGGCGTTCTGTTTTGAAATGAATTTTTAATTAGTTTCGTTCACTTCGTTTTGACATTTTTTTAGGTTGTAGAAAATCAAACCTACTCAGTTTGATTGATGTACTTACCGCTTTGTAGTTTCCACATCTGTTTCGGTCTTGTGCTCCTTGCGCGTTGTCGAACGCGAACGGAAGCTGGACGAACGGAAACCATCACGCTTCTTTGGATCCTTGCCCAGATTAAGTGAACCACCACGCGTTAATTTTTTAATCTTAACCTCAGTTGTATTGGAATTAGCATCTTTAATCAGTAGCTTACGTCCGTGATGACACTCCGAGTCTGAGTGTGCACCAATATCGTCCACCTTGCCAGTGCGCTGCAGAAAACGACGAGCCTTTGATGGTGTTTTACGGAACGACAACTTACCGACGCCGCCGCCACCGCCTGCACCACCTGTTGATGACTCTTGACTATCGCTGTAATATGATGATGAATCATCTGATTTTCCCTCCTTTAGATGCGGCATTGGACTCGAAAAGAAATGCAGTGGGCTGGTGCGCATAGAACGTGGCGTGGTAGGCGTACGTTTCGGACTGGAACGATTCGGACTGAGGAAATTCTCGCTGTGCGATGGCACCTTCAGTTCGTTACCGAAGAACGGACCCTTGGGGAATGTATGCATCGGACTGACAGCCGATGGTGATGGTGGCGTTGAATATACCGCATCGGGTTTGCGCATGCTGCTGCGCTGACCCAGCTGTGTGAGATCAAGCATCTGTGGGCCGCTGATCACGACGCCTTCGCGATTTTGACGTTTTCGTCTGCGCGATTTTATCGACTCCACTCTACGTAGGAATGCTTTAGCACCATCCTTAAAACGCTCGCTGCCAGTGCGACGCAAGCGTACGCCAGAACTATCGGCAGATTCATTTAGAGAGGTGTCAGTGCCGTCACCTTTGCTACAGGCGCCAGCTGCACCGCTGCCGCCAGGAATCTTTAGCGTAATACCAGCACCAGAAATATCGTACGAATCATCTTCGAAACGATCGGGACTAGACTCCTTCGAGGAGCTTTCCGTCTTCTCCACATTAAGTTTACCCGCTGGCGGTAGCTCGAGTCCCATTTCGCCGATGCGGGACCAGCGACGTATGTGAGGTTGGAATGTCCAGTTTTCACTCAGTGCAAAGTTTTCATCGTCTGAGTCTTCTTTCTGCTGTTGAGAATGAGGAAAAATTCGATTTGAAAATAAAGTAAGCGCATAGTAAAGTACGCGAAAGTTTACACTGTTCAACAAAAAATATTATATCGAGCTGCCACGATTTGTTTTTTAAGTTATAAAACACAAAAATAACTACATAATTTAATATTTGATGGTTTGAATCGAAAATACGGTATTGAATTTTGATTCGACTTATCGAATTCCAAAGGTGAAACATATCTTGACGGTGCTGCAGAGACCTTAAACTTTTAAAGTTCAAGGATGGTGCTAAAGTATAGGTTGTAAGCCCAGTACAAATACCAAACTATTTTAGAGCAGGGCTGTCACAAAAGGAGAGCAGCCAAATTGTGAATATATGTGTCTCCTTTTAATATCAAAGTCGCATTACGCTTAGCAATTTCTCGAGTCATAATTTGTAATAATTCGAATTCAAGCAGCCGACTTTTTCCAGTGGAACTTATTTCTCCTAGTGCCCTTCTTATTTGTACAAAATATGTATCATCCTCCTACCTTAAATGACACGTCCCTTTTTTCGAATGATAGTATAGCATATCATCTTGCCCTGTCGTCCTATAATAATCTCTATAGCAACTTAATCGAAATCGGTCGTATAGTTTCCGAGTCTAAAGGCAACAAACAAATACAAGTAAGATATGACGATTTATCCTACACCCTTACGTAGTCTTTTAACTTTTCGATAACAACAAAAAAAAAAAAATTTTAATTTAATTAAAAAAAAAATAAATTAATAAGAAACTCAAAACCAAAAAAAAAAAAGAAAACACACTTCTTTCTGTTTATGCGGCCTTGAAAAGTGTACACATCTGTGTATGGTCAAGGATAATATAACTATCCAAGTTTGAAGTTCTTCCTCTCTTACAGTTCCTGAGATCTGTAGTCTCATACATCCAGACGGACATAGCTATATCGACTCTGTTTCCGCTGCTGATAAAGAATATATAAACTTTATAGGGTTTGCCACGCCCCTTCTGCCTGTTACATACATTCGCGCAAAGTTGAATGCCTTTGTCCCTCTGGCTACATGGTACAAAAATATACTCAAATTTAATTTTTATATTATGTGGGTGCTCATTCGAAAAACATGTTCGTTCCGGCTAATATTGGTGGAGGGAGAAATTAGCTAACCGACCATCCGGAGAGAAAGAATAGTCTTTTCCACGAAACTCGTTTTCGTCATACCCGGAAACTGTAATAATATAGGATTTTGTCCAAAAACTATATTAATGTCAATGAAAAATAAATCTGAATTAGATCGGTACAACACAATAAAATGTATCAACATAGCTTCCTCCTGCGTTTTACTGATCTGATCGATAATGCTTATTATCTTTGTAAAAGTACCAACTGATTGTATTGATTTCTCATTGCTGCATTATAAAAGAATGTATAAAATTCAAAGCCATGCAACTTCAGATCCTAACTATCGAAAAGTTTCTGTTGCATATTCTGTATAAAAGAGATTTAACTAAATCAGAAAATAGGAGGCAGCTCGGGATGATAGATTTTATTTAAAAAATTGTTACTTAGTATTATTAATGCATTAATTACCTGGGGCGTTTGTGGTTTATGCGATTGGTCCAAGCGCATATTGGCGCAACGATTCAGTATACAGAGGCGTCGATAGAGCGATTGTAATTGATCATTCTCAAGATTTGTGTGATCTTTGGCTACATTGGTTAAATCGATGGGGAATTGGTGATCTGTAAAGAAAGAAATGACGAAAAAAATTAAATTTAATAATAAACTAATATTTTAGAAATATGACAAAAGTTATAAAATCTCTCACTATTCGCGGTTGTAGTCAACTCATTCCAACTAGATTTACGCAGCTGTGTATTCATGCCAATTGAATTTTAAGAATTGTATCTTATAGTCGCTTCGAAAATATTACAAGAAATATTGCGTTCGATTTGGAAATTCTGTTCTACAATTTGTGCATCGATCGAGCGTAACTAAAAATGTCGTCCGATCGTTTCAACAGCGCGAGAATTTCTAAGAAATCGAACATGGAAAAATCTTTGCAAAACCAGAAATCGAACAACTACTACCATCACAACAACAACAACAAAACCAAAAACAGCATCAGCAGCAAATACAACAACAACAACATTCAAACGCGCCCATTATAATGCAATAAAAAACAACAAACAAGAAATTAATATATGTATTCATATGAAAAACCAATGGAAAGGAAATATTGTAGCACGGATACTCTTGCATATGTACTTACGATAAAAAAAAATAAAAAAAAAATCACAAAAAAATTGTAATAAAATAAAAATTTTCGCAGTTTTCACACAGTTTTGCACGGATTTTGCAATTTGCATGTAGGTAATCAAGTTCTTGACGTAGACAATATTTGACTCAGACGCCTCGAAGTCCACATAGCCGACAACTACAGATACACACGCTCACGTATTTACAGATTTAAAGATCTTTTGTAGGATTTAGTGCTGCGTATGCAAGTGAAGGAAACACATCGCCGATTGGTCAGCAATAAATGCAGTGGGAAATACAATCGTAGCGATATATAAATACGAGTATATACAAAGTACACACAATATATTGTTTAAGCAAATACTTATACATACAATTATTTTAGCTTATTACAAGATTATTGAACTTTGTCTAGCCCACCAACCGAATGTGTACTTTTGGCTGCAATTACAATTTAGAAGCGACATGCTGAGTTATACACAAAAAAAAAAAAGTAGAAATTATACTCGAGTCGAGTGTGCTCAACTAAGTGATACCCTGTACTCTGCTTAATGGTCTTGACTTAAAATGTAGATTTGTATAAAATCTATACTACTGCTATGCTGATTAGAGCTGCAAAACTATTCTTAACGATAGTCGAAACTATCGTTAAAAAAAAACGTTTTAAGATTTTTATTTCCATTGCTCTGAAATTTAAGGGTGTAAATGATATAATTAACTATAAAGAGCCATTATTGGCAGAGGTTACATTCCAATACTCGAGTGGACTATTATCTTGCGATGCGTGAGACTTTTTCAAAAATTGTCGCAGTGCAATGATTGCATCTACTCGATTTGTTCTTCCTTTCTTTTAAATTTTTTCTTGCATAAAGCTGAAAAATGCTGCTCTTGTGGATAGCTTTGTACGTTGGGTGTTGGAAACTCAGAAAAATTAAGTTTCTAGCAATTTTGCCCCCGTATCCGCATTGTTGCTGCTTCGAATACCTGCTTTTTTGAATGGATCATTCAATAATGCTGTTAGTCTGGGCACTTTTCGGCTCTCACAAGGAAAACACCGATAATTTAGGCAATCAATCTGATATGTACACATTTCTGAGGCATCCAAAGTTTTCATACTAATTTTCATAGCATTTAAGCGTTGATAAAGATCGTACGAAATTGGAATCATTAGCGAAATCGTGACAAAGTTACTCCCTGATACCTGAGAAGAGGCAGTAGTAATGAAGTAAATAATTTCATTCATTTATTTTAAGTAATTCGCAAAATTCAATCATAGATGCTGCGTTATCTGATACAATCGAAGTAACTTTGTAAAGAACTTAACACTCCGAGAGTACACCATGCAGTGAATCTGCAATATTTTGGGACGAGTGGTCAGTATCTTCTAGTAGTTTGTTAGTTGACAATACCGCAGACCGTAATTTGAAGTCGCTTTTGATAAAATGACATGTTATAGTCAACTAATAAGCATTTGGACGTGATGTCCATCCATCGCTTGTTATGGTACAGTAATCCATGCTACTAAAAATAGTTTTTAACTTATTTTTCATGATTTTCTGTAGCACATTCTTTAAAGTGGGTTTACTGGGAAGACTATACGGAGTACACAAGTACACAAAATTCTGGAAGCCTTTGTTCTCAATGATTCGAAATGGTTTTCATTTTTGATAGTATCGTTAGTGAAAAAAAAGAACTATCGATAGTGCCGCACAAAAACAACTATCGATACTATCGATAGTACTATCGATAGTTTTCCACCTCTCATGCTGATCCCATCTGGCATTGGCATTGATAAAAGATTGTTGTACACTAAAATTGACGTTTTTAGCTTAAGAAAAAAAAATGATTTCTCATACAAAAATTCGAAAATAAGGGTTAGGTTAACTTATGTGCAGGTCAGGCCGCTCGGAGGCCAGTCAATCCATTGTGATGCCTGTTGTCTTGAGTTTTCAATTGGCGGAAGGTGTTTCAGTTAATTAAGTCAGCTAAGATTCAATGAAACCTGCCAGATCCTACAGTTATAGGTTTGCCAGACATTCCACGTCTTCAAAGAATGTATTCCCGAGAAATAGGTTGCGTTTTACTAAAAGTGCAGGGCAGTCACATAGGAGGTGTTGTTTATTTTCTATCTATTCATCACCACAGCCACGACAGAAGATTTGATTGGAAACATGCATCCGTGGTGCCATTTGGCCAATGGTACATTACCATATTATGTCTCTCGACAACATACTGAACCTGCTCTTTTTAAAGTGCAAAAACTTAGATATTCGCTTCGGTTGAGATGCAGCCAGCGTGCTTTTGACACATGATTTCCTGGTGCAGTCACACACTGTCTATTCGCTGATTCTTTGGTAGTCCTTGTTAATACTAAGAAGAGGATCTCTTGACCTTTTCATATCTACCACCACAAGAGTCGCTAACAGCGCTAATTTAGTTGTTGCGCACTCGTATGCCAGAATGGTAACGAATTCATATGAGTTCAAATAAGTGCTGTTGGACTTGGTTTAGTGCTGCCGCTGTGCTCCGGATGAGTTTGCTTTTAATGGTGTGCGAAGATAAAGCCTTAATTGCTGCCTGACTGTCAACGTAGATGGATATGTTGCTTGAAGTTTGTAGTTGCTTGGAGAGTATTAATCAGCCGATTTCTAGTTTGCATAGATCGCAAGCCGTTCCTTCGAAAAAACTCCAGCACCTGTGCCCTTATCCCACTTCGATCCGTCTGAGTCTTGGTTAGAGCGGGTAGGTTTGTATACATGTACTCACCAATTTTAATAGAATTAACGCATATACTCTACCTCAAGATGTGTTTGGATTGTCAAAATATCCAAGTTTTGTGGTTCTAACTTTTGTAGTCTATGAGATATCGGTCTTTATACAGACGGAAATCGCTGTATCGACCCGGAAAAATTGTTAATGGAGTATATATCGTATACGGAGTGGGATATGTTAGAAAAAAGGTTACTTTTCGTGCCAGAACGTCGTACGGAAAATAAGGAATATTTCCTTGAAGATATGCGCCGGTTATGGGTAGCAATACGAAGAAAACGTCTGCATTTGTGAAAAAAACAATTCATGGCAATGCACATACTAACAGAACATCGTTGCTTGTTCGCGATTTTTTGGCCAAGAACGACAACGTAATCATGTCTCAGCCATTGTATTCACCGGAATTTTTTCCGTTCTCAAAACTGTAAAGACCCATGAAAGGACGGCGTTTTGCCACAATTGAGAAGATAAAGACCGTATTGCTGAGGGAGATTACTTTGAATGAAACAAAATAGTAGATATAAATATTTTTCGTGGAAAATAAAAAGTCACCTTTTTGTATACGATACTTTATATACACCTAGTTTTTGCATACTTTATGGAACCTGACTATTACATACTACATACATTTGCACAAATCTAATAAACCCTGTTACGCTATATGAACACAGGGTAAAAATCTTTGTTTAGAAAGAAAAACTTTAAGAGTTTTTAATAGCATTTGTTTATGTTTAACGCTGTTGATTATTTTACAAATTTCATATGAATTTGTTTGATTTTTGTGGAACAACTTAAATGAATGTATTGCATGCATTCTGATAGCGTTAATATAAACAAAAATTTTAATTGGGCATGCAGCAGCGTTTGAACTAATTAGGAAAATTACGATAAAAAAAAAAGAAAAAACGAAAATGCAGCAAAGTATTTCTGTATGTCTGTTGGAAAGATTGCGGAAAATTTTTGGTGGCAAGTCTAGCGCCAGTCAGTAAGGTACACAAAACTATTTGTAAGACGCTGTGGGCAAACTGGCTGATCTGGCTTGGCTAATGTTTGGCTTTGGAGTGCGCCAAACGGCCAAGTCATTAACACGTAGACCACTTGTAAGCGCCACTTTACATAGCTGGCTGGCTAAAAACAAATTCGAATGCAAACTTGATTATTTTTTTTTTTAAAGAATTTTTAACTCCATATATGGTGGTTTGCATTTAACAAATGCACAACTTGATTAAGGCAATTTAACAAAGCTGCGCCTGTTCAAAACTTTAAGCAAATAAATAATGACCATGAAATGTAGAGTTTTTTGAAGGCATGTGGTAGATCTGTGTAAGTCAGCAAATTTGTGCAAGAATTAAGTTGCACCTCCACCTCCTTTCAGCAAAGCAATTCAAAACACCTACGGCACACAAAGCATCCTGCAATGAAGCATTTTAAGTCAGAAATTTGTTGCAGCATCTTGTTCTGGTTTACAAGAAACTCATTAAAATACGCATTTATCATTGTGGCGTACTGCAGACAAGCAAACAAGCGAAGAAATTTATTTTTGCGATATAAGAATTTACCAACTCAAAAAAAAGGTACTCGATTTGAGTGGCCGGTTGCGCTTTTGGAGAATTTATGCTGCGCGAAGCGCATATTTCAAGGTCGATTTGTTGATTTTTTTTTTGTTCTCTTTTTTTTTTTTTTGGTTTATCCCAAAATTGCAGACTCAGTTTCAGATTCACTTTTTGTTTTTTTTTTTGTTTCGTTTGCTGTCTTTTTTCTTTATCACGGATACATAATTCAAATGCCCAAGTTTGCAGCATAAGTTTTATCTGTGCACGCATTTAAATTTAAATTTTTTTGACTGGTTTATGGGAGGTTTTTTGTATCGACATTGGGCAGACCGACGGACAGACAGACAGATAGATGGAGGTTTCTTTTGGCGCACCGCACGTAATCAATCTGCGCAGCCCTCAAGCGTAAAATGCAAAGCGACAGCCACGAAATTATGAACGAGAGAAAGATTGTTTGGTAGATATTATTATTATTATTGTGGCTGCGTTTGGAAGATCTGTTGCTGTGACAAACGCATTTTGTCTTCCGCAGTCGCATTTGAATTATGTACTTTTGGTGACACACCCATTTCATTTGTATCGGAATCGTATAAATCTTAAGATTTCTTGCCTCTTCGTTTATGGTTTGCATTTATTTTATGCTTGAGTTAAGCTGCGGTACATTGGCCTTTGGAGTGGTATGTTAAGATGACTGCAGGTAGTATATATACATATATACAGCATATATATATATATATATATATATATATATATATATATATATATATATATATATATATATATATATATATATATATATATATATATATATATATATATATATATATATATATATATATATATATATATATATATATATATATATATATATATATATATATATATATATATATATATATATATATATATATATATATATATATATATATATATATATATATATATATATATATGCAGTGGAAGCTCTGTCGTAGATTGCGCTACTAAGCGGTCATTTTAAGCTCCAGAATATTTGCTAGATAGACGTTTCAGTACCAGTTTAAAGAAAAAAAAAAATATTCCGATCAATGAACGCTTCAAAGTACAACACATCTTTCACCAGCAAATGTTAACAAAAATCCCCATGAGCCATTGATTCCCCATGAACGTAGAAAATCCTATGTATAAGTGGAATGTTTGTCGACTTTTCTTTTGTCCTCAATATTTTATTTGTACAAATGTTATTCCCTCATGACAAAATGCTATCCTTAACCTTAACTATTAACATAAATTTCAATCCATTGCATTTTAACGACTACTTGTAGGTAAAAATTTGTATCATTTTCAGATATGATCCACAAAGTTCGCTTAGATCCTAGATTCGCAAAGGAATTTTCAATTTTTTTTGAGACATTTTGCATTATAATTCATTTTAAGTATGTTCACATGAAAAAAGTTTTCTTTTATTGATTTATCATTTAAAGTTGAAAGCAATCAAATGCAAATTTGGAAACCTCTTCTCCATGAAGCCCATAAAGACGAAACTGCTACTTACTTTTGATCAACCAAGCGATTTTTCTGAACAAGTTAAACATTTTTTCCATATGCAAATGCAGAATTTTGAAATTATTTGCAAACATGACTTCTTTGAAAACACTACAAATTAAAAATAAATAAAAGTGCATTCGATGACACATTCTTTTCTTATATACTATTTTGATTTGCTGAACTCGAAAGGTAGCTCCACTATTTTAGCTATACTATATTAAGTTAGAAACGACCAATCTGATTGGGACTAATGTATAAATATAGTTAGCGTAATACATAAAAAACAGGTTCAGTTCAGTTCAGTTTTCCGTTTATTTTTTTTTAATTTTCACCTAATACGAAAAAGAAGTTACATTTTAGTGACGCGCAATTAACAAAGAATATGTAAAAACAATTTGTGAATTATAACTGCTATTAAGTTTTAAGTGAAGTTTATTATTAGGGTTTAACATAAAATTATGGTACATATCTACTCAATAATCCTTATATACAAATATTCACGATTTTTTATGTCTAACACCTTAAAATGGTACGACAAAATTTATGTTTACGTATTTATATACAAGTATATTGTGAATTGACTTGTACAAATATGACTTGTAGTATTGAAATAACAAAAAACATCATTACTCTAATAAACGATGTCAAAGCTTTACGATTGAGCTATCCCATAAGTGTGCTGTTCCCACAACAGGACAAAAATATGCATTCTGCGAAGAGCTAAAAAGAAACTAATCACTTTTCCGAATGTCGTTCATTCGCGAATTTTATTACATAATTAAAAAAATAGTTAAATGAACTTTATTTTGTGTATACTAAGTAAATCAGCTACTGACACTATAGGTTCATCAGCGTTAATCAACGTTCGAAGCATATTTAACAAATTAATATTTCGTTTAGGGAATAATTTTGTTCAAAAAACTCTTTTAAATTTCGATTTTCAAACGAAGGTGGTCCACATAAATTTACTAAAAATATTTTGTTTGCTGCAAACACGCATTGTCCTTTACCCTTTTTATTACCTACCGGCTGGGTTCTTTTAAAATATTGTTTTTTTTTTTTGTTTTTTATTCTACCGATTATAAGCTTATCCAACGAAAAAAATTCTTTTAATTCGTTTTTAAGAACAATAAGAACATGGTAGGCAGCAGGCGGTCACACTGCCAGGCAAGCAGGTAAGGCAAGGAGGTCTTTGTACGCGCGAAATATATTTTCGCACAGCCGCAAGAAATCGACGTTTTTCCAAAAGCGCGTGCGCAGGCGCACATGCCACATAAGGGCAACGAAGGCGAAGGTGTTTCACCGGGCACCAAAAAAAAGCATCAAAGGAAACAACAAAGAAAAGAAACAAGAAATAGTGTTTACAATAAAAATGTATACCCGTACCTACAAAGGTATAAATTTCAAAGCTTTCGTTTTCGCACGAATTCGCTTTCAAGCAAGGCAAAACAAGGCGTTTGAAAAGGATGCTCTGTTGTTGTGCTCTCATTTTATTTTTTAATTGTTGTCTTTGGCGTGAAGTGGATATCAAATTATTTTAAGCAACATAAACTGATATCTGATGCTGTTCCAAGTAATATCTACAAGTATAGAAGCCACAGCCGACTGACTCTGAGTTCATTCAACTCGCTCTGTTCTCTTTAGTTGTAGATACATTTGCGGTATCATTTGCTAAAAATAAATGCACTTTGTTTAGCGCTTACTTTATTAATAGTTTTTTGTGTCATTTCGCTGCGCGTGATTTTACGGCACGCCTGATTGTGTAATTAGAGCACGAGTGGGTGGGCATATCCAGCACACTATTTTCGCTACACTAAAATGGAGCAAATCTGTAACTGATACAAAGTGCTGACGCAAGTATTATATAGAAATAATGATGCCGCTGGCGCCCTGCATGTAAAAAGTATTTCATTTACAATGATGATGCATAAATGCCATGCCATAAATCGCACCAGCGCATATAAAGCATCCTGTTGCTCTATAATTTTCAGTTATTATATTTTATTTATTTTACACATCCTTATTATGTGATGCAGTGTATGTATGGAACTCTTTGCGAGACGAAAAGAGAAAGTTCAACGGTGACGCGCCATTTAATAAAATTAATAAACTCACTTAAGAAGTATACACTAAAATAAGTGAAACAAATTAATTTAAATCGATACGTAACTTTCATACCCTACTGAACTAATGTGAAATATTCAGTAGGTATAGAATTGAGGAACCTTCGAACTAAATTTGAAGTTGAAAGCTCAAGAAATAGAAAAAAGTGAGCGTGGAATATGGATACTCTATAAACCTGGAACGAAAATCTTAAATACCAGCATTCAGCCATATATCTATAAAATGTATCCCCAAAAATGCGTAATAACTACGATGCCTATATTAATGCGTTACAAACTTTCAGACAAACTGATAATACCATTTCACAAGACATGCTCTACTTCGAGATACAGTCTTTGTATCTTCGAGATACTCTGTATCTTCGAGATACTCTGTATCTTCGCGATACTCTGTATCTTCGAGATACTCTGTATCTTCGAGATATTCTGTATCTTCGAGATACTCTGTATCTTCGAGATACTCTGTATCTTCGAGATACTCTGTATCTTCGAGATACTCTGTATCTTGACTAATGGTCTATATTTGAACTATAGATTTGTATGGGTGCTATATTCTATAGTGCTTCCGGATGTATGTGGGACATTTTCTTAGGATTGACTTAACACAGCACAACATTTGACGTTTCTACATTATTTAACAGAGAAACTAAAAAGTTAACTCAATAAATGGGAGTAAGGTTTTTATGGGGCTATCCTTATAGAGTGTGTGGCATGTTAATTTTATATAAATTTATCTGAAAAAGGAATAATAGAGCTTAAATAATATCTCTTATAGTCTCCGAGATCTCAACGTTCATGCAAACAGTAATAGGTCATAGTTTTGGGATCTGTCAGGTTTTTTATTTTTTTTTTTGGCTGTTCCATTTATGTGTACATTTGTACTAAAGTAATGAATCTTTTTATACTGTGGGTATAACTGTACGAGGATAATCACTGAATTATCCGACCTGAAGTCGGATGGTACTTGTAGTAATTAAACAAGTTTGTTTCTGATAAATACCATCTATCATTAGACTACTGTCAAATTTATAGCATTCTGCGTCATTAACTTTTTGCTCTATAGCAATTGAGCGCGGACATGAAAGGCAGACAGACGGACAGAAATCATGATACGAGGTTTACTATTAATAAATTAGTAAAAAGAGCTTGTGACAGTACGCCGGGTATGCTAGTAGTTTATAAGTGTTCAACGTTTACTTCAAAATGTTACAAGTTTAACTACAAAATGTTAATACCCTTTTACACATTATATGTGTAGGGTGCAAAAAAAAAATTGCGTCATGCAACTCTGATACAACTCAGATACTTCTTCAATGCAGTTACTGCCGTTGCTTTTGACGTTGTCGACATTGCCGTTTGTGGTTTTTGTTGCTGTTGTTGCTGGATGTGAAACCATCAATTACGCGCGTTGCAGACGTTTAAAAAATCGTTACGTGCGTCCAGGCCCTTTCCCAGCACATTTAGCACTTTACTCTTACGCTGCCTTTTGACACTTACTGCCCACAACATTTTGTTTTACAAATAAAGGCAAGGTAAACACAAAGAAAAAAATAAAAACAAGTTAATGTATATTCAAAAAAGGATTATCAAACAGGAAGCAACAAACGCTGACCTTCTCTGTAGCCAAGTATTAATGTAAATGATGATGCTGTAAGAGCGTATTAACAAAATGCGTACTTACCTTCATACATTTGTGCATATTGTGGAAAGCCAGCAGCGCGTAACCATTTGCAGGCCTCGACAGCTTCGATTTCTTAAAAAAAAGAGAAAAAAATAGGTAAACCATTGAATTAATTTGAAAAACTTTGTCATGCTATATAAAAATATTACGTATACGTCGTATGCGCACCTACGATAACACTATGCAACACTATTTTTGTGATCGACAGTTCACTTATTTTTTTATCTTATAGATACCCATATACTAATATATGCAGATGATGTTAAATTATGCTTGACGTATACTGATGTTTCGCAAAAAAATTTATTGCAGGCTGATTTAAACTCACTACATATGTACATAGTGTTGTCTAAATTTCTCAAAATGTAACGTTTCAACGCAGAAAACCATTTATAGTGACATATTTTTTAAATAACATTACCCTCGGTAGAGAGTTTTGTTTTAATGACCTAGGTATGCTTATGGAACCTAAATTTATAATAATCTAATTAGTTAATAAAGCAAAAGGTGCTCTTGACTCTGTTAAGCGTTGGTCCAAGAAATTCGATGACCCTTATACCACTCCTCTACACTTCTCTTGTTCGTCCCATTTTAGAATTTGGCTCCTTTGTTTGGAACCCTTACTATGCTATTCACGAGGATCGTATTGAGTCAGTTCAAAAACAGTTTCTTCTCTTTGCTCTTGGGAGTCTCAATTAGGATCCCGAAAAAAATCTTCCACTTTATTATGACAGGTTAAAATTAATTGATTTTCCAACCCTCTTATCACGCCGTTCTATGCTCTCTGTTGATTTCTTCATAAACTTCTTATTGGTGAGATTGATTCTCCCTACTTGCTACGAGTGTTTTAAAAACAATTTCCTATTCAAAACCAAATGTAACCGCTCATCATATTTTCATTCCAGAAAACCTGATAGCGTTGCTCCATGGATTTTATTTATTGGTGAAAATGTTGATGTAAAATAAATGTTAAATATTGTTCTTTCAAGCGAGCTGCAAGCTGTAAGTTAGATATCTCCCACCAAATCATTTAACTCCACCTGCGTCGTGAGGTTTGGCTCTTATTCGCTTGCAAATTCACAGTCCGAATTTCTTTCATATGATGTGTTTATGAGACATCAGGCCATTTTTGTGATATTTCGGTTATGGAATCCATTTTGATGGAAAACTGGAAGCGTAAAGCCAATACTGATTAAGACTTAACACTATCGGTACGATGCTGAGAATGATAACTGTCAAAATAAAAGCTGGGTTTGTACTTTCAAGACTAACTCGATTTTTGGTACTTTCACTCAATTATCCAATTTTCATTATCATTCCATGGTTCCTTCTTCGTAAAAAGCCCTTCTTGACGTAAAAAACTAAGCTTTTTTTATACTTTTTGATATTTTCTTGTCAATTTAATGAATTTCGCTTAAAATTTTGAAAGTAAAAATAATTTTTCTTCCTATTGCTTCTATTCTATCCATAGAAAAAATGTTTATTGCGATTTACGTGTTTTGAGTTAGTTAGTACTTTTTTCTCTCTTAATTTTGTTGCATAGTGTAATTGCCTTAAGGCGTACACCACGCTATATAATATTGTAATTAAATTGTTTGATCCGCTTTTCGGCGGTGTCAGCCACTTGCCACTCATCGCGCTGGCTGCCCTCGACCGACACCAGCTCAGTTCAACCACTTGAATCCTTGCTGACAGCCGCTGCAAATTGAATTTGCTGAAATCCAATTTATATGCAAGCTGTTTTTTTTTTTTTTTTTTTGAATACTGGGTTTTTGATTTTTGAAAGCGAAATTTTTGATGCTGTGCTTGGGCAGTCGTCAACTCTTGAAATCTGTTTAAATGATGTGTGTCAAGTGTATATCAAATTGCAGTGGACTACGTTGTTGTATTACGTTGTTGAGGCGCATGAAAAATTGAAACAAGTGTTACGTATGTAACTTTTTGTGCTGCTGCGAAAGTAAAAGTTACTCTGTCCATTTGAGAAGATATTTGTCTGTGTAATCTGTGTTCTATGAATGTTAATAAAATTCAAATTTAAGTTATTGCCTAAACTTGGTAGACACTTGTTAGCATTCATAATGCTTATTAGATTTGCTCAAAGTAAAAAGTCACTGAACTGCAAAATTATAAACGCAATGCAACAGAATAATAAACAACGCCACATGTTGATTATCCATCCTTCTTCATTGAACACTCCCCAAAATAAAAAAAAAATAAAAAAAATAAATACAAAATTAAAAGGAAATCAAAGCATTTTGAGTTACAAAATAAAGGGAAGCATTTCGGCTGCAAATGAAGCAAATAATCAGCAGCGCATGAAAATATAATTTTGATTTGTTGCTTTTTCTGCTTCTACTTTACAAATCAATTCAACTCAAATGCCTTCAGTTACGCTTGTTTGGTATTATGGATACTTCTAATACTTCTACGAGTATAAGCCTATTCATATCCTTTAAATGAATTGGCATTTAATTTCCCCAGCAGCTATTTTTGTAATGTAGCATAACAAGCGCTTTCGAAAGAAAATTTTACAGAAAAGAAAGGAAACCGACGCTTCTATCTGCTGTGGTTGGTTTTTAGAGAACGGTTGACATTCTGTTACAAATTTTGTTTCGGCAAGAATATCTTTTCTTTCTTCTCTTGTACACTACACATATAGTATTAAATATGGTATTATTAGTTTATTATTAAGTTTACAACTACGAAAAAAGGAAATATAAATTAAAGTTTAAAATACTTGACTTTAGCCGAGAGCGTAAGTAAGTACGATTCATACGCAAATATTCTTAAATCAAGTAAAACAGAACAGAATTATTGAAATAAATATGAAAATGCTATTTAAATATAATCTAATTTTTTAAACTGAAGTAAAGTACAAAAGTCTCAGAACAAAATGAAACCTTTCTGACTTGAAGTAAGAAGAAAAGCATCATATCAATCTCTCAGGTTAGCCATGGTGGGGAATATAATTGTTGACAGTCAATGAGAAAAGCAATTCGGCAAGTCTATGTGTTGGATGCCTTTAAGCAGAAGTAGCTAAGTTGGTTACGCTTTGCGCTCAGAGACGTTGGTCGAGTACCAGATTTCTCCACCAAAAAAGTGTGTAAATCCAACAAAATTAAAAGCAAATTTTCTAAAAATAGAATTTTAAACCAAAAAAAAATTTTTTTTTTAAATAAAGAAAAAAACTACATTGAAATACATTCAGAGAGTTGCTAGTAATGACAAGTAAAAACCACAAAAATAACAAAAAAAAAATCCATTTTGAACCCAAGACATTCCTATAAAGCTAACTCGCTTATAGAGGGATTATAGAGAATTTAAAAAACCGTCTTTGAACCAACAATTTTGTACTTCGTTCAAGAAAATCCGTATCGAAACCAGTTTTTGAACCTTGAACGGATTTTGAACCTTTAGTTCAAGCCTCACGGCCAGACGTCTTCAATATGGATGCTGTAAGCTGTCTGAGAGTATTCTTCTGCAGAACATAAACCACTAAATAAGAATTTTTGTAATTGTATGAGCAAATAGTTTTAATCATGTGCCTTTTCCTACGTGTTGTGATATAAGTTGCAAATAAGTAGACTGATGATAAACACATTGCGGAGTTCGTAACACGTGTCTTACTTGCGAAAATAATTTTTTTTTTCAGTACAGTAGTAATCATCCACCAATGTAGTCACGTCGATTGCCGCAAGATCATGCCAATTATGATAACTTGGTTCGCTGTTGAGGCTCTTTTAAAAGTTTGGTTCAATAAAATTTTTGTTAAGGTCATGGCGGAGCGCCAGTTAACGCTCCTTCAACAATTATATCAATCAGTTGACTCTTTTTCATCAATCGTCCAAGCTCGGCATAAAATTGAAACAAATTATTTAACTGACACCTTATTCAATTGGATGAATTGTGTTTTTCAGCATGTTAGCTGAGACTTTAGCCAAGCGAAGGGCACTGTTTTCAAGTGTAGCAGCTTATTTGTCTTTCTCATACACAAGATTCATGAATGCGCATTTTTACTCGTGAGCTGTGGGGCGCCCACCGCTGCTCTACACGAACATTGAATAAGCGGCTCAAATTCAGAGAGTTGCTAGTAATGACAAGTTAAAATGGATTACTAGAGTTCTTTGTTAAGACAACTTTTGTATATTTGCTAGAGTCAAAAATTTCATATCGAGTCAAACTTTCTCGAGCGTTTGTAAAGCGTATGTAAACTTCCGTTTAACTCAAATTAAAATGCTTTTGCTGCTTATTTTTGTTTATCTGTGTTCAACCCAAAACAAAATCTATTTAGCAGCGTGTTCTAAACTTTCTTTAAAACAAAACAAAAAATGTTGTTGTTGTGCTTTCTTACAGCATTTTACTGCAGGGATTTTCCATCGATTTTTAATCAAAGACTGCACACAACCCCGCGCAATAAAATAGAACTTGTCGCAACATATATATAGCACACGTTTTGTATACCTTTAAATATAGGTTTAGAAAAGATAGACTCACAGACAGATACAGCAGCTTGTTGCTACAAGTCGATTTCCATCAACAACATCAACAGCAACAACAACAGCATGACAGAAGTTTCCGGCTGAGCGCCGTGCGCTTTGAGTTGAGTTTATGGGAATTATTATTGAATTATGCAAGCGATTAACTTACAAATACTTTGAGGCAGTCATTCAGGACGATAGGCCGGCCGGTACAGCGTTCTCTGGCTTGAGTTATTTAAAACTGTGGAAATTGTTTCTATTTATAAACACAATAGAAAGCTTAGAGAAGCTCAGTTACTGTTTCAAGAACCCATACTGTAGAATATGTGAAACTGACCTGCTTACCAGAATGGCGCCATAAGTTATGTGAATAGTTGTAGAAAAAAAAAGAGAACCACTTTAATGATAGCTTGTCATTTATTATTTATTTATTGTGTGGCAATTTTTACCTAATTAATTGTTGACCTTACTTCATTCGAGCGGCGAACGTTTGTTAGACTGTTTTTGTGTAACTTAGGACATAAATAACCCTGGCAGCTGCCAACGCAAAAGCAATAAAGGATATATTTTTATAATGCTTTCATATATGTACTCGTATTCCCACAACACATTTCTCCTGCCTGAGTTAATAATGGTATTGTTGACTTTATTTTGCAAACATAAACTCATTAAAAGCAAGTGGACACCATGCTAACATGTACAGACGGACAACTTTAGAAATATTGCGCATACGCCACATTGGCCACACAAAAGCTGTTAACATTTAACGTCAGATCTGGGTAAAAGGTGTATTATATACCATAGGTTGGTACTTAGCTGATTCAAGCAATTAATGCAGCTGGTTGCCATGTTAAAACTAATCTGCTGCGCACCGCAAAAAGTTTTTAAATGCCAAAATGTCCTCTATCTTTGCAGTCATTGACATCGTCCTTTAGCACAATGACTAATTAAAAATAGTGCATAATACAAACACAAGCTGTGTTGCTTGAACTTTAACCAAAGTACCAAGTCAAGTTTCAACTAAGTTTAATATGCTTTTTATTTCTTACGCGATATGATTTATATATGTACCCGTACAAAACTAACATAATCCACTTGCAGCCACGCGCACGCTAATATACAAAAAAAAAAAAAAATGCTGTAAATTTGCATAAATCTATACAGAGTTTTTATACCCTGTAGCCATAATGTGAAAGGGTATATTAAGTATGTGCAAATGTATGTAACAGCCAGAAGAAGGCGTGGCAGACCCTATAAAGTATACATATTCTTGAACAGCACCAGAAGACGAGTCGATATAGACGTGTCCGCATATTCTTCCGTTCATTCGTTTGTCTGTCCGACTTTCTGTTGCAACAAACAGTTCTCGGAGACTACTCGTATAAGAGATAGTGACTTCAGGTTTGTATATTTAGACTCTACTTTTCCCTTTTTTGAGTATTAAATGAAGAACCCCACTTTAAGTGGTGCCCCCATATAAACATGGCCACCTCTTTTAAGTTTTTGTATGAAATTTTGTTGTTTTTTCTCTTAATTAAGATATAAATACCAAATTTGGCGTACCTTATGTCAACACTTACAAAATACTCCATATGGGTCCAGATCGGACCACTGCAAAGGGTAGTTAGTGCCTTGCAAATTTCTTCACTGTTCTTTAAGTTTTTGTATGAAAATTTGTTGGTTTTATTTTTAATTAATTCTTATATTTCATCAATTCTAATAAAATATTCAGTCTATGTCATGATCGAAACCCTACAGAATATAATCTATGGTTCACATAAGGAACCTTAAACTAGGTACAGTGTATATAGAAGTCGAGCACACTTCTCAGTAGCATTCTTTCTTGTTATAATAAAAGTACTGCTTGTTCATCTTACTTATCAGCCATATATCCTACATATCCTTTGCTGTTGAGTAGTGTAATCAGCGATTTTTTATTCTTTTGGTTCGTTGTCATTGCGTTTTAATAAATTCAGTGTGACAGCTAGCTTTGTGGAAATATTGTCAATGTAAGCGCTTTTAGCATTGTTCATACAAAGTACTACGAATACACAATTTCAACAACACATCCCTTGTCATGTTTGCCACGCCTACTCAAACAGTAGCAGGGACATTGATGACGACGAAAAAAACAACAATTACGAATAATTTCTGTTCTATTAAAAAAAAAACTTTTTTTTACATTGAACATTTCATATCAAATTTAAATGAAAACACTATGCTACAATGCTAAATAAAGGGTGCTTCATTTAGATGTACTTTTTTGAAAAATAAAAAAAATATATATAAACAAGAAAAAACGTTAACTTCGGTTGAACCGAAGCTCTAATACCATTCACACGAAACTTTAAATAGTATTGTAATACACAAAAGTGGGGGTTTAAATAGGGGTGGTTCACGCCCACCAGTAGATAGGAATGAAGCGATGTAGTAGATGTGTAAGATGCCGCCATATCGAATTTCAAGTTGATATTGGCGTTTTCCATACAAATGCATAAAAGTGAACTGTGGGTTTATATGGGACTACCTCAAAAAGTGAGCTGGACACGCCCCTTTGTATATGTATATGAAGCTAATATTGATCTAAATTAAGGATTTTTTCATAAAAAACACAAAATTGCACGGTGGGTTTGTATGGGGGCTACCTCAAAAAGTGGGCGGGCCACGCCCGTTAGTCTATGTATGTTAAGCGGCAGACCATAAAAAGGCACCACATTGCATTTCAACCTAATATTGACTATAATAAAGAAGTTTTCATACAAAAATTCAAAAGTTTGCAGTAGGTTTGTGTGGGGGCTACCCAAAAAAGTGGGCGTGGCGGGTCAATCTTGACACTCTATTAAACGTGGAATAAAAAGAAGTATTCGTGGAAAATTTCAACTGGATAGCATAAAAATTGGTCCCCAAAAAATGCGCAACAACACATAGACGGACATGGCTAGATCGATTCGTCTCGTCGAGCTGATCAAGAATATATATACTTTATGGGGTCTACGATGGCTTCTTTAATGCGTTACAAACTTTCAGACAAACTGATAATACTATTTCACACTATGTGTCGTTGTTTTCTTTATGGGAATACTTAAACTTCATTCGTTATTTCAGCGATGAGACCTATTTCTGGCGAATGGCTAAACAGCAACCAAAATAGGTTCAAGAGCTGCCATTATATACAGATACGTTTTGTTTGTCCACTTTTCAGCTATTTTGACTTAAATCTTAATGTTAAAATTTACTTAAAACTTAATAGTACTTATAATTCACACATAGTTTTTACATATTCTTTGTTATGTGTGTGAGAATAATGGTAGTTGCTGTGACTTTTCGTTGTTTGTTGGTTATTTGTGATTGAAAATGAAGTAGTAAATAAATGGGCATATTATGCGTATATAATACGAGCTTTATTAATGAATTAAAAAATTCGGTCGGCGCAGATGGTCCACTATAGTAGTGTTGTTTTGCGCACAAATTTTTGCTGCTTCTCCTATCGTATAGTAGGTTTCACACAATCTATTTCAGCTTTAACAGTAAGGATAGTGAATACGCTCATTTCGACTATATCATGGTGCCCCAGTGATTATTGCTGTTTAGAATTTTCATTTGAGATTCACATTGCTTGGACTTTCAAACTTGACTCATCAGACTTAAACGACACTAATGTAACATTGATATGGAAAGTAATAGCAACTTTATATTTGTTTAGACGTATACAAAATGCTTGTAGACTAGTGTATCTTCATTAAATTTCTAATTAAAATTTGGCGTCGACTTACGTTACAAAGTTTTTACACGTTGGTGTATAATCATTTGACAGTTAGACAGACAGACAGATAGGCAGGTGTGAATGTAAAAAGCAATGGCTGAGCGGTATTAGTTTGAAATTCTCAAGTTTTGTAGGCAAAAGAGCGGAAAAGAGAACGAACAAATGTGAGTCCTTAACACAATTCGATGCAAGTTGAGATACTTTTGTTTTAATATTCCACAATCGAGAGGAAAGGAAAAGTTAAGAGAACTAGCACATTCATATATGTACATACTATGTATGATATATCTATAGAAATGTGTGCAAATGACAAAGCACATTCATGCTCAGATGCTCCGATATATACTAGTAGTATTAGAGAACTTAGAGTTGTTCATATATGCGCATATGTATAAATAAGGTTATATGTTTCTAGTACATATGCTTGTATCTATGTATGCCAATGTCTAAACAAAAAGTTCAACGTTGTAATTTCATTTGAATTGAACCTCATTTCATTTATTGTTTTTATGCTGCCTGCTGTAGCCTGATGTTGCTGCAGCTGCTGTTGTGCTACTTTTGTGAGTGCGCCTTGTGTTTAAGTTCTTAATTTGTGTGTGTGTGTCTGTCTGTGTGTGTGTGTGTGTAAGACACACATTTTAAACAAAAATCGGTTCATGTACAACACGACGTATGAATAACTTTTTAATTTGGGCTTGTGATTTAAGGCATCCAATTTTGATTTACAGCAGAAGTTCATAAAACAAAGCAACAGATTTGCAGCTTCTCGCAGTACGTATAGAAATGTACTTTAACCATTCTCAAGTATCTGTGTTATTGTTTGTCTTATTTTGGGAAATGTTGATTCCTGTTGAGATTGCTGCGTAATTTGTGAGATACGTTTAATTTATGCAACATCATTCAGTCTAAACGTAACTTTTCAAAAAATAGCAGCAGGGAATTATAAAGAATCAATTACGGAAAGTTTGCAAATTAGAACGAAAAATCAATTCAATATTTAAGAAATCTGAGTTGATTGGTCGTTAGTTTAATGGTGTATTGAAGCATTAATTCTTGTAAATACTCAGAATTGTAGGTAGGCGAAACTCTGCGAATATATCTGTAATTAAGATTGAAAATGAGAAAGTAGATTTATGTTGCTGTAGACCTATTTAACCGTACGGTACATTGAATTTTCAACAAGAGGTGTCACGGCTATAAATATCACTTGAATTCTGGTAATTCGATGGCTTTCGTGGTAAACTTAACTCAGTACCATACTTCTGTGGTGTTACCTTGAAGCTAAGGTTCATAAGCATTGATTCAACAATAGACCAACCATAAATTTGGCTTCAAAAATGATATGGAACTTCAGCGTTCTATGGCTTTTGCCAAACAATACAATAAATATATCTGTACTAGAAGGCGTGTACAGTGTGACAAACTGCAAAGACAATACGAACATGTCCCACTGCTGCAATGGAGTTGATCATTGGTCTATAATTGGTCAGCAAATTGAGGTTTTGAGACGCTATTGAGTCCCTCTTCAACATATTCCTGGCATCAAATCTGTAACATACCAGATTGTTTGACCACGGAATTATGTTTCGGCAGAAGTTTCTTATTTCTTACATTAGGAGGAGGACATCGCTGGTATTGGACCTTCAAATAACTAACTCATTGATGGTTAAATCACCGACACGGGTACAGGTGGACATCTGGTATACGGTATTTTAATCTAAAGCCCACCATTGAAGTCTGTCGTTGGTTCTTCGATGCTACGATACTTTCCAACAACTTTTAATCGGCTGTAAAGTCTACATCTAATGGCTTTCTGCCCGTTTTCTTTTAGAATGTCCCTCTACGTCTTATCGCTGACACTGAGTCTTAGGTAAATGTAACATGCGGCTTTAGCACAGATACTACGTCTCTGCTTTCTTACTTAAGTAAAGAAATTACGAGTATCTATATATAAATCACACACACCCTTTTAACCCTCTTAAACACAACATATTCGTACGAACGAATATCATTTTTTTTTCTAAAGTATTGAGTCTAAGGTAGGTCAAAACCAAGTGACGCCCTTGGCCAATCACAAAGACTCTCCCTCAGCGCTCTCAATTTGAAATAGCTGCTACCTTTTTTGTTTCTTTCGGTTCCTTTTGTTTCAGTTGGAAGAATAGAGAAAAAAATATATTCTATCCCTGTCGTGCTGTAAAGGGCGATTCACTGATTGTTTTTTCTAATTAGGTTTATTTATGAGCAATACTCGAATTTTAGGTTCATTTAAATTTGTATTTAGTTTAAACATGTATTTTTATATTTTAAAATTATAATAACTGTTTTTTCTAACTCTTCTGTTTTGCCCAACTGCGGTCATAAGGACCGCAACCGAGAGACAGCGGAGTTGGGTTGAACTGAGCTGAGTTCAGCTTACTCGCTTCAAAGTGAAAAACTACGCTAACCTATCAATGCTCCGCGCATAGAGAGCGTATTGTTGCAGCTGTTCAAAAATAAATGGGAATAAATGAGAGAGTGAGAGGAATAGTGTGCGAAAGAAAGTGGTGTTGTAAAAAGAAAAAAAAACAAAAAAATAACAGTTAACACATATGTGTATGAGAGAGAAGCACTACACAAAGTAAGCTTTAGACGTGCGTGAATGAACAAGCATGTTTGTTTACGAGCGGAAAACTTAGTTATTCTCAGCTAAGCACACAGTGTGCGGCCTTTCATTGCTTTCTGTGCGTTTGAATTTTCAACTCAACTAAGCTAAACTCAACTCCGCTCTCTCTTTGTCCTCTTGACTTAAAATAATACGCAGCAAGCTTTACAAAGAGCACACTTTACGTTGGAAACGTAGCACATTACCCATGGTTATATATACCACTTATTGCCTTTACTTCTTATCCTTTTGTTTCTCTCCGTAGTCTTCTAAAATGTTTCTCAGTTCTCGTAATTGCTGCAGCATCAATGCCACACAGTCAAGAGCATTTCAAGGCACTAAAACGACACGTGCCCTGTGTATGCATCGTACTACTCCCTTTGAAGGAGTGCTGTAATCATTTTGACCTTAAATAAATTGCACACAGCTAAATTGTTTTAAAACTCAACTAAAGGATACTCAATTTGACACTAATGGATGTTAATTAATTTAATCTTGCTGCGAGTGTTAACACAGTGCACACGGATAAGCTGGCGCTGCTGTGTTCGATGATGGTCAGTCAGTCCGGTTCAGTTCAGTCCAGTGCAAATGGATGCAAATGGATCCATTGTTGTTGGTTGGATTTTATTGTTTTTGCTGCTGCTTTGATTTACACCTGTAGCTTTTAGTTGTGCAAAAAGATTTTAATTTAATTTTTGATGCCGAAAAATAACAATTGCATGCAGACAGGCAGACAAAATGCCAAACCTATTTGCGAATTAATTCAATAAAAATTTTATTTAAAACCCATAAACGATAAATAAAATATTTTTTCAATGTTAAACATTCCTGATACTGCGTGCCGCTATTGTTTGACCTTGGAGTCATGAACAGTTGAATGCATTCATATTTGTACGAGCATTTATTACATAAATATATACGATAAGTACGTTGTATTGTTATAATAGAAGTCAATTTAAAGACTTCCGCTAAAGTGCAGGGACTTATTTAAAAAGTTCAATAACTTGTAAAAAATTATTCACAGCTAGTCTATTAAAAATGAGATATTAAAAGTAATCACAATGCTCCGCTCGTATACATTTCGGCAAAAGTGGGAGTGCCCTCTGTCTGTAAGTGGCTTCTCAAATACAAAAACTTCTCACAACCAATGATTAAGCATAACTACATGCGGTACCTCCAAACTCTACTGGCCAAAGTACAATAGCAAAAAGTCCTTCTAAATATAGAAAGAAGATTTTGAAATTTGTAAAATCTTTAATGTGAATGATCACAACAGGCCTCTATGATCTTTGTGTTGAGTTACTCACCCTCACTGCCTGGAATTCACGGAAGAAATTTGGGAAAACTAACCAGAGTGGATGTGCAATGCACGTTTCAACATATTTATCTGTCATACGTACGAGGCTAGTCCCAGAAGACCTGACATCGGATGATGCTGGAAGTTTTTAATTAGTCTAAATATTGTCCAATTTTGAGCAATCTGAATCATTAAGTTTGTGTTGCACAGGCTTTGAAACAGTTGATTTCTCTGACCGTATTGGTACTGCAATCTATTGATTTTTGTCCGTCTGTCTACAGTTCATATCTACTTTGAATGGCTACCAAACACAAGCTTAAAGATAGGTGGTATTTCCTTGAATAAGCATTAGATTAAAAACAACAAGCGTCATCTGAAATCATGTCGGGTACTTCTGGAACTATAGTCGTAGTAAAGCCTTTCAAAATGCATTCAAAAAGCCAAACAAGGCATTTATAGACTTGCATATTTAATTTTTTATGTGTTTTGTTTGATAAAACAAAAAATGAATTGGCGTTTGAGAGACCTAATAATTTTGGATAAATAATAATCATTTTGTGTTTTATTGACCTGGTAATTTTTTTTACAGAATGTGTAATTAGGACAAATGAGAGTAAACGAGCAAAATGCTTGAGTCTACTCTTTCGCATGTCTCATTTTACCCTCTTGAGCTCTTTTCTTATTCCAAAAATATGTATGTAGAATTTGATGGTTAGAATGACGCAGTTGCACAACTATGTACATACACATGCGTACAAAGGTAGAGTTATACAATTTTTCTTACTATCTTCTGTAAACGGAGCCACAACTAAAGTGAAAAAGAGATGGGCGAAACAAACAATGTTGAATAGTAAATGAATTGAAAAACTGCTGTGTATGTTTTACTCATTTGCCTTGTCGTTTCATTGGGTTTGATCGTTTCTTGTATCGAACCAAGTTCACCACACTTCACAACTTGTAGGAAATTGTTTGGTTCGTTTGTAGTAATTTTTAAAGAACCATGTGAAAAGAAGTATCAAAATAGTTATGTCTAGACTGAACCATCGTGATAAGACATTTTCGAATACGAACATGGATTTTTTGTCGAAAATTACTGTAAACCAAATTCAAGGTACATATTTCTATGCATTAAGTTTTTTAATTCATTTCGGACCATTAAGTATATTTTTGTTATCTTCATTCATTATATAATTCAGTATTACAAAGTATCGGCCAAAGTTCGAAAATTTTCAATCAAATCTTGTATATTGTCTTCCGTGACTTTTTTCCCGCGACTATTTATCTGTCGTCTGTCTGTCTGTCTCATCTAATAGATGCACATAATCTATAATGCATTTAAATGGCATCTTACTTAGTTGTAGGTGTTTTGTTAGCACATTAATTAATTGCTGTTCTTCAACTTTGATGGCCAAACCGTCACGCACATTCAAAAAGATGTCTGTATTTATTTCGAATAACATTTAATGTCATTTGCAACATAAATTTCATTCAGAATAAAAGCTCTGACAACTTGTTCTATTATGACACATTGTATCTGTTGTTGTTTTTTTGAATGTAAATGAAATACATGCATTAAAGCGTATAAAGACTTTCATCTATCATAGCCTCATCCTCAAGTTAGAATGGCTTATTTTAGATTTCATTGGAATTGAAAACAGAATATTTTAATTTAAAATATATACCCGTATATCGTAGCATAATTAATGAATTCAAATTTTATTTAAAACTCATTTAGTAATTATCTTCAGCAAAGTTTTATAAGATCAATGCTAAAAAGAGTTTGCAAATTACCAAGTTAGTAGCAAAAAGTTTGTCCTACCTTGCGCACCTTTTAATCTAATAGTTATAACAAAAACAAAAAGGTTTCAGAGGAGTGGCATTCTATAAAAAGCTCATTTAGTAGCGTACGCATTTCCTTCTCGCTGAACACAAAAGGCATAAAAAGGATCAACTTTATTTTTGTTACATATTTATTAGCAGCATGGATGAGTATGAAAATTGATGTGTGTATGTGTGTGACTGTGCTTTTGCGCCTACTGCTATGCAACATTTAACTATGAAGCGCTCAACAACACGCTACACTTTTTATACCATTCACACATAGTGTGAAATGGTATTATCAGTTTGTCTGAAAGTTTGTAACGCATTAAAGGAGCCATCGTAGACCCCATAAAGTATATATATTCTTGATCAGCTCGACGAGACGAATCGATCTAGCCATGTCCGTCTGTCTGTCTGTCTGTCCGTCTGTATGTTGTTGCGCATTTTTTGTGAACCAATTTTTATGCTATCCAGTTTAAATTTTGCACATATACTTCTTTTTAATGTAGTTTAATAGAGTATCAAGATTGACCTGCCACGCCCACTATTTGGGGTAGCTCCCATACAAACCTACTGCCCACTTTTGACTTTTTGTTAGAAAACTTATTTATTAAAGTCTATATTAGGTTGAAATGCAATGTGGACAACCGCTTCATATACATATACAAAGGGGCGTGTCCCGCCCACTTTTTGAGGTAGTCCCATATAAATCCACAGTTCACTTTTATGCGTTTGTATGGAAAACGTCAATATCAACTTGAAATTCGATTTGGCGGCATCTTACACATATACTATATCGCTTCATCACATCTACTAGTGAGCGTGTACCACCCCCTATTTAAACCCCCACTTTTATGTATTACAATACTATTTAAAGTTTCGCGTGAATGGTATTAGAGCTTCGGTTCAACCGAAGTTAACGTTTTTTCTTGTTTTAAAATAGCTTTTTCTGTACGTGTGCCATATGAATTTGTATCTATGTTTGTGTATTAGTATCTATCTGCCTGTCTCGCAGACATTTTGCAATAAATGTTAGCATTATGAAGCTACAAGTGAGTGGTTAGCTTAACTTGTAGCATGTATGTAGGTAGATACATCATTATCAAAGTATCTGTTGCATGTTTGTATCTTATAGCGTGCAACAAGTGGTTCGTTCCACTTGCGTTTGTTGAATATCAAGAATTCTTTAGAATAAAAACAAAAATTCGCAAAAAGAAAAAAGCAAAAATATTTCAGCTATTCTGCTTAATACAATATAAATATTTGTACAAACAAATAACAAACAGATCATTGAGCTTTTAATATGATTTTAATGTCAGCATTTTAAATAAATATTTCCTGCTGTGCGTGGCTCGCGCGCGTATAATAAAAAATTGTATCTCAAATATAAGCAGCAGCATTAAGTTGAACAAGAAATGGTTTAATACAACAAATAAAATTATTATTATTATTATTCCAAAACAAAACAAAACAATAAAAATAAGAAAACATCGAAAAATTTTACGAAATGTCGAGAATATCAAGAAATATATATTGTACTTGTAAGTGTATTTCCTTTTTGTTGGAGAAAATTTATGCATTTTATTGTTATAAGCCGAAAATGGTGCAAAAAAAAAAAAGAATGCTTTTTATGTACAGAGTATATTTTTGGAGGCAAATTTTGGGAGGCACGTTGGCATCATATACAAAAAAAAAAAATAAAAAAGAAAAGAAAAACACAAGATACAAATTATAAAGAAAGAATGAAATAATAACAAAAGCGCACATTTATAATATATTTATGCAGGAAGCTTTGTTTTTAATTAATTGAATTTTAATTTTATTTTTTTTTGGCATATACTTGTAGTATGTAGCATGCTTTGAGACAGCTGTTGTTAAGTGTTATCATTGATTCAATCTATAAAATGCACTGATTCATAGATTTAATTTAGCTACTCTAAACTTTAAATTGATTACTACATATTATTGAGTGATTTGATGTTGAACTAATCCATTGTTTCAATTAGCATTTGCGTATTTTGCTAAATAATTGTTTAAAAATGGTTTTAATATAGAGCTGTCCATTCGAAATCATCAAATGTTCTGAAATGTTTATACAACTATCTATTTTCAATATTTATGTAGCTGAACGATAAAAAAAGAAAACTTTCTGCGCACACCTCATTCAAATGTGCTGTTAAACTGAAATATTTATTTTGCTTTTTTGATTATACTTTTAGTTTTGATTGATTAACTAGTTTGACTCATTCATTTCAATTAATCGCTACTGCTACAATACAAAAATAAGTAAGAGTGCTGCTGTCGTGAGTTAATGACTTCGAAATACCCTGCCAGTTTTTTAATGCTGCCTATGTATCGTATTCAGTTTTTAAAATCTTACAAAACAAAAAAAAAAAAAAATTAGATGGCGTTAATGGAGCTAGGTGACCAATGAAATCGTATTAGTTCTACGATACGCAATCTAGATGGCGCCAAAATTAAAACTATATAAATGGAAGACAAACATTTCGATTGTAGGCGTGACAATCATTTTTACACTTGATCTGCGTGTGTAACTTACGCATCGAAAAAATTAAGTGTGGATGCGCTATCTTTTATAGGTTCCGAGATCTCATAGTTCAAACGTACGAAAAAGGAACGGACGTAGCTATATCGATGATCAATGATGAAGAATATTTATGGTTTATTTTGCTTTATATGTCTCCTCCCTTTTAGAATACTCTTGACCATCAAATGCGGGGCATAATATATGTTTATAAACTAGCTAAAATAATGGAAACTTTGGTATACAAATTAAGTCCGTTGTTCTAAGCTGGTGTGTGAATTGAAAGATAATTTTGTCGTTAAGACTGGTAGTAGAAATAATAGTAGTGAAGATGCTCCATCTATATGTTGAATTATAAATTGGTTGACTTATAATTGAATTTATTGCAACGAATTTTGTTTTATATCACATACAATGTTTGTTCCGATCGAGTGTTAAAAATGACTACATGAGCACATTCTGAAGCACCAATTTGTGAGCAATTTGTCAACAATTGTTTGCTCTATTTGAGTAATTTGAACATCAACATATTATTTTAAGCGGTCAATTGTTTGAGCATTGTCTCCATAAACATTATTATTCAATGCATCCCAACGAAAGAAAGCTCAGAGGTGGCTAATTGTCTTGATATCCACAACGGTTAAATTCACGACTGTTAAACCTTGTGCGCTAAAAGAAGATGGTGCGCGTGGTGATCTGACTAGATCTGACCGTCTTGTTGAAAACAGACCTTATCGAGATCCATATTTTTTAATGATTGCCACAAAAACTCTGTTATCATGTCTCGAAAGCGCCTACCATTGGCCAAAACAGCGATGCGCCAGCATAATTTTCGAAGAAAAAGAGTTTAAATACGGCACCACTTCAAAATGTATACCCTTAAGAAGGATTTATACGTTTCTATACGTCTATGCCTGGAATTTCCGTGCCCCAAATCTTACATATTAGCTTGTTGACATAAACTTTATAGTACGTTGTATCGAAATTGAATGTATACAAGGCCACTCCGTATTAGCAATACTATTCTTGTTTGAAAATGTATCGAAAATGAGAGAATACTTCACCCTCTTTCATTCTATTTCTTGACCAACTTTTTGATGAGTCTCAATTTAATATGCAACGGGAAGTATGATATTTCCCAAGAAGATATATTTTCGAACTCGATTTTTGAAAAAAAAAAAAATAATTAAATTAGAAATTGAAAGATTGTAGAAGATTCCATTACCATTGAGTGCCTCTCTGGTCAATAAACTAGAACCCGATATATTCAAAAACGTTGGAACTTAGAAAACTAAAAAAAATTTCGAAAATTCGAAAACGCTTTCATAAAACATAATTCAAATCTGAATTTTGGGTTAATAGAACCATGTGTATAGCAAAACCATAGTATCTTACTATGGTGGCCAAATAATGCTGTAAACTGAATAAAAATGTATTAAGCTCTGATTTTTTTTTCAAAATCAAACCCTAAATTAAGGCCGTTATTAAAATTAGAAAAAAATATTTTATTTTAATGGCGATCTCAATTTAGAATTAAGAAAGTTTGCAAATTTTAATGAACATTTAGGATGACCATTAACATTTTCTGATCGTGAAAAGATAAACGTCAAATTCAGCATACAGTCTGTTTATGTATTGTGAGCTTTTGGACGCAAAAACTTATTTATTTATGAAGCATTACTTAAAAAATCATTTTCATAAACTTATTTTGATTGACTTTGCTACAATAATTGATTACATTCCATAAATAAGCTTTATCTGCAGCTAATCTACATATATGAATGTATCTATAAAAATTATGCATCTAGCACTTCTTCTGAAATCGTTCACACCAAATATAAATATAGCAGCTTAACAAAAGCTAATCTTTAAATTGTTCATTAGATCATCATTACTCATGTGAGTACATTATTTGCGCCTCAGCTAAAAGTCTGTACATGAATTCAAAAACATGAAATGCCTGATATGCAACTTGTTGCGCCGTAGAAACAAAAAAAAAAAAAAAAAATACCGAAGCAAAATAAAATATCTTAAATGATTTGTATACTTGGTACAAGCGTAAAAATATGTTGCATTATTAATAATTAATAAGAATTGGCTGCCAACTGATAAATGCAAGCTGTGCTGCTGTATTGTATTGTAGTATGGTGTGCGATCATTCGCGCGCCGCACTCCAAGCAACTAAAAATAAAGATCGGTCCCGACGCCATAGCCCACCATCCAAGGTGCGGAAATACAATAAACAAATTGAATTTGTGGCGTGCGTGCGCGAAAAACGCTCAAATTGCTCGCATCAATAATTAAACATTCTGTGGATAGGTGTAAAAATGTATCTTTAAACATGAAATTGTATTATGCATTTGTAGCTAGCGCAGAAATATGCAAAGTATGGCAATAATCAGAAATAGCATTAAGTATAAAGTGTTTGGTATTTATAAAAAAAAAAAAAAAATTGTTTATTTTCGAAAGCTTTTGCATGTGTGTGTGTGTTGGTATTTAATGCTCACCTGCAATTTTGCGTTCGCGCATTTTTCGCCATATTGCTTCGGCCTTGCGTTTTGGCCAATTTTCGAATTTCTGCGAAAAACTGCGAAAGAATTTATATTCGCGTATTGTTATCGACATGCGACGCTGCATTTTGCTGTTTGTATTTTCTTCCTCAATTATATACTCTAAAAGATTAGCTTCAAGTTTAATTATGTCGCTTTAGAAACATTTTTCCAAAATACTTTTCCAATTTTTTCGAGTATTATTTCGTTAATTAACTACAATATTTCAAAGAACACATTATACACTGAGAAAAAACGCTTTCAAATGAATTTTCTTGTTTTGATTTTGAAATTTCGTATGAACCGTTTTTAATTTATGCAGCTACTGCAACTGCGCACCTTGCTTTATTTCCGGCAACCGAATATTTTCACGTACATTACGATATCGTTGGCGTTTTCAAAACGATTTCAAGCGATTTGAGTATCTTATAGATACAATATACTACAATATATTTAATCGAGCAACGTTCTCATCGAAACGTCTGCAATGAACGGCGCCTGTAAGAGCACTAATGAATTTGCCAACGCGCCGTTATGTGGCAAAATGGCGTGCGAAACACGAGCAAGAGCGAGAACGAACGAACGACTAAGGCACGAATGAATGATAGCGAACAGTCGAGCGACTGTGTGTGTGTGTGTCTGTAAGAGTGGTATTGGTGTACAGAAGGCAGGCAGTCAGGCAAACATCTTCATTGTGAGTTTCTTCGTTCATTCGTTCGTTCGTTCGTTTATACGCCTGAATGGGCTGTAGTCGTGTGTGCCGTTGTACAAAGTCTGATACAAAAGTTTTAAAACTTTAATGAAATAGGTATGTAATGTGTTTAGAATTTCGTTTCTCCATTAATGAATTCTTAATAATTTGATATAACGCGCCCAAACAGATTGTCTTTTGCAGCAAATAAATATTTTATTAAGATAGTATATTAAATAAAGGCAGAAATGGAATTCTTGGAAATCAAACTCAAGCAACAAGCAAAATTTTTTGAGAGTGAAACATGGATCTAGATTTAAAAAATAAATCGAACATAGCTTAAAAAAATTACGGATACGTAATTAAATGTTACAATGATTATTTAAAGCGTTTGTTTAGTGTTTTTAGCTCAACATAGTAGAAATTTGGATATGTGAGACGGGCATAGCTAGTTCCAAGGAGCTGAGAGAGCGGCCAATAGCTTAAATAGTTCCAAAGCATGTCTGAGATTCAATATTTTGTGCGAGATCTTGTTGGGAAACAAGAAAATCGTTGAAGTGGATGGATGGAATATATCTAAATATAAAAATACGTTTAGAAAATGATATAATTGAAAATTTAATGTTATTTTAAATATGATGTCTAAAAATTGAGTGCTAAACAAAAATTTGCATTAAACGGTGTTAAAAGAATTGGTAACATTTTCGGAAGAATTCATTTAAATTTCTACTCATTTTATTTCAACATGATTTACAAACATGGAAGATCCATTCTTCCTCTTTTCAAAACTGTTGAGAAGTTTAAAATGAATTGAAAATTTACTGAGTTATTGGATAATAATTGGATGAACTAATTCAAAACAGTTTTTACCACTAACCTTAAAATCTGCAGGTGTTAAAAATTGTTGAAAAATGCACAATATTATACTCGACGAGACCTATAACACATACTAACGCACTTTATGCTATATATTATTTTTTGTAAAGTTGGCACTCGGCCGATCAGGTACACGGGGGACCAACATGTTACAAGTACCGTAACTATGTACACTGAAGGCAGTAGTACATCCTCTTCGCGGGGCTGCTAAAAGCAGGCTTTTAGAATGTTAATATAGTCTATAAAAGTGCTGGGTAATCTGTAGTCGGTGTAGTGTAGTCTCCTCAATAGAATTCAATATGTCACTTCTCAAACATATAACATTGAATAAATTACATTGGATTCATTAAATGTGCGCCGACAGATTGTACACAAAAATATTGTTAAAAAAAAAATAGTTTTAAGCATGAACTTTTGGGTCAGGCCTGCTAATATCGTTATATGAGTGTTTATAAAGTATATATGCATGTATATATGTACATCTAAAACCATTTTGAAAGTGTTGTTATTGTTTTTGTTATGCACATCGAGGACATTTAAGATTTATCAGTTGCTTATTACTGGGTTTGGTGGCTAGCCACTTTGGCGCGTGTCGTCGTCCTGTTCGTACACAGGCCATCCGTCCGCCCGTCCGTCAGTTTGTCTATCTACCTGTCGGTTTACCATTAGTAGAACACATCGATAGCTCGTTCATCCTTTCGTTTGTTCATTCATTGCCGCATGGACCATAAACTCATCTAAACGCGCTCGCTTACTCACTTGCAAGGTAAATCTAAACGGAGATGAGTGTTGCTGTCGCTTCTAGTGTCTGTTGTTCATATCCTGCTCTGACTGCTTTATAATATTTACAGCAAGGATAACGCAGAGACGAGGGACGACTTTGTTGCCTACAGTTATGTTATCGAGGTGAGATGAGTTGGAATAAAAAAAAATAAATAAACAGGAAAAAAAAAAGGAAAAGTGTTGCTGTTTTTTTGTTTTTTTTTATTTTTTTTTTGTCCTCGCCGCTTGCGGTTTTATGATGGTGTTTGTGGTCCGCCGCTTGCCTGACTGTCAAGTCTACTCTTCAGTTCGTCTGTCCATCTTGCTACCACTCGCATATTCAAAACCATGCATGTTTGTTTATCCTGTTTGTTGTTCTTGTTGTTTGCAAGTTATTTGACTACACCTGTTGATAGCTACAATATCTAGAGATAGTGTGTACAGGTAGTCGCAGAAATGTGCACGGTCGATTGGTCCGCATTCTCTCACAGCTTGACCGCAAATGTCTGCCGACAGATACATATACTACTTATAAAGGTGTGTTAAAATGTCATAACATGTATATTTCAAATTTTCAAGGTTAAACGTTGAGTGTTATATGCACATAGACTTATTATAATTCATATTTATTTAATTTTTCTCATTTTCCTAATGATTTATTGCATAGAAATGTAAAAGTAGCGAAGAAGAATGAATATGAATTTGAATGTTAAAGGAAACGCTGGTTTGATTCAAGTATTTCTAATTAAATCTAATAGATATTCGGTAGGACTTTGTAGTGGTTACACACTTATTAGATTTTTAATAGGTATTCGTAACCATTTTCCAATTGTGTTCAAAATAATGTAATACAAAAATTAGTTAGATATATACATATTTTGCTTATATATGCATATCTATTGTATATTGTGGACATATTCAAAATGAAGAATACGCCAAAAGACATACGAATTAGGAACTGTTCCGAAAGACGTGAAGGTTGATCATCTTAAGTTTACCAAACCTTGGTTGAATTTTTCACTTAGAGCAGTTCATAATAATCATTTTATATAATTCCAGCAGGATAAGGCCATATTCCACAAGAGAGGCTGATTATATTGAAAGATTTAAAGGATTAAATTTACGCAGTCAATTAAAATTAGCTCATTACTCATTACATATTCAGCTGATAGTCTATATTAAAAAACAAAAAACGTTTAGTTCGGTTGAACTGAAACTTTAATACTCTTTACATAGATATACAAATTAATTTGATTTCCTTAATTGATAGTGTGGTTAGTCGATATAAAAGAAAGTTTTATCTGGAATATCCAGAAAGGAGGCGGTTAGTTTGTTTGGCGTCTACCGGCCATTAATATAAATATATGTACTGTCCGTTTATAAGAAGCCACCTTATCAAATTTGAAGTTGGTATTTGTGTATTAATCAAGTTTTTCATATAAAAATCGTAAAATGTAAGTTGGGTTTATATGGGGTTACTTCATGGCATCTCTGAAACCTCCCGTAATGCATTGCTACTCTATCTTTTGTTTTTCTCGGCCCATTTTCCAGTGGATATTATTTTTCCGGTTACCCTGTACCGAATATCATTCATTTGCGTTAAATAGTTCAACCTGGGCACATACTCCAATAATTTTGCTGTTATTCTACGAAGCTACGTATTTTATATTATTGTTCAGCTTCAGACTACTGAAGCAGATGCATTGGTTCGAAGTTGTTCACGGTGTTATTCTCGTTTTCTGTTATTTAATTTTTCTTTTTCTCTATGATTAGCTTTGATGTAATGGCTTATTTTCCAATTAACGTATTATAATCGTAGTCTGTAAAATATTTGCACGCACAAAACATAACCACCGATCGTGACCAAACTTCACAAGATGTCTTTCTTGTCCTATCTAATGGATGTCTGTTGTCGCTATAACAGCCAGTGTCGAAGCCGATCAAAATTTATCCATTTTACGCCGTTCCGCAGTTATCCCCATGAATTCGGACTATTACTTCGCCAAATTTTATGAAATCGATGCGGACAACTATTATTTTCAACACTTCGGGTAACAATGGATTTATTACGCTAAAAGTTAGGTGGCATGCGTATTTATATAATTTTCCCTCACAACTGGCCACCAAGATCGAGTGATTGGATTTTTTATTTCAGCTAACTTTAAATCGCTTGTTGTTTCAAAACTTTGGATGACCTCGAAACTAACATCTGAGTAGCCATTGATGGCATACCAGACACGTTTCCCACAGGATCATTGAATATTGTACTATTGGTTCTGTCTGTGGAAGAGGAGCTACGCTGGTCATTTGAATTATTTCTCGATAAAATTGTAATGAGCATAAACTTATCAGTCAAATAAATAATTTCGATAAAATTTTGATTCAATACGTATTTTGTATTGAATTTTAAAGTTCGAACATTCTGAATGGTAAGCCCGATAGAGTGTGAATAGTATTATTATTTAGTCACAATGTTTGCAATGACTTGAAAGAAACTATCGAAGACCCCACAAATCATGACAAGATCACAATATAATCGATCTAGTCATGTCGGTCTGGCTGTCTATGCGTTTCTGTTCGCTCTATACTCTCAATCCTGTAAATATTGGTTTGAAAAATGGTAAGTAGACTTTTTTTTTCATAACAACAAGAAATTTAAAAATTACTACGATTTATCCACCAGAAGGTATAACTCGCACATACAAACACTTTGTATTTATTTTGTTGTATCGAACATGTTTGAATTAAAACAATTATTAGTTTTAAAATAATAATTGTTTTTAAATTGGTCAACTACAGACAAAAGGACTCGATAGCTTAACTGTCTCGTGTGGTGTAGAACATTCCAAAGGACCCGGGTTCAACATCCACTCTGTTCAAAATTTCTTTAAGTTTGAATTTTATTCTTTCTAATAATTTTGTGCCCAACAAAATTATCCACAAGCCTTTAACCTATCTGCAAGCCGTAAAAAGAGGACACTCACGCCGAATATATACAATTAATTAAAAATTGTAGTAAAATTTCCGCGTTGCCGATTAAAAAGGGCAAGTGTAAAGAGTATTAAAACTTAGATTTCACAGAAGCTACAATTTTTTCCATGTTTTAAATTGTAGTAATTATTGTAATATAATTAAAATAGTCCCCTACATACGCCTAAATACGTTAAAACAAAATCTGTAGAGAAACCATTCCAAGAAATTGGAATAAATAAATGTAAATAATAAACAATATCTTTATATTGTTTTATCAAACGAAAGTCAAATATTTATAGATACTTTTTATTTATAGATATTCTTTATATTAAACTTATTTAAAAATACAAAAAATCTTATGGTCTCTTAAATAAATATTTGAAGACTGATATTTCGGAAATCAATTGTACGAAAAAAAAGATATATGTTCTTGTCGAGAATTAATTGAATTTCATTGAAAACACGACATGGACACATGCTAGCAGTCATCATCATTATCTCATCAACAGAAACATTCAAGAAGCAGCTTTACAAATACAAACATAGTACATAAATCGCTCTCACATATAAAAATACAATATAAGTATATAAATATACATACATATAGTATATACATACATATATATATACAACAATATAATTTCATTTTTGCAATATCAAATATAAATCACGAAAATTGCGTGTTAATCTTTTCAATAAAAACAAGAGAAGAACAATCTACATAAATACGACTTGTGACGATTTCTTGGCGCATTACTTCTGATATTTTATTTTTTTATATGGTATAGGTATATAATATACATATAGTATTTTTATTTGCATACATTAAATGCGAAACAAAATTGTCGAAGGACTTTGGACAAATGCGAGTAGTATACGATACTCTATAAGTTTGTTGAACAAACATGCCAGGGCTCATTATTTGCGTTGTAGTAACTCAAGCACGAACCAAACACATTCGGTGCTTTCTCGAAAAGTCGTCCTCTCGTATTTCTCTGGCAGCTAATGCCAATACACACACATTGACACACACATACACATACTGCATATGAGTAATGATGGACATTCTATTGGCACTTTCACTTGGCGCGCCGGTAAGTGGTACGCTGCTCCATGTTCGATGTTGTTGTTGAGAAAAGTAAGTGGCCACATTGTTGTCATTAGTTTATTTTGCAATTGGCAGCAGCAATGTTAGCAGTATACGAGAGGGCTAACAATAGCTCAGCAAGTTTTTTGAAAAGTATTTCATAAATTCTGGTCAATAGATTTAAAAGTATTTCATAACAGGAACATCGATGAAAATAGAGATAAGAGCACGTGAAGGACTGAAGTATGGTCGACGGAACAATAAATAAAATTGTTTTATGCTCTGCGGATATCGATGTCAACTAAGGTCAATGGAAATCTTCGACAAATGTCATGTATGCGTCATTCCTAAGTATTGTTTCCAAGTGTTAACAGCGATTTTGTGTATATCTCCTTAACTATTAACGATATCAAAATTGTCTTAGCGAAAAAGATAGTTTGAGAATTTGACTAAAAAAAGTATTATATAAAATGTTTTTGTGCATAGTGCCGTTTCTGAGAAAATAGCTTAGTGGCTATAAAGTAATAAAAATGAGTTTCCATAAATTTTTGTTTATAATCCTTTATATCTTGGGCAATTTTTCACCAAATGTAAATAACTAAAAAGCAGACTGAAGCTAATTTTAATAGATTTCTTCCTTGACGTCACACAAATAGTTTAAAAGTTACCAGACTTATAGTATTGTTGAATTTTCGGTAGTGAAACTACAATTTTTAGCCATATTTTATTGACATCACACAAAAAGTGTATAAGTTACCAAAGTATATGTAATTCTTGCAGTACTATGTCGATGTCGCTAACATAATTCTGCTTATTTTAGAATATATTTAGTATGCTAATGGTGTTATCAAAAAATTTAAAGTTTTAACTCTAACCAAAAGTTTTTTAAATTCCTAAAATTCTTTTCTTCAATTATTTTTTACCAATGTGTTTTAAAATGGTATTAATTCTCTTTTTACTTAGTAGCCAAACGGTGTACGTGCGGTATCCTCTTCACTATTTACCGTTAAATGTATTATTTAAATAGCTGATGATCAAGTGCGATGACCATTGACTCATGACCACATGAGCACAATTTGTTTGTAACGTTATTTTGCGTGAAAAAGTTACTTCCGTTATAAAAAGATCTTAACGCACCTAAAGTAGTTTCACTTCAATAAATAGTAAAAAAAATGTTCTGTGGGACATTACTTTGTATAGTAATGAAAACATTTACACAAAATTTGGCATTTTTATCTTAAATAACACCAAAAATAAAGATGTTATTCAAACAAAAACTTCTAAATGGAGTATTACTCCGTCATTATATTTACGCTATCAAAAAAAGATATAAGAGAGTCTAAATATTAATGTTTAATGACGCCGTATTTTAAAAGGTTTTAAGATCTAAGCGTTCCACCAGACAGACTCAAATGGGTATTTCGATCTGACTCTGAAGGATATGATGCATATACACTCATTAAAGGTGTGTCATGCCTCCATTTGGCATTTATATTGGAACAAATCTAATACAACCCTTTACGCTATGGCTTTGGGGTACAAAAAGAAAGAAGCTGCATTCTCTACTAGTTCCTATATCATAATAAATTAAAAGAATTGTCATTTGATATTTGATTCTTGCCAAATTTTATGTTTATTTTTCAAATCAACTTTTATTAGCCCCTTCTCGTATATTTGTACTCGTACATAAATAATTGCCAAATAAAATGAAATAAAAGCGCATACTAGCAAATAATTCTTGCCGCAAGGTCATACTTAACACGACATGCCATGCCAAATACGCGCAGTCGCTGACCTTTTGCGTGCCACCCTGCTGGACTGTCAGATTTCGCTTACTATATAATTTGCTTTATTAGCCTTTTGCGTTCTTTGCTGGTTAAAAATTGGCAGCAGCAGCAGCAGCAGACATCAACTTTATGGCGTCATCATATTTTATATAAACGTCATCAAGTTTGATAATGACCAAAAGTATAAGCAAATAAAGAACAAAGCGCACAAAAGTTTCAAGGATAAATTCAAGTCATGCCTGTTGCTCATGCGCTGGGTCTGTTGCTGTGTGCTGACGTCATTGTTATTTCAATTCGTTGATTGCAAATGTCCTTTTCGTACATTGTAAGAGCACAGCAGCAGCAAAAATTTGACAAGTTATCAGAGTTGAGCACATCGCACATGAATTGTACTTTTATAAAGTAGTGATGGGCTGATTTGTGAATTCGGATCATTCAAATATTCGTTACTGACGTTTTCAAAATAAGCATACGAATCCGAATTTACGAATCCGAAACTACGAATTTGATTACAAATTTCAACTCGAATCCACGAATCTTGACTTGAATTTAGACTCGAACTGAACAATGCAATGGAAACAAATAAGATAAGAGCGTGTGTGTAAACATTCTTTTATGATTAGAAGCGTGCGTTCGAAAATTTGAAATAATATTGAGGTAGAATAACATTGAGGTGAATTAAGATATTTATGACCGAGTACATATTTTGTGCTCACCACAAAATATTCACCATGCGACTGATCATATTTAAAAAACATATAAAAGGTTAAATTGGACTTTTTAAGCTGAATTTTTAAATATTTATATATTGAAAAAAAAAAATATTATTGTTGAATAGTTATTTCAGCCTTTCTAAATCATATATCAAGTAACTCTAAAAACAAAACTATAAAGAAAAGAAAAGAAGTGAAGCAGAATTTTATGCAATGAATTTGATTTCTCTTCGGATACGGATTCGTGCTAAAATACTCGAATCCTCATGGTTTCGCATCCGTAAATCCGGATGTCAAAAATTGTATACTTGCACATCACTATTATTGAGTACTTGAATTGACTCGGACATAAAGTTAGTATTTGGCTAACAACAATGAAGAAGACAAGAACGCCGGCTTCTTGCTGACAGATTGACAGCCATTTTCGGTTTGCTGAATTGAAATGAAGTGTTGACGGAAATGTGTTGGAAATTTGCAAAAGAGATGCGCAAGAACATAAAAGTAATTTAAATGACAGCTAACGAGAACAAGCCAAACAGCAGCAGCAGCATACGGGGTAATATATTGGTTTATAGCAAAAAGACAGATACACGGACAGACGGACAGCATGGTTAGCCGGTTTGACTGACTGGCTGGCAGTGCAGGCAGGCAGTAGATGCGCGATATAAGCAAACAGGATTGTTTGCCCTCTGCACTGTTTCATGATGAGGATGTTGTTCATGTTTCTGTGACTATTTTGTTGCTGTGTTTGTTCATCGGTCATGTTGTGCATGAAAAGCGCTCTTGATTGCTTTCAATTGTTGCCCTTTTACATACGTATGTATATGTATGTGCAAGAGGGAGTGTAAGTACATATATACTTGTATTGTGTATATATGTATACTCGTACATGCCAATATATAAGTGTTTGGTGTATATACAACGAGCTTAAGCAAGCAGTGCTTGCCCCTTTTTTGTCGTTTATTTCTGAATTAATTCAATTCTAGGGATTAATATAAAAAATGATTTTTTTTTAAATAAAAATTCAAAAGCATATTTTTTTTGGGGTGAACGTGTCGTATGCGCAACATGTTAAAATGTGCCTGGCTAAGAAAAAAGATACAAGATGTATTGATGACTTTGATGTGTGCTGTATACAGTGTGCATCGTCGAAAATTATTATCTTTGTACAATAGTTTAGCACAGAGGCATAGACTTGTAGTCTTGTGTTTTGTAGTCTGGTCACTGTTAAAAACGGTAGTCCCCCTATGATGTAAGTCCTCTTCTTTACCTTTATTTTTCTGCTATGTGTCTCTGTAGAAGTAGACCACTACATGAATAAAACGTTTATAATAGACTTGTTCTACAGGGATACAGAAAAAAAAAGACGACAGCGAAGCAGCCCACTACATGAATAAAACGTTTATAATGGACTTGTTCTACAGGGATACAGAGAAAAAAAGTCGACAGCGAAGCATTTATTTCACTTACAATGTGTGATTGTGTCTTTTGTTCAAATGATTAAACGGAATTTTCACACATTTCAACTTATTTGATTCAGCTGAAATTGGACATGTACTTTTGATAAATAAATCAACACAAAAGACCCATTTTGGTGTTTGAAATCGAAAATATTAATGAAATTAAGATGAAACATGGTATATAGGTATTTTTGATGTTGTTGATTCTACCTGCGTTTGTGTAAGCCTGTTACAGAGTTTCTCATATTTTGATTTGAAACTTTGTATGGTGACATTTTGAAACAAAAAGCGTATTACTTCGTCTTTATATAAAAAAATTACATTGTCCACTATGCTTGTTGATATATCGGAAAATATGGCATATCTATTATTCGATATTTTGAAAGTAGCGATATATCTGTATATCGATTAATATTTTTTAGACTTTTTCGGCGACAATGTCGTACGCATCTTATAAATGATTACTAAACAGATTCGGCGAAGGTTCCTGTATAACAATGACTTGAATCGCATAAATTCGCAACGCACAGTAGATCTGGAAATACATATTACAGGTACATCTTACTTGGCGCACATCTGCAAGAAACTGGACTGGGTTGCTCAAATTTCAATATATCAAACCAAAAATATCGTTCTTCGATAGAATAGTTAAAATATATCATTGGTATTATCGTATTGAGAATGAAATATACCGATATATCTATTTAATATCCATAGTTCTAATGTACACCTGAAGCTATGGCCTTACTACGATTTTTTCATAGGGGGCAGGCGGAATATTTTTTTTAATCACAAGAATAAAAAACGAGTATACTATCGATTTTTCTAGGGGGAGCAATAAATTTTATTTGGTGAGCGCAGAAGTCTCAAAAATGATTCAGAGTACTTTGTAGAAAGCAAAATTGTGAAGAAAATTAATGTTTACTATGAAAAACATACACCGTGTGTAGGGTATAATATAGTAGTCGAGTTGCACGATTATAGATCGTACTTGTTTTAGAAATAATTTAAACTTGAATCTTAGTATGGAGACTTCGTAAGTTTGTAAGTGTGCTTGTCAAATCCACTATAGGAGTAAATCCCATGTAAATTCAACGCTTACTGTTTAGTTTTGAATATGGTTTTTCTTCATTTATTGAACTATCAATTTGAAATTCGAACTGAACTCTATATACAACATTTTATTCGTGCAATAATATTTTTTTAACGAAATTTAACTTGAGGTGCTATTGCTCAGCTGACACAGAAATGAAAGTACGTTAAAGCAACACTTTTCGAATAATTATCGGACTAATATAATTCATAAAAAGTTCTTAAATTTTTTACTTGTAGTAAAACAGAAAACGAATCCACTGCTAAAATGCTATAATAATTTCATTAATTAGAGAAAATAGTTCAAACCAACCACAAACTGAGCGACAAGTCGTGGGAAGTGCTATTCGAAAGGGATTCGTTAGCAACTGTCGTTATCGATAGTTTTATCCAAAAAACTATCGTGAAAATATTCGATAACGCTATTACTTTCGAACTTTTGGTCGGCTGGGTGATTAAATATCTATTTACGCAGGCACACATACATAATATACGATAAGCTTGAAAAATATTTTAAAAAGCAACTACCTAAACATATAAACACATTTACCTGCTTGTTTTATATAATTATCTAGTTGCATACATAGTATACGGGGGTATATATACTTTGTGGAATTTATAATTATAGATTGGCATTTACGCTTATAAGCTAGCCATTAACTCGTATGTTATAATAAGAGGGCTACTAATTGAATGCCATAGCAAAATATACATGTATACATCAGTAACATATTTAAATAACTTATTTAGTTGGTTAGTTTAGAGAGTAAATACTTATAACGAAAGAACTGAAACAAGAGACAGAACGGACGAACGTTCGTTTTTTTTTTCAATTCACAAAGAAACTAGTAGAGACTCACCTGCTAAATAACGATCACTCTGGGAACGAGAATAACGCAAGGTCTGCAGCAGCAGCATAAAAGGCAACGATGATGATATGTTGGGTTAAACGATGACAGCAGATATGCGTAGAAAAGAGAAAGAAATAAATATAGAATGAAACAACATTGACTTCTCATAATCAACATTAAATTAATAACATTTCCAACCCACCAAATTCTGTGCGGCAAATTCATCGCGCTTGCCGTTGCCGCCACAGCCATTGCGTCCATCCTGCTTGAGCAGTAAAGGCGCTGAGTTTGATTTCGTGGTCAGTTCTTGTATGCCGAGACTCTCGTGACCGCTGTGCAAGGAGGCGCTGCTCGGTGAGGGCAGCTCATGGAAGTGCGTGGGGGAGAGTAACGATTGGAATGGCTCCTGACGCAGTGCTAGAGATAGTTGAACACGTTCCTTGGCACTGCGCGGATGTTGCAAATGTTGTAATTTACGTGTCAATGGTGGCAAACCATGTACATGTGGATGCACACCATGCTGATGTTGTTGTTGTTGTTGATAAGCGACTAAGGGCAACGATGAAGTATCCAGCGAGTGGCTGCGGCATTTCTGTGCGCGACCACCACCACCACCGCCGCCGGTTGGTATCATAATGCGTTGCGCTGGCGTATATTTACGTCGCAAAACTACTGGACTGCTCGAATTGGTTTCGCTGCTGCCTGCTAGTATGCCATTTGGTATGCTACCGCTGCGTAAACTGCTGCTAGTGCCACCACTAGCGCTACTTGCATCACCGTCAGTACAATCACAATCGCAATAACGCAATGTCTCAAATTCATCGTGACCCTCATCATCTAGATCCAGATCATCGGCATCTAGTTCAACGTCGCCAGTAATATCGAGTGCATCCAGCGTTGCGTTGTCAGCATGCAGTGTTGTATCATGTTGCCGACATTGACGCGTTGACTTTTGCTTTAATTGTAGTTGTTGCATACGTATCCTTGCTGCTGCAGTTGTTGTTGCTGTTGTGTGTCCATTGCGTAGACGCTGCTGCTGTTGCTGCTCATCATGTTCACTCGTCAATAGCATATCGTCATGTATTTCATCTACAGTGCCGCCAGCAACATTACTACTATGCGATTCATCGCACAAACTTAGCACTTCAAGTAAATCAGGATCATCTGAGGATGCCACTGAGCTACTCTTTTGGAATTTCATTTTCCGTAGCGCATCTAAGCTGCTTACAGATTCATTATCATTATGCATATTCTTCCAGTAGGACATATCTTTGGGCGGCGTTGCTGTACCAATGCCGCTTTCATTATTATCATTATCCAGTCCAGATGAATCAAGTGAAATACCCGATTTGCCTGAGCTCAAAACACCATTAGCTTCGTCACATGCCGAGGATGAAGTAGAGCTGCAAAAAAAAAAAAAAAGTGATTGTAATGACAAATTAATATGATGTATGACTTAATTTCAAACGACACAAACCATATAGGGTCTATAGTATCTAAGACCCAACGGGCGTGTCGCCTATGTACTTACTTATTGTCTTCATCGACGGCGCCAACGCTGCGCAATATCGATTCCTCAGATGTCCAAATAGTTGAGGTTGAACCTTTTTTGGTCACATCGCTGCCATGCAATAAGTAGTGATTGGTGCCGCCGCCACCGTTGTGCATTTTTGTTGGGGTCAAGTGTGTACCTGTCATGGATGATGTTGCTGACAAAGTCGTTGTCGTCGTCGTCGTCGGCATCATCGTTGGTGGCGGGGTTATAGAGTTGTGCGCTGTCTCGGTGTTTAATAACGACATCTTTGTCGTCGTCGTCGTCATCGTTGGCGACAATGTCGTGGTTGTTGCATGATTAATGCGTTCCCGTTTTGGTATTGGCATCGTTGCCGTAGTCGCCATGCTGGACAGCATGTTTTTGTTGTTGCTGCTGCTGCTACCGCCATTAATGCTATTCAGCTCCAACTGACTGATCAGCGCATTACGTATTGTCTCCATATCGTTTTCCAATTGACGCTGTCGCCTAGATTTTAGCTCAACTGCTGCTGTTGCTGCTTCCTCAATCTTTAGCACTGTGGCTGCGGCATCATTGCCGTTTTGGAAATTTGTCAGATTATGAGCGGTCGTCTGACGTTGATGGGCTGACTCCTTCGCTGCAGCATTAAATACTGCTAAACTGTTGCGATTGCTCTTGCCGCCGCCGCTAGCCATGTTGTTGTTGTGCTGTGTTGCTCCTTCACTGTTGCCCGGTGCCGATAGTGTACGCATATAGGCAATATTCGCTCTGTTGGCTGGAGTTGGCGGCGCTGTTGTTGCTTCAGATTCGTTGCTAAGTCCGCAATCAAGGTTAAACGATTGCAGTGGAATGGTTGCCTGCAAGCAAAAGACAGGAGTATATATATTAAAATATAGTCAACTTTAATAAAAAGGCACAGACATTGACAACACAGCGCGACTGGCTGCTGGCTGTCTGCTTGGTTGTATGGCTATAGACCGAGTGAGCTTTCAAAAACTAAACTACCAAGCACAAAACTTGGATCTTCAGCGCAGCGCAGCGCAGCGCATCCTGCTTAGTGGAGCGATTGTACCAGACTTATGGCAGCATGTATTAACATGCATTTTTGCACTGTCTTGTTGCGTTTATATTATTACATGTATGTGTTATTTTTTTTTTGTTTTTTTTTTTTTTTTGTATGCTATCCTCTCTGATTTTCTACGAAGGACCTTGAATGCGTAATGAGCTGCAGCTTTGCTATGCAGGGCTCGGCTCTCTCTCCCTTGTTCTTTTCTTGATGTGGCATTTTCTTTATTTTTTTTCAGAATTCTTAAACGTTGTCATGGCAGAAATGCCAATTGTATTCAGAATTTATTTTTTTATGCAAATCAAATAGTTGTGTTGCTCAATAGTGTTTTGTTGTATTGTTCTGAACGAAGTGTTCTTGAGGCTATATAAAAATCGAGTAGTGGAGTGGAACGTTCTGTACTACAAGTGATGCTTTTGAACTAGACAGCAATTCAAAAACAAAAAAAAAATCTTTATTGTATTTATGATTTATTTGCTGTGGTGGCATATTAAATCAAGTTTTGATTTAAGAGCTCTGTGCACTGTTATGTGATAGAAAGGATTTCTATGTAAAATGTTGAGAAATTTATGCTTTGTTACTACTATGTAAGGGCTTAGTAGTTGGCGAACAATTTTAAATCCTTACATACATATTAAATTTGTACAATTGTATGTAATAGCAAAATGGATAGTTGCAAAAAGTAGGTTTATGTACCCACCTATCTCTGTCCGCATAAAACACATAACCTGGAAGTACATAAAAGATAGATCCAGTATACCCTTTAAGGGTATACCTTTTAAGGATAACTCCATATAAATCGACATTTCTTTGTAGCGTTAGTTACAGCCTTGAGCAGTAAACTTAGAAAATCATTATCAAATGACAGATAAGCAAGAGCGATGGTAAAGAGAGAATTAAAGAGAGAGAGAGAGAGAGAGAGAAAAATACCATGGTACAAAAATAAGGTAGCGTATTAAGCGCGAGCACCCTCGAATTTCACAGACAAAACTTTAGACGCTTTGCATGCTTGTGCTGAACTGTTGTCCGCACGAAAATTTGTTGTTCTTCTTATTTTCAAACAATACCACAGACGAAATGACAGTTTCACATCGTCAAATCATGGTGGAATAATATAAGGTATCAGATTTACTCATTTGTCTGTTCCTATAAAGAGGCAGTAAACAAATGTGCTCTCTTTTTGGTTGTCAAACTAAAATCACTCACGCTCTCAAAAACCGCTGAGAGCAGTTATGACAGCCGAGAAGAGAGCGGCACTTTTATATAATTTCACTAAAGCTGAGAGCAGTAGAGCGAGACGGAATAGAGAGAAATTTTGTCTCTATGCTGCCAAATGAAAATAAACAAACTGAAAAGAACAAAAAAGAGAGCAGCTAGGCGGAATACGGCGCCTTATATTATTCTACTATGTGTCAGATCAGCGAGAACGATGGTAATGGAGAATGGTCGAATAATCGTCATGAAAGTGCGTTACTAACAATCGGGAGTTCATAATCTGTACATATATCATTTGTCGCGACACACCGAACATCTACGTATATAAGAAATACGATTTAAATTAGTCTTATCTCCGAAATCTTTTGACTGATCGTCGTTAAATTGTTTGTAGAGTGTTACAATCGACCAATGGGCGCCTGTCCCTTGACACCTCAACATTTGTTTGTTATTTAATTAAAAGTTTTTTTGTTTTACAGTCTTGTTCGAAAAATAATAAGAATGATTTATCTTAGTTAAGTGGATGGGTATGTTGGCGAAAAAAAAGAAAAATTGATTATGTTTTGTGACGGGTGCGCTGGCTCAAGCCTAGAGAAATGGTTCTAATAGCCTCTGAGTTTTTACGGAATGTGGATTGCGTCGAAGCACGTTCAGTGTGAGCAATGAATCTATTTCGGCACATGCGAAGTGTTTGTTAATATGAAGCATCAGTGCCGAATTGTAAGCTAATACTCAACTATCGTAGAACAATAGTTTCCGCATAAAATAATAAAAATCTTCCACTTTCATTCAACTTAGAGAATGCCTGTGTCATTTGTTAGTTAAATGTATTTAAAACTGTGGAAAATATGGCGTGATTAGTCATAAAACAGATGTCCATAAAACAATCGGCTAGTCACAGAATAGTTATTCCGAGGTCTCCAAGTTCTCGAGCTGGGTGTTACAGACTGTGTTAATGAGTTTTTGTAGTATTTACAACATCTGTGAGGTGTACTCCTATTTTCCTATTTCCCTTTTACAAGCAAGAATAGAGTGTAGACGCTACATTTTATATAATGTAGGTAAATTGCTTAAATATAGACGAAAAATATGTATGCTATGTACAATACAAGTAGATTTACGTGGAGTTATATGCTAAGACGCTATACATATTTGCATCAAAAAGGTTCCACGTTCAAGAATCCTGGGATTGGGCATGTATGTATATTTGTAAGAGTGTTTAATGTGAAAAAGGCCAATTGCAAAATACATTACAATACACGCTTTAATTGGAATCGTGTTATCAGTTCCTAGTGAGATATTAAGTGCAACTTACACAAAACACATTTAAGATACGTTCTTGAACCGAAAAAGGTACTCAACTTATATAGAAGGTCATCACAAAGGCAATTTAAACGAAATTTTTTTTTTTTTGTTTCAAGTACGCATAAAATTTCATTTAATTAAAATCATGATTTCATGAGAATCGTTTTTGTTTTTGTCGCTGCGCAGCTTCATGTAACCTGCAACTACAAGATACTTTATCAGTAAACTACAAGGCACTAAAAAATCTTGAAACCTATAGCGACATCAATTGTCATTGATCGTTCGTTCGTACGTATAACTTGTGCTGTACAAAAAGGACAGCCAGGCAGGAACGCATGAATTGCGTACTTCAACAACAGTTTCTGTGTGCTGCGATTTTACCAATATGTACGTCAGATAGTCAAGGCTATTACATGGTATAGAGGCAGCAGCGACATCAGCATCAGCAGGAAGTCAATGAAAGTCATTGAATACAAATATAAATAAATAAAAGAAAAAAAAAAACAGCTCGTGGCAAAAGCGGGCGTTCCAACTGCAACTGTTGCACTCATTGCTAATACAGTGCGGCAAATGTTGCAGTCTCAAAGTCATCAGCAACAACAACAACAGCAGCAATAGTGAGCGTTGAAGCATTTGCTGTAAGTTCGTTATGTCAATTGAATTTTACAACATGACGCATTGACATTTCCATTTTTATTTATTTTTTATATAGATTTCAATCGATTTTATTTTGAAGCTGAAGACCAAACGCAGCTAAAATAAAATTAAATGATAAGCAACAGCAGCAGAAAAAGAAGAGAAAAAGTTAACTGCGGTACTACCGAAGCTTCAATACGCTCTCCAAGCATCTTACAAATTACTTTGAAGACTTTTAATGCCCATGCCCGTGATAATTTGACGGCTTCATGTCATTTTTAAGGTGGTCAGCTAAAAAATAAGAAAATTTGAACTACAAAAACTACTCGTACAAAGTGGGTGTCTGGTCTTTATGGGGACTATATCTAAAAGTGAGCAGGATATGCCCATTAATAACTATGTGATAGAATTTCAAGTTGATGTTGACCGTAATAAAAGCGTTTTTTATGCAAAAACCGAAAAATGGTCGGTGAGTTTGCATGGGGTTGCACCTAAAAGAGGGCAGGATATGCCTATTAGTATATGTATGTGATACTGCCGTCCATAAGAAGTCACCATATCGAATTTCAAGTTGATGTAGACAAAAAAGCTTTTCTAACAATATCCGAAATGTTTGGGGGGGGGGGGGTTTGTATGGCTACCCCTAGTGCGGACGTGACATGGTCAATGTGACTTATGTTCAGTCTAGGAATATAGGGAGTGTCAACATCCGATTTCAGATTGATATCTTTAAAATTGAGTGATTATTTTTGATTCTCACAGACAGGAAACACACATATATGCACATGGCTAGATCGATTCGTCTCGTCGAGCTGATCCTGAATATACTTCATATCCATCTTTTAAAGCGTTACAAACTGCGTGACAAAATTATAATACTATTCACACTATTTGTATAAAAAAAGCTCGTGTTCGTGCGCTCTTTCAAGCGGAAATTGATTTAAATGATTTATTGGCGAAAAAAGGCTTTCAGCTAAAATGTGACTGAATGAATGAATGAATGCATGAATGAGTGAATGAATGAAATGGCACAGCTTGCTGCTGTATTCCTTTGGGTTTTGCATGCTGTAAAAATTATTTTGAAATACAAAAAAAATTTTTTTTTTTATAAAAAAGCGTTTTAATTTTTGCGCGTTTTTCTTCAGCGGAGTTTCATGCTGCTGATTTCTTAGCAACAACTTGTTGCTGCTGCTGCTTGTTGCTGCTGTCGCCAATGGGGCATTGCTAAACGAAACGGCGACCAACTGGCAGACATTTGCCCATATTTGGGTCTCTTTGATTTTGTATTTCAACTATTTGTGCACGATCCTTTGGGAATGCAGCAAGTTGTTGCCGATGTTGCTCTTGCTGATTGCAAAAAAAAAAAAAAAAAAAAACAAAATAATAATAAATAAAATGCTACGCACCGGAGATTTTACCAGCAGAAAAGTTGCTTGTAATTGTGTGCTGATTTTTATGAATTATTGATAATTGTGCATCACTGCGAAATATGTTTTTTAAGTGTAAATGATGCTAGGAATCTAAAGTACGGCGACTGGAGTCTAGAAGTTTTTAATTGGAACTTTTTAATTCTAGAAAATTGCGTTGCAGTCAACGCGAATCTGCAATGCTTTTTAAAATATAACTTTCAATTCAATGAAAGTTTGTGTATTGCAATGGAGATGGTAAGTAAATATATTGAGTGTAATGTTCTCAAGATACAAAAAGCGTTCTCAAGCAATATTTAACGAATGTAAAACTTTTGACGAAATCATATTGTAAACAAGCAGACTTTAGACTTTACAATCATTTAAACAGTTACGAGTTTCGTATAAATCAGAGATACACAGGCCGGCCATATGCTCTTCATGCACAGTTGTTTTTTGTTACGCTCTTTGGCATAGCCAGAGCATTGTCTTACACACACACGCAGCTCTTTGCAGTTAACGGTTAAAGATTATTCATCATCATCTTCAGTTTTGTTTTTATTTTTTCGCCTTTTAAAAGCACTAGCTCACACTTGCACAAACAATGTCATTGTTCATCGTTATCTTTCTACGAGAAAAACAAAAACAGTATCTTATGTATTTGAATCTTATGGGAACAATCTGGTATAAATATTTCATTAAAGTATTGACTCTGCAAGGAGTACAGAGCATAAGGTATATCAAAAACTGTCTACTTTTGAAACTATTTTCTGTAAGTGCAAAGTAAGTAGGAAGCTGGCGGAAGGGTAGACAGCGTACTCATTCTCCACCGAGAGAATGATAAGAATGAAAACAGTTTACTTTCGATATTTCAAAGAAGAAAGGGGGGGGGGAGGTGGTAGTAGGCAACTAAAGTATTTCCCTTATTGTTTTTAATTTATTTAATAAATGGATGGATTCCATATTTTTCTGTTACAATCATTAGGATTCGCTTCGATGATGATTTTGTGTAAAAAATGTAATTGCGTATTTTAATTTAATGTGATATTTTTTGTTCCATTTGATTGAATGTACATATTCAAAAACATCTTCCAAAACTTCTCATAGGCCGATTTTTTAATGGTCGTCAGTTCTTTTTGCGAAATTTCTTTAATCGCTTCCATCGTCTCAGAAGGCGGAGTAGTATTTTCAGGTGTAGGAACAGGAAAGACACATGGGTGCATGTCAGGTGAATACGAAGCTTGAGGAACTACATTAACGTTATTTTTGGTCAAATAGTCGCGTACAAAATGAGATGTGTGCACTAGGGAATTGCCATGGTGTAAAAACGACAAGTTGTTTTGTCCACAATTTCGACCTCTGGTGACAAACATTCTCCTGCAAAAACACAGATAGTACTTCTTGTTCATAGATCTACCCAACGGTAGGAATTTTTGGAATCATGGAAATAGTCAACATGACCTTGAAGCTTGTTTTTATGTTTCAATGTCATATTCATAAAAACATGTCTCATCACTGGTAATGATGCTCAAAATAATACTTTACAACAAAGAAAGTATTTCTCTTTCAGCGACAGCGCAGCTATGCCGTTTATGCAAGCAATTCAGCAATCCCGGCGCAAGTCGCGCTTCAACTCGTCTCATGTTGAAAATTGTGCGGTATCTCCAAGACGATTAACTTAATTTTGTTGACATTTTTGTCTATCGAAGAGGTGAATGGACAGACAGCCAGTGTTGTGCAAATTAACAACCGCATTGGGGCCTGCTTTAAACGTTTCGTACGACACGTACACGCCTGTGTTTTCGATATGGTCGAGACCTTCTAGGCTTTCTTTAAAATTTCCAACGCTTCAGCACATTTTTTTTTTTTTTTAAATTATTTGTATGAGAATGAGAACAATTTTTATCGGCTTATATACTTCAAATGCATTAGAACTACAATACTAAACCGTATGGATTTAGTTTGTATGAACAATTTATAGGTCATTTAATTGACTTAAATTTAATCAATTAAACCAAATCAGCTCATTTTGCAGTAGTGACTCAATTTAATCAGGAAAACTTTGTGCCAGCAGCTTAGTATTGTTCGATTTTATTAAATTAATCATACATCTCGCGTTTCTTCAACATGTGTAATTAATAGATTTTTATATTACGTTCTTCGAATCATAGATTTAACGATTTTTCCAACAGCTTGTGATATATTAGATAAATATATTTCACTCGAGCACAGTCGGACAAAATGTACGAATAAGTTTTGAGGTTAACGATCATTGGTTTAATAGTCGTAGCATAAAGCTATCAATCGTTCGATAGATCGTTAGATTTCCTGTATTGATATTTTGCTTTACGCCTTTTCACATCATATCTCGCTCTTTCACCAATAAACTATTTATTTTTTTCTTTGGTTAAACCAATTTAAATACCATAAAAAAAATCGACACAAATTAAATACATTTCACAGCATAAATATGCATCCATAAATTGTTAACTATAATAAAAAATTTGTCATAAAAAAAAAAACGCATAAAAAACAGAATATGTAGTTGCAGTCAGTTGTTGTCATACAAATGCAGATATATATATTGAAGTTTATTTGTTTGTTGCATCAAAAAGCGCAGCCAGTGAATGAAATAATACATATGTTCCATAAATAAAGGAGACAAGCGCACTCTTTGGTAAATGTCGCTAATTGGTCGTAAAAAATGCTCGAGAACGACAAGAAATGCACATTTCATTGGCACATTATTTGTGTGAAGAAGCGCTTCCTGCATTTTATTTTTTTCGAAATTGTTTTTTGAAATTTTTGAAATTAATTTGTTTTTTTTTTTGTATTTTATTTTGTACATCTCTTCTGTGGTTGACCCAATTTCGGTTTCATTCGGTTTCAGAGCTTGTTTATTATGCGCGTGAAGTGCAACTGAATGGGAATTAAAACGCATTTTAATGAATTGAAATAAACAAATACATAATAAAAAGGGTTGTATGCATGGAGTGTTTGCAGCTGAAGTGAAGTTTTTAAGTTGAATTGAGTTGAGTATCAGCTTTGCGCAGGCGCAAATCGATTTGACACGAGTGGATAATAATATACCTACACCGCTGGACAGTTAACAGCTGCAGTTTTGTATCTTTTTCTCTTTAAAATTCTTTACACCATTTACTGGGATGTTATTTGCGGATACCACATAATTATGTACATGAACAGCTGTTAATTATTCTTATCAATTTGCAAACACAAAAAAAAAAAAAAAAATAGTACTGGGTTATCCAAATGTCCGAATTATTCGATTTATGACAATGAAGCACCATGAAAAGCTACTGTTTATGACTGGTGTGCTGAGGTCAAATGTGGTCGCTGTTGTTCCAGGTAACATCGATGCTGTGCGTGAACAAATAAGACAATACTATTGTATCATGTCACATACCGTGTGCGATATTGGATATTAGTGGGATCAGCCATTAGTCCAAGGAAATGTTGAAGAATTACAGTCGCATTGGCTCAAAACACGTCATGACATCGTAACAGTTGACGAATTATGGATCTAAACATATGAGTCCGAACCAAAACACAATTCGCTGAATGGGTGATCCAAGAGGAACCAATTTCAACAAAAGTTATTCGCGGGCAAAGCATTTCGAAGCAAAGCAAAGCAAGCATTTTTATTCTGAAAAACTATACGTATCGCAACTGGTCCATTAAAGCAATTCTGAATGGTACACAACTAATTGCTTGCCAGAAGTCTTCGGAGAATTGAGGATAACTAACCGCCTAAGATAGATAATGCTTCGCAACCACAGATTGCGAGCTGTCACAGTTCGGTTTACATAAGATAGTTTTTGTGCACAAAAAAAGAACTTATGAATTATCCACCTTACAGCTTTGTCTTGGCACCCACCCAATGATTTATTTTTGTTTCCGCATATGAAAAATAAATTGCGAAGTCAACCTTTTTTAACGCCCGAACCAGCTGTTGAAGCCTTTGAACACCACGTTTTGGAGATATCCGCATCTGTGTATCAAAAGTGCTTCGAAAATTGTATTGATCTGCATGGAGCTTAGCTATTTTCAATGATAAATTACCATATTTTTTCATTAGACGCAGAATATAAACGGTAACACTCGTATAAGCTGAAGCGATTCGCAAGATGCAACAGTTCTTTTAGTACAATATTATAGGAATTAAATCGAGATAAAACTTGTGCTGGAATGAATTCAGAAAAATTGAACATAAGGCGAGCATCAGCACTGGAGACTGTTTCGAATGAAGATTGCGAAGCTTGAGAAGCATGACAGGGTTCGTAACAAAGTGATCGAGCAAAAAAAACTATTTTTTCTACGTCTGTCCGCCTGACTCGCATATTGCCTGATCGACTTTTTACCAGAAGATTTTATAAATGGTAAAATAGTTCAAGATACTTATTTCTTAATAAGTCCTTACTACATGTTTGTATGTCACTTCTATTTGTTTCATACGAATCTATACGTTCTTCTTAAAAAAGAATCGCATTTGCAAATGCTTTGTTCTTCAGACTTCAAAGAGACAGTATTCAACTGTGGAATTTATTTAAGCTCTCATTGTACAACGAAAGCGCAGCTCGAATTTCATACTTCATATCTTACACAACACATCTTATGACGTGCCATATAGCAATAATCTCCTTTATATGTTTTATATGCATATCAAATTTAATACGCTTGCAGCTAATAAAAATGAAGTACAAGTACGCTAAACTGGCCGCTAATGTGTGCGTCCTGCGCATTTCTACTGACTTACTGACTGCTCGCCATGTTGCTGAGATTTGACCCAATTCTTGTGGCTTGGGCCTACCTTAAGTTTTTTTTCTTTGCTTCGCTTTCATTGACAGTTGAACAAACTCTTACCGAGCTCTATATTGACTGATTTTTGTGGGCCAATACAGAATTTTTTATTTTATTTTTCTTTTTTGGCAAACAAGGCACGCACTCACTCTTGATGTGTGTCCGACTTATAACACATTGCGCTGTTCAGCTCGATAAAGGTTGCCTGCAACTTTGATTTATATCGGCGAATGTTGGGTTTAAATCAGTTGAGCTGACGAGCGTCTGACAACTTATTGGCAACGGTTTGTTAATTAGCAAAATATTTGGCTTTAAATCTTGACTTTCTTTTCGATTTTATACAATAATAAAAATTGACACCATTATTTTGTGGAAAATGTCAAAGTAACACGCTCATATGTTAATTTTATACTCTTTAGCGTAAAATGCAAACAAAAAGCTAAACCATATAGCAAAAGTCGTTTTAGTTGTGGCATATACGCAGGCCCGTCGAGTGAAGGGCGTAAAGGGGCTAATTTACCCCGGACGCGGGCTTTGTCAGCGGCCTTGGATCAATGTCAACACATTTTACAAGAGCGCTAAGCAGTTGCTACGGCATGTAAAAATAAGACCCCATTCTTTAGTCCCAGGCCCGGATATTCGCTCGGCGGCACTGCATTTACGATATATTGATCAGCTGCTTTATGGCAACATGTCATGGCATATTTAGCAAATAGCAGGCAACATGAATTTCCTGCGCTGCCAAGAAAAATGCAAAATACTATATGTATTGTATTTATACTGCATGGAAGACAAGCCGAAAGCCGTTGCAAGTAGCTTCGATTGGCTGATGACAACATGTGCCACAAGTTTGAAAATAATAAATGCGCGATGCAGCAACAACGATGAAGGCAACTATATATTATACAGCGGCTATATACAAGTATGCAGTGCAATAATGCTGCAAGTTGCAACGAAATGTGACAAAATGCGCAGCGCGTTTGTTTCAAGGATATGCACATAGTACATATGTATAGTCTAGACTTGACTAAACTCGCGTCATATAGTAGCGGAACGATTTATGATATTGCAAATGATATTAACATAAAATATTAAACTGAGCCATTTGTTTTGTATCGGCAATATTTTAAGCTAAGATCACTTTAAATGTTGAACAATTTAACAACAAAAAACTACGTTTTCTATTTAAAATTGAATAAAGTACTACAAATTCTGAACAAGTAAGTTTTATGTTTTGAATGTAAATATTAGTTCATTACGTTTTTACTCGCCTCAAATCATTTATATTCAGCATTTCATTTGCTTCTTTTAATATACACTGCAAACGAACGAAACTAGTTGTAAGTTGTAGTCATCTTGGTTCGGTACAATAAACGACCAAACAGTCTGAAAAGACAAGGCATATAAGCAAAACATACACTGCGGTCTTTCGATTCACTTAATATTCAACATTGCTTGCCTCGCCCGTCTCTTTCACACTTTACGTACGGATCTTTGGCGTATTTCGTCAGCTGCAATTTTTTGGTTCATTTCGGTTCATTTATTTTAAATTGGCAAAAGAGAAATAAATATTCTTTATCTGTGTACACCATGTGAAACTGCGTCATCCATACATACTAGAGCACAAACCGTTAAATTATAAACCTTCTTTTTTTTAATAAGAAAACAGGACAAAAAGGGGGGAAAGATGTGCGAAAGAGTATATTCAAGCATATTTGCTCGTTTACACTCATTTGTTCTAATAGCATTTACGTAGGATACACCAAATTTGGCGTTTCTGGCGTAGTTAACAACAAAACCAAAACAAATATTTCATACAAAAACTTTAAAATGTGGGACTGGTTTGTGTGGGGGCTACCCCTTAAAGTGGGATTGGCATGGTTTTTCTTACTAGTTATCTGAAAAGTGTAAAGAAGAGTTTAAATATCCAAACATCAAAGCCTCCGCGATCTGTTTGTTTAAACAGAAGGACGGACGGACATACAAAAGGACTCGTCTTCCCATGCTGATCAAGAATATGTATACTTTATAGGGCCTGCCACGCCTCCTTCTGTCTGTTACATTCATTTTACCCTTTTACCGTATGGGTACAGTTTAAAAAATACCCAATTGTACTGATTTCTAAAAGGGCATTTTAATAGAAAATCTAAGAAGTATGATGTTAAGGAAGAGAGAAGGGAAATGAGAACAATAACCATACAAACAAGTTTTAAAAATTACCTCTTGAAAAAATTCTAATAGGGGAAACAAATGTAGTGTTAGCGAATTCTACAGGGTTTATCTAGAAACCAGATTACAAACGGCATTAGCTCAGTCTTCTTGAACCATGTATTTATATGTTCGATCAAGGATTATAAAAAATATGCATAATCAATTTCAGATCGACATCGATTAATTTAAAAACTGAGGGACAGTCAGGGGACGGACAGAAAGAATGATAAGGTTAGTTTGATACGTGTTGTCAAGCTGAGTTTATACACACTTTATGGGGTCGCCGATGCTTTCTTTAATGTGTGATGATTATAAAAGTAATTAATCAGATCAGTACAACACATTAAAAGCTTTCAAAATAGGCTTCTCCGGATAAACCTTGTATAGCCATTGCTCGTGAGGACGCGCGTCACTCTAACAAGAAGTATTCCGTATTGTTCGCTCCATCAGCTATAAAGCGCATGTTGGCTACATGCATTGTAGTCAGAAATTATACTCTAAGGTTTCTTCTGTTTCTATCTGTAGTATCTTGTCGATATTAGAAAGAATTAAATGCAGGGGAGGGGTAGATTCAAAAGTTTTGCTAATTAATTAATTTGGTTTTCTTGGTTACCAAAATTAATTTCAGATTGTGCAAAATTTCATTAATTCGTCAAACATCCCTCGTACTTGTGCAGGGATTGTAGCTGCTTGACTTAAGCTTCGTGAGATTTGTGTAGCACGTTGTAAGAAAACTTATTTTAAATAAATATGTATAAGTATTTGTCTTCATATAAACTTTCCAATATTAAAATGCACAACTAATTAGATCGTTAGCTGCATCTCATTAACACAAAAGTTTAAGCTTCACTGCTTTAAATGGAACTCTGAACTGTTATATTAATCTCTTGCATCAAAACACTATCGAACGAATATGCTGTGACTTGGTATTTTAGAATTTCGGCAGATTCTTTGATCTGCATTCTATTTTAAAAAAATAAACTAAGCACGCCTAGATCAATCTAAATTCATAGACTGTGAAGAAAAAAACCTACACCACAAAAATCGACAATTTCCTGCAGTGCCTAAGAACTTTTCATATGCTGCTTTTCATATAATCAGATTATCTTATCTAGTTCTCTTTATAAGTATACGCTACAATTAGAATATTTGTGCATAAATTTAACTTGCGAAGATATTCCTCCCTATGCACTATGCTGAACTTTATACCCTAGAAAATAAATGCACTAGAAATTGCTCCAAACTCAGTATTCGCTCCACTGCCAATGCTAATAATAATCATTTGACGCTGATGCGCGTTAAATAAGAATTTATTTGCGCTAAAGTTCAAAGTTTAACGCTCAAGTGCCACAGAATGACGATGATGAGGCGGATGTGCATGTTAACGATGATGCTGCTGCAAACACCCTCGCAACTACGCCAACAACTTTCCCCCATTGGAACATATGGTAGCATTGATTTTTCTGTGTTGTAAACTTCTCTTCCTTCGTTTACAGCATTTTGAGGTTGTCTGCTGTCTTGAAACAGGTCAACTTCGTCTGCTTCTTAGATTACTACACCAGCGAGCAACGAATTATGTGTTGACAAGATTGTTTGGATTAAGATTAAATGCCTTTGTTTCTAGTGAGACTAACCTACATTCTGTTCATATTTGAAATAGTTGTATGTTGAAATTACAGTGTAAGTTTATTATTATGGAATTTTGTGTAAGATAAACGCATATGTGCTCTAAAAAAAAAGAAAAATCTACCAAAATTTTGAAATCGCGCTTACAACGAAATTTATTTTATGAGATATAAAATAATGTGGCAGATATTTAATATTAGTATGTGTGCATTGTTTGTAAGTGTCACGTTGGAGAAGGGCTGTGTTTTTTTTTTCACTTTCAATGAAAGCTGAAACACATCGAATTGTTGCAACTTATATAGAGACCGTGCCGCATCAGAATCAGTGTATAGGAAGTAGTTTCTTTCAACGCTTTAAGAGTGCTGATTTTGAATATGGAGGGCAAGAAGCAATCTGGGAGACAAATTTTGAAATTCGAAGCAGGATTTGTGATGGATCCGTGTCAAATACAAAAACAACTGACAGAAATACTTCTGGCATTTTTATTAATATTCTTTTTTAAAATGTTTGAAGAACATGGGAAACGGTTTCAATATTAGCTGAATGCAGATAAACTATCTATGAGATGTTACTCGCCAGTCAGACGGGAACTTATGTTTCGCATTGCAAATTCCTACTGTAACTTCGGATATCACTTCATGGGCACGCCGAAGAAAATCATTTATCGAAATAATGCAATGATCTGCATGTTGTGCATCCAGCAATCTGGAAGGTGTATTGTACAATAAACCTTTTATGTAATGGTTCAAACTGTCACAGAAGATATTCAGTTTAAACCACATATTGCATAAAATGCAACAGGAACATGAGTGGAAGCATATATTAATATTTTTACTATTAATTGGTAGCAGACACTGCTACCTTTGCATCTATTGTGTCCAGTCAGAAATATTGATATCATTCTCAGAATTTTCTTCTTGACTCCATTGTAAATTTAAGATCTTTTGTTGTTATAAGGGCGTAGCACTAGTTTTCCCTCTTTTATACTCTCGCATTTTACTCAAAACGTATCTCTGGCTTTATTTTCTTTCTCCTTTACTTACACTCCAAGTGTTCCTGGTCCTGCCCCCTTGTTAAATTATGTGCCTCTTCGTTCTCATGTGGCTAAATATCCAGTACAGAGTAAGCTTGTTTAGTCTTCCTAGGGTATTTAGTTTTTCTAGGCGGTCCAAGCCTAACTTAGACTTGATCATCTGTCAGAAGATTTTTTACTCTATTACCCCTTTATCGCTGCTATAACTTCCTCTCCCCAGGATGGCTCCATTTGCCTGTTGTTGGTTATGCAGATGCAGCGGCATTAGACTTAAAAGTACATCTAATGCGGCGCTACGACAAGTTCGCATGATTTCTGCTAAACTCTGTATCTTATTTAGTTGTTTGCTGGCTACTTGTGTGCCCAAACAATGGCGCTGTACATTGCCACGTGTCTGACCATTGTAAGATACAAACGTCTCAGCATCTAGGGAGTGCACACCCAGTTTTTCCTAGCGATGACTCCGCCATTTTGGCTTTCTTCACCAAGCTTTCAAGTGGAAGCATAGTAAACTTATATTGCAGCACGAAATGATAAGAAAGACTATTACTGGGAAATGTTATACACCCCGCTTATTCAAAAGACTCTGGTTCTTGCGATTATCAACTGATTCGGGGGTTACCCAATAGCTAAATAGCAACTAAAAAGAGAGAAATGGGAGTCCACATGCTAACAGACAGATTGCAGAAGGCCATAGCTGAGAATGCCGAATACTTTCATTATTTTACAAAAAAAAAAAAAATAAATAAATAAACATCGAAAACTTTCTAATACACCCATATGAAGGTGCATGAAGTGTATCATATAGGTATGAAAAACTTACATGCTTCTCTGGTTTCAAAACTAATCCACTCAGTTGCTGCTGCTGCTGCTGCTGTTCACTTGCCGCACAGTGTCCGGCGCCCTTGCCATAGCGACTTTGTATTGCCGCCTTTGCCGCTGCCGAGAGCAACATGGGCGATGTGCGTGACGTTGGCGATGATGCTGCAGATGAGCATTGTGGCTGAAGTTTATCATTAGATGACATCAGATTGTCTAAATCGCGCAGGAATTTATTCGCCCAAATATTAACTTCATCCGAGCTATTCTCATGCGTGGACGACGCATGTTCGAGCATATTAAGCGGTGGCGGTGGCAAAGCTCTTAGTTTGGTTGTCATCGACTTGTTGCTGCTGCTGCCGCTGCCGCCTCGTGTTTGCAATTTGTTTGTCGTTGTCGTTGTCGCTGTTGCTGTTGATGATGTTGCTGCAAGGCGTTCACCAGTTGCACTGTCAAAGCCACTATCTGATTCCGTGGAACGCGACAATTCATCAACGGCAGCAGACGCCACTGCAACTGCTGGTCCCAGAGCCATTGCCGCTGCTGTGACAGCATCCGTTCCATGTTGCTCTTGCTGCAGTTGCTCCTCTTGTTCTTCTTGTTGTTGCTGCTGCTGCTGTATTCTTTGCGCTTTACGCAATTCAAAGACTTCGTTGATTTCATGCTGCAATTAAAAAAACAAATCGAAAAGTGAATTACATGTTTTTTCTTATGTTGTAGTAGAAGAAAAGTTATCTGCTTTTGAGTAGTATTTCAAACGTGGGCTTTGCATCTTAATACGAGTATATTTTTTCAAATATTATGTTGCAAGTACAACTTCTACTATTGCATTTTCTTTTAAGCGATTGCGTAATTTATGACCTGTCAACCATTTTAAGTTTTTTTTTTCATTTTCAGCTGCAAAGTTTTCCTATGCTTAGCACTAATAAATTTGTTACAATATATTTCTATGCGATAACGATTTGATTTTGCAACTAATTGCAATAATATATCTCGTTGCACAGTGGTTAGTGCTGCGCGACTTGGGCGTTGCAGACCAACTGGTCGTCTTGCAGCTGAGTGCTGCAGGCGCGCAAATTCTAATTAGTTTTATGGTAAAACAAACATTTGATCATCATTAGTCTGGTAAGTGAAGCACTCAGCGTATTGCGATCTAGATGTAAAAAGTATCTAGAATTAATAGAATTGAGCATCGCCTGTAGCATGACAATGAGGAATGTTATATTTACTTGGCATGATTTACAATTAAGAAGGCTCAATGAATAACACAAATCTATTTTTAATGTTATTTTAGCTTTTCATGTTTTTTAGATTAAATACCTTTTGATCAAGTATGCTTCAAATATTGTAAAATAAATTTTTCATATTAGTATTATGTATAAATATTGGTACAACTGTCAGACATTCTGTCAGATGGATGGCCCGTGTGAAATAACTTGGTAAAGAAGTTAGTGATTGGTGCATTTTGCAATTTTTTAAGTTTTTGTTTGCGAAGTTTGTCTAAAAGTATATGTTGCCGATGCCACACAGGCGTTATTGACGTCTATGTACATCCTCAACTGACCAAAATGTAAAAAAAAAGATTTTTTTTTCATATTTTTTGTCAGAGATATAGCAGCCGATTTTGGCGTCTCGTTTGGAACGACGCAGAGTCTTATGTATGTTATTTTGGGCATGAGACGAATTTTGACACGACTTGTGCCGAGATTGTTTCACTTTTGCAGATTTTCTCATCTTATACGAAACTGTTTGACCAAAAACAACGTTAATGTCTTTTCAAAAGCCCTGTGTTGATCCTGACATGGTCTTTTTGACATGGATTTTTAATCCGATTGAGTAGATAAAACAAGATTCGCGGAGGGCTCTGAAAGCTAATCCAAAAATCAACCTATGAATTGTGTTTCGAAGATTGAAAGAAGAATTGCAATACATATCAAAGAATAGCCAAACCGTTTTCGTTTTATTGAAAATTTTTTGGTACTTTTAGATCAGCAGGTATACCTCCTATAACGCATTTATGTATAAAGTCAGCAAAAGCAAGTTATGGTTTGAATTTAGCGTAAATGTGTGATCATATTTTTTATTTATTTCCTACAATCTTTTGGACCACTACTGATTAGGCTAATCATTTTGTTTACGATGAACTAAACGTAACGTATTGTTTTAGTGCATCTTATATCTTTTGAAAGCGCATATAAAAAGAGTCTAAAATGATGTATTGTAATACGATGTTTTAATGTTTATAAAAGAAGGTGCTCAAGGCCGTATGCTCTTCACGCACAGCTGTTTTTGTAATGGTCTTCAAAATAGGCTTAACATTGTCGAACACCCACGCAGCTCTTTGCATTAACTAGCGCAATTAAAAAAAAAAAACAATTTTCTTGTTCTTTGTTATATTTTTGCGTATAGCGCATAGAAAAACAATAAAAGTTTAGTAGGTTTTGGTGTGTGCACTACCATTTGAATTTTTTGGGCAGAACTGGTGTAAAATGTCTAATGAAAAATATGTCTTCAACAATGTCACTCTGTCATTATATCATCAACATAGTATCTTACATTTTTTTTTTTTTATCTATCCATGATCGATGTCTTCTTTTTGCTCTACCATAAAATTCTCATTCCAATTTTAATACAAAATAGAAAGCTTCACACACAGTGCGAACAATTCTTCTCACAAATCGAATAAACCAAATAGAATGGAACAACATTTCAGACGAAGATAGATATTTCATCCAGACAGAAAGTACAATCAAAGACAAATAAATTAGAACACGACCGCAGCGCTGCATTATTTACTATGATAGTTCTACCTTAGCATAAGAACAACAAAAGCATCAAACCCTCAAAGAAGCAGTCATGGTACAACAAACTAAACACGAAGACATGAGCAAGCACAAGAAACCAAATGCAAATAAATTGAAATGAAGCAATTTGTTATTTAGATTAAACAACAAAGAAACAGACTTGAATGACGACGACAATAGCAACCAAGAAGATGCTATAGAAAACCAACATTGGCGACACAAGATCAATGACTGTAAGAGTTGCTAAGACTCTCTAACAATAAAAAAAAAAAAAAAATGAAAAACGTGTAAGAGTTGTTATATAGTCGAGTTTGATCCGACTATGTGACACTCTGCGCAATTGATGTTTAATTGATATCTTTTCAGTTTGTATAATCTCTAAGGAGCATATACAAATTTTCCCATAATAGTTCTTCAGAAAGTAAGAATATAGCTCTACTGTTATATATACGAACTAGATAGCATTGCAAATAATGATGCTCCTTTTTGGAGAAGATTGACAGATAGGGTACAAGAAAAGATCACAAAGAAGCAGTAAAATTCGCATTCGGTAGGTTCCTGTAACAGGAGATGAGGCGCTGGTAGAATTCAAACCGAATTCGGCAGAAAGATAGTGTTTAAAAGTTTTGGTTGTTTTTAAACGCCGATTTTCGTTTTAAATGAAACTATGAAGCCCATCGAATGACACAATGCTTAATGACATAAGGGTTAAGGGAAAGATTATTTTAATTTGTTTATAAAATTTAAAGACTAAATATTAACCATAGAATGAGAAAACTTGCACGCGCCAATACAAACAAATTGCTTGAAGACAACGCAAAAAATTAAACGCTCGACGTCTACATCCAAAAAGTTCTGATAAAAGAGCAAAAATAGGTTTTTAATTTTTTCGGATCAATTCTGCTGATATAAAACTAAACTAAAATGGTACTACTCCAATACACCATTCTATGTGTAGGGTATTAAAAGCGCCAAAGGGCCTATAGTTAAAGAACGAATTACTTAATTAAAAACGTGGCTCAAAGTAACAAGAACAAACAAAAGAATAAAGAGAAAGACGTGTGCATGCTTTATGCTCCATGCTCCATTTAGAACTTGGAAGATTCGTGGCACAGAGTTGGCATTAATAACATGGCGAGCTCATTACTCAACAATTGTGTGCGCGCTATAGCAAAGACGTCGACCAGCAGCAGCAACAGCCACAACGTGCAGCAACAATTGCAAACCTCCGCCGCTGCTGCTGCTGCCGTCTGCATGGTGCAAGATGAAAGATGCAAGACGAGATGCAGCAACCACACACAAATGCGATCGAACATTAGCAGCTAATATATTTTCAAAAGTAGCGACCAATTGTGTGAAAGAGTGTCCGCCTGGACTGTATGGACCACGAGATGAGATCAGCAGCGCAATGAGGTTGCTCTATTGCCGTAGCAGCAACATAAAGAAAGCGCCGCCACCGTCGCTGCTACAACATCAGCAGCAGCAGCAGCAATTGTTGCAGCCTTTGCCGCCGTGACTTTATCGGCATTTGATAAACGCGTTTGCAACTTTTTTGTGTTGCTGCAGCTGCTGCTGCTGATGCTGTTGAATTTAGCGCATCATTTGTCGTGCGTCTGTGTTGCACCAATTTATTTTCACCATATTTTGTTTTTTGTTTATATTGAGTGTTGTGGGAATTTTTTTCTTCTGCGACTTTAAGATTGAATCAGCCACGGCGTTGCTGGTGTTATAAAATTAGCCACTGTTTAGAGCAGCAGAAATTTTGCTGGAGGATATGTTGATATATGCTATAAGGGGACAAACAAAATTTCGGTAAATGGAATTGAACAATTCAAAATGAAAGATATTCGTAATCTTATACCTATACACTTTGTAAATCTTACCGACATCTGTTTTTCAGAACTACGCTGACGGATTTTCCGGAATATAGTTTACAAAATATTGATTTTTTATACCCTGAACTCATAGGTTAAAAGAGTATATTAAGTGTGTCCAAATGTATATTTTCGCACGTTAGAGGGCTAACACACAGTTAGTCATGAATACGGGACTTCTCTATTCAGTGCTGCTTTAGAAAGTATAAACTCAAAATAAGATACGAACCATAACATAAGAGAGAAATTAAAAAAAAAAAGTCGTTCATAGAGAAAAAAAATTAATCCCGAACGATGAAGATGGAACTCAACAACCCCCGAAAAAACAAGTTTTGAAAGAATAGTGTTATGTAGTTGTAATGCCTGTATAAATACGAATGGACAACTTCAATGTTTTTCCCTACTTCTTCATATAGAAAGAATGATGCTAAAAGTACGATTTTCATGCAACCAAGTCTGACTGGGATGTTTCAAAACATCTGCTTGGTATATTGTCCTCAAACTTTTAAAGAAATTTTTACAAACAACCAGAAGTTACATGGAGTTAGCTCTGAAAATCCGCTCCACTGATTTCTTACCATGGGGTGCTATTCGGTTTGTGTTAGGAGTCACTTAAGGAGTCACGAAATCTATCGAACAAATCTATTTGTTCGAAATGAAAATGTAATATTGGTAACGCAGTCACGGTATTCAAACCTGGTTCATCAGCCATAATTGGCTAGTTTAGTCTTCGGCCTATGACAATTTGAACATTCATATTTCACCTTTATGAAAAACGACCTGCGTTTTATAGATTTTTACTTTCGTTCTCCGAGAGAGAGTGAGAGAAAGAGAGAGAGATCTACTTCTAATTTGCTTCCTAAGCTCAAAGTAGCAGCAATGAGCAAGTTTGATTCTTTCTGATCTTCATGCTGATTAGAGTAGGTTCAAGTATTACGTAACGCAATTTTGCGTCTTTTTTGACGATCCCTATCCCTAATAACACTTTGTCAAGTAACAAGTCAAATTTTAAACCCAAATGCAAATGCCTTATGACTTTTATGACAGGATATCCTTCAATTTCCTTTTCCTTTACAAATTTACAAAGCATCTTCAGCGGAGTGGTGTTCGTTCAGTACTCATAGAAGTTCAACAACAATAACATGGTGTGGACGTTATCAGCATACGCGTGTAGCATCACTTCCTTATATGGGCATTGGAGATTAAAAAAGCATCACCTTTCCTGAAACTTCTCTTGGCATCAAAGCGATTGGAGAGGTTCTATCCTACTCTGGCAACGATTTGTGTGTGTCACAGCGTTATCATGGAAAAAGAACGATCTGTGCTGGGATAAAAGTTTGCCGAACTTACTTCAGTAATTTTCCGTATTATTTTCTTGATTTTAAGCGAATTTCGAGAAATTTCAGTAAAGTTGACAAATTTTCTGAATATTTGTTAGCCTCCCATTAGTGCACATACTACTACTACCATTTCAATCATCATACGTTTGAGCCCACTCGAATGTAACATATTTAATTTCATGCACTGGTACACAATGCAAACAAATGTCAGGTCAGTTGAAGTTCTTACCAAAGGAAGCAATGAATGCATGGGTGGTCACACTGGTCAACAATAATAACAGGCATCTATTCCCAAAACTGGGAACATTGAATGTGGTATAAAAATGCGAGTTGCTTTTGAGAAACTTTTAGTTTCAAAAGAAAATCGCACACGAGGTGTTCTAGTGTTTCGAGTTAGTGCGTGGCGGCTAGTTATAGTTGAAGTTGAAGAAACCAAAAAAAAGTTAGTGCATCAAAACAATTGGAACAACAGCAGACTAGACTATTACAACAATCGCTGTCGCGGCCAATAAGGATGACTTCAAGCTAAGCTGGCTTGGCAAAAATCAGAGAACCAGTCGTAGTTGTAGTCTGCGGCACAGCAACCTGGCTTAACGAATGCGCTCGAACAGAACAGCATGAAACTTACGCTTGCGGTGCTATTCGCTTGGTTTGCAATTTATTGCAACTACAGCGGTGTCTTATCTTTGGCACCATCGCTTATCGCAAATGCAGCGGCCTTGAGGCAACAGCAATACCCTGCATTGCCGTCGTTGCGCTGGAAAAAGGATGCACGTGTCCTGTTCGATGCTAGTCGAAGCAGCAATAGCAACAGCAACAATGATTCGCCGCTTGATATGCCAATCGGTAAGCCGGCAACAACAATGGCAAATATAGGCAATCAGCAGCAGCAGCAACAATTGGAGCAGCCCTCAGCAACACAGCAAATGTTGCAAGCAAATTTTAATCGAAAAATGCTGAACGAGTATGATTTAGATACATTACTTGATAGTGAAGTGGCTGCAGACGAGAATTTGAATGCGCCGGCCGCTGTTGGTAGACAATCGACAATGTCATCATCGTCATCATCATTACCATCACCAACATTATCATCGACTTCGTCGTCGTCGCCAGCACCGCAGGAAACTGCCACACGATTTGGTGTGTTCGATACACTCAAATACTATACACCATTCAAATATTGGGCCAGACACTGTCAGATGACAAAGAATTGCCCGCAGGAATATTATCGCACCATAATGGCAGCCAGGTAAGAATACAGAATATTGGTATCTATATCTGTTACCCTCTTCACCGCGCGTCTGACTGCTCAAGGTTGCAGTGAAAGTGTTATTTTTAGTAGTATTTATATCCGATTGTTAACCAGCAAGTGCAGATACTTTTGTTTTCTTTTGTTTTTGCATTGCACTGACAGATACTTTCTTCCTTATTGCATTGCTCTGACCACCAGCAAATTGTTTCACATTTATAGTACAATTTATATTTCGCAAATAATTTATCATTTTCACTGGTTTTTGTTGTTGTGTTGTTTTCATTGCGATTTACTCGCGAAATCGCGATAAGATTAATTCTTTTAAGCCTTTAATAAATAATTTTGTATAGCGCCAGAAAGCTGCGAACACGCAAAACCAATTAATGGGCGTGAAAATATACAAAGTCGTTTAATTGCTTGCGGCGCTTTCAGCTTTTTGTTTTATAAATTACAACTGTCAGCAAAATCATTCCAATGAAACAACAAGCTTTAAATGATTCCCACAAAAAATCGCAAAAAAGGCGAACAAAATTCGGTGCAAAACATAAAAAATTACACGTACTACTTCGATAATGAAATCATATAAAGTGCAAGTTTCACTTTGAAAGCAAAATTAAGTACATCGATCACTTAATTGTGGTTTTAAATTTTGGGTATAGTATATCGAGATGACACAGAAATCTTAAAAAAAAAAAAAAAAAAAACTAAATTTTATGAATGAAATCTGGCGATTTTGAGGCGAAAGAGCTTTGTCATTCCAAATGGAAGGGAGTTTCGGTTTGTACTTGTACATACTACCTACATTTATCATAATACTATTCAAATTAATTTCCGTTTGTAGTAATTGTCTATATAAGTACTTATGGGTATATTATGTAGTATTGTGTTTCAATTCACTACTATTAAATTTCAATTAATCATCTTTTCTTATTCTCGTTTAAACTTGCATAAAAGTTGATTTGTTAATTGTTTGATTAATTGTATCTATGCCCGCATTTGGTTATTGTATTTGAGTTGCTTTGCGTGTGGGAGTCGTCTTATGTTGAAATTAACAATAAATTGTATGTTTCAACAGTTGACTTGAAAATTTACCACAAATGATCTCGCTTATTCAAGGCTATTGGAAACTATAGACAAGAGCAAGACTTTTTATTAAAACCATAAAAATCAATATGCAGTGCTGGTTCTAAATTACTACAATGTAAGATAATAAATAATAGGTAATAATAATCAATCTACAATCAATTTTTTAAAATTAAACAATAAAGCAATATTGCTGTTAAGCCGGCGGATTGCTATTTGAAGTAATGTACATGTGAGTCTATTAAGATCGCCCTGTAACTTAATAGAAATGTATGTCTTACATTAGCGTCATTGAACGACCTTATTCAAAACTAAATTTTATATATCTAAATCCAAAAATATGCATATGCAAAATTCCCATAACCTTTTGAACTTTATAACAAAAAGTCAAGAGTCTATCAATATATTTCGGGAAAAAATTGTTGATTGGTTTAAGTACCATCACATTGGAGAAAGGCACTTGTAAGAAATGTTTATAGGTTCAAATGTTATATAAGATCAACTTCTCGTGATCATCAACGCTCTGTCGTGATTGATGTTAGGAAAGGTGATGCAGAGATTTTAGTGTCACACTGAAAGAGATCATTACATTGTGTAAGCTGATTACGGCTGCCTGTCAAAAATAAAGAAATGTTGATTGAAAAATTTTGATTTCATCATATACAAGGTGTGTCATATTGGAAAACAGTAATTTTGGAAGCGCAAGAGTTATTGCCGTCGGTCGAAATGTGTTTCATGTTGTCGGTTGACCACTTTTGTATGACATTTACGTCGGCATAGCGGTTTTTTGTTCCCAAAAACCTTAAAGTTTTCTTTGACATCGAAACAAACCGTGCTCACAACTTCCGTACATTTAAATAATCGGTCAAAATGCGATGAATTGAATTTTTGGACATATTCAATTCCATTGCAATGTATCACAATGAAGATTTGGATCCATTTTTTATGAATTCACGCACTTCGTCAACGTAACTTTGTTTGTCGAACTGTATGTGCTTCTAAAACTTCCTTGAACCGCTTAAAACACTCATAGACTCTGGTAAGGGACAAGCAATACACTTGGTTTATCAATTTGAAAAGTTTCGGTAAAAGTTGTACCAAGATTAAAACAGAGCTTTATACTAGCACTTTGTTTAAAGTTAAATTTTCGAGCGAACACACAAACAAACTGTCACTTTGAACGCTATATCTCTGCTCCTAGAGGACTTAATGTCATGCAGCTTTTGACTGGGCGTTGAGAAAAGCATGCACCTTTTCAACGCAATATATCATCTATGTGTGGCGTAACCAGAGCTCGCAAAGTATGCTCTAAGTGTCGCTTTGTTGTTATTGCGTTAGGTTGTATTTGTTGCTTTAAATATTTCATCTCTGGCAAAGCATGTAAGAGGGAGGGAGAAACAGATAAGACGCAAAATATTTGTGCATATGTTAAAATATAAGTAACACACATGCATGCGCAAAAGACAGTTTGCACAAATTTAGTGCAGCAAAGTGTCGCATGTGAACAAATGCATAAAGTGAGCGACAAAAAAAATGTCGTTGATTGAACCAAGACCGTTTGAAAAGGAAACAGAGTTGAAATGTCTCTTCGCTTCTATTTTAAATCGTGTTCGCACGCAACTGTTTTTTTTTTCTAACTGCCTGTAAAAAGAGTACTTGTGACGAGCTCTGGGCATAATCAGAAAATTCTCAATGCCAAATGTTCCGTTTTCCAATAATTATCATTTGTTTCTGTCCATGCCGAATTATCGAATTGGTATACTATTCAAATTCATAAGCTGCAGTGACAATTGTAGTTTTTTGCGCACAATTCACTTGATTCAGGAAAATAATTTTTTTTTATACCTTTCTTAAATTGTAGATTCGATTCGGATTCGATTCTGTACAAAATAACTTAATTATTCTTGATACTTTTTTTTCAAATCAATCCAATTTAAATCAAACTCAGTAGAGCTTGAAGATGGCTAAATTTAAGAATTTCGGGTTTGGAAAAAAAGTTCTTGAACCAAGAATTGTGTACTTCGTTTAAGAAAATCCGCACTCACCATACTATTGAATCCGCTATGGATCAATTCAAGCACGGAAATCCTGATTTTATTTTTTATATCAGTGTACTATTGTTGGCTTTTTAAATGAACGAAGTCGAACGAATATGGAAGTGTCGGTTGTACGACCGATCGTCTGATAAGAGATATAGGCTTGAAGTTTGGATATTTAGACTCTTCTATTCCATCAATAAATTAACTCAATACGATCAACAGGTATTTCACTTCAATTCTAGTAAAATATTCCAGATAGGTACAGATGGGACTTCCATAGAATGTTGAACCTATACAAGTCTATAGCTCAAATAAAGACGCTAAGACACGGCTCGAAGTCGAGCGCACTCGACTAAAGCGTGAAAAATATAAATGATAAATAAAAAATTTGTTCTATAAAAAAAGGTAAGTCAAAAGACAAAACTGAAGAAAAATTTTAACAAATGTTCTGAACGTTAGTTGAATGTGCAATATCTAATGTAGTATGTTAAACTAACTACTAAATGCATTAAGTATTTACAAGTGATACAAAATTCTTTAGAAGACGCTGGTTTCTCGAGCCGAATATGCAAGTGACTTTCATGTGACCCGAATTAAAATAAACAAAATATAGTTTGACGGCGAAAAAGCATGCCGCGAGAATGCGAACCAACGGTCGTTCAAGTTTGAGTAATAATAGATACATATTGACGCAAGTTGCTGCATATTCACATCTATATAGATAGATACTTTGCTAAATTATCAATTCAGTAAACATTGTTAACTGAAACGGAAATAGCCTTGCATAATTTAGCGCGAATTCTATGTCAAACAACATTTTCGCCAATGTAAACGTGCCTTAAACACCCATTATTATTATTATTATTATTATGTATTCCGCAAACTATACTCAACGACTTATCAATCTATAAGGTCATACACACAGTTATCTGAATAATGTAACCAAATGTGACTCACTTATAAGTAAATACTTCACGATATAGTCGGTAATATCAGCTATATTATTTTATACGATTTTATTATTTTTTTTTTGTATGCTATTACGAATTCGATAATTATTAATTCAATGCGCATATAAGCAGTAGCTATTGCGTTTAAGGTTGTATATACTTATATACTTATATATATTATATATTTTATAAGTAGCTTTTTGTAGAAACACTCAACTGAGACCAGAGAAAGCGATTACATGTGAATTGTAATTGTTTTGAAAAATATTTATACATACATAAATAGTAGTTATCGATAAAAATACATTAATCACAATAACCAATTGCAATGTAAGAGAAACATAAAATGAAATACAAATACAGATCTATTTAATTTATCGAAAAGGAAATATCATTCTTGTAGTATGTAATTGTATGTAGTATAAATTAAAATGCCGCACCTCTCACTTGTTCCCATAATTCTTCGATACTGTAAGAACAACCCACACTAAAACCAGACTACGCGACATGAACATTCATTGTATTGAAAACTAGACAGATATAGCTAAGGTAGGCTGGCTGGCTGGCTGGTTTTTTTTTGTTGTTGCTTCTTTCAGTTGTCAATAAACAAAATAGTACAGCGCGCAAGACTTACGCACCCAAGTATCTTACAAACAGAATATTATATAGAGAAAGATACAAGTCAATGTAATTGAAACCATGCAGCAATAAACCCACGCAAAATTGTCTTACAGATACAATGCATAAAAAACTTAAATTCCCAAGCGTCTCAAAAGCAACTATCCTTAAAAAAAGAAAAAGAAATATACATAGTACATGTATTGTAGTGAATAAGATATGCACAAACAATAGGTTAATAGGTAATTTTATGTCGAGATATTTATTAAAATTCATTTTTTTTCAACCATTTCCGTTCACTGTTTGTATTATATGTATCTGCGTGACAGGAATAAGGAGCAAACCTTGCGACGTCTGCATGGATTGGCTGCTGTATCTGCTGCTGCAACGACCGAAAAAGATAGTGTCAATTTCGAAGATGCAAAAGCAGGAGCTGCCGGTATTGAAGACAACATAGGCGCCGCCGCTGCCGAAGCCGCCAACGATGATGATTTCTATGATGAAGACATAAACAATGAAGTATTTTTGCTGCTTACCGGCGAACAAGATCTCATCAAATTTCTACACTGGGCTATGGAACAACTCCATCCTTTTACGCAGCTAGGCAACGTTAGTGAACACTCGGCGGAGTATTATAAGCCAGGCATGTTTCTATGGAAAAAACTCAATTTATCGGGACATCTGGAGCCGCCGTTAATTGTTGAAGAGCCACGTTATGTTCTAGTGCGCAGAGAGAAGCAAAAGGATGATTTTAAGTTGGGCAGTGGTAAGTAGCATTAAAAATATATAACTAGCCATATATATTTTCTTTAATACTTAAGAGGCGTGTATCGTTGCGACATTGTCTGCTGTGTGGTGAATGAATGAATGTGTATCTTTTTATGTTAAAATTACAAAACGTCACTCCGCGTAAAAGATAAAAAAGTAGCTGACTCTTATGCGTTTATTCTGTGGTTTTATCACACGATCTTGTTACACAATTATTTATTATTTTCTGCTTTTTTAGGTAGTTTATCTTTTTTTTTTTTTTTGATTTTTATTTGACTTGGGCCTCATTTAAAATGCATGCTGCGTTGTGCACATAAAAAATATGCAGCATAAAATAAAATTTTAATGAAATTTTTATAATGCTTTTCTGTTTTCCTTTACTACTCTACACCGCAAATAGGGTATTATCAATTTATTGACAAGTTTGTGTAATGCTACGAAGAAAACTTTGTAGTTTTATCAAAGTTTTAAGCTTGATTTATGAAAATATGCTTACATTATTGGCCTAAAATTTGAAAAGTATGCTTTATGCCTAAAGAATACAGCAACAAGAACAACGAGTGAGAACTGAAGTTGTACTCGCTAAATTGCAAGAAATAACATGGAGGGGAAACACGCATTTATCCTTGGATACTAAAACACAGTGCGCTTTTGCTGAGAGGCATGTTGTAAGTAGCAAAGTTTGCAATGTCGCAGAAAGCGAAGTGATGAAAATTCGTAGCTGAACCCGAACAAAATTGTTTCCGTAGATAAACACGCTTTGTGAACAAATGTAGTTTTTATTGTTTTCTCTTCACATTGAAACATACGAGTATGTACAGATTTCTCAATGATTTTCTCTGGATTTTCCAAGTTTCGTTTCTACAGAATAGTAAACAGAATACAGAATAGTAAACAGAGTACACGCATTCGTTACAGGGGGAAAAGGCAGAGTGTTTTCTGTGGAACTAGACTCGAATGTGTCGTTTCGGATTAGAGATTACTACAGTGTTTCCGGGCATAGAAAATCAAGTCATGATATTGTACATTAATATATTTTCCACTATAGCACTAGTTTACAGCAAAAAAAAAAAAAGAAGAAACTTTATATTACACTTTTTTAGAATAATTTGGATACACTGAACATGATTTTTTCTTCATTTGGGCCATTTATCTAGACTAGACCCTGTGGTTTAAATTCAACCATACTACAGCGACAATACAAAACAGTTCACTGCCATTTGATATTGCTGAGACCGTTTATTATGACTAAAATGTTACGTTCAACATAAGGCTAGCCCGTAGATGCGTATTCGCTCTCTTGTCTGTTCCTTTAATTCGGAGAGCGTTAACATGTTGCGCTTAACATGCTGCGACAACAGGCTCGAAGAAATATTCATTCCCTTCTTTTAACATTTTTCCAACAACACTACGAATATTTTGGGTTCAAGGGTGTTAAAAAAGGGTTTGAATGTTTTGCACTTGACAATTTATGAATAGTTTAACAGCTTAGTTAGAGCAATCTGCTTGACAATTGTCCGAGTCATTACTGAATATTGGATATGATAACAGGTTAAACGTAGCTTATGTCTTCTGCTGTATGGCTGTATGGGGGAGGAAGAAGCGAAAAATATTTTCAAATTAGTTTATGTCATGTCTAACAAGGCATCTTTATTAAACTACATTCCAGTCACTTATTGAATTAGCGTATCTCTATCTTTCTCTCTATGAACAGTTTGCGGTTGATTTATATTTCTTAAATTACGTCTGTAGATACATAAAAATCTGAGTCGATTCAAAAAAAAAAAATATATATATATTTATAATAATCTGAATCAAGTAGCAAAAACTCCAAAAACCAAACAAACTGTTACTCTTTCTGATCCAAAGTAAAAAAGTGAAGTGTATAAATACTTCGGTTTATTTATTTTTTTTCGTTTCATTTTTTTTAATGCATTTTTTATGTGCATTATTTATTAATAACATATGCTTTAGTTTGTTGTCGATAATGTGTGAAGCAATGAAGCAGATATTCATGGAAATTGTCTGTCGTAGAAGCGCTTTGATCTTTGAAAGCGACACCCTGCCGTTGACTAAGTCTGCTGCGCATGCAATCACGTGCCAAACTTGAGAAACGAGAGTCGACATAACAGCGTTTAAAAAGCATACAATATATTCTATCTCTTTTAACTTCATCTATCTATCTCACTCTGTCTAACACGTTTATTACAGCTGACGATCCATTTATACCGCCACGCGGTCGCAAACACAACTCACCCGAGTTAGATGAGCTGTTGCATCGTTACGAAACCTTTGTACCGAATCGCGGTAGACGCGACAAAATCAAAGATATCTTCAAGTACGACGATCTATTCTTTCCGAATCGTGGTAAAAAACATCGAGATATTTTCAAGATTGACGATCCCTTCTTTCCCAATCGCGGTAAGAAACTACGCGATATTTACAACATTGACGATCCATTTTTTCCAAACCGTGGCAAGCGACAAGGAGTTGCAACAGTACGCATGCTGGCTAATGAGCAGGATGTTGCTGACATGCTTGGCTCAAATGTTAGCAATGACGACAACAACAACGACGACAACATGGCTGATGAGTTCGCCGCTGCAGAAAACGATGGACAACACTTGACATGGTTCCAAGATGATGGCATAGCAGGCGCTTCCATCTTGCAATCAATAGCACCTCCAACGCCCCCGCAGCAACCAATGCCGTCAATGGTGCAACGCATATTTGGAAAATTGAAGAGAAAATTGCAGCTAGAGCAGCGTCAGCAGCAACATGTTGCTAATGAAATCAACAACAGCAACAGCAACAGTAACAACGACAACAACGATGATCAAGACAAGAGAAGCGAATGGCTACAAAGAATGTCAACGCATAAAATTAATGGTTACGATCAATCAGTCAAGCCATCAATGTCAACAGCAGCAATGCTGTCAGTTGCAACAGAAGGAGATGAAGCGGCAGCAGCAACAGATCTACGACAGCGTCATCTTGCCAATAGCATTGCAGCCGCTAGACTTGCTGCTGCTAATAGATTACATTCGACAAGATCAATGTCAACAAATTCGCAACTTGAACAAAGGCAACAAAGACAACAACCGCAACAACAGAAACATAAGCAGCTGCAGCGTCTTACTGCAGCAATCAATCTAGACAGACTGCATCGCCAGAAGCAGGCGCAGCAACAAGAGTCACCAGCACCAGTAAAGTCAAACTTGCGATTTTTCGCAAATCCCGCATCCAGGCATCAGGTGAAATCATATGGCGATTTTGAACCTTTGTTTTGGCGACAGCAACAATTTCAGCAATAGCAACAGCAACAGCAGCACCAGCAGCAACAGCAACGACAACAAAAGGCATCAACCGCTGCGGCAGCGGCAGTCATGCAACATTCGCTTAGGCAACGTTCAATCAATGTGCAACCAGAGCAGCAACAACAGCTGCCTCCGGAGACACAATTATCGCACGTTGCTGGTGTAGTTGCCACTAATCCTACTGCTGCCGTTGCTCCTGACGACACCGATAGCGTTGACATTGACACTGATTACGACAATTTTATCATTTAAACTTGAATGTTGCAACAATTGATCGCGTTTTGTTCTGTTTTATTTTTTCCATTTTTTTTTCTTTCTGGATTTATTTCTAGGCAAAATCTTGTAGCATGGCAGACTGTGAGCAGTACGATTTTTGAATTGTGTGTTTATTGTATATTAATAATAGTGTAAAAAAAAATCTGCACAAAGGGTCTCTCTAATTCGATACATAAAACATTATACAAATAAATAAATAGAATTGCAATTGATTTAAAAATCAAAAAAATGTATTTCCTTCTTAAGCGCAATCGGAAAATCTTCAGTTTATGAAAGTTTTTATTATTGACGTATTTAAATTCTGTTATCAAGTAGTTTCAGTGATTGCAGATAGAACATTCTTCTGTAAAAAACTCACATCGTATAAAGTGAACCCAACGATTAAAATTTGTCTGTGCTAAAGTCTCAATTTGATGCATATTGAAGGTAAACTCAACAAATGATTGTAGAGTGCGGTGGGGTGTGGTGGTTCGCTAGTCAGCTGTTTTATCAGCTGATTTTTAAATAGTCATCGTAGTGCCTAGACGTATTGTTTGTACATTAAGTTGCTCTCTCAGAAATAAATTCCAAATTTACAGTGAAAAAAAAAAATTGAAAAATTGTTGTGTTAAAAAAAAGCGCAATAAAAATGATTTTCCAGTAGATTTAATAAGGTAAATACGATGTGAACATTGATGATCATATAGCTAATTGCAACATGAATTGTTTTCTATCTTACATTTGCCGTTGTAACTTAAATATTTGAAAACTTTCGTTAGTGGGGTGGAGTGGCTCACTCAATTGACGGCAAGTTTTCATGTTTCATTGAATTACATGTGTATACTAGGTATATTGTTGAATTTATTTCAATAATCTCAGACATCATGCCACGCAAATACGTAATTTTTGAGCAACAAATGAACAATAAATTTAATTAAACTGAAAAAGAATTATTTTTTCGCAAAACGCTTATGCATTTAGACACTGTGATTATTTATCTAGAAATATACTATTTAGATATATATATATATATATATATATATATATATATATATATATATATATATATATATATATATATATATATATATATATATATATATATATATATATATATATATCAGAGTCCATAAATAGTTTTAGTAATATATTTTCATGTATTTGTCTTTGAGGAAACTTGATCAAATGTTTAGAGCAATTTGAGTTTATATTTACGCATTTATGGTCAAATTTTGCAAATGTTTCCAAACGTACAAAAACAATACTGTTTGAAAAATGGCTATATTTTTCTTGTACATTAGCAGTAATAGGAAGTTACGGTGCGACATTCACTAGGGTTAAACAGATTCAGAAATAAGTTTGTCACTCAACCACTGCACACCACTCCACCCTATATGAACAGGTCTTTAATAACATAGCTGTTGTACGGTTATTACTTTATAAAATGGGTTATATAAAAAAAAAGAAAAAAAAACATGCTCGATAGGTTTCACAAATTTTGAAAGACTCCACAAAGTGGCACACATTTGTTTAGCTTCATACTTGTAAAGAAATCTCTAGTAAATTCGAAGGAAAAGATATAAGCAGAAGTGTGCTACGCCGGTACTTCTTATATCAAATTTGAAGCAAATTTATTATGCTTTCTGGCATAGAGGAAATTAGTCTAGCACAATAGTCTAAGGAAATATTTCATTCAGAGTTTCAGAGATGCTCTTGGAGAAATTCTATCGCTGTGGTGTGGAAATCGTTACTAATTAAATTTTTGGTTTAGTGTTTTTCAAAAAGTAAAACGATATTCATTAACTTATAACAAAATAGCTGAACAAGTAATGCATAAATTTGTTGCCTATATTTAATAACATCATTCGGAAGCTAGCTTATATGCATGCTGACTTGAACAAACATTAATCTCAAATGAAGATGATAGATACTCGTACATCTCCAAATAAATTAGCACGGCTACATTTGACATATGAAGAGTGCGGATCATTTTTAAAACGAAAATTAACTACTGCACAAGCATGAACACTGACATTCTTCCAAGTATTCGTAAGACAGATACTTCGTAGGACTTTTGGTCTACATTAGGACCCGTATGAAACACGAGCTGTGTGAACTGTACGATGAGGTTGACATAATTCAGCGCATTAAATTCCAGTGGCTACACAGGGCTGGTATTCTCATCCGGATGAACCAGCACTTAAGGTTTACGACGCAAACCTGACCATGATTGGTGGACGATGTCAGTGAGAACGTCTGACCTTAAGATGGCAAGATCAGGTCTACGATTTTCTAAAGAAGCTTCGGATTGCCAACGACTGGCACCGGCGCGCACTATACTACACCAAATGGTGCGCTTTCCTACGTGCGACCTTGACCAATAGACGGTTCTGGACCAACCTAAATATGTAAGTAAGTAACTAACTACTGAACTGTCGAAAGAATACGAATATATATAAAGCTTTTGCCTTTTGAAGTAGATTTAGTTTATAAATAGATAAATTTGAGGTGATTCAACAAAATTTATCAAGGTATTCACAAGGTCTTGCAACAGTGCAAGAGTGCAAGAGAAATGATGCATAAGCAACAACAATTTCCAATAAAAGATCACGCACTACTTTGCTTGACACAGCTCACTGACCAAATAATTCCTTTGCATCGGTGTAAACACAGTGCTGGAAAATATCACGAAAATTTAGCAAATTGATTTTTTTTGTGGTAACACAGAGTCTGAACAGCTGATAATTCACAAAGAAGGAAAAGTAATAGCAGTTGGAAATAATGAAACAAATCAAAGTCTGAAACAGCTCACTTTACAGAGTTGCACCAATTTATTTATTAAGTGTGCTCACTATGCCGTTTGTGCATTTTTGCACTATTGCAAGTCCATGTGAATACCCTAATTTCATATGGGTCGTCTGATGTGATATGAATAGTTTTAAAACTTAAGACAAAATTTATTGAAATTAATGGAAATTTTGTTCGAAAAATAAAAAGAAATTAAGGAGAAGAATGTATTTGTTTGTGTTTCATTATCAATACTAGCAATTATCTCATTTCATTTGTGAAATTCTTGTTTTTAAAATATAAAACGTTTTCATTTTCTAATGTTATTTAGATACGCCTGTTGCATGAATGAAAAACGAAATGTCAGCTTTCAATAAATATCGACGTTTAGCGTTTTATGGAAATCTTCAAACAAAAGCAAAATATTGCAATACAAAAATAAAACTTTAAATGCTTTAGTTTTGTCCTTGATTCTCACGACATTGGCGATGCATTTACTCTGCTGCCTCTTGTTGCAATTTTTAATTATTTTGTACTAAATTATCAGTTTATTGCAATCAGCATTGTATCTGCAACTCAAAATTATGCTGCAACAACAGCAGGCGTTGCCCCAGAAGATACAAGCAGACAAGATAAGCGATTACAATCGCAACTCGACATTGTCGGCGTCACTGTAGAACTTCTCAGCACAGCAAAAGGTCAAACTCGTGGCCATGAAGTGGAATTAATTTATGCAAGTTATACAAAACAAAACAAAAAAAAAAACAAAAAATCAAAAATCTGTGTAAATAGCTATGTAAAATATTAATAACGAAATATCAAGAAAAAAAAAACCAGAACTCAAAACATGTAGCACAAACCTTAAAAAACCAGCTTTAGTTAAGCTGCCACATATTTCGAAATAAGACAAAACAAAAAAAAAGATCATTCATAATCTACGATTACGACAGTCAACTATCAATCACTGAGCTTAGCTTATAACTTAGCCGAACTTAGATATTAAATACGATATTGAACTATAAAAAATCACTTATTGTCAGCTGTTGTAGTGCATCGCAGATACAAAAATAAAAAAATATGTATATTCCACTTAATGAATTATAAAAAAAAGTATCTGACATTGACATTGAACAACTTCGAAGTGAGGCAAAGCAGCAGCAACTGAAGCACTTAAATACGTCAAAATATTAAGAGGAGCCAGTCAAAAGCCAAAGTACGCGTGTATATTGTTGTATCTCTGTAACTGGTCAAGAGATGTACTCATATGAGAGTTCAGCGTATTGAAAAAAGCTGACCATTGAAGGTCAGCGCAGTTGAAATCCCATAAATAAGCTGAATGGTTTGCATGAGTTGGTATGTAAAGCATCCACAGCCTAGGCAGATGCCGCATATGCTTTGTGCTGCTTCATTTTATTTCAGGGCAGGCCAGGCCAGGCCAGGCCAGGCCAACAAACAAATACAATATGTAGAGCTATAAGCATGTAAGCCAAAGACAAAAGTCAAAGCAATCTTTCTTTATAAAATAAAATTTGTTTTTGTACAAAATCAAAGAGATATAGATCACTCGTTTATGCACATAGATTAATGACTGTTTAAGTGTGTGTTGAGAAATTTAAAAACCTTACATGCCACTTCAGATGCCAATGAAAGTGAAATAACATGTGAGATCAATGGACAGCTATAGATAGTACAGTCAGAATTGCTTTAAGTGATCTTGAAACGATCGAACAATTTTGTTTGTAATAAGAATTATATTATACTCGTAGATATAGAATACGTTTGCAGAAGTCCACGTTTATGGGGAAAGTTATTGATTGTCAATCACTTGGAAATGCTCAATAACGATTCTTTTGCAGCTCAAGAACTTCCGTTAGGACACGTACGCCCTCAGTAGTCTCTGAACAAACGTTCTGAGTTAAGCAAATTGTAAGAAGGAAACCGCCCTCAACTAACGCTTGGTACGCTGGGGTTGGTTCCCGCTAACGCAAAACTTTTACCAGTGGAGATACTGAGGAAGCTACGTATACGATCCCCTTTAATGACGAGTTCTGGGGCAGTATGCGGTCGGGCACGATCTTCCAAAAGAAAGTGATGCTACTCGCGTACATTAATGACATTAACGTCATCGGCATGAACGAACAGCGAATTAGCAAGCCGTTTTCTGAGCCGTTCTCATCTCTTGGCCCTAAAGTGAACGAGGACATGACGAAGTGTTCACTTGAACGGTCTGTAAGAATTGAGATTTTCAACTTCAATATTGTAGAAGATTCCGATAAATTTAGGTTCTGCATGAACCACGAGCTGTATGCGCATAATTTTCAACGAGTTGCCCATTTTATCCGGATGAACCCCGAACCACTGCATGTTTACCACGGAAACCGATATTTTATTGACGCACAGCGTCAATGAGTTTAAGTTGGAATGCCCAGGTCTGGGCTGAGCTCAGCAAACTTGGCATTGGCAACGACTATAAGACTATAAGCCTATAGCGACTGGTGCGCCTTCCTACTTGCGACCGTGATCATAAAAGTTTGAGATCATTTTAGTGAACAATAAATTCGTTTTTCACTACAAATTCTTTCATGGCATTTATGAAAATTTATTTGTGACTTCTGACTGAATTTGTACGGCTTCCGACGTAATATGAACTTTATTTGTTAGACTCAAGACTTCTCTGTCAACTCTCATATATAGCAGCAGCAAAGAAAGCATTTATCGTCTATAGCAAATCAAAATCATAAAAATTGATTTTACTACGCTATTGACACAGCCGATCCATGCCGAAAGTGCGCGTAAATTAAATTTTATTTTATGGCGCATGCGCAAACATTTTAGCAATACGACAAAAACTTCTCTCTCCATCTATAGCAACTGCAGTAGTAATCAACAGCTTTGCAGCAGCAACGTTTTGTGTTGCTGGCAGTTTGTGTCACTTTCATTTGACGTTTTGTTGCTGCCGAAATTGTCAAAACCTTGGTGGAAAGTCGTCAGAGTCGGCAGAAATGAATGACTTATCACGAGAGCTGTTGAGTGTGCAGCACAGCGTGCAGCAAATTGGCGCAATGGATCCGTTTTTATTTTCAATTTTGGATTTTGACATTCGGCAGCAGTTTTCGTTACAGTTTTCGGCGCGCTGTCGGAAAAAATCAACGCATTGTCAACACAACAGCAACATATATATATACAACAACAGAAACAGCAACAACAGCGGTAGCAGCAACATCTCAGAGGTAGCTGCAACAGCAGCTTAATTGCTGTCTGCAATTATGATGGTTGCCGAGATCTTTTATTTGTGTTTTTTTTTTTTTTTGGTATTGTGTGCAATCAAATTGTTCGACTGACTGCCTGACTGCCTGCCTGCATGAATGCCTGTATTGGGTTCGAGTGAAATTTGAGTTTGAAGCAATGGCAATAGCAGCAACAGCAATAGTTGCTGAGGTTCACTTTCATTTGATTACTGCAAATGTAGAAATGTTGAAATGACACTTTTTGTTGCATGCAATCGTTGTCATCGTTGTTGTCGTAGTCGTAGTCGCTGTTGTTGATTGTGACTTTGACTTCATTTGGTGTGTGCAATTTCTGGTTTATTGTTCGTTTGTTGGTTCGTTCATTCGTTTGTTGTTAGTTTGCTGCAGCTGTGATGTTGCGATTTACGCGCCTACAACAATGTTTAAACAGCAGGAGAGCAAAAAAAAAAAAAAACAATTGCTGCTGCGTCGAAAACTACTATTTTTTGTACGCTTAGTACGTAGTATGAAAAATGGGTATTATCAGTTTGTCACAGTTTTTGCAACACACCAGTTGTTCTTAGGACGTGGGTTTTGAAGAGATAATAGCGAAATGCATGCGAAACGTCAAAGGCTACACTGATACTTATGCTTCGACGTAGGTCTGCGAGGAGATGGGCTATTTAAGGGCAATGCACACTGGGAATTATATTTAAAAAAAAAGAGGAATGTGACTGACCACCGGGACATGCAACTTCACCAAGTCAGATTGGTTTAAATAGGCAGCAGCTAATTAATTCACTTAGTCTTACTATATAATTTCTTATTTGGTTAAGTCTCCCTCGCAGAACGAATCATTTTAAACTTTTATTGTAACAAATCTCAACATGAATCGTATCTGAACTCCGAAATCTCTACTAGATGATGTGAGAACATGTTTGCCAAGTAGGCATTTGCAGTTGGTGTTTGATTTTACGTCGAGTCTGATAGTACACATGTCTGTCTACTCTATCAGTTATGTGTCAAGTGAAATATTGGAGCTAATTAGTATTTCAGGCGTACTGAAATTTTTTTGGAGTCTGTTTGTATTTATGAAAAGTTACCATGTTACATCCAAAATAATTTACTTCCTGGGAGAAGCTGTGTGGAAATTTGCCAGCCTTGCATTTAGTTTTACGTATGAGTACGACTTTCTGGAAGTTGTGTATGTAATTTAAAAAGTTGTTTAATAGAGCAAGAATAAAAGAGATGGCACGACTTTCGAGAGAAGAAATTGACAGAGTAATAGCAAAATTAATAAAAAAAAATATTTTAATAAGAGCGACAAACTAATGCATAGTAAACTGCTCATGATTTCCATATGAAAAAATCAACAAAACCACGTAACATACGAATTGGTTTTTAATTTACCCTGTTTTGGCTGAATATAAAGAAGAACAAGAAAATTGTTTTATTAATTTTCACTGGTTAATGCAAAGAGCTGCTTGTGTGTTTGAGAATCACAGCGTATGCTGATGAGCAACAGAAAAACCAAAGGGCTTATGGCGTGGCCACTTCTGCGTTATTGTATTTGCAAACACAAGCAACAAATATATCTAGTGATGAGCAGATGCACTGAAATGGCGATAACAAGCAAGAATACAAGTACAATAAACAGGTCATCTCAATATACCCCACATTACATCAAAGCCAGGAGCTATTTATGTAGTTGATAACCGTTAATTTTAATAGATTGTCGTTCAAACAAGATTGAATCAACCAAAAATAGTGTTTCTCGGGTAAATTAGTTGTCATGAGATATTATTTTATAATATGTACAACTTGTCGATACTCGTTGAACGAATGCAATATACTGACATTAAGCTCAAATACATGTAATATATGTATAAATACTTAAACATAAATATTGTCCTACCATTTTAGGGTGTTTAAAAAAAAGAGAATACTTTTTATATAGTGCTGTAGGGATTAATGAGTAGCAGAAGTGCACAAAAGTAAATTTGCGGATATTTTTGCTTCAAATTTGAAATGAAACTTCACTTAAAACCTATTGACACCTACAAATGGCTTTTACAAATTCTGCATAAAGTACGCAGCAAAATGTTATTGCTGCAACTTTTTCATTCTTTGAAAATTAAATAGCAAATATATGTGCAAGCTATTCGTGTGTATAATATGAAATTGGTAACAAAATGGAACATTTGGTCTGCGCAAATGTTTAAATTTCGACCTACATATAAGCGAACCTAGTTTAAATAAATGTGTATATGAATAAAAGAATCCAATGTAAGTAGTAATACGTTCACTGTATGGCACAGCTTATAATATGTACTTTTTTTCGTTTTTGCCAGACCGGAAAGTAAATTTCATAAATTGTATAAAATTGTATTGTGGGTCATGATCGTTCAACCAACTATTTTGCCATTTTGAAGTGTTGATCGCTACAATGCTACTGCTATTTTTTAATAACTGCTAACTGCAACTGCTATTTAAATAAGAAGAAGCATTCCAAATAGCTCTTTCATGTTAAATAGCATATAGCATGTTCATGTTAGTCTATCATGTTCGCTTCAATTTCGTGTTAAAATAGCAGTTTTCAAACATAACTGCTATTCACGCATTGTGGTAGCAGTTCCAAACTTCATTTTTTTTTTTTGGGATAACAGTGCAAAATAGCAGTGACGTGAAATATATCTCAGCATTAGTTTGAAGTGTATAAAACTATCGGTGTTAAAGCTATCCGCGCTTTTTTTTTGTTTTATTTTGTATTTCGATTGCATGATTCCAGTAAGTTGACAAAAATAGTAACATGCTGCCACCTTTTATTGCGTTTGACAATTGACGTTGCTTGTCTGCTGCTTGCAACAAAATTTGCTGCTGTTGCTTTGACAAAAGACGTCAACTTATTGGCGCTTTTTGCTTCTTATTTGCAAATTGGCAAAATCAACTTTCTCGAAAAACAAAATCTGAACGAAAAAATCCGACTATAATAAGTAGGCAGTTGCCTTTTTTATACATATATAAGGCCTTTTTACGATGAATAAACGTTAGATTCATTGCATTAAGTCTTTCGATAAATTGACTTAAGCAGTAAATGCGCATGCGCCCACACTCATTAACAGCAAAATAATTGGCTGAGACTGTCATATAATCTATTTACAAAGGTGGTAGAGAGTAACAGATACTTTTATAGGTGAACCTTTCGAAAAAGTCAAGTTTGAGATTGGCTTCCTTTTGATTTTGAAGTTACTGAAAGTTATTACAGCGTAATCTGATAAGATTTTTTTTTTTTCTGATGAGGTAAGGAAACTAGTTATATTGTCTATATAATGAAATTTTGGTTTATCGTTAAGTAGATTAGTTGATTAAATCAGCGTTCACATAATGTTGATGCTTTTCTATCTATAGTTCTACAGTCTTTCAGGAAATCTGAAATTGCAAATCTATAAAGAAAATCCACTTCTCTATTTCATAATTTATTTGTCAGTTATCTGATACATAAATATGAAATTATTTAATCGAAAAATAAAACTGCGCGTTGAAAGATTGATGAATGCATTAAGTCAGCTTATCACAAACTGTTGACGAGCTTCAATTAGTGTTGTTTGTATTAGAAGCGAGGAGTTGGTTTTGTTGATTAACAGGAAAAAGATGTACAATTTTTTTTTTCGTTTTTGAACAGCCTCATACACTACTGCTCTAAGATAAAACTTATACTAAGCAAAAAAACGCTAATTGATGCGGATTTTTCCAATAGTTTTTTTCTTACGAGTATTGCAGACTGGTTGGCAGCCAACAAGTTGCTTAGTTAGCAGATACAGCTTAGTGTTCCAAGTTTTTTTTCTGACATTTTTTTATTTTTTAGTATCTATGCAGTTATGAGTGATGGGAGCAGCCTACAAATTGGGCTTTACAGTAAAGTTAACCAGAGACAGACGTTGTTTTTCCAAAGAAAAATGCTGCTGCTTCGTTTGCATTTTGCTGTGACTGCAGTAGATAGAAATAGGTCAACCCGAAAGTTGCAGATTGCCTCTATTGCCTCCAACGCGTTGCTATATAATTTGTGGCACCATTTTTTCATTTTTATTTTCTTAGCTGTGTGTGCAAATTAAGCCTCCACTTATGACTGACATCAAAAGTTGCAAGTTTGTAGACAAAAAAGGGCGTAAAGTGTAGAAAATTTTACGCTGATGCCTTATACTATTTGTCATAATAAACGCGCGCATAATGAGTCTTGAGTGCAACATACTCCACACTGTCGACTACGACTTCAAAGCCTGCGTAGGTTGCACTGTGACACATTTTGTCATCATTAGTTGTTTTTTTTTTTTTTTGCAGTGTTACCAACGGCGGCAACGGCATCGGGCGCGTCTAATAATTTCAATTTAACCAAAAACTAAACAAAACAAAAAAAAAAAGATTTTGTTAGAGTATTTAATGCTTATTGACATGCCCACGCGCTCATTTGTAGCGATTTTCGCTGGAAATCTGCACAAAAAAGGTCAAATGAAGTTAAGCAGCGGCAGCAGCAGCAAAAGGTGCTGACATGTTTTCAATTTACTTGGCACTTTCTAGTTAAATTGTAGAAAGAAAAAAAAAATGCTAGATATAGCTAGTTAAAAGTCGCCTGTGAAACGCTCGTAGTTTAGCGTGTTTTATGTGCGATATTTGAGCGTTTTCGCGCGCGTTTTTTAAGCGTTTTAGATGCGTCTTGTGTACGAATTAAAATACTTTTTAGCGTTTGCTGTGCGTTTGCTCTGCTGTACTGTTTTATGTGTACACATGTAAAAATTGCACGCATCTTTTGTTTCACATATGTCTGTGTATCTCACTCTCAGTCAAGTGTGAAGAATAAAAATCATCTGGCATCGTCGCTTGTCGCACTATTTGAGTTAATGAACGTATCTGCGTGCGGCTTCCGCTATTTGCAACAAAATAGAAATTCATGTGAAAACGTTTTAAAAACAAAAATATGTCGTGTTGGGACAACATGTAAGACAGATGATTATGAGTGTTCCGGTGACGGCAGAATATAATATAAATTTAAATTTTATGTGTGTCAGATACATATTAAGAAATACGTATTATGGCAGAAAATATGCGTGCCACATTGCGTTTGTGATACATAAAATTTACAGAGGTGTGAAGTCAAAATACTTGGAACAGTTGCTGTCGTTAACATGTGATTAACAAATTAGGAGTATTTAGCTTGACTAATATGAATAATTTACTTATCCAGGACCACTATCTGGACTACAAGTTTCTATGGAAGCTGTATTTTATAGAGATCTGATGTGAGCTTATGTCAAATCAGTGTAACATTTTCAGTCCAATGCTTTGGAAATAAACAAGTTTAAAAAGCTTGGGAAGAAGTTTTATATATGGTTTATGCTCCAAGGCATGGCATGAGAGGGATTCCAAGCAACATACGGTACGGTTATAATCAATGTGGAGCGCAATTGAAGATTTTCACTTAGACGGTACGTGGTTTTAAGAAAATGGCACCACAATCCACACAACACGACCGATTTTGGCTTCGTTGGGAGAGAAGTTTCCATGACGCTTCATTGTACGTTTGTGCGACTGTTTATGTGCAGCTACGTGAAATAACGTGTTTATGTGTTTATGTGAATGATGCTCAAACTTCAGACCACTTAAAAACAAAGTATCGTCAAGTTATAGGCGAGATACGGTTCAAAATGTGCTAAAAAGTCGCCGAATATTATTTCAAAAGGACCGACTGTTGCAATAGATCCCGAGACGACATTTTGCATGATATAGTGTTTCACACAAAATGTCAAGGCGCAAGCTTTATATATATAAAAAAAAATTATTTTATTTTATATAATATAATATACAAATTCAAAATGAATAACTCTATATAACAGCAGCACACAGGCAGACAGTAAAACGTACATCTCTAGATCAACTTTTATTGTGGAATAGATTCAGAATATATCAAGTCTGCTCTGATATTTATTTCTGAGAAGATTTTGTGAAAATTAATGTGTTAGACTGGTCCGAGTTGACCACGAGGTTAAAAACCACTTTTCATTCAGACTATTGAAGTTCACATGCTCCATACCAAATGAATTCAAATCGAAAAATCTACTCAAAGTGAGACCCATCAAGTTTAACAAATTCGTCAAATATTCAAAAAGTGAAATCCAGAAAAGATCTGCGTATACTTTTTATGATCTGCGATGTATCGTTGAATGCATTTCAAATTTCAGACAAGCTGCTTATACCCTATTCTTAAGTTGTTATAGTATGTACAACTCATTTTATTAGAACGTGTGTCGAAATCTATCGATTTTCTTATGTGCGCATCATCGGTTTTTTATTCGATATTACTTGTATTCTGCATTAATCAGTTCCATATAAATTTGTACTCGAAAGCTGAGTATAAAAGGTTTGGTTTATGAAAGTCAACGTTATATTTTATTGTTCTAGTATATAAAAACAACTTTCCAGCTTTTTTAACTTCAACTTTTAAATGAATCACTGCGTGCAGTCACGCAAACTATTTATTCCTACAGAAGTCAATAGGGAGCGCTTTCAACTACTGCGCTCAAATCGAGCTGTGTGAATATGAAATTGTCTCATGTCATTCAAATGTTTGAGTGACAACAACTAAATATTTCCCACAGGCGTTAAAAACATGTAGAGCATTCGCTATAGTGAAGCGCGTATCTAGAAGCAACACAGCCACAGCTAATTGACAGCGCAGCGGGGAGAATTTGTAAAAGAAAAAAAATTTAAAACGACTACGACAGCGCAATTCAATTTTAATCAACAGCTGACATAAATCATAATTGAAAAGCTGCAGCGAAAAAATTGAAAAAAAAAAAAGAAAATATGTAGAGAAAATATATGCCGGAAAATTACACAACTTGCAGCACATGCCACATGCTTGCTTACACTTACCTTCACTCGCTCCAGATACTCTTGCAATGCAAAATATGGATCCTCGCCATCGTCATCCATCATCAAGTCGAAATTGTGCGCTAAATCCAGATTGTCCAGTGCTGCTAATTTACGCTGAGTCGAGTCTTTATCGCTATTTTGTGGCGGCTTATGAGCAGCACTTGAGCCAACGTCGCTCAAGAATTTCTTATCATGTGCCACCATGTTGTTGTGGCAACCGGGCAACCCGGGAACGGGAGCGCCAGCATTTGAATTGCTTCCGTATACGACGACATCTGCTTCATTGCTGTTGCTGTTGCTATTGCTATTCAGACTAGTAAGCGCAGCGGCGGCTGTCAGTCGCAGACGACTACGCGGCATAGTTGCACAACCGGTGCTGAAGACTGTGGCAGTTGCAACAGCTGCTGCTGCTGCAGGGGGTGTTGTTGCTGTTGCCTTTACCGTCGATGCTGCTGTTGAAGAAGCTGATGTTGTGGCCGCTGGTGTTGTTGCAACCACAACAGATGCTGATGATGATTCTTCATCTAGCGCAACAGTGTTGGCAACATCATTTAATCCCGATTTGTAGCGCGGCTTGTCAGTATGCAGCTTGATTTTCGGCATCGTGGTAGAGTTTGCTGCTGCTGCTGCTGTTTTAGTTGCTGCTTGCGGCATTCCAGCGGCAGCAATTGCTGTCGTTGTGCATTTGCCATTGATAAGCACTTGATTGTGTTGTTGCTGTTGCAGCTGTCTGCTGCTAATTGCACTTTTTGCATTGCTTGTCATGTTCTTTTGATTATTATTATTATTATTGCACTGATTTTTGGCATATTTGTTGCTGTTGTTGTTGTCATGTTGCTCTGTAATGGAGAAAAAAAAAGTTGCATATTAATTTAATGTTTATATTGTTCTCGAAAATATATTCATAATAAAATAATACTACCTAGTATATCTGCCGTGTTTTTCTTTTCTTTTCTTTTTTTTTGTTTGTTTTTCTTTTAATAAACTTGTCATTGTCGCCGTTTAAATCGCATAATTTCCAAAAATATTTGCACAAATTTCGCAAACAATTGTCGCAATTATTGCTGCAAATGCTGCAAGAGCAAGAGCAACATGTTGCTCAACAGCATATATCTACATACATACATAGATACATACTAGTAACTATTTTATAAACGAATATGAAAAAGCTTTTGACTTTTTAGCTTGTTGCATGCGACACCTCGTCGTCGCCGCGCCCAAATTTTGTATTTACTTTATGGTCTTTTTTATTTTTAGTACGCTTCAGCTACAGCGTGAATGGCAGGTATTTACAAGTTTAAAGTAAGGATTGTAACATTTAAAAGGATAAGACTTAAAAAGTGTATTTATTCTTTATTAACTTAACTCATTTGAAATATTTGTCCCATCGAATTTAAAACGCAATTCCATACATTAATTTAGTCGAAGTAGTAGGTGTGCCGCCTAATCTCTTATAAATCATATGAACTTTTGGATGGTCAGTCTTCAATACAACAGGGGTAAAGCATATAGTACAATTTTTTAATTTTTGGTGTAAGTGCCGTAATTTTTGCATTGATGGCAAGTGCGAATATAAACTTCAGTAAACAAGTCATCAGTAAGGTCAGTACTTTGCTTATGGATTGTCTAACTTAGTCGGGAATATACTAGTTGGGTAAATTTCTACATAGTAAAGTTCCAGTTCGTTGGTACTCATTCTGTAGGTCTGTTTATCCAACACCAAAGAAGAAAATAACAAATCTTAGGAACAAATTGTATACTAGTATACGAACTCTGGATACTTGTGGTTGCGGTTTCAAATCAGACTTCCTGTGGCATCAGGGCACTGTGGCACAGGAGACCTCATTTTCCCCCTGCTACTACTCGACTACTCGTGGGAATTTTATATGGAAAAACCTAAATGCAACAATTAGTGAGCCAGAATTTTCGATGCCAGCCACACAGCTAGTAAACTACGCATCTATGGATGCTAAGGTCATAATTGAGTCAGCCACGTACTCTTCGGTGGCGAAACAACTAAAACAGAGGACGATGAAAAAACAGAGGAAACTATGTTCTCTGATTAACAGTCGGACAGGACAGTTGTTGCCACCACTCAAAATGTCACTCCAGATGACAGTGCATCTTCGCATCAAGACAAACCAGACTCAGTTCCAGAATTCATCATTTTCTCCTCCAAAGAAAGGCGTTCCTTTAAACAAGTGCTTACAAATAGCTACTCTAGTGAAGAAGCCATAGGGTATGCTAAGACTACCGATGGATAAACTCTTAAGATAGTTCGTTCGGAGAACTTGCTTGGAATTCAGCTCACCGAGAAGAGCCGGTCCAGCAAAGGTTCAGCGAAACCTATGTATAGCCGTGTAAAGCTGATATTTTTTTAACCGATAAAATACAGTGGCCATCTTTCAGCAGTTCAATTAAAACCAAAATTCGAGGGATGTATTCCCCGTACAAGCTAGCTTCTGGTCGTCTGTAAGAATAACGAGACGTCAAACTGGCTTACAGTCAACCTCAACCACATTATGGTAAATGTTACATTCAACTTCACATTGTTGGAGGAGCAAGATTTTCTACAAACTCATCTAGTTTGTAAATACTTCTACCGTAGTGGTTCACTTACTGAAGTATATGGAAGGAATGTGACTTTTGTTACAGCGTAGCGTACAGGGACCGCCGGTTCATCTGCTACAGTTTATGATGCTTCTTATGGTGCTCTAACAATTGAGAGGAGCAGTGAAATCTATGTGGAATACCTTCAAAAGTCTTCTAATTTTTATACTTTTATACAGACAAAAACATACAAAAACTTTCTTTCAGCATATTTGTAGGGTACACAAATATCGTTTTCAACAAATTTAGGTAATGTTATTTCGTTGTTTATCTTTTCAGCTGTTTTGCAGAGTCGTTACAACTAAACGAGTTGAGTTGAGTCGAGTCGAGCCGCGCGTGTTGATGTATGCACGTTTTCATGGTTTTTGGCTCGTAATGCGCAACAGATTTGTGCCACATGTGGCAATGTATCTCTGTATATGTACTACGATATATTGTAGTATCTTTGCTCTGTTGCTCTATCTGTCTGCACCGCAAAAGAAACATTTATAATCCATATGCGCGCACATTTTCTGCGCTAATAACTTCAAATGTGCGCGCATTTAAATTGTCATAAATTGTTTTTTATTATGCCATTTATTTAAACGTTTTAATTAAATCCCCTTGATGTAGTGCACAAAATCCCCGCTGTGTATAAAATCCCTATTGAGCGTTAAAGATAGTTTTTCTTTTTGCAGTTTTTTGCTTCCTTTGCTATCACTTTGCCAAAGAAAAATTCCCAGCCACTACATACAAACTAGCAGCAGTTCACTTTGATCTGACCAAAAAAAAAAAAAAAAAAACCCAATCAGAAAAGGGCAATATACTGGCTTATACCGTTTTTATTTATTTTTTTTCCACTGACTATTTGCTACCCACATGAATTTAAGTATAGCGCTATGCAAAATGCTTTATAAACCGACATACTATACGTACTATCGACTTCAAGTGAACTTGCGAACCTGAGAAAAATATATACTACACAAAAAAATGTGAGAGTAGTTTGAAAAGTCTTGAGTAAAAAAAATTTGAAACATTTGTTCAATAAAGTTCCATATAAAACGTTGCAGATTCTAACTGATCCATTGATGGAGAATGAAACAGCTGTAAGCACACTTTGTAAATATTTGGAACTGCTCAAAAAGAACAAAGCTTTGGAAAGCAGCGTCATATCGAAATGGCGCCACCAGAAAATGTCCTAATCCAAAAGATTTGGGACGCAACTTGTATATATCGCTAATATACAAGTATAAATGTTATTGTTATTTTATACACTGAAACACAATAGACGAGATAGATAGATAGAGGTGGCTGTCTGAAGAAAGAATCCTTTTTCACACTCAACAACACTTATACTACCAATTTGATCTGATTGGTTTAGAGGATTGATAACCAAATGTACGGTTAAGAAAAGCGCGTATGTTGAAACGGCTTATCGATAAGATGGTCGTTTAGCTAATTGAACTGCCTGGCCCAAGATGTCTAAGTCTGTTTTTGTATGAGTGCGAGATACTTGCAGGGTAAATGATCTACCGTTTCCGACGTGTCCTTTGTCTTGCAGTTAGTTCAGTATCTGTTGTAGGGTATACCGAATCTAGCTACTAGTGACCTGGGATAGATATACGTTAATATAAGTCCGTTTAGTAGATTTTTGGATTCAGTGACCAGCTTTGATTTAATGATATGCGTTGCTATGGCCTTGACTGCAGTTTGACGTACTAAGAAAACGTACTTAACACCTGTCGCAAGTGATCAGTTCTAATAGAAGTTTGCAGACTTCTAAGATAGCATCTACCTCCACTTGGAATACGATGCAAAAATGCTGAAGATAAAATACTTTTTTAAATATTAAGGCCGTTCAAGTAATATGCCTAACTCTATGCCACAGTTCATCTTTGAAACACCAGTGTAGAGTGCAAATCCAGATATATTAGACTAAATTCTACAATTTTTATATAAACGGTGTAAACGGTGTTTTTTAACAGGTAAGTTTTTATTGTCATACCGCTCAAAAAATGTATCGATTATTGAAAAAACGTTTGCAATACACAATTGCTTGCCAAAGCATCATGCAATAACTTCTGGTAGTGCCATCAAGCCATACTGTTTTAAAAACGAAGAAAATGCAATAGTCACTGTCAGTGATGCTCGATATTGAGCCATGTTGAACGATTTTTTGTTTCCAAAAATACGTGAACAATGGACTGGAAGGCAAGTTCTTTGATATCAACAGGATTCTGGAGCAACCATTGGCTTATAAAGGGAAGAATTTACCGAAAACATAATCTCTAGACCCATTGCATTGCCCTAAAGATCGTAAGATCTGTGGGAATACTTGAAATTGTTAGTCTATGCGAACGGAAATACAATCTCAAATATTGGAAAATTATACCTCTAGGATACAGTTCGTCACATGGTTCTATTTTCGACATTTTCAGTAAAAAGGGTATCAGTTTTTAGGTAAAAGTTTAAATTTTCTCTTGAGTTTTAAATGTTTTTAAAAATGACGAATACAGCTGTTGAGAAACATGAGTAATCAGAAATAATTTAACAGCATTACGCGTCATTAATTTTCAAATCCGACCTCGTAGATTGTATTGGCAAAAGAACCGGCATGTGTGCGCTGAGTAAACGGTTTTTTATAGGTTTGATTTTATTTTTGTTTTTATTGCGCATGCGTGCGTTCGATTGAGTTTTGATTAAAACGTCTTGGTGGCGACGACGACGACGACGACAGCAATCACAGCGGCAGCAATTCCAATATAGTCTGGCCTGGTCTCAGTGCTGATTGTGCCCAATGATGGCGGCAACAGCGGCGACGACGACGATGACGGCTCATATTGCTGCTCATGTCGCCAATCTGCCGCTGTTGCTGCTGTTGCTGCTGCTGCTGCTGGTCAGAGCGTTCCCAGAGAAATACACTTTGAATCGTATCGATTGAAATGAAATCAAAACCGCTCAAATAAGAAATTCTAAAATCAACGAAACGTATGCGTTACACAATTCATACGCTGTGCTCGTAAATCACGCGCCCAAACGAGCATTTATGGGGGCTGGTTGGATGGCTGGCTGACTGGTTGACCGAATGGCGGTGAATCGATTGACTGACTGATTTGCTCGTGGGCTTGGAATTGCTATGGAACCGGGGTCGAACTGCCGCCGCTGCCGTTGATTTGTCTGAACGATTATTCGCTTTGTGTTTATTTGCATCTTTTTGCTTTGAGTTTTTGGTCAATAACTGAATAACTGAGCCAGTCTCCTATAGAATGTAGATTGTGCAAAATGTTGCTGGGCGGTCTATGTGAAAATTATTTTATATATCAAAGATACAATACATTTTGTTTTGTACTGCAAATTGAATTATCAAATTCCGCCAGACACGCATTGCACATTTCGAAGAAAAAAATAGTAGCGAGCAAAAAACATTTTTTAATTGTTAAATATTTCAATAACAACAATTTGCACTTTATTTGAAAATTGTACACAAATAAATTTTTTGTTTTGTTTATTTTGCAGTCAATGACTAACTGGCTGTCTGACTGACTGTCTGATTGAATGACTCTGAGTCGTTTCTAGTATACGAAAGCCGGACATATGCTGGGTGTGCCACCGCACTAAATGCCCAATGTTGATTGATTCGATCGTTGAGGTCACTTGATCGTGATTAATTGTTTTTACGCTATTGTTATTCAAATATATTGATTCGAACGGAAGCAGTAATTCACTGGCTCGTTAGTTTCTTTTTGCTAAGTACTTATGTTCAGCATATAGGTGTCGTTCAAAGTAATTGAAAAATAGGAAACTTAATTCATTAATTGAAAATTGATTTTATGAAATTTGGCGAAGAATACCCAGTAATATTCTGTAGATTGAGTGAAGTTCCATGCAGGAATTCTTGTTTTTCTCTTTTATAGTGGCGTTGCATCACTAATTTTTCCCAGCTGATCTAATTTTTTCCAGTACTTTTTACATATGTAACAACACCAGCATATCCGTCATGCACAGCTACACCACCTTTTGATTGTCTTCCCCGTGAGCGTTGCACCGAATCTTATATTTTCCGTTGTTTTTTGCATATAAATATAAACTGTATCTCATCCATTTCCATCAAATAGTTCTAACCGCGCACCTATCCCGTCAAGTTTACTGTCAATTCGTACTATCGTTTAGTTCAGCGGTGGGCAAGCCCATGCTCTCATTGCTCTGAGTGCTCAAACCGTTACTTTTGCATGCTCGCGATTTTTGACGAGACAACAACAACAACAACAACCTTTGGCACAGCCGAAAACGAAACAACAACCACACACGATTTTCGGACCGCCATAAAAGTGTTCAATTTCCTATGATTTATGACTTCTGCCGCGTCTTGTACACTGCGTTTTCTTACGCGAAGTAGATTTTGATGTGGTGGTTTCAATAATTTTTTTTCAGTGTTGATTTTTTTTTACTTTAATAAACCAAACAGCAACAATACAGCGAAGGCAGGATTTTCTTCGCGACGCATAGAATCATAAAAGTGTTCATTTTGCTTGGATTTATGATTTCAAAAACTCTGTTTGTTGTAGATGTTGTTGTACTGTTCCCGATTCAAAATTTGCCCACTGCTAGTTTAGTTACAGATACTCTTGAACTAGTTGCATTGATGTATGTTTGATTCGGAGTTCTTCTAAAGTTTCACTTTCGCTTTTCCTCATTATTCCAATTGACGCTTCCTTTGGTGGAATTTTTTAAATTTGTCTATCGTACTTAACTCAAAAATTATATGTTTTGTTTGAGGCAAGGCAAGAAATTCTATAATTTGACTATGTGGAATATTTGCTTGCACATAGCAACGCTTGCGACCATATTTTACAGGATCCCTTTCCTGACCTATCTGAAGTTTGTCTAAAAATTAAAGCTCAATCGGTTCAACGGTTTGGATGTTTTTCATTTCGATAAATAGATAAGTATAATACTATACTATGAAACTTCCTCCATGACTCTACATACTATAGAATACGCATTCTGCTATAACAATCACATATTCTTGTAAGCAAGTTTTTGGAAAAACTGATGTTTTTAGGTTTCCGTGGGCAGGACACACCACTTGAATTCAGCTTGAAGATTTGGCTCGTTGACTTTAATAAAAATATATTATTGAGCCATAGCACAAGTTTAATCAATAAAGATGCTCATTTTTTTTTAAAGTGTTCATTGAAACTTCTTACTTAAGTAAAAAATAAAAACCAATTTTCAACATGCGTTATAAAGCATACCGCATAATAAATTGTTCATTTCAACATGAAACCAGATTATGAATATTAAATAAAATAAAAAACCAGAATACGAGAAACTGACGCATTTCCATTGAACCCTCATTATGGCTTGATTACCGCTTGAACAAACAGCTGAAGATGACACGCTGGACAATTGAAGGAGCGGCAGCTCAGCATAATTCCTGGCTAACATCGACGTCAACTATGCCGATGATATAAGCAATACTGACGTCTGTCGGCTTTCATATATGCGTCATGCCAAAGCCAAAACCAAAGAGACGCTGCCGCCTCAACTTACCGCAGGATATCAGAAACCCACAAAAGCCAACGTCATCTACTTCAGACTATAACATCAGCTGTATTCACTTCGTCGTTCAATGCGTTCGGAGTTCGGCGTGAGCGTGCTTATTTCTTTAACTGAGCTACACTTCGCACGCTTTATGCGCTTTCAAGCCTCATTTGCCTATCAAAATGATATAATACAGGCTTATAAGGTATACCATACAAACACCATAAAGTGGTGTTAACGCACGCAGATACATACATTGGGCGGTTGGATACGGCGGTACGAGTCAGAGGGATGTGCATGGGTAAATGCCTACTACGTATAAAGCCAGGTTTTGTTGCAAGTACGTGTTTCCTGTCTTTAGAGAGCAGCAGCAAAGCGACTAAAAAAGAAGCAGGCAACAACGCCCAATGTTTGTATTGCATATAGGCAGGCAGTGTCGGTGGTAAGTGGTATGTTGTACTGAAGTAGAAGTATTGTATCTTTGGGATGTTTCGCTGTCTGTCGTTTTTTGTGTATGTCATTTAAAGCTAAAAGAGCAATCATAATTTTTTATTGAGCTTTTTATTTTCGTGTAGCTGCAGCAAGCTGCTGTCTTCTGTTTTCTCTTTCTTACTCATAGGCGTTAAATGTGCATCTATGAATGCATATATTCGTATGTTTCAGTCGTACGCGCGTGCGCATGCGCACAAATCAAATTAAGTGCACTTTGCAGTTTGTAGTCACTTTTGCGCTTTTTGAATTGCATTTTGAAGTTGAAGTTGTTGTAGGTCTTTATTTTGTTGTTGTTGTTGTTGCTGTTATTGGTGGTGTTGTTCATGTTGTTGTAGGGTGTGTTGCGCGTATGCGTGCCTGCTGTAAGAAACTCTAACCAAAAAACGCTGACGCCGTTGTCTTTGATGACGTCGGCGACGGCGGCGGCTGCACCCAACACCTTTTATGAGGTTTGGCGTCTGCAATTGTCGGCTTTGATTTGCTTTGGCTTGGGGGAGGTGAGGCTTTGGCAGCAGCAATAATATTGTTGCTGTTGTCCGTTGCACTATGGGCTTCAAGATTGCACATGTTAAAATAACAAATTGAAATTTATACAAAATTTGGATTAGTATTATGTTCCAGTCACTTTTGTGTTCAAATTTGAATATTTGAATATTTTGGTCGTAAAATTCTTTAACAATCGTTACTCTCGCAACGCAATAAAAAATTACACGCATTGGCTTTACATGAAATACAAACGCATACACATATTAAACTTCTCTCTCTCTCTCTCTCTCTCTCTCTCTCTCTCTCTCTCTTATCTCTTTCACAATACTCAACGAATGTTACGCAATTGGTGGGAGCCTTGCTGTAATAATAGAAGGCGATAGCATGCGAACAGCCAGTTACCAGTTGATAAGGAACTGTAACCGCGAAAGAGATAGGGAGACTGTTCTTTTGGCTTTGTTTATGTTTTGGTTTGGTAAGCGCGAAATATATAGGAAGATTGCGTGTTTTATTTTGTATGCGCTTCTCTATTCTCAAAATTGAGAGTGTTAGGTCGTGATCAAATGTAATTACCTTTTACTCGTAACTATAACAATGGACAGCGAATTACCTTTAGTTGTAGGGGCTGGTAATTCAAGGAAAAGACTGTAATAACCCTGGTATAACCCTAAAAATAGGACACTGGCTTTATACTGATACCGATATTCCGATACTCATGTATGGAGTCGTAGTATGGTTAAGGAAGCTGTTGTGTATCCAAGGACTTTAAAAAATTACTTGACGCATTGGTATTGATTGAAACCATTGCTCCCATCTGACTGCTAGATCACAGAGGTATTGAGGAAAGCTGTTTAGCTGATGAACTCGCCAGACAGGGCACTACGGGACAGTTCCTTTTCGGTAAGGATTGTGTTGGTATGACATTGATTACGTGCAAGCTTCACTTTGAACATTTTTAGCGTGAAGTGATTTCATGAAGGTAATCCGGTAAGTCACTTATAGTCTACGCGTCAAAAGAACTATGATAGTCAACATTTTTAAGCAGCAGATTTTGCACGGAAGTTGTCCGAGTCATCACTGGACATTGGCTGGTGTATACGCTAGCAGATTCAATGTTCCACATAATGATTTATTGCAGGAGCTGCTGAGATGAGGATGGAAGGAAACAGTTTTCCCTGGATGTGCCCAACGATCAATAGAAGAAGACTGAAACTGTTAGGTAGACCTTCCATCGTAGACATCTGTACTTTCGTCAAGGCTAGTCCGAGACATCCGTCCAACTTCGTCGAAGGCAGGGGTTGGTTTAGAATCCCTCCATAACATGTCACATAGGGAAGCTGTGAATCCAATGGGGTATCACAATGATCCAAGTGCGCTGTCCTGAGCCTCAACAGCCGTTTTGACCTAACTTAACCTATCTCTAGATTGCGGTCGATTGAGTCGATTATCCGTATTTCACTTTAACATTCCAGCTAATCCAGCTATAGGAATAGGTACGTCAAAAGAAATTTCCATAACAAAAGAAGTATTTAATGAATTTTTACTGACTATTTGAGTTTCTGGCCCACGGTGCGTTGCAGCTAGAAGTTATTTGCTTTTCGAATTGCTGCTTTTAATACATATTTTTTTTGTGGCATTTAATTGATTTGTAATAGGGTCTCTTTTGTATTTATTCAAGTCAGTATGTTTCTGCGCGCTTAGTTATAAGTATTGTATTTTTTTTTTTGTATCTTTTATTAACGGATACTCGCATACGCATTATGAATTATTCATTTTAAAATATGTTTATTACTTTGTCGTTTTGACTTTTTGTTTTTTCTGAATGCGGAAAAGCAGTTGAATACATAGATATACTACAATAATAAACACGCCCTTTTCACTTTTGGCCTTTCAGTTTGAAGTCTGCTTGTCGGCTTTTTGTAAAAAATCTTTAATTTCTTGCATAAATGAACGTAAAGGCATTTTAAATGCATTTAATTGGAAACTATTACGATGTGTTGTTCAGATTTTCATCACGATTAATGCACATTTATTGTCTATTTAGCTGCATTTAATTTTTTTTTTTTGTTCAAAAGCTTATTAATGCGATTGATTAATACTTGAGTCATCTAATTGCTTTAGATCTTTCATCATACGGAAATGCCAAACGGATTTGTTAAAATTAAAAGCAATTTAAGCAAAATTTTCTAGAATAAATATATCTCTCGTCTTATCTGAATCTTTATGTGCTATTTGGCGTAAAAATAATGTAATGCGGATCTTTCAGGAATAATTTAAGAGTAATTTGTGTAATAGTAATACAACATATACATATATTGCTGATCCAAGAGACGAATAGATACAGCCATGTCCGTCTCTATGTTTGTGTATGCATTTCTGTTTATTTTTAAGATGTCTGGCTGAAATTAGGCATGAAAGCTTACTTTTGACTTCAGCACATAAAGTATCCATATCAACGAGCAACGTACACATTTATTGTTATGGAGATAGAAATCTACCGTCCACTTTAGCATTTTTGACAACCTTTTTCTCAGTGTCAAAATAAAATATATATATATATATATATATATATATATATATATATACCATTTATACAATCAAAAATATATATGACATTTGCCAGACTAGACAGTCGTCTGTCATTGACAATATTTTTATAATTTCCCAAGCTTTCATTCCCATACAATTGGCGACACAATTAATCCCTTGCGGCTTAAATTTTACAACAAATCACAATTAATAATACTGACTAGTGCATAAAAAAAGCACTTAAAAAATAAAAACTAGTGGATTCATTAATGGCGCATCCGCCTTAACACTAATACAGTGTTGCATGCCAATGCACTGCCAAACCCAAATTAATCGCTCCTCTTCTATGCTTCAATGGGATGAACATTAATGCTTCAAATGCGCTTAAAATGTATTAAATTGAAAACGGAAAACAGCAGAAAAACTTACCATTTCCTGCCGCAAAAGCGGCGATGCGCTCTCGCACAGAGCGTCTGGGTTCACTGCTGCAGACAGCCAAAGCGATGTTGTTACTGCTGCTGCTGCTGCCGCCGCTGCTGTTGCAATCGGCATTGTTGCTGCTAACGCCGTTGCATTGCTGCAGCATATGTGGTGAGTCATTGCTAGGACTACGCTTTACCATTGTTGTTTTGATCACAGTTTTAAGGCGGGAAGGCGTTGTCGAACGAGCTGTTGTTGTTGGTGTTGGCGGCGATGTTGGTGACGTCGAAGTAGCAGCAGTTGTTGCTGTTATCGCTGTTAATGTCAACCCACACTCGTCTTGTTGTTTTTGGTTGTGTTGTGGTGCAACAGTTGTTGCTGTTGCTTCTGCTGCTGCTGTAGTAATTGTCATTTTATTCTTCGCTAAATCAATTTTCGAGTTATTGTTGTTCGTTTGTGGCTCTGATAATTTACTATAATTACAATGTTGTATATTATTTTCATCTGCACACGCAGCTCTTGTCGTTGTTTGTGTATTCTTATTGCTTATGCTATATTTCTTATTGTTTAAATGTTGTTCACTATTATTATTTCTAAGTCTTTGGTTATTATTAACATTATTAACGTTGTCAGCTTTTTCTTGGTTGTTTGTGACAGCGCAATTTTTTGCAATTGTTGTTGCTGTTGTCGTTGGTTGATTTAGGCTATTATGTTGCTGCATTTGCCATTTCTGTTGCTGTTGCTCATTGCATTCATTCATCAATTTCACCGCTGCATTTCCGTCGTATTGTTTGCGGTTACTGTTTTTGCTGATGCCACTGTTGCTACTACTACATGCAACAATATCAACGATATCATCATAATCGCTGTCACAATCTGCGTAGTGCAATAGTTTGCAACTATTGTTGTTGTTGTTGTTGTTGTTGTTGGTGTTGCTTGGTTTTCTGTTGCTGCTGCTGCTTCTATAGTGTTTGCTGTTGCTGTTGCTGTCATGTGGCACATCATCAATTAATGTTATATCCTTATCAGCAAATATATTTCGCGCATGCAATGTACACTTGGCAGCAGACGTTGATATTTTCGGCTGTTTGAGATTATAGCGTCGCCGATTTGGACAGCAACATAGTTTTGTTGCTTTTGGTGATGTTGGCGATAATGGTGGTGGCAAATGCGGTGGTGTTGCTATATCAGCCCATTTTTCGATCAATGCCAGATCGCGCGCATTTGACATTTTTGTGTAGCCATGTAGTGTGATTCTGTAAATGGAAAAGTGCAACGATTTAAAATAAAATAAAATAAGGAAATGGCTGCAAAATTAATTATGGAAATAATAGAAATGGAAGAATCGTTGCTGAGATGCTGTTAAAATATACATATATGTACAAGTATATAAAACCTCACAAAAATCAATTAACAACATACATTCAAGTCAGCAACAGTCAACGCAACTCAACAACAGCAACAACCATGACGGCAAATGGCATTAAAGAAAATCAACTTTTCACCAACATGCGTGCTGCTGGCTGGTTGGCTGGCGCGTGAAAAGCATGAAAAGCGAGAAAAGCTCAAAAAGACAGCGACAGTTAAATTGAAAAATAAAAGTTTCCTCATTCCTAAACTGACTCACACATACACACACACACACACACACACACTGTTGAAAGGAAATTCGTTGCGCCTATCACGAACAGATTTGAGGATGGACAGATTGTTGAATGAGGTCTTTGGTCGTACGGTGAGGCGTTACATCTCTCCCAGATGTAACAACTAAACGCGCATACGAGCGCCATCTGTGTGTCATGTCAGCAACATGTTTTAATTGCTGCTGTTGACTTCTTGGTCGCGCGCGCATTTCTCGCTTTTCAATTTCATTTGCATTCATATTCGAAACACTTTCCAATGTAAAATGTACACCTCCTCGGTCACCACATTTGCCATTATTTTTTCGTTTTTGTTACTTTTTCTTATACCCTCCAGACATAGTGTGAGAAAATGGTGTATTGTTAATTTGACATAAGAATTGTAACATGGTAATGAAGAAGATGTGGACGAGATGCCTTGACAAATCTTGAGAAGCTTAAAGGCACAAAATTACTATCGCTTTGCGCGTGTATTTCATAAGCATGCTAATATAGCAAGACATAAATAAGTTTGGTTAAAATTCACTAAGGGCCATTTTCATGACTTAGCAATTCATTGGAGAATATGAATTTCCAAGAAATGCTATTGAGGGAATAATATTGAGTAGTGTATTTCACGACATCACAATTGTAATAAATCGATTTCGAGTAGCCATGCAGTATAAATCGATTTTTTGTCTTTTATCGTCGAAAATCGGTCTCTTTTTGGTCTGTTATCGATGAAAATCGGTTTCTTTTGTCTTATTTATCGGTCAACTGCAAAATACTGAAGAGGTGCACGGTTCATTCATTTGCACAAAACGCATAAAAAGTATAAGTCAAAAGAAAAAATAAGTTAAAAGAAAAAAAACGAGCCAATCCATGATAATGAAAGTTTGCATTCCAAATTTTAATAAAAAATTTCAATTTTGTTAGTTTTCTTTTTGCTTTTGAATTGGTTTGTTATCGAAATTATGAAATCAAGTTGGCATCTATTTTTGAAATATATATATTGGTAGGTCGAACTAGGCAATACGTTTAGAGTCTAAATAACAGTCGTGACATTGAAAACTAGGATATAGGATGAAAAAAATGAGCTATAAAGATATAGAAAAGTCTTGAAAACGGTACTAAGAATAGTAAATGCTATTCGAACTAGACTAATCGACAATTGAAGAATGACTTGGCAAGATGTACGGAAATATATTTTCGTGGGATCTTTATTTAAATCTATGGCCTCAAGGGCCCTCAGAACCATGTTCGTTCCTTGTTTTAAATCGCTTATTTTTTTGGTCGTCAATATAAGAATTAATGGCCTCGAAAAATAGTCGGTTTTGCAACAGCACTGCAGAGGTTGCACAAATGAGGAGACCACGCAAGAAATGATGACGAAAATCCACAATATGGTATTGGATAACCGTTGGTTGGTAGTGCGCAAGCTATGATATCCATTACAAAAAATGCATATTGATTGAAAATTTGAATAGGATTTGAATATCTAAGCGGTTGAACATTGCTGGGAAAAGTGTATGTAGCTAAAAGGAGCCAGGATTATGTAAAGTAAAATAAAGAGATTTTTTTCCAAATATTATGTGTTTTATTTGTTACGTCGGGTAATTCTCAGATTACCCACGAATTATAAAGAAAGACAAGTTTATATGTCGGGAAAAGTCTTTGGAACTACTTTTTTATCTCAGGAACTATTATTTGATGTTGGAGTATTATATTTGGTACATTAGATTTAGTGAACGGTAAAGTGGGCGGTGTTACGTCGCGATAGTAAGAACAATAAATCTTGGAAACTATTTAAGAAAGAGGCTGCTTTATATTCTCTATTTCACTGGAAAATAGAAATTAGTACGCAAGTAGTATGCTTCGGGAAAGACAAATAATTGAAATTCTCTTACGCTGTTCGTTATTCGCCTCTGTTCGTTGAGTGCCAGAGAAATAAAATGTGTTTTTGTGTGTGTGCGTATGTATTTTAAATGAAGCATGTATACGTGTGTTTTTACACTGTAACCAAAGGATCAAGGGTATAACAAGTTTGTGTAAATTTATGTAACAGCATCTCAAAATGAGTCGACTAAGCTATCTCCGTCTGTTCGTCCGTCCGTTTGGAAGTACGCGTTAAATTTTGTAAATTTCAGAGTCTGCATAGCTCTACATTAGCAAGAGTGCGCAATAATTCATAATCGTGAATACACGACTGCTCCTTTCTTACTTGTGTTTTCTTCGTTATGTACGAGTAGGTGACATTTCGTATAGTACATTTCTTTTTTATCAAAATGGTTTGGAAAAGTTGGAAGATGTGTATAGAAGGTATCATTTGTTCCTTGTTTTATGCAAAGCACAGATACGCTTACAATTTGGTTGTGCACTGTGGGCCCATATCTGATTTATATACAAAGTTGTATTTGACCGTTTTGTGTGTGGAACAGAGTTATGAGTTGAAAGATGCAGAATGCAGTTCAAGGATAATACATAGTTCGTATAAATTAACTTTAAAAGTTCGTAAAATTCATGTTTTTGGGAATTTTTAACATCATTATAAAACTGAAATCGTTTCTAAATGCGTAGCACAGTACATAAAGAGATGACAATGAAAATTTATATTGTATAAGCTAAATTGAGATATGTCAAAGAAACATCAGTCATAATTTTAATATAGGTATGCGCCTATAGTCTGCTCCCAAATACAAATTTATAGATTTGCTCAAATCCTATGTAAAGGGTACACAAGTTTCAACTAAGCTGCAATAACCATTTCTTCTTGTTTTGCGGTACTGCGACTTAGAAGCGTTCATGCGAACATGCAACACGCTGACGTCTGACCGCCAAATGTTGCAGCCAAGCGGCCGTGCAGCAGCAGCAAACAACATGCAACATTGAAAAAATATTTTGCGCAAAATATGTCGTCGTTGCATGATTAACTGCTTCGACGAACTGCATGCGGCCTGATTCATTTAATTGCATTCACCACAAAATCACAGCAACAGAAAATGCAGCGGCAGCGGCAGCGGCAACGACTAATGAAAATTGTGGCAGGAAAAACTTGCTGCAAAACTCGTGCCGCCGATGCAAGTCTTCTTAGCGGGCACAAGAAATGAATCCAAAAAAAAAAAAAAAACAAAGTAGTAGTATATATATAAAATCACTATCAGAAAAATATCGATTCAATGGCTTCAGGGCATATGACAACAGGTAGTAAGTAGCATTTTTTTGTTTTGGTGTTGCACCGCCCAATTGCAACGCTGTCCATCCATTATTGTTGCTGTTGCTGTTGTTGGTTGCTGCCGCTGCTGCTGTACAATGATTAATTCGTTTTTGCCAGCAGGAAAATTAATTCACATGGAAATAAGTTTTTCAACGCGCTTTTATTACTACCGCCAAGAGTATCTTTCGGATGCACGTTCATTCGATTTGGCTGCGGGTTTTGCGCGATTGAATTTGGATTTTATTTATATTTGGTGCTGGCTTTTTTTTGTGTGAAGGTTGTTTTGTTGTTGTCTATAAATGCTTGTAAACAGCAAATTAAATCCATTTGAGGTAATTAATTTAAATAAATACATGCAGCAATACAGCTTGTGTATATTAAGTAATACATATTGTATTATATGCATATTAGGGTTTAGAGGGAATTTCCAGCATAAGAAATTCCAAGATTTTTTTTTAACATAATTCACTCAACCACTTGTCAAATTTGTTTCGAATTGATTACTATTACATAACAACTGCAATTTTATTATACTCTTCACACAGAGTGTGAATAGTATTACAATTTAGTCATAACGTTTGCAACGCCTTAAAGCAGAAAGCATCTGAAGCACCTCATAGCAACGCAGCAATTGCAGCTGTGTCCATCTACTTTATTGAAAACTTAGCCTACGACCTTATAAGATCCACCAGGTGAAAGAATTAAAGCCGAATGACATACGTTCGATCAATGGACCGTAAATTAGCTGAAAGTCAATCCACTATTTTATCGCAAGATTCGGTTCAGTGGTGAGACTCACTTTGGGAATTTCAATCAGCAAAATAGCCGCATTTGTGGTGTGGAGAATCCACGAGAGATTCTCGAGGCAACGTTAGATTCATTAAATAATCACAGGTGTACTTTATCCTTATTAAATCGCCATTTACTTCTTAAAAAATGAGACTGTCCGGAACGTTACCGTCAACGGCGAGCGCTACATGATTAACGATTATTTCGTGCTTCAATTAAATATGATGTTTTTCCAACAATCGACTTACTGAAGACGGAGGCGTTATTTCTCGAAATGGACCAGTCAATTGGTCACCGAGATCATGCGATTTAACGCCTTTGGATTAATTTCTCTGGCGTTATGTGAAATCATTGGTTCATGCGAATAAACCAAAAACTTTAGATGATTTGGAAGACAACTTTGTGCAAACCAATGTTGAGATACGGCCCTTGAATGCTTGAAAATGTGTACTTCCAGAATGCGTCACATCCGAACCAGCCTCGGTGCCCAAATGCCATAAATCATATTTAAACACTAATGACAAAAAATTATATTTCCGAGTTAATCTAACCATGTCCGGCTCTCTTTGAGTTTGTCAGAGCCTTTGTTTCTTCCTTAGAATATTTAGCAGTGTGAAGAGTATTAAAGCCTCGGTTTCACCGAAGTAAACGTTTTTACTTGTTCTTTGCTTTCTTTTGTTCGTTCAATAAATTAACAATAAACAATTTTAATTATTTTATAAAGTTGTCAAATTAAACGCCTACCAAACAAATATGAAATTAAATTGCCAGCAGCAAAATCCAATAAGCGCATTTCATAAAAAAGCAACAATTTATACAAACAAAACTAAATAAATAAATTGTACAATAGCCATACATACTATATTGCTGCTTTATTAGAAAAGATACTCAAAGACAATCGTTGGTTTCGATGGATTTTTTCAATTATTTTCTCACAGTCTGCAGGCGGTAATCTGTGGGATTATTGCGACGACTCTGCTTAGGTTTCATTTTAAGCCTTTGAAGATGTTTGTACGCAGTTGTTTCAGTGCTCCTTTCTCTTCATGTCTATCTTTATTTTTCGAGCACAGCTTTTTAGGCAGAGGCACGCGTGCGCAGCTTAGTCATTTCAATAAGATATTGTATCTTTTTCTTTTTTCTTCTTATTTGTCGCAGTTCAAAGAAAGCTGTCACATATCGACATATTGCTAGATTATGATTGACTGACTAGCAAGGCGTGTTGCATACTTATAGCTGTAATAAAACTTCTTATTCTTTCGAATTTTTACTTATTCAACGTTGCATGATTGATCTGATATTGTTATCGAAGTTTGAAAATGAAGTTTTGATCTGTGGCTGCTCTATGTGTAAGTTCCAGTACAATAATTTGTTAATGATTGATTACATTTGCTCTTGTCTAAAATCCCAACGGACTAATTGTTCTCTAATGTTTTCTTATTAATAATAAAAACTTATCACTTAAGCAACCTTTTTACCTATCTGCGTTCTCTTATACGTTGCTTACCTGAGTATTTAGTCGGCGTTTTTCTTCTTATATGAGATTTCAATTTGATATCAGTTCAAACAGAACACAATCTATTTTACCTGAACACTCAGCACGCTAATTTTGCTATCAAGTTTCTGAATAATTGGTGATAATTTTTATTACGTTTTATTACAATAGCTACGATACGATACTGAAAATTATGGAGGTAGGTTAAAAAGTCTTTTCAAAATGTAGGACATGGACCTCATAGTTTTTAAATACGTTTCTTTCTGACAAGGACCTATTATATATAATTAGACTGCTGTAACATTTTCAAATCAAACAATTTTTGCTTTTTTGCATAGTTTCGAGCATTGAGTTAATACTTTCATATGAAAAGCAAAGAAATTAAAACCGAGTTGGATAAAATCCACGACATATTTGCACCAGCGTTTAAGACTCTTCACAGTTTTATGGATGAGTTTACACGAGGTTGAGCATACACTCACAAGTAATGAATATCGCAGATACTACTGAAGAAACGATTAACAACCGCAATTCGCGTGACTATTTTTAGCAGTTTCCTAACCGTGCAAGAAACAAGGAGCTAAAATAAGGAGCAGAGCACAAGTAACAGTTGAAACAGTGGACTTCTCCGGGCAGATTGCGCCCAAGTACATGGATCCAGCTTAGTTTCATTCTACGACGTAAGTAAGGTTTTCGGAAAGAAGCATTTACATTTCTCAAGGTAGTAAAAAGTATTTATTCTCATTGAAATATACATTATGAGAAGGTATTTTTGTTGTGGTTTTTTTAAGTATTGACTAGAATAATAATATTTATGTTCGACAAATTGACAGAATAGTGCAACTGGTTAACTCCTTAAATTTTCTAATACAAGATTTACTCTAACCGAAAAATAACGAAGAAGACAATTGCTCTTTACGATTTTCATTGGTTTACATTATAATACATAAATTGTTTATACAAAAATATAATGAAAAGCAATTCAAATTGGTAAAAAAGCAGCAAATAAAACTGCTGTTGACGTTCAGTGGCTGGTTCCGAAACAAATTTGTTTATCTGTTTTACAGAGAGTACTAGATTTTTGTCAACTTTACAATGAAGTACGATAAGTTTGAATATAAAATGTTACTGTTCCAAATGATGTTTCCTATGATTGTTACGGAAAATGATTGTGCCACCGAAACATTTAAAGTCAGGAAGAACATAATGTGAGTTTGTGTCAAATTATAAGATACATAAAGAAAATTCGTAACAGTATGAAATTCGAAGTATGTATAAGGATTGAAAATTAAGTAAGAACGCTGCAGTTGAGCTTGGCTCACAGTTAAATAAACTTTAGAAAATTTTGCAATCGGCCTCGCTTTTCATCTTGGCGCATTCCGGTGTTTGATTGCACTGATAAGTGTACGTTTGTAAGTGTGTATAGAGCGGAAGAAAGCAGAAACAAGAAGCATTGTGGATGTCGTGTGATGTTATTTGAGTTTGACCAGCACAGCTGTTTTAAGTTTTCACATTTGCCAAAGTAGACAAAATTGTCCACCAAATCAAAAAGAGTAAATAGTGCAAACAAGTGAGCACGAAAATTCGACTTGCATACTTCAAAATACTATGCAGAAATAATGTATATGGTGATTATATTAAAAGACGAATATGTTGCAAAAATTTTTGTTTATCTGCAGCACCTTCTAATCATCTAGCTTATAAAATTTCACAAAATTTTACTTTTCTAACTTTTTTCTATAAATTTATTGCATGAATATATATACTTGCATTCAAGAACTGAACATTTATATGGTGTCTCCAGTGACAAGTGCCTACATCAGTAACTGCAATTTGTACAAAATTAATATACAATACAATATAGCTACAAAACAAGTCCGAGTATATGCCATGATTTCGTAAAAAACCCAGCTAAAGCCGTAAAACAGCGCGCGTCTCTACTCCCATGCATATATTATTTGTACAATGATTTATTGTCATAAAAGGCGTTCGAACATAAATGTATGAAATTAATATTTAAAAGCTGCTAAATCCAGACTTGTGCATAAATTAAAACCCAAAGTAGCTGCCAAGCTTGGCGCATGCGTAAAAAGATAAAAAAACGGAGCTGTATTTATTTTCAAAATATGGATGCATTTTTTCATTTAGTTTTGTAGTACTCATTTTATATGCCATCAGTTATAGGTTTTTTTATTTATGTACATTCTGTGATTTATGGCGCGCGATGCACAAGTACAGAATTTTACAAAAAAAGAAAAGAAATTCCTGAGTTGCATAGTTCAACTTCGAAACAATAAATATGTATGTACATACGTATTAAATTTACTACAAATTAATTTTTTTACATTTGTATTTATAGAATTCGAAACACGTTCTGCAGCGCAACAACGTTTTATTTATTAAGTCTAGACACTAAATTTGAGCAAAAATTTAGTGGACGTTTGACTTAATTGGTAAAACAAGTAATTAGCATTTGGTTCGATTTTTTTTTATACTCTACACACATTTAGTCACAATGCCATGCCTTAAAAGACGTTTCGAAAACCTCATAAAGTACAATATATACCAGTATATGCGTGATCAGCACGTGAAAGACGCTTTGATCTAGTCATGTCCGTCTGTCTGACTGTGAATTTGTGAGAGCCGTTCAACGTCTATCTTTGAAGAATTGCTTTGAAAGTAGGTATGTCGACTTTTTATAACCATAAGCATCACAAATTATCTCGATTTAACAAATAGAAGGTATAGCTCCCACACACTTACAATTTAATATCACTTATAATTCACAAATAGTTTATACAGTCTCTATATTAAGTTTTTAAATGTAGGCAACATTCAAACATTTACCAACACCTGCTCTGCCCAGCAAAAAGTACAAAACTAAAGTGTATTAAAGCTTCGGTTCTACTAAAATTCAACGTTTTTTCTTGGTTTTCTTTTTTGGACATATTGTAAGTACATATTGCAATATGTGGAGGTAACTGTATACATACTATTAAATCGGAAATTCGAGCTGCTTTCATGCGTGTAATTTGAACTCTTTCACAGTACACTTTTGTCTCGTTTAAAACATTTTGTAAAGTAGCCACAAGCTTTTCATTGCCTCCGGATAATACATACTCGTTGTGTATACCCCGCTGTCTGATTACCAAAAAAAAAAAAACAGCAAATGGAAATCATATTTTTTTTTTGTTTATAGCATTACGCTAAAGACCACAAAAGCTGCCAACAAGCGTCAGTCAGTAAATAAAATATAAAAACAAAAATGTCTATACAAATGTATGCATCTAGCCATTCATGCATCCATCCATCCATCTATCAATCAATCAATCAGTCTATCATATGCACGAGAAATCAATAAAGCGCTTACAAATTGCCGCTGCCTCACATATCTGGACGCATGCTTATTGTATAAATGGCTTTAACTTTTTTTTTATTTTGAGTTTTTCGTTTTGTTTTTTGTACCCTTCAGATTTCCAGAAAAGTATATAGTAAAGATGGAGATAAGGTAGATGAAGATATATATATTACAATGAATCATATGTAAGATACTAAACTGCACATCTGAAGCCTGGGAGCCTTTTATAAGAACTTCGTTTTCATCTCTTACAGGTGTAATTAGTAATTAAATTGGAGCTAAGGTAGTTTATGACTCAATGGAAATGTCTGTAAAGAAATCAGAACTTGAGTAATGTTAGCGATTATTTCCAGTTGGAGCATATAAGCAATGATGCTCTAAGTTTGACAACATAATGAATCTCGAATCTGGGTATAAATGTAAGTAATGATATGCCTAGTTCCCACTCATATTCGCGAGAAGATCAAATGTTACAAAACAAGTATATCTTGAAATGCACACCACCGGTATCAAACTAGCAACCAGGTGTGGTAAATCACAGCATATACCTCTTCAACAGTCGTTCTCATCTGACGCAATTTTGCAATATGGAAATGTGGAGGCGTCTAATCGAGGTAGCATTTCTCCTGTGATTCGTCACATAGAGATCCTTGTCGTTTTATATTTCTATTACATTGAGAGCGTTGGCAGAACTAATAGTTAACTGATTTGTGATTATTGATTACTTACTGTATTTACAAATAAATCAATACTCATTAAGAAAATTTGAAGAAAAACTAATCGAACCAAATGGTTTATCAGTGCAACAAAAATAAAAATATAGTAGTTAGTAGTGTAAATTGGCAATCACAGTCTCTGCTGCTTAATACTCTTTAAACTCTACATGCAAGTTCTCTGTAAAACCTGTGAGATGCATTTACAAAAACAACCAATTAGAAATCTCTCTAAATGCAATACTAGTACATATTCTCAATCTAAAAGTAAATTTTCACTACACTATTTTCCCAGTTGATCAAACGATTCGCTTCAGATAGCCATTTAAACGACATCACATGAAATACACGCAGAAGACGATTTGTTTATATTTTAACTTAAAGTTGTTTATAATTCGTAGCCAGTTTTAACATATACTTAAGTCGTGAGTTTGCAACGTAATCATACAGTTTGTGCGCGGCACTGATAGATGTGTTTAGCGAGGAAATCAATAAAAAGTTCCATTATACGATGATCGCTGACCGCCGAACTAATGTGAGCAAAGTAGCAGAGGTCATAGACGTGTGATGATAAGTAAAATGTGAGAAAGGTGTCAGCCCGATGGGTACCACGATTGTACACGGTCGACAACAAGTGGAAACGGAATTTCCGTGGCCAAAAACTAGAAGATAATCGCCGAGACAGAAGCGTCGGCCGTAGGTTTCAGCCTTACACGAACAACTATAGAGGAGTTTCTCGGAAAGGAAGTTCCTTGTACATAACTCAGAAAAAAGTTCTTTTATGGACTTCTTTAAATTTGCTCCCTTTGTGAAGGGTACAAAAAAGTTCGTTTTCAACGTTTATTATGATATTTATATATATTTTTTTATTCATTTAACGAAATTGAAATAAAAAGTGAACAGAAAAAAAATCTATAGATATTTAAAAAGCGATTTGTATGGGGAAAGCAAGTAGACCGGCCCGGCGGTAGTCGCTTCAGCGTACGCATGCATTAATGCAGTTGACAGTGGTCTGTCGTACAGTACAGACAGCAATTGAAATTTGTATGCAACAACGACAACAACAACAACAACAACAACGACGACGAATATATCGTCAACAATCGATTGGCTGGCATTTTTATGTAGTAAGAAAGAAAAAAAAGGCACCATCGACAATGCCAACGAATCCAACAAGTTGCAGTCTATTAATGTTGCCCATTAACCTTTGAACTCTGCTTGCGTGCCAATAAGATGCACAGCTAACAATTTCAAAATGTTGCTGCCGGAGTAAATGCGGCTGCTGCTGCGGGTGCTGCCGCTTGCAACTGTTGCCACTGTTGTCTCCTATGCGCGCTTTTTTTCAGTGGCACGCAAAAATGCGCAGAAGCTAAACGTTTCTCTTATTTTCATCATTTATTATACTAAATAAAGCTACAGAGATACAAAAGCCTCAAACGCAAAATCTGCGCGCGTGAAAATTTGTTGCCAATTTGTTTAAAATACTTGCAACAATTGGCGGCAATCGAAATAAATTTAAACAAAATCGCAGCTCAATTAATTTCCGCATTTCCCACAGGAAAGTAAGTACTAGGATACATAGTGATAGTTTAATGCTGAAAAATCAGCAAAAGAAAATAAAAGAAAAGCGCCGAATGGTGGCAATTAATTTTGCATTTCTCCACTTAGTGTTTGAGCAAAGCGTGAACTGCACAGCGCACTCTGACCTTTCTTGAGAAAAATGTTGAAAACCAATTCAATGTCTGCCAAAGTGATTCACGCTTCCCAAGAGAACGCAGCGCGAACAACACAAAATAAAACAAAAAAAAAAAAAGTATCTGCAACATGCAAAAAGAGATTTGGCAGTAACATTTTTGGTTATATTCAAACATTTGCCAAGCCGTAGCAGCTTTTAATGAAATACATACTTAGATGCAGTGCCGGCAGAACGTTAAGCGGCAATTAATCAAAGCGCTTTTAGGCAAATGGACAACACAGACAAATACAAAACAACACATACAGCTACAGATACAAAATGAAAAGACATGCTCCAATCCGCCAGACCAACCAGCAAAATGGATGCATTGCATTCAATGCAAAAAATTTGTCCAAAAAAGGCTAAAAACGGCAACAGAAAATGGCCTAAACGATACATAGACATCAGTGCAGCGCAGTGCAAAAAAAAGTATCTTTAAGATACGCGCTTGGCGCTTGCTAAATCGTTTGTTTAGTTAACGTTACTTGTTTAATTTTTTGTTTTGTTTTGCATGCGAATGCGTTTTTTCTGTCTGTCGGTCTGTCTGTCTGTCGTCTTTTGCAGCAGCCAAAGGCTGCCTGCATTTTATACGTTAATAAAATCTTTTTAATAGCTTGTAAGCGAAATATTTATAAAATGCATAAGTTGTACAAGTTGGCATTGCGCTTTTAGTATTTTGTATAAATTCAAGCGAGATGGTGTGTATTAAAATAGTGTTAAGTACATTGACACTTTACAGTGAACTTTAAAAAGATGTCTCGGTATAAAGGAGCATATATAAAAATAATTTGGTTGTATTGCCTGACTGATGCAGTTAGTAATTTGTTGAATGGAACAAATTGTGTAAACTTATTTGATTAGCGCTTGTGTTAGAAGTTTTACACGCCAGAAGATATACTAGAATACTGTCGCGCAGGAAGTAGGCTTGGTTTAAAACCACAGAATGGTTAAATAATAACGGTCAAAGCTATGGTACAGCCATCGCCCTCTCCTATGCTAGAGAAGTCTTTGAGTCTAGAAACTTATATGTGATTTCTGGTTGATGGCGAAGTCTTCAATAGTAATGTGGATACAATAAGTCTAGTTAATTTTGATATTGAAAAACCCAAATGGAAATTGTGTTAAAAAAAGGCTATTCATACCAAGTCGATTAAAGAGGAGATGTTACAAGTAATATCACAGCCCTGTGAAAGCACTTTCATGACAGCGTAGAATTTAAAAAATTCCGTTTTTGTTTTTCCATGTCTCGTGCCTGTTCAAATGTATCTGTAATTGTGTGAGCAAAACAACCACAGACCACAACAAAGCATAAATCGGAAGAAAAAAAAAATGAGAAATTCAATGTATGCATTCTTTTGCCCTAAAAAATACTAAACTAAACGAGCTTTTGCGTCAGTTACTCACTTCGAAAAAAAATAAAATGTTGTGCCAAAATTTCTTCCGCTTGTGTTTTATAAAATTTGAAATGGTACACCTCTAGGGATAGTATGAGTGTAAAAAAATACAACGAATAAATCATTAACACCAGATACTTGTATCATATTACATAAAGGTTGGCACCACAAGTCGGCATTTGATTGTTTCAGTCAATACAAGTCAAACGTGCAAGAAATAATTCGACAAAATATAATCCAGTAGGTGTTCTACAGATACACAAATATGTGATTATGTGGCAACGATACCATTTTCTTCTTTTGAGTACTAATGAGTACTCTCAATAGAAAAAAATAACAGGAACGATTTTGTAGCATTTTCTAGCTAGTTGTAGCAATATCTTTCAAACTGTATAAACACTTAGCTTTAATCATATCATATTAGATTTGAATTGCATATGATTTTACTAAATGTTGTGATTTAACCAGCAAATTGTTTCATAACGTCGGTGACTGATGACGAACTCGTCGCGAAGCCACGGTGTCACTTATAAAAATAAATTCTTTGTGAACAGAACATGTCGTTGCTGTGGTTTCTTTTCGCATTGAGGAAAAAAATGCTCAATATAATGACCTGACCTGACTTGCCAGAAAAAAACAATTCTTTATATAAATAAGGAAACGCAAATCAGTCACACCCTTTTTTAAACACATCATACCCGGAAAATTGTGAGAGGAGCACGGACGAATGTAAATGTTTTTCTTAAGTATTGCGTCTAAGGTAGGTAAAAACATGATAACTTGCTTGGCCAATCACAAAGAATGTCTCTCACAAAGCTACCTCTCTCTCTCAGCTGTCTCAATTCGCTATAGCTGCCACCTCTCTTGTTTCTTTCGGTACCTTTAATTTCAGTTGGAAGAATCGAGAAAACATATGCTCTATCTCTGTCTTACAGCACGACTGGCGATTCACGTAGAGTATGTCGATCGAGCAGCTCGACGTTACGCTCGAAACTGTTGTGGGTGCATTTACAAACATGTTGGCGAGCATCAGTTGAGTGTGTTTTTGATAATATTTTAGTTGGTAAAATTTTAAAAGAAGAGGAATCAAATAAACATTTAAAACAAAAAAGAGAAAGAATTAATACACATACAAAACTCGTTTATAACTAATTAAAATTTTTGGAGAGCGTTGATTTTGAAGCGAAAGCATTTACTGGACAATCTTGTATTATGGATACTTTTATTATTGGGTACTTTAAAGCCAAAAGGTCGAATTTCGACTGGGACAACTCTAGTATTAATAAGGTCGCTAAACGTATTCATTGAGAAACAAACTCATATCATAAAGTTTGTAAGTTTGGATGTAGGAAGTAATCTCTAGAACTACTGAGTCGAATCATAAAATTCTTTCACTAATAAAAAGCTACACTATCACTGTATGTTATAGGATGTATGTATATGATTTAGAAAAAATGAGCGGTCTCACACACCTATACAAGAGAAAAATCAGGAGAAAAAAATCATCATATTTCAGGAACCATTTGGTCGATCATTATGAGGTAATTCAGAGTTTTTTTTTTATTATTGTTCAGGAGAAGGTCCCTGACTACATGACATTTAGCAAAATGTCTAATAGCTATATCCTCCCCCATACAAGACAAAAGCCAAATTTGTAATACCTCAGTAAATATTTCAACGATTGTTATGAAACTTTTAGAGTGTGATACTATTGTCAAGAGAGCGCATCCAAAGTGAAAACGTCTTATTTCTGAAACTATTTGCTGTAGATTGATGTTATATGTTACATTTTTAAATGGTATCGGAAAAAACACGATCCACTGGAACAATAGCCAATGCTAAGCACTCATATAAAAGAAAATAAAAGGTAACATAATTATATTAAACAGGGTGTCTCAAAAGAAAGTTCACAAGTTCCGAGGGGCACGGGGAATATGTCAATTGGTACCCCAGCTTTTGGGAATTTAGTCTCTATGGAGCTTTTCTCGGGAGCGGACCGTGCGTTGTTCGTACGTGAGTTTTACAAAAGTGGGCAATTCAGCGACAGTAGCGCGTAGAAAATTCTGCAGTATTAGACATGTTCGTCATTTAAATGATGCGAAGTGTGAACTGTCTTTCGAGGCACCCTGTATATAAAATTAAAAAATATAAACCCAACAGACCGAGCTTTTGGTAACCCCCTCATATCGCTAATATTTTACGCTCTTTATTGCAAACTGACAATATATCTAACTATTGCAAAACGATAAGTCGCTGTCACGCATTTTATTATATTCAAGTACATTTTCCAGAGATGGTTTCATACCAAATCTAACTCAAAATCAGCTTCAAACACTTCAGTTTAAATTCGGTAATTACAAAGCAAATACTAATGATCTGCTGCGTCAACTATAGGCATTTCAATGTGTACGAGTATATAAAAGCAAATACGTACGTACCCCTACTACAATACTAGTTCATTTATTTTTTAAAAATTTACCTATCATGTCGTAGCAATTGAACAAAAATCAATATTAGTAAAAACTGTTTCAGCTTTCAGGGACAAGGACAAGGACGTATAAAACAAATATGCATGCCAAAGTAAAGTAAATAATAAACATAATACAATAATAATGGATTCAAAATGATATGAAAGACGTTGGAACGCCGTGTTGCCCTGCTCATTATGAAGACTTAATTGGGTGTTAGTGTTGTCTTTTGGCACTCAAACGCTGCGATCCATCCGATTCGCACAATGATTCAAACACTAAACTGAAGTGTTTTTTGGCACCTGCAGCTGTTTATCTAACTAGTGTGTACAGCGTTGTATCAAGTTCAATTCAATGTTTCGCTGCAGATTGGCAGCAATTTTTTTTGTTTGCATTTGCAGTGAGCTCAAAAGACGAAAAAAAAAAAACAAAAGATACAGGCAAAAGGCCGAGGTAATATAAATAACAGCACGCGCAAAAAAATTAATAGATAAATTATTAAAAACTATATGTAGATACTTTTTTTTCAAATCAAAGAGTCTTAGTCTTAAGCAGCACGCGCAGCTAGAATATTTTTTTGCGCACTCAGGTTATTGACTTTAAATGCGATATAAATATAATCCTGTCGCGCGTTCGATTGCCTGATTGCTTATAAAGGTGCGCCTTTCAAATGATTCAAATCGCTAAAAAAATATATGTATTTTGCTTTTTTTAATGTATCTAGATATATACTCGCTCGTACATAATTTTCTGTTTTCTGAGTGCGTGTTAAGCGCGCATTTTTCTTCGCGCCATGGTTGAGGCAATCGTCAGGCGTCAGGCATTCGCGAGGCGTCAGAGTCTCTTCGACGGTGTCAAGATAAAATTGTTTGTACATATAGAGGAGACAAACTGACTGACTGTGACTGTGCGCCTGCGCTTATTGGACGAAACGCAAAACTGTCAATTTGACAAATGCACAGCGGCTAGTGATTGTGACGTTTTTAGCGAATTCGTAATTAAGTATTCGCATACATGCATAAGTAGCATAAATATTACTCTTTCGAGTAGACACAAACAAGCACACAACATACAATTCCATATAAATGCCGCCTATAGAGATATTGATGACAGAAAAACAAAAATGTAAAAAAATAGATAGAAACCAAGTAACGAACTAAGCCGTCAACGAAATATTTTGTCAGAATGACAAATTGTCAAGCTGACGTTGTGTGCTGTCGCATTTTAAGTGCGACACTTTTTAGTTTTTTTCTTCACATTTTCGACACATTATGGTAATTAAAATTAGTTAAATGAGCACAAAAGATATGAGATACACATAAACATGTCAAGGACTTGCGACAATAGTTGCATTTTAAAACATTTTGAATTGGGTTACACTTGCTTTAAGTCGATTTTCACTTAATGTTAATTGCTTTATAACTTTGACTTAAAATTTGATACTTCTAAATGGTATGTACTCTGCAGCACTCTGCACGAGAAATGTTTAAATAATCGACGATTAACTGCCTAAATGTTGAAAATTTGATTGACTTCGATACTTAAGAATAATTAACCTAATTGTGTGATTTGTTTTGAAAAATTTAAACATAATTGTGTACCTTAGACGTGTATCTAAATCGAGTATTCGTCAAAAAATAGTAGCTTACGCTAAAGAAATTTCTGAATTTTGTTCAATAGCTGGATTTGTGATTTCAGCTACAGGGTGTCTCAAGTCGAGCACTCTGGACTGGAGATTCTTTTTGTTGCTTTTGCCAGATGTAAACTTTTTTTAGCTTTTACGTTTTTCCACGCTCTCGCTATACAGGATGGCTCATTTAAACACTCGCCATATAAAAGCCCTATAACTTTCACAGCTCGGCTTCTGTCAGTCGGCGTCCAGCGTACCAGTAAATTTTTACTTGCTACCCGAATTCGCTTTTAAAGTACACCTTTACATTCAAAATAAAATCTTAATTTTAAATATTTTCAAAAAAAGCTGATTTTTTGCTGAACTCTGTAAAAAAAAAAAATGTCGCATTTATGCCACAGAAAACTCTAAAACAAAAACACAAGGTAACTCTTCATGTTCAATGAGTCATAGTTTGAATCCAAATGTGTCACCCGAACCGTTCTTCTTCGAAGATTTTGCATGTGCGTTGACTACCGTCAATGGGAACCGTTATAGGAACATAACGGATTTCTTGTTGCCAATTGTGGCTGGTAATGACATGGAGAAATCCTGGTTTCAATAGTATAGTGCCTCAGTATACACACCCCGTGCCACGATCTTCGGTCGCCTAATTTCGAAAATGGTGATTTTGACTGGCCTACGCGAACATCTGACTTAACAACTCCAAATTCTTTCTTTGGGGTTATTTGAAGAACAAAATACAAAATGTTAGCAATTCACACACCCTGAAAATCTCTAAAGACCCTATCCGACAGGAAATGCTCGCTATTCAGCCCCAAATACCTCGAAAAGTGAAAAATGAGCAATGAGCCTTTCAGATCTGGTGGTAACCATTTTTAAAAAGTGAACAGAACAATACAACAGATATAAAATAAACGAAAAATCACTTTAAACCAAATAGTTTGTGTTTTTTAAAAAAGAAATATTACTAAAAAAAAACATGCCGAAGGTTTAAATGTGTCACCCTGCAAAAAATATATGCTCATATTATTCGTGTGTCATACGGTTTTTAGAGCGAGCATAATACGTTTTAAAGCTTTCGTGCAACGCCAGTTGAACAAATCAGTTGTTTGATGTGGAAAATGTTATAGAACTGTGAAAATATTTTACAACACTGCACACATACAAAATAAAAATGTGCGAAGTCGAAGAGATACTTATAGATCATTGTGTTTGATCAACTTTGACGCACAAAGTCGACGTAAAGTTTCAGATTGAACGATGTTAATTGTGTTCAAGGCTTTACCTGAGCTTTGATGTAGAATAATTTTTTATAAACATCCTCTTTCAATAAACAATATGGTTCCAAATAAGATACTTATAGCATATAGTAGTGTTCTTTCGAAGAAATTTAAGCTGAGAATTTCTAAAATACTACAATACTTATGTATCTTAACACATGTGTTGTGTTTTAAAAATATATGATGACAGTGTCGAACTGTTTGGTTTAATATCACTTAATAATGATTAAATATTTTGAGAAAACACTTACATTTTTTAATCTTTTTAAGCACTTTGATAATTACCTGCAAAAAGATGAGATATTTGAAAATTAGTTTTATATACATTTAATTAAATTGCTTAATTTTTATCAGCACCTTTTGCAATAAAGCTTCATGGAACACATTAAAAAAAAAAAATTCTTCTAATTAATTTAAAGTAAAAAGTACTTGAATAAATTTTACACGATTAAATTGTTAAAACAATTGCAGAATTTTATCACAATGAATTTTTTTCAAAACGTCTTTAACACAATTTCCAATTAATACCAATAAACAAAAAAAAAATCTCACAAAAAATGCGTGCATTCATTGTGCACGCCAATTGATTAATAAATTCTAATTTCCAAAATTAAAAAGCCACAAGTCTCACAGCATGAGAATCAAAAACAAAAAAAGAAAATGCAACGCCAGCATAATAACATTCAACACATCCCATTTCAACATTCGGGATACTTCTTGCTACTTCCCGGCTGCAACTTTAGACTACACCAACAATATGCAACAATTTGTCGAAGTCGTTCTCCACGCCCGGATGTTTACATCAAAATAAACAAAATCATAAAGAAACGATACAGCAGCAAGTAATCGAATTTCTCTGCATACTACTTTGAAGATTTTGTAATATATTCCTGTATTGTTTGCTCAAGAAATTATTAGACGAGACCCACTTTGCTTTATTGGAAATAAAAAAAATAAAAAAAATATATAAAAAAATAGAAGAAAAATTGTGTAAGCAGACTTACATTGTATGCAAATGAATAATCAATTGTATGCTGATCAAAGCTGAAAAGCGTTGACAGCGCTTCAGATACAATTGTTGTAATTATACAATAAACTATATTTTATTTAGCTACAGATAATAAATTGCTCATAATTAGGCATGCAACAGCAACGACTTCAATCAGTCCTGACCTAGTTGACTTTGTACTATTTTAAGTTTTGATAGCTTAGTTTTTTTTTACAGTATATTTTCAGGTATATATTTTCAGGTGATTGAACTACAATGTAATTGAAGCAATTATTTGTATCTTTTACTATTTTTCTAACTAATGAATGCAACAATTGTTGATAGACCACAAGGTGTGCATTACAACTGCATTTCCTATTTTCTATTTTACTTTTTTCTTTCTTCGTCATATTTTTAATGGAATTTAGGTTTGTTATGGGTTTTGTGGCTTCAGTCAGTAATGTCGGTAATAAGTGTGGTCATAAGAAAAATAAATTACGTTTCATTTTGGGCGTGTTAGTCTTTGTTTATAGAACAAAATTAGAGCAACGCTTGAAATTATGAAAAAATAGAAAAATATTTTGTATATTAAAAAAAGTAAGTACTACAAAAGCATCTACCACAATAAAAACCAATTTGTTTATATTTCAAATTGTATGCAAATAGAAATATTTTCAACATTCGCTTGTTCTATCGTTGATAGAATTGTTACAACTGCCGCTTCGTAAAAATAAAATAAAGTTATTATGATTTATGCGCACGAGCTTTATGACCTCCTTCATGCGATAAGCTTCAAGCAGAAGTTTAGGCAGCATCTTGCAAAAATCTTCTTTAACAACAAAGAAAAAAGAAGCCAAAATCGGTTAAGATAAACTCTTTATACGCTTCACGCTTGCTCCCAAAAGTGTATCGGGTTTTATATAGAATGTAATCCATAATACTTCAATAGCAGTGTACTACATTAGGTGATGATTTCCAAACTTAATAATAAAAATATGAAGCGTAGAGTTGTTGGTTGTTTCAGTGGACCAAGCACAAATATTTTCTACATGGTGCTTATGAAACCATATTTGTAAAAGTATAGAATCATTCCCAAACGAGTCTCCTTGTGCCAGAAAAGCCATTTCCAACGTTTCCATTTACATATCAGGATAGAATTGTTAAGGAAGTCTAGTAAGGCCACGCACACCTATTCGAAGATTAATCAGGCTAACATACTTCTTGTTTAAGACTATATGGAGTACAAAGCGTAGTCTCAGCTCGATGCCTACATATCAAGTAATTTCAAATGGAACATTCTACAGCACTAAAAGGAAAATGAAACATATATAATTGATGGGCAATTAGAAGAAGGTATGTTTTAATCGGAACTGGGAGTTACATAATCGTTTGAACTTCGCATCACTGTAGCGAACATTAAGCGTAAGTGATAGATATTTCGGAAGTTATCGAACTACACACACTTCTAAACAAGAAGATGTGTTTATATCTTCTGATATTCAAGCGGCCGTTAAAGTGAGATGGCAGTGCAGGATAGAATTCACCACATCTTGCGCTTGTACAGCTGAACTGCAGTTGAACTATCAGGTAAGAACTATGTATCATCCTAAATAGAATCCGATTAGCGAATAGCTGGGACAATGGACGGCGCACACATCCCAATGTTTTTATTAATTTATCTCAACTAGTTACCGCCGTCGTTTTCTATTTTTCTGACATTTTTCATTACATTGGTCAGTGTCTCGGGTTCTAATGTTATCTAGAGTTGTTCTAGGGACTTTGGCTTGTTCGCATAAACTTTATTTTTCCAAAATCTCCACTAAATGATGTCCGGTGGAGTCAAACCCGGATATCTTGGCGATCAGTCAGTATTACCGTTTTTCGATACCGCACGTACCGGGAACTTCCGACCCAAAAATTCCATTGTGGCATGTAGCGCAATCTTGTTGAAACCAGAAGTCTTTCAGACCTTTTCATGCTTTTGTGTTAACACAAAATATACCGATATCAAACGTTATCGACAGTCTCATCATTACTGATGAATTATCGTCGAATGAAGGCTTTGGAGCAAACACCGGCGCGGTAACTTTCTCATCGTGAAGTGATGTTTTGTGAATTACGTTAGAATTATTGGTGTCTGAAATGAACTTTGTCAAACATCAGATTTTGATCCCTAAAATCTCGTTCAATTTCAACCATTCGAATAATTATATTGGCATAAGCCAAGCGTTGTATATCGATTCATGTTTAAAATTCTACAGAATTGACGTTTTCAAAACAAGCTTGATGACTCATTGGTTGAGAATTGTCAACGTTATTTAATAAATTCATTGAGCAGTTTAAGATGCGCACCCCGAAATACAATTAAACAACTTCTGCAATTTACCAGAAAAGGTCAAATATCTACAAATCTTATTATAAAAAATACGCCACACGACTAGAGCTTATTTTTTGCTTCAAAGACGTTAATGAAATTGTAGATACAATGCCACTGTCTATCACACAGAGGGAAAAGATTCCATTTCGGAATGATTTGATGATCCATATTACATATTAAATCAGTAAAGAACTTTCGAGGCAGTTGAGTTTCCATAGATTTCCTCTTTATAAACTGCTGTACAAACTGTTTAATAAATTCATACAACCAACATCAAATTAAATACGAATATATAAAGGGTATACTAAGTATAAAACGATTACGAAAAGCTCAGCTCAAGCGCGTTCATTGCTACATATTGCAAAATGTTTCGAATTGCTGTTGCTGCTGCTGCTGTTGCGTTGCAGTCGTCTTTTGTAGGCTGGAAGATTTGCATGTCTAGAACCAATAATTCTGCACAGCGCCATCGCCAAATGCATTGCCTCTACCGATGCTGCCAATCCCTGATGATATTTGAAGTTGCACCGCTGTGAGTGGCACAAGAAGTATGAGCTAGAGTCTAGGCAGAAGTCTACTATGTTGTTGAATTGTAAATTTCGTATGCGCGCAATTAAAACAACCCCACACAGCAGCACTGAAATCGAGTTGTATCGAAATCGAAACGTATAGAAATAAAATAAGTTTTTTACACTTTTTTTCTTTTAACATTTCGCGCTCGTTTTGTGTGCGGCACATTTGAAAAGTCAAAACTAAGATTGCAGCTTATCGGCGTTAGCAGCAACAACATCTGCAACATTGGCCAGCATAGAGATAGCGCGGCACGCAAATTCGAATTTCATACATTTATGTATCTATAAGATGCATAGATGCGATGCGTGTACACACCCAGCAAATACGCTGTTGCTGATGATGATGATGATGATGACGACGACGACGACGAAGTCGTTGCTGCAAAAGTGAATTGCATGTGAGTCACATTGCCAACAACCACAATAACAACAGCAACAACAACAACAAACAGCCCACAGACAAAAGCCTCATTAGGCGTGTTGAAGTTGAAAATTGCGCGTTTGCGTTTGAGCGCACAGTCATTCATTTCCATTCCATTCCGTCCGTTTCATTTACTTGCTCGCTCGCTTGCTCCCTCTAATATGGCTTAAACTTGCTTATTGGCTTTGAGCGTGTGCGCCAGCGCGTTGGCGTTGAAAGCTTCATGCAGTTCAAAATCGTACAGAGTGAGATGCGCGTCATCTTCATCGTCAGCTAGCCTGATGATGATCATAGTTGTAGCTTCTTCTTTATCCAACACGGATAGAGCGAATTATGCTATTTGCGTAAATTATTGTCAAGTGTTCAGAGATTGTCGACGGCGACAGCAGCAGCAACCGCAGCGTCTGAGACACTAAATCATAGATACTGATACTCTGTTTGTAGATACTCGGGTTTGAGTTGCTTTTTACGCTTTTAAATTGCTTATGATCTTTGGGCTTGTACTTGCGACTTTGTATGATAAATATACATAGAAGTACATATAGCAGTAGATGTGTACTGTGTATATAAGAATATTAGATATAAATAAAATATGCTTTTGTATCTCTTTTATAACAGCGCAAGTTCTCTACTTATATTGGTTTCGTTCTTGTTTAAAACTTAAATTAAAGTTTAGCTGCATTTTGCCTATATCAATATTTACATATAGTGTATTATTACTAGAGTTTGGCCTTTCAACTTCAACTACTGAAAACTTTAAGTTTGACCAACATGTTGCGCGAAACGTTAAGACAACATGCCTATTTCTATATAGATTATTATTATTATAGGTTAGATATTTAAACCTTCAAGTACTAGACATAGCTGGACAATCTTTCAATATATTTTCCGAGGACTCCTCGAGACAGGATCTACATGTGTAGTTACTTTAAATATCTATTTTGAATAGATGTTTTTGAGCCTGCAATTTACAGGTAAAATCCCTGACACCATTCTCAATTCGCAGGCCATCGCTCTTTGACGTTTAGTGCTGTAAGGGCCGCCTGACTGTCAGAGAATATTGCAATATTTTGCTTCATATACCCTGCTTATGTTGAATTGTGCACATCTCTCTATGACATATATTTCTGTCTGAAAGATACTGACTAATTTTATTAATGGTTCGAAGGAGCTCATGTAAGGTCTAAAGGACCCAGCACCGACTTGTTTATTCTCCTCTGTTTAATATAGTTGAGGTGTATCTTCCTCCATTATTTCATCTCGCTAAGTTCTATGTTAAATATTTTGATGAAGTTGTGATTTAAGTCGAGTTTGTCACTAGGTAATGTAGTCTAAGTGAAACTTTCACTATTCTCATTCCTCTACGAAAATTTGTTTCTCCATCCCTTCTGAGCCTATTAATGTATTAAGCTTTTTTACTGACTGCCTTAAATTAAATAACCAGGTGGGAAGAGATGTCTATTCTGCCGTCTGCTGGGATGTTCTTCAAGATGTCAGAAAAAATCCTTTATATGGCTTTTAAGTCCACAAAAAGCTTTCCATTCGGGAATGGTTGATGGTAAAAATGCGATTTTACGAACAATGAGTTGGCGCATTTTAGTGCAATACACGGCAACATACTTCTGCGTGCACATACTTTTTGGTAGCCCTAATGGTCGGCCGAAATGCGATAAGTTGTAAGAAATTCAACGAATTTCCATGAAGATTTTTGCTGAGCTTTGATGTAATCACATACAGTTTTGATGGAATCTGCGGTGAGCATGGATTTCGATTGGCTATGACTTATTTTCTCACAGGATAACCAAGCACCAACATAACATGGCTCAACTATTGCAACAATTTGGTAACAGTTTTAGCAAGTTTGAAAAAAAAAACCTAATATTGGCTATTTCTTCGACGCTAATTTGTGTACCGTTAACACAAATATATTCTCTTTTAGTGAACCAAATCTCATGAAATTTCTGACTGAATGTTACGAAAAGTATGTCCGTTTCCAAAACACTGAAACATACACAAGTGCTGCTACCAAAAAGCCTTGTTTACTTTGAAACGCATCTTGTAAATAGCTAAGATTGTAGAAGCTACGGAGAGTAGGACGAGCAGTAGAAGGTCTTCGCTTCTTCTGTCCTCATTCAGCCCTTATACTAGGACTTTTTTTCTGTCTTTAGTCGTGACAACAAACACTTGAATTTTCGAAATATAATTTATCTTCTACACATTTTAAACAAGATGAAGATTTTTAGCGTCGGTACAGAAATATTTTTTTATACTTTGGGTAAAATTTCGTGTATTAAAAACCTAAATTTTATTGGTTTTCTTCAAATATGGTACTATATAATACAAGTATATCATTTCATTGACCCAGTTATTTCATATACTTGTATGTACAATACATATATTTATTTTCCTCCATTCTTTTCAAGCGCCATTTATTACACGTTTTCGACACACAAGTTAAATTAATATTTTTTTATGCAGCTTATTAAAAAATAAAATTTTATAACTTGTGCCACTTCGATTCGCGACTTTGCGCGAAGTTCAACCACGTTCGTTAACTTCAAATTTTATTACAGCACGAAGTATAGAAACAGCAAGGAGCTTTGCCGGAGTAAGGGCCAGTAGGGCAGCAGCTACTTTCTTATTAAACCATAAAAATGCATAAAAAAGATACTTTTTTTCTTCGTCTACAGCAAGATGGCATGACATAAATGCATTTGCAAAATGAAATTTATTAACATACACAAGCCACATTTGACCCAGAAAATCGCAGCTCGAAAAAATAACAAAAAATGTACACAAAATTCTTTTCCCAAAAAATAAAATAAAAAAAAAAACATATTTCCAAATAATGCGGAAGTCTTGGAAGAGACTGACTGCTGCTGATGCTGTTGCATCTTTCAACGCTTATAAATAAAGTTAATGACTCAATTTGTATTGTAATGCAGGGAGTCAGTTGACAGCTTGGAAATACAAAAAAAAAAAAAAAGTCTTTCATTTTTTGACCCTTTTACGCAATAATTTCACTTAAATTAGGCAACACCAGCAGTGGTAGCCGCAGAAAGTATCTGGCAAATCTGACAGGCCACTTGTTGGTTTTTGTGTGTTGAGCTGCTGAATGGCATCCTTAGCGCTTCTTTTATAAATTACATAATTTAGTAGTTCTTTGACTTGCAGCTTTTGTTTCTCGACTTTTCAATTTTGACTGCCAGCAATGCAAATATTCAAATGAAAAAATAAATAAATACTCCATTAAAATATACGCTGACGTCAAGCTTTGAACTCGCACCACACAGAACTTTTAAAAACAATTTATTTGAATTTATATTAAGTTCAATTTTGAAAATAAAAAATAAAAAATGTTTAAAATAAAACAGGTTCCACCATTTTACAAAAGCAGTTTTTGTTCATTTGTTTAAAATATTTTTGCTTTATGTGTGAGTACAATTGGATTTTTGTTGTGGATTTTACTTAATTGCAAAATGAGTTACACGCTGCGACATTCTTTTTTTTTTTGTGGACTTTTTGAGTGCTTTGAATTGTAGCGCTCAATTTTAACAATCAAAAAAGGAAATACAATAAAATAAAAATTTAAAAATAAAATAAAGAAGCAGAATTGAATTTATGACAAAAGTGTCAATAGGCCAGTCATAAATGTTGTTAATTAACATTTATTGTTTACTGATAAAATTGAAAGAAATATTGTATATAGAAAGATACAGTTGAGCATATACTAGTCAGTCGTCGTCTGTATACAATTTTTCTGGTAATAAAATTTTATTACGCTTTCAGGTAACTTTTGAAAATATTATGAAATAAAATTCAAAAATCATTTCATTCATTAGGCAATGAACGGATACTAAGTGTTAAATGTTATAGTTCATGGTAATTAAATGTATTTCAAGGGCTTCGTTTGCTCCGAATATTAAAGTATGTTCATCTAATCTCTCGACTGTTCCTACTATATAAAAACATTTTTCTAAGAGACAATTTATTTTATTCTGTACTATTTTAAAGATCAATATCAAACTACGATTAAGTTTTTGGAAAGCTAAGCATGAAAATAATGAAGAAATTACTTCTTAAATAAATGATCAACGCAAAAAACTAATGTATTCTACCCTACCAATATAGGGTGTCACAACATGACTGCACGATTTAATATAAAAATATTTCGTTGTTCCATAAATCTATTACTTCATGAGCGGTGTGACAGGTGCGCCGTTCTGCTAAAACCATATGTCGTCCAGATCCATTCCGTCCAGTTGAGACCACAAGAACGCCGTTATCATGTTCCTGTAACGAATGCCATTCACAGTCACTGAATTTCTGCATTCATTTTCAAAGTCCAGATAGTTGCTTATTGTGTATGCATTTCTTTCGCATGAAACACGTGTAGAGATTTTCTCAGCGCCAAATTCGACAGTTGTATTTGTTGACGAACCCATTCAGATGAAAATGCGCCTCTTCGGTGAAGATGATTTGTTTGATAAATCGAGTTTTTACAATGATAACACGTTGTTCAATTGTGTAGCGCTCCATTTTTAATAATCGGAACAATCGTAGATGCCAGCTGTCAAATCACAGAGTTGCCACATGCACAGAAGAAATATGTCGCCAAATATGCACCCTTGTTGCGACATCCTATTTTTATATATAAAAAAATGGTTGTCTGTAAAGTCGGACGATAATTTTACGTGATAACGTCAGAAGAAAACATAATATATACATATATTGTAATATATACATATATTGTAATACATACATATTTATTCTGACTGTTACATACATTCGAACAAACTTATTATACGCTTGTCCCACAGCGTGCAGGGTACAATTAACTAAAACTTACTGACAGGGGTCAACATCAAGAGAACGCTACTGTTTTTTTTTCATATATGTCTGTACATAGGTATATTCTACCATGCTACCATGTGCATACTATGCATATACAAAGAGACTGACAACTTTGCTTTCATCAACATACACAGCGCAGCACCCCACCGCGCGCTGGTTAACACTAATACGCAAACACACAGACACACATAACTATAGCTTTCACAAGCCGAACGCTTTCAACGATCGTGCCTCTCTATCGCTTGTTCCGCGCTCTCGCTTGCACGCACGGCTGAGCTGTACGTGACAACTTTTCGTATGTGACGGCGTTCATCGATTTCATTGACGTTATCACGTCAAAAGGGAGCAGGTTTGTATGAGTACTACCCAATATATTGGTCTGATCTGGACTTATGTGGGATATTTTATTAGGATTAAACAAATTTCACCAATTTTTGTGTTTCTAGTTTTATTAACAACAAAACTAAACGTTTGTGCAATAAATATGATACCTTGCTCTTCGTGGAGATGCCTAGTGTCAATGTATCGAGCAAACGAAGAGACGCAGTGTCTCTGTGTTGATGTTTTCTTGAATAAAAATGTTAAAACAAAATAAAAGTTAACACTTAACTTAATAGCACTCTCGCAAACCTTTACAAAAAGTTGTGGAAATGATATTAATATTGTTTCAAAGTTTATCGGAAGGCATCTAACGGTTACAACTGGAAGTTATTTACTGCGATTTATAGTTTAACACTAATACTTTACCACAACAAATTTCATTGACGAATATTTCAATTTAAAATATAATTTTATTTGCTGTATTTGTACAAAGAAAAAAACACGACAACGATACTGAAGCGTTAGGGCTCAGCGTCTTAGCTACCGCAGCTAACAAGCACCCAACGCATCGACTTGCAGCATGTTTAATTTTTACAATTTCGCTTTTTCATGTTAGTTTTTAAGATTCTTTATGCATGAGTTTGACAATCTTGTAGTCTATTATGAATGAATGAATGAAGGACCAACGAGTATATATACAAGTAAGTAAATTTGATGTAGTCAAAGCTCAATTCGGCTTAAGCAAGCACTAAATACTTTTTAGCTGTTATGTTTCGCATTAGAAGCAATGAAAGACAGTTTATTTAACATTCATTTAAAAACCATATTGATACTAAACGAGAAGCGGCGACAGTAATTAACCCAGTGCATTATTGACCAGTATTCTAAATAAAGTATTAAAATTATTTATGGCGCTATAAAAATATTAAATAAAACAGTGCAGCAACAACAATAACAACAACAACGACAGCAATCAAGTAAACAACATTGATATGACTTGAATGACAAACTGACTGACTGACAGACAAACAGACTGGGAAATAATAAAACATTTAAACTAAAGACAAAAAACATTTAAAAATATATAAGAAAATTAAAAGCAGAACGTATCAAATACAAGCAGAAAAGTGCGTAGTTGTATACATCGAATGAAGTAGCTGAGTAAACAAACTAATTAAAACTGACACTGACAGTTGATGACAATTTACTAAGATCGGAAAGCAAAATTGAAGTACGATGACTTAAACGATGTGCAGCATTTCACCACAAGAATTTGCAAGGCAATTAAACCAAGCAGTACGAGTAATGGAAGGGACTTATAGACTCAACTACAATATACGAGGGCAGTTTGATAAGACAGTGACTTTTTGAATTGCCTGCGTTTTTGAAATGCAACACTGCAACTGTCAACTACCATCTGTTAATAGACATACAATTTTAAGCAATCTGCATCATTAAATATGTGTTTGATAGACATAAAAAGCAGATATGAATAGCAGAAAGATGAACAGAAATCTGAAGTTTGTGGTGCCAAGCCGACTAAATAAAATCACTGTTTCATCTACTAGACACTAATGGATTCGAATTTTAAACACGTTCATGAAACGGTGTAAAAACTAGTTTAACCAAACTATTTCGAAGTTATCATACGATTACGTTTGAGTTCAATTTCACCACCCACCTGCTTTCTGTTCGTCTGTCTGCCTTTCATATCTGCTTTCAATGCCTGTCAAAAACATACTTAATGATGCAGATTGGATACTTCAGCGACTATTCTCAAATCAATATTATTCGAAATACAAAAAGTCACTGATTTATTAAATTACCCTCGTACATTAATACGAAAAAAAGATACGCCTTAGCTTTGTGTCATTGTTGAATTTTGCTGCGCTGCAATAAATTTGCGTTGGTCGCTACAATAAATATCAAATAGCGCAGCACGCATGCGTTTTTTACTTACAAACGAAAATGACAATCTACAATCAACAGTCATCATCAATCGTTGCCACAGTTGTTGCATACTCAATTGAAATGTTGCATTTGTAATTGCAACTAAATGCACATTGCATAAAAAGTATAAAAAAAAGAAAAACTACAAATGGCAATTTAAATGAAGTTGAAAGTTGCAAAAGAACTAGAGAGCTTAAAAATGCTCTGTGGCACTTTTTTCTACCCTACATGCAAAACGTAAACAAATGTAAATAGTATCTGTTCGTCAAACAATTTGGAAGGCAGTAAAGCAGATATGCTGCACTAAAGAAAGTATATATGTACATATATTGCAGTTGAGTAGCTCGATAAGATAAGATTGATCTATCTTTGATAGTAAGTAGAAGTAAAATGAGCCCCAATGTAATTTCACAAAGACACAAAAATGAGATACAAATTATTTAGATCACATTTTCATTGTTGTTTTAATTTTATTTATAACAAATTTTAACTTCATTAATCTCTACTTTAAAGGATTCATACCAATTTTCGTGAAAAATTTTTCCCAACTGAAGTTCGAAATCATCTTGTTTGAGAAATCGGTCTTATCACAAATAAATCGAGGTCTGGAATATTAGTTATAATTCGATAATAATGTTCAATATCAGTGGCCATCAGATGACAATGTTGAGTTTGATGTGAAGCGAATCTCGAGTAGCTTGATTTTGATATCGTTTTCATCGCAAGAATCCTTGCAAACAGTTTGAAAAATATTACCATAAATTCTGTCCAACTCCAAGACTTCAACTAAATTTTGATTCTTCATTTGATGGACTCGACTTAAAAATAGAGCTAAAGAGTGAATTTAATATAGAACGTGTGTGATACTTGGAATTGTAGAATTTGTATTACTATCAAAAGCTGCAAATAATATTCTATTCAAGTGCTGCAAATAATATCCAAGGCGTCCATAACTGCTGGTTTTAGATGAAGATACATTACAACTGACTCGCGTTATTACATTCATCTGTTGCGAAGTTTGTTCTTATCAACTGCGTCCTGAAGTGGAAGCTGCCGTTCTAAATGATTACAAAATTGTAGACGTTCTGAATGTTGCCTAGTCAATTTTCGATTTAGGTAACTGTGCATGCGTCACATACATACAAAGTGTATATATGGCTAAAGTGTAGTTTGCTTGACTATATATAAATCTCTCTATATATAAGTTCTCAGCTCTTAAACCATCGTAAACATCGGGGAACACAGTGAAAAGAAATTAAAAAATATGCCCAAATAAGCCAAAATTCCATTCTAGAATTATATAGTCACTATGGGAGGGGGGAGGGGGAGGTAAGTGTACGGTTCGACCACCAAAACACACGTATTAACGGATCTAGTATCTATATTTCGAGTATTTATTTACCTATACACTATTTTTTTGTAGGGGATATGATTGCAAGTTGGCACTGTTTGCAGGTGTCGACTGACATCGACGTCAAAAGACTAGTAGTCACTTTTAATCTACGACTGAAGGAGATAGACGACTGAAGGAGATAGATTTTTGATGGAAATTTGGACCCATTTCTTTATATTCACTGAGCCAACACTGAGTGCAACAAAAATTCAATAAATTAGCTAAATAAGCTGATTTTACTTGAGTTTTTCTACATTTTGTGCAGTTTTTGAAGCCAAATTTTCAAATTTTAGATAATTTTTGCTGTATAACTTTCGGTTTTTTTAAGAATTCAAATGATTTCTAGCTTATTATTGTGGCTTTATACTTTCACTTTCCAGCGTAACTTATATATCAGCAAAAAGTTGATATTATGATGAATAATGTTCAAAAAAGTTATGGGGTGGCAACCTGTACACCCAATAAAGTAAAATTATTTTATTTTAAATTCAAAAGTAATATTCTTTTAAAGCGCAGCGCATTAAATCTTCGGTTAGACTATATTTAAAATATGTTTGCTTTAAAACAATTTTATTAACGTCGCATGGGTCGACGTTGCAATGCGACAGCGTGGCAACAATTGCAAATGAGGCGCGCTATGTGCAACATGCGGCAAGCAGATGATATTAGAAAACGGCAGGCCTACCAGACAACGCCTTAGATGATGATGATGATGATTATTATTATGATGATGATGATGATGACTAGCAGATGTTGCGCATATTTTCAGCAAATAAAGCTTATAGAAAAAACCAAAATTTGAAAATAATATATATAGCGCAGTGCGAGTAAAAAAAAAAATAAATAAATTCCATATTAAGCAAAAAACAAAAACAAATCCGGCGCACAGTGGGCTGTCTCTGAGACGAATATGAAATGCAAAATGTTGCTGCGGTTGCAATAAATTTCGCATGTCTACCCCATGTATTCAGATATACACTGTGCGACGACATTCAGTCTACGCTGGCAACTGCAACAACTCGAGCAGCAGACGTGGGAATAATTATATACTATTTGTTTGTCGCTATAATTGTTGCACTCGTGTCTCTAGCGTTAAATGCAAAAAAAAAAAATTATATATTGTATATAAAAATAAAAAAAAAATTGAAAAAAATCAAGTAAGAAAAGCATGTTTAACTTGAAATTGTTACATTTTTAGTGCGCTGCTATTGTTGTCGTTGTTGTTGTTGTTGTATCTGTCTATACAACATTCCGCGCACATTTTTTTTGAAACAACAAATACAAGTACTACAATATATACCTACATACATATATATTGTACTGCAAGGTCTGCTTTAAAACTATAGAAGTTTCTTTTTTATTTGCCGTGTGTTATGTTTGATAATAAAGGCGAGCTAATTAAACTAGTTAACCCTAGTTAACACGTAGAATAATTCTAGTTAACACGTAGAATAAACCATTTTGAGGATTTGTCTAACATCAGCATTGATTTCAGGTTGATTTATGATAGCTCTACTATGTCGTGCACAAAGTTGCTCCCCGAGCAAGCAAGCCTTCTTCTACTTAACACCGTACAGATGCAAAATAAGGTGCTGGAGTTATTCGTTCTCCACTTTGCTACGACGATGTCATGTCCAGTGATGTCGAGTAGATATTTAAAATTTAAATGAGTTCTAAAGTTTCTTTTCTCCAGCCCTACAAAAAATTTCTGGAGGGTCACAGCGACATTCTTACTCTGCATTCTAATTCAACATATAAAAATGCAAAGAGGTAAGCGAAATGTAAAGACCACTTCTGGATTTTTGCGCCTGCATGTTTCCAAAGAATACAAAAAGGATTCAATACTCTTCTTTTGAATAAACCCACTTTTCTTTAAGTATTTTGGCGTGTACAATTAACTTCAAAATCGAACTTTTAATGCGATGCATCGCCAAATGTGATTGAAAAACTGTATCATCAGATGTTTTAACATGCTTAATTGGAATCCGAAGACTAAATTTTGCTCAATGACTAGCATACGAGGTCAGGCTAATAAATCCTTTCAAAACAATAGAAAAACACACTATATTGGGTCAATGCATTTTTGGTATTTCATCTAAAGTTTGCCTAATTTGTTTATCCCTTCCACACGATACGATTTCTCAAAGCAGTAAAAATATGTACTAAGTTTTGCAGCAATGATCTCCTCGTTCGATTCAAATTGTTTACAAGTTATGAATCGGCGCCAAAATACATTGAAAATAGCCAAACACTCCTTCGTAATTGTTACAGGATTGCGTTTATGGTCAATTGTGAGCAAGCGCAGTCCCTAGCTTGCGAATAGAATCCTCATGTTTGAATTTTCGTGAAGATTAAATTTATGCACCATGTAAACTAGCTAACTTGACTTAACACAGCAGCCATTAAGAATACATATACGAATTTTGTTAATCGTTGTTTTCAGTAGCCACGTCAATTGGTTGTCCCGTGTCTAAATTCTCTCCATGAGCAATATAATATCTAGCCCCGCTCCAAGACATAGTTTTTCGCGCAAAAAATTTTGAAACCTAAAATAAATGTAAACAAATTTCCAGCATTGAGCCAAACAATTTTTATAGTTGTTTTTAAGAGTTTTATTGAGATACTTTTGTATCTGTCTCTATATTTATATCAAGTAAACCAGTGACAATCATAATTTTTCATAACTTAACCGGTTTCTCGCACTGCTTTGCTCATTCACTTGTTTTTAATTCGCCAGCGGCTATTTTTTTTCAATTTTTTTCAATTTATTTTAATATTTTTTTTTTTTTTTTTGTCAGATCTGAGCAACATTGGCCGCAATTGGTCGCCGAGCTACGCGCATGCGGCCAAGTGTCTTCTTCAACACGTTAATTTTGTTTTGTCTCTTCGCGCTTTTGAAGCATCGTTCACATGACTACTTATAAAACTATCTGTGTATAAAAGGACAGATGACAGCTGTTCGGACAGTAACTGAGGTATTTTGAAAAGATTTGGGCAGCCAGTTGGGCTGCACAAAGTGCGTCGTAACATGTCGCGTCGTTGCTCCACAGTGTTTTATTGCACAAAAGAATAATGTGGCATGTTTGTTTCGGTAATTACAAAAATATACATTTTATAGATTTGTTTTGTAATTAGCCTCGATTTTTGTTTTGCTCTTGTTAGTTTTGGCGCGTTTTCGTGAAGGCTCTTTCAAGGTAGTTTGAATTTGAAACCGGTTTTGGGCATTTTGAACATACAAGTATAAATAGGTAAAAACAGATGGTCAAAATTGTGCCAGAACAGTGTCGAAATGTATTTACAAACTTCTTTAAAATGTTTAGGGGCATCTACATATATTGCTTAAATCAGTTTGATGATTTAAAATTTTACAAATTTGCTTGGAGGAGAAATATATGTCGGGTTATTTTTTCATTACATTATACGGATACATAGAGAAAATTATAGCATATACTAATAAATTTGTACTTGGTAATTCAACCTATGCAAGCGTATACGAAAATTGAAGTTCCAGATTCGATGCTACCTCGTCGAAACTTATTCACAAATTAACGGGCAGGGTTTTTAGGAGCTGAACGTCCAATTACTTTTTAGGTGCTCTTTAATGTATCCATGTAATCGCTTCGAGGTTACGCTCATATAGAAAAGTTTATAAAGTAGCCAAATAAGGTCAGGTGTGTTTTTATTGCAATGCACGGAATACTGCTCTGTCTAGAATTCCAAACCAGAAAAAGGGAACTCTCTATATTTGCAAATATGATGCACAGGGTGCTTTTTCTGAGAAGTATTGTTGATTGATATTGTAGATTTGAAAGTGCGATCTGTGAACTAATGAGAACTTGTAGCTGAATTCTAAAGTCTTCGCGAGTAAAACATTTTTTATAGCAATTTTTTTTATGGTTTGTTCTTCACATTGTCAAAATTGTGTTACTTTTTTATCAATGTAAAAATGACCTTGAGTTAGCTAAAATACATAATATAGGTCGCTAAATAAAATTTACATTATATTTACGTAGGGCACGACTTTTCATAATTAATAAAAATTGAATCAAGATCAAATAATTAAAATCATTTTTCTTTGGTTGTCTGATCAATTAAAGACAAAAACAAACAAAACTTCCCACAATTGGCATTTTTCGAAGTTTATAAGAGGATAATGCAACAAAAATACACTGATTGTGAAAGGGAGCCGTACTTCTAAGAATCCAATGCTTGCAAGCAATTCATATGATACACAAGTAGGTGCATCGAGGAAGAGGAAGGGTTAAATAAGATAAATTACGCTGAGACCGGGCTATTTTAGAGGGTAGGATTAATGGGATCGCATTTTACACGAGTGAAAAGCAGTTGATACGGTATTAGGCGATGTCTCACCATCGTTTCCATTTTGTCGAAAAAATTTAACCAAATTTTTTTGATTACTGTAAAGAAGACAAAGTCCCAAATGAAAATGAAAAATCCGATTCCAAAAGAGAAAGATTTTTAGTGATCATCGATTATGTTATGCCAGGAATTTCAATTCGCTTTGATTCCCTTCTTATTCGAAACATTGGTAGAAACAGAAATAAGAAGCAAAGCAGCAAATTTTGTAAAGAAAAAAAAAAAAACCAATTAACCACAGCAATTTATTCACAGAGTTTCGCGACGTTTTCCCAAACGTTTGCATATATTGTGTCCGGAGTTCGGATTTTCGCTCGATGGTCCTGTGCACAGGGCGCTCTACTTTTGAAACATTATACAAGTAGAAAAAATTTTCAAGATGCGATCTTCGAACTGAGAAGAACTAGTTGCTTCCATTTAATATTTAAAAGCGCTTATAATTCACAACGGGTTTCTACATACAACATTTTTAAAATAAAACTGTAGTTGTAAATGTAAAGCATTTAAATACTATCAGTACATATTTCTCCTGACTATAAAATAATTGACTACATTTATCTTTATGTCTTGTACAATAGAGTTATACTAACTATGAAATAGTTGAACTGCTTTTTTTTTTGTTTACAGTGCAAAAATAAATGGTTTATTAAAAGTTTAAATAATTGATATCATTAAAAATCACTTTGTATGTTTAAATATCAGCTGTAGTACCAACTAATGAAACAAAATAAAGAATTATACACATCTCTTTAAAACAATTTCTAGTTCAATGACTTTCACAACACACTCTTAGAGTCCTACTATAGGATCATAGACCTAATTCCCGCCAACCAAACATTAACCAGCAAACGAGAACATAGAAAACTAATTTAGTGCAATTACTCAAAGCTGCCGGCACTGGTTTTTCACCATGCAAGAAAAAAAAAATGAGAGAAAAGAAAATCGCATTGCCACAACAAAGGCAACAGGAACATCAATCATTTGCGTGCAACTGCAACAGCAGCAGCAACAATTGGCTGCAACATGTAGCAACTGCAGCAGTACCAACAATCTAAGCAACAACAATAGCAACACAGTCATGCAGTCAAAAGTGAGGCATAAATTAGCTGCAGGGTCTGTGTTAAAAATTCATTCTCTGCCTCATTGGTCGCCTTTTTTTTCCAGCTTTTTGCAATGAATATAGTTTATGTATACCTATAGATACACTATATACTCAGATATATGTATACATATAGATACATTTTGTACTTCAATATGCATTGTAGACAACAATAACAAGAAAAGAAGTTCACACACAACCAACCAAGTAAAAGTGTTTGGCGATTATTTTACTGCTGCTGTTGGTGCTGCTGCTGTTTCTGCTGCTAATTCCATTCACACCGCATGGCATTTTTCTTTTCCTTGAAGCCATACTAATAAAATCTATTATTCTTAATGCTTCACTGCATATTTAAGACACTTTCGCTGCTACTTGGCTGCCAGGCAGTCAGCCGTATAGAGCTTCTCTATGTTTAAGTACTTCCGTCTTTAAAACTGGAGTGAGAATATGTCTAGAAAAGTATTGTTGGTTGGTTGGTTGGTTGAACCACTGAACGTAGTTTTTTCTTTTTTTTATTTTAACAGTTTGTTGCACAATATTTTATTTACACTATATGCATACTCTCAAGAAGAGTATTAGTAGTTCATAAAAACAAAAACTGTAAAGTGGAGTGGAGCATTTACGGTTATATATGAAGTCAGTGACTTCAAATTTGAACTCGATGATGCAATTTATATGGCTCGTAATAAAATATTTGATTTTTGCCTAGATTTGATCAACATGAAATTTTGCATAATTTTTATTACGCATTAAAATTTTAGTGAAAATACTATCTTAAACATTGACTAGGTGCTCGCCCCTGCACTGCATTGCATTTTTTTTTATTTAAAGTGATAAAGTTTATGCTTAATATAAACAATTTTTAAAAAACATAAGGTAATGCATTGGCCGATTTGGTGCTCATCAGTCGACTGACTAAACAGCCCAAACTGTGCGCCAAAAGGCGTGAGCCACCGAGCGCGGTTCCATACATATATTGTGCTGCTGAGGGCCAAGCAATAAGAACGCGTGAGATAGAAAGAGAAGCATTGCCTCTGATTTTGTATTGAAATTCTTTGAAAGCGCGAAAGAGATTGGGCGATTCCTTGCTTTGTGTTTTGTGCTTCAGCTATCTATGTCCTTGAAAATTTATTAGTGCGACCTGTAAACCAAACTATAGGCCATGATTTAGAACAGAAAAGGAGTAAATCTAACAATTAAAGCAAAACAATAAAAGTCAGACACAAAAGTGATGATCTTTATTTACTTCACCTGAGTAAATGTAAAATGTTAATCTAGTAACTTCATTGCGGCTTCTGGCAGCAAAGGATTTTGCCCAGCAACATATTCTCCACATCTAGCACTCTGTGATTTGTGCTTATATTCAAAAATGGAAAAAGTCTTCAGTAGCAATGCGGAGATAATTGATGCAGTTAATGTAGAAATTGGGAAGCTATGAAACACGATTGACTGTTTTAGCATACTAGAGAAATGTTTTGAAATTAATGGTGATTTTGTAAAGATACAAAATAATTCAGATTAAAAATAAAGAACTTAAAATAGTTTTGTCTGTTTTTTCTAAGTAACTAGCCAGACTTTTGTTAGACTTACAAGCAATCTACACAAACAATTTCCAGATCGTACCACTCTAGTATTTAGACCAGCGGTGGGCAAGCCCTTGCTCTCGTAGCTCTGAGTGCTCAAACCGTTACTTTTGCATGCTTGCAATTTTCGACGAGCCAACAACAACTTCAACAATGTTGAATTTTTTTTACTTTAATAAACCAAACAACAACAATACAGCGAAGGCTCGATTTTCTTCGCGACGCATAGAATCATAAAAGTGTTCATTTTGCTTAGATTTATGATTTCAAAAACTCTGTTTTTTGTAGATGTTGGTGTACTGCTCCCGATTCAAAATTTCGTGCCCAACGCTGATTTAGACCATGCATGTCTAAAAATTGTAAATGGAAGTTCACACAACAATACATAGAAAATTGCTGTTGATTTTGGTTCCTTTTCTATATATATACGTAGAACAAAGAGTTTGTTTGTGTACTTTTCGCTGGTTTATGTAAAGAGCTGCCTGTGTATGTGTTGTTCATTGGCATAAACAAAATAAAACCATGATAGCATGCGAAATTGTTGTTGTTTAGTACTTGCAAATAAAACGAGGAATCTTGAATTTGTTTGAGTATTTGAATTGTTAATACAAAGAGCTGCAAGTGTATATAACAATACTTCCTTGATAAGAACTAATTAATAAAGACCGTACACATATTACTATATCGTCTACAAGGCCTTCATATTGCTCAATCTTTACGCTAAAGTAAGCTAGGATCATATTTAATGTGAAGAGTATTAAACCTGCGGCACCACTGAAGTTAAAGATTTTTCTTTGTTTTTCGATTTGTTTTGAAATAAACACACTGTGGCAAGTGACTCATCATCCATTTAAATACTTCCCATACATATTGCAGGCATAAATACGCTGCTTTAGGTCTTCCGTCACTATTCCCAAAAAAAAAAAAAAAAAAAAAACTAAAACTCATAATTGGTTTATTTGTAGACCAAGTTTGCTTGTTTGGTTTTTGCCTTTAAGCTCTTTCCCAGACACAGATACCGAGAAATGTTTCAGTGTCTCAGACTGTATTCACCCACGCATATTTCTGGTGTGCTGGTTGTCTTTTGCATATGCCCTAAAGCGTGTCGAGTATTTAATGTCGCTTTTATGTATGACTGTCTACAAATCGTGTAAGGGTGCTCTGTAGTATAGAGCAAAAAATAAAATAAAATAAATAATTTCTCACTATTTCAGCAAGTTACATTGACTCAGCCAAAATGTATCCGTATATCAAATTTGGCTATGCTTCATTGCGGCTTTCACTGCATATAAATTAGTGGTTCTGATTAGTTTTAATTGCATGTTTTAAAAGCAATTACGCAAAACCAAAACGAAAAAATAAACTTTGCACGCAAAGTTCAAGGTCAATGGCAAAGCTATACTTGAGTGAGAGAGAGAAAAGTGTTATTGCTAAATGCATCTGAAGATGACATAACTTTCGCATACAATGATTTATGCAAAATTAACACAGCATAGACCGACGACTGAGCATAGATGGCGGGACGAATCGATTTCTGTAGGCACATATAGGTAGGCAGATACATATGTACAGACAAACGGACGGACAGACAGACGTGCATGCAGTCAAACTGACAGAGCTTATCTCAAAGACGCACGCTCTCTATGCTGCAACATTGATGTTGGACACTGCGCTGGTAGTCATCGTCATCGTGATCGTCGCTAATGCCAGCTGGGATGCGTGAGCATCGACCAGCAAGGCATATGAGGTTCAACATGGTGTGAGAAAGATATTGATAGCGCAATTAATTTTATTCACCTGCATTTGACAGTAAGCGGTTTTCTATCTTTCATTTTTTTTCCCCTTTTGCCACACCAGTCCCCTGTTTTGACCCTGTCACACTTGTTACACAGCTTATGAAAAACCCGAAGATATACTAGTCATCATCATTATCATTCTAGTCTATGAATTCTATTCAGTCATTACGGAAATCTTCGGAAAATAAAACTTTTTCATAAGAGCTGTCTTCAATCTCGCTCACACATACTGCATGTTATACATAGTCATCGTCAGATATACCGTTATTGCATTTTATTTGAATTCTAGCCAGTTATTACTTAGCGAAAGGAAAATGAAACTACTGCGCACTCGCTCACACCTACAAAATATTATAGATAAACGTCGTTATCATTATTATACATTCAATCAATCATGCAGAAAAATTAAATGTTGCAAGCTTTTTAGAGTTGTTCACCTACTCAATCTCACTCATATCGGGCTTATCCTAGTCGTTGAACTACATCTAGTCATTACGCAGTAGTAAAAAGCAAAAGAACGATGCATTCGAATACAAGATACACTGTACCAGTCTAAGATTCTGTTTTTAACGTATTTCTTTGTATGGGAAAACATTCATTAACATTTATTCTTGAACCGTTATAAACCTATCTGATATGTTTTATCGGAATAACGGAAAATCCATTAACAATAAATCTGGCGTTTTAGCTTGAGTAACATAAAAGTTTCCATGGTGTTTGCACATTTATTTCAAATGCACTATTCTAAAGCAATCTTAAGAGTCTGTATATCTGTATATATATACTTTGATGATCAACAATACAAGTGCAGTAAACAAGTTATTTTTCTAAAATGTACTTTCCATTATTAGACTACGACCAAATTTATAGCAATCTGCATCATTAAGTATCTGTTTGGCAGCCATTGAAAGCAGATATGAAAGGCAGACAGATGGGTACAAATCAAAAGGTTAACTTGCCGAGCCGGCCACAGAGACCCACTATTTTAACTACTGACCTGCGATGAATTCAACGTTCATCTACGGTCGTGAAATGCCGTAAAACTGAAGTCAATTTCAGCAATCAATGCAGCAGCCCAAGTGGTGTTAAACACAAAATTAATGTTGCGTATTGCTCAAAATTGTTCATTAGTCTAATGATAGATAGTAATTAATGATGCAGATTTGATATTTTAATGATTAGATACGAGTAGTACTTGTCAGAAACGCTTGTTTTTTAAGTGCTCAGCTTAACAAAACGTACAATAATAAATATGTACAGCATCCGTCCATAAGAAGCTACCATATAGAATTTCAAGGCGATACTGGTTATAGTAAAATTTTGTTCCATATAAAAACCTTGAAATGGGTGGTGGGATCTCCCAGTAGAAGCTTCTAACGTGCCTTTTTATTTAATATGTAAATAAGTTTTTAGTACAAAAACCCAAAAGGGTGACTAGGGTTTGTATGCATGTGGGTGTGGCATATCGACTTGGAGATCCTGAACGAATGACTGCCGAAGATATTTATACCGTGTTTTTAAAAGACCCGACGGCGACTCATTCTAAGTGTTACAAACAATGTAATAACCGTTTCACGATCACTGGAATACCGGTGACACTTTCACCTTCGGTTTTGTTTTTTTTTTTTGGAAAAACTATTTAATCCATTTACCTCAACAAGGTCCCATTAAATTTCAATGTGACTGGCAGAAAGTACATAATTTTCAAGGGCAGATTCATGCTTTTGCCTACCAGTTCACAATACAGTCGAAAAAACTTAACTTTTTCTCGCGCGGAATTTGCGAGCAAACTCGTTCCACTTGGATCACCTACGCGCCCACCCAATCTCTCCCATCAAGGGTAGTAAGTCATTCTTTCATATGATCGTATTTTGTATAAGCTCATGCAGAGTATTTAAATTTCGGCTAAACAGGTACTATTGCACTTAATCTTTCGTCAGTTAATCTTTTGTCAGTCACACTCTCTCGCTTTAACATTTGCGCATGCGCCCAAGCGAAAATAAATGAATTAGGACCGTTAAAGAAAATACCTTGGTATCAATGACCAAATGACATATTAGCGGACTTAGTTTACAAAAAAAAAAAACAAAAAAGCCAAGATAAGTTGCACTCGTTTACTATGGCGACATCAAAGCCTGTTGCTGCTGGCACGCACGCACGCACGGCACGCACGTCACTGCCCCAGACAGACATACAGACTGACAGATTAGAACCGATTTTTTACCTCTTTCATATCTTTTCATTTTTTTTTTTTTGTAAGTAGTTTAGTTCAACCCATTCACATATTTTACACGTACACTAATCGTTTATTGAACCCACTGAAAAACCGCGCTGAAATATAGAACAAACAGCGGGTGTTGCTGTTGCTGCTGCTTTGGCGTCGTCTCTGATTTCATTGAATTTCCCCCCATGGAGTGTTGAGTAGATACTCAAATGCGATCAATGTGCAGAGCATGACTACCGAAAAATCATTTGAAAAACAGCATGAAAAGTGGCCAAATTAGATGCTTTGAGAATTTAAAAAAAGCAGCAGGAAGGCCAAGAAGTTGCCAAGTAAAGTTTAAAGTTTGCCGTTGAGTTCTCATACGTACTTGGTGTGGAGCGAAGTTTATAACGTAAAACACGTAAGACACACGTGAACTTCATGGCAGAAACTGTCTGGGAAAAAGTTTTACTCCCACACATTGCGACATAGTCTAAGAACTGGAGTCGTCGTCTATAATGCTGCTCGTTTAGCGCATTTGTCACGTTGTCGAAAGAAAATTTACGATTCCACAGAAGTACGCTTATTTAGAATTATGAAGGCAGCATTTAGATAGCGTCTATAACTCGCTCTAACTCTCTTCTGAAAACTGAAAATGTGGCTAATACTTCCTTACCGCAGCCGAGGCGTGACATGCGTATAATGAATGACGTCAACAACGTGGCTATGTGGATATGTCGTAGGAAACTATAAAGTTACTATGACGTCGATGCATACTTTATAGTACCACGCTGCTCTACTCTGCTACTCTGCGGACAGATTTATCAGTTTACTCTACAATGAGTAGGCCGCAAACTGTCAAACTCGATACAACATTTTTTCGCGCTCTAAATGCGTTCATTGCACTTTTAACGCTTGTGAATCTGTGCAGATATAAAGATACATGTATATAAAGATACATGTACGGAAGGTGCGCTTTAACTTTTGCGGTTAACCGAACCCAAGGTGTGAACAGTTTTCATTATTTTATTTGTCTAGATTTCTATTTGTTTAAGTGTCGCTAAAATTTATTAAAAATCAAATAAAATTCACTTCCTTCTTCGCGCTGGCAGAGATTAAAATAAATATGCTATAAAAATTTCACCAGCTACTGCACACGCCCTGAGATAGTAAATACAAACAACACAAAGTTTGCCAACAAAGTAACTACGTGAATAGTTTATCAGGTATATATTAAAAGTGTGGAAGGTAAAGCATTTTCGCTGTCAAAAGTTCGAACAGTAGATTCAGAGTGCATCAAAGTGTGGTAAATTGAGTGTTTGAAGCAGTTGAATGTTTGACTTAAGCTAAGGTCAGAAGCGCAAATCAAACATTTTTATTTTTGTTTGTGTATCAATTCTTCCTCTCTTTTATTTTAAATATTAATTTGATTCCTCTTCTTTTAACATTTTACCAACTAAAATATTATCAAAAACACCCTCAACTGATACTCGCCAACATGTTTGCAAGTGCGCCTACAACATCGAGCTGCTCGATCGACATGCTCTACAATGTGAACATGACAGAGCACGACAGAGCTGAGAAAGAGAAAGAGAGAGAGCTTTGTCAGAGAGAATCTTTGTGATTGCCCAAGAACGTTACGTGGTCCTCAACACATTCTTTCCAATGAAAGAATGAGAATGATTTGCACTTATCTATTTATATATAGATATTGGCACCTCCCGGTATACACAGCAGATAAACTCTGTTATATTTGGAAAGTTATAGCAAAACATAAGAAGTGCCTTTTGCACTAGTTTGAACTTGACGGAGGTTGATAGAGGCTATTACAGCTGCGATAGCCTCTATCTCCCAGACCCATTTCATCTGCCGTCAAAGAGCCAATCGCATACCACTTGATGGTAGGTGGTTTTCGTACATAGGATTTATATGACGTCCAGTTATGCTTATCGGACTATTTAATGGTGAAGTTGGAATATGTTTCTCATTTGGTATCGTCATTTGGTATGGACACTGTATCTATAGATACATTTTCGACAAATGTGTTAGTTTTGGTCACATCGAATAGCAGTCTTAAGAGTGTTACCTTAATTTTGAGCTCAATTTCTGAAGTGATATTAGATCTTGAATTACTTTCAACGCTATAATTAGGCATGTACACATTGTTCCCATGGTGCATATAGTACATGCCTGTTTTTATGAGTTTAATTCCTTCGTGAATGTGAGTAGTTTCGAGCTTTCTCCATACTACAATATTATACAACCAGATAAAGGCTTTCGGATAGCTCCACCATGATTTTTGGGCCAGCTTCCTGCACACAAGTACTGTCGTAGTGCATTTCCGTATAGTTTCCTCTGTGTGTATTATCCATAAAAGCTTACTGTCTAAAGTTGCTCCTAGTTATTTAACTTTCTTGCTAATTTGCTCGACTACTTCTCCGAGTTCTATATCTTTTAGTCTAGGAGGCTAATACTTTCTAGTAAATGCTACAAAGACTGTTTTGGCGGGATTAATATCCCCGTCCCATCTCCCTGAAGCAATCCTATCTGTTTTTAACCTCAAATATAGTTGCCTCTTTGTGTTCGAGATATGTTTTAATTGCGCCCGTCAATTTCAGTAGCGTAAGTTGATCTACCCATCCTGTATGCATGTTGGTCTCGGTTTAGAGCCTCAGATCCAGTAGTCTCTCCAATGTGCTTGTCTATTATCTCATACATCGTTTTTAGCAAAAATGATGTCAAGCTAATATGATTTGCAAAGTTTTCGAGTCCTTTTCTTTTCATTACAAGTAATTAAGTATATAATTAGCTTACAGAGCTATATCTGCTAATCATGATCAGTAACTTAAATTTTTGTAAATATGATAAGTTTCTTGGAACTCCATCATTCAGGGACTCAAATTTCGTTCAATCCGAATGAATTTGCTGTATTAATTTTTCGCTTTAATCAAAGTTTGAAAGTCATGGTTGCAAATATAGAGATGGTAGGCTATGGCTTGAATGCCAATTGCTGACAATGCAAGGTCTATGTATTTCGCTCCAGTGATACTTTTTGTTCGCCCATGTACTTTAACTTATTTTGGTTTTGTATTTCATTTTTTGCAAGCGCCTTTCGTTTACTAAACAATTACACTTAAACTACAAATAGGCTGTACAAGCACTTTAGATAAGCATCTTAATAGAATTGCCAGACAGAATGCGCAATGCAATGCAATTCAGAACGACTCAACCGATGCAACGACCGATCGGACTGACTGCGTATGCAGTGAGGGTGGCTCTATGACTTTTTTTTATGTTCGGAGGCAAGAGTTCATGCCGCGTACATATCGAAACATAATGATATTTATCAGCAATTCTACAATTTCCATGGGCATCATCGTCATCATCATCAGCATCATATTTACAAGTTAATATTTACGCTAACAAGATTTTATTCAACGAGTTGTTGTTGCTGTTGTTGTTGTTGCAGCAGTTGATGTTGATGTTAATGTTATTGTGGAAAATCTGTTTGATCTTGTAAATGCGATCTAGCGCTTTGTGTACTGTGTAGTACTCTACGGTATAAGCATATGTATCTACGTGGTACAAGGCTCAAACAAAATCGAGAATATCAGCAACAGACAAAGCATCGAATAGCAAAGACATGAGTAGACGAGCAAAATGCTTGTTAAAGCGCAAAACATGTAGATTTCATTAAAGATATCACAGCGCGCAGTCCACGGTTTCAATCGTCATGACAGACATAGCTATAGCTGCAAGAACAGCAAGCAACATGCGGTAAAAAACATGCAGTAAATGCAGCACGTCGGATTCTGGTAACTACTTCTAGTAGTAATAGTCGTAGTAGGGGACATGGTCCAAATAATGCGTTGGTTGTGACTGCATTACGATTTTATTTTTGTTTGCATGCAGTTTAAGGCTTAACTTCATCAACCAGTACTACTACTACTACTACTACTACTCCTGCAGCTGACCCTTTTTATTTTATTTGATTTTTTTTTTTTTTCATTTTTTGTCTAAAATTCAATTTACACAGAAATAGTTGATCGCTGCTCGCCTCTGTCTTCTGCTTGTTTATAAAGGGTTCTTCAATAGAGACATAACAATTTTGTATTTTAACAACTGGTGCGCCATCTAGACCTTCGGTATTTCTCTGTTTCCCAAATACGACAATTTTGTTTTTGACTCCGCTAAAGACTAGAAATAAAGACGTTTTAGAATCATGCTCAAAATTCAATGTTGACATACCGAAGATCTAGCTGGCGCACCCTATACAACGTCAAAACAGCAGTCAAAGTTTACATTATCATGGTGAAGCTTACGAACGAGCAGCTTTTGAAAAATATTAAAAATTATTACCGAAATTCTGAGACGGTGATCTCTTTTAAAAGGACACAACGCCAGTGAGACACAACGCACCGGTCGAAGTACCAAAAATATCGCATCAGTAAGTGCTGCAGTTCAAAATGAGCCAAATCGTTCAATTCCACGTCGTACACGGTAATTCGGCATCTCTAAAACCACATTGTGGCGAATTTTGCATAAAGATCTTAATCTTCATCCTTATAAGATCAAACTAACTCAAGAACTGAAGCCTTTTGATCAATTGATGCGAAAAATTGGGCTCTGCAAAAGTTTGAAGAAAATCTTGAATTTCATTGAAAAATCATCTTCAGCGATGAAGCTCATTTTTCGCTTAATAGATTTGTCAATGCGTTATTGGACAGTAACAGACTCACATGTGCTTTAAGAGACTCCACTGCATCCAGAAAAAGTGACCGTGTATCACGGTCAATGAAGTTCGCTATCGTGCCATGTTGGAAAACTATTTTTGGCCAGAATTGAATGGACTTGCCATCAGTGCTGTGTACTTCCAACAAGATGGTGCCACATGCCACACAGCTGACCAAACCATTGATTCATTGAAGGAGTTCGGTTACCGTGTAATCTCGGAAAATGGGTCGGTGGAATAGACATACGATTTAACGCCGTTGAACCAACAACAGATGAACTCAGGAACATTACCGAACGCGAAATTGCCAACGTTCCGGCCGATATGTGTGGAAGATTGGTGAAAATTTGGTTCCAAAGCATCGATCGCTGTAAAAATACTCGCGGTGGTCATATGAACGAGATGGATTTTCATACCTTAACTCGAGAATAAATTTCAGCCAAATATCTCAATTAATGTGCGTTTTTTTAAATATAAAATTGTTATGTTCTTATTGGAAAACCCTTTAGATAATATTATTGTATTGTATATAAAATGAAGCTCTTGGCTTTGATTTCAAGCTAATATGAAGCGCTTGCGCAGGACATGCCTCAGACTGGACCCTAATAGCTCTTTGTGGTAATAAAATGGCAATTAAGTGCCTTTGTAGGTAATGCTGTATTCGAGTCTGTCTAGGATGCTAAAACCGCATTGTACGAGTATAATAAAAATGCTTGTTTACGCATGTTGGAACAACTTTATAAATTCTTCGGAGCGTTTATTGTTTTCTAGCGTCGTAGTTGTTATGAGGCATTTTGACTAACTTTATGATTATGCATATAGTTCGCATGCACACTGTCTATGTGTTATTTTATAGCTGCTTCGTGTGCATAATTTGCCAATAAGTATGGCCCATATAAATGCATTAATGTGTTTCTTTGTCGCGCTTGACTTTATGTTTATTGAATTTTATTGAAGTTGAAGTGGATTATGTGGCATAGAACACCCAAGTTTTAATGTCGCCCTATTGCTTAGTTAAGCACTCGCATATGCTAATCAGATTAATAAGTGTGTATGTGAGTAGTATCTTGTTGCATCAAGGGCACTCTATCGCTCTGGATTTAAACCACTGCTGCAGAAATGTCAAACGCTGTCTTATATGTATCTATGTATGTGTGTATCTGCATGCAGCAATTTCGTTCTGCATATCAACTGCATAAACAGGCACAATCAAGCGAGTTTTAAGCTGCATGGAAAAAAAAGAAAAACAGTTCAGATGCGACATCCTGCTGTGTGCTTTTAATGAAACATGCCTTGGCAAGGTAAAGGGCAAACTATGTAGTTTAAAAAAAAAAAAATGAAGAAAAAACTAGGCGGCTTAAGATCAGATCTTGAAGCGCTGATGCGTTGCCTATTTAGCAATGATGGCACATAAAATGGGTAGACGTAGTGTAAGGCACATAAATGCTATAAGAAGAAGAATTATTTACGTGAATACCCTTTACATTACAATAATTCCATCATAGATCGAACCGAAATAATTCAGCTATATTATTAATAAGCGAAACTAAAGTGTTTGAAATGAGAATTAGAGCCTGCCAATAAAAATATACCAGATAAATAATTAATTAATTCGGTAGCACAAAGTTTAAATACTTTGTGACCGAAAATACAAAACCTAGTCGTCATTCTAGAAGTCTCTAGCTCATATCAGCATACAACAAACATTGAGTGTGTTCACAGCTAGTCTATTAACACCTTAGTTGATGGGAAAACGAAGAAATGAATAATTTCCCTGATAAGTAAGCAAAACTCATCAAATTTTATTTTAAAAAATTACTTAGGACACAATTTGACTAAAACCGACACTTATATACCATTTTTTACTGTAAAGCATTCTCCTTACTCGTAATATAAAGTTGTATTAAAAAAAAAAAACAAAGTGGGGTACGAGGTAAAAATCGTATGTCAATGAATGTATTAAGGAAACAATTACAGAAAGTATGTTACGATGAAGTTATGGCTCATTATTTGAATGTTTCATAAGCAACTTATAACTACATGTCAGGAGTAGCATAAAACCTACAAAATATTGTATATAAAGTACAATACTGAGATCGATGAACATTTTTGCTACCGAAATTGTCAATTATTATGTCAAGCAAACAAAGAACAGTGTTCCGAAATGAAGTTGAAATACTAAAATCAGATATTTATTAGGTCCACACATATTGATTTTTCCTTGATTTTTTTATGACGGAAATGCAAAAGGTCGCACTCTTTATTCATTTATTATAAGTTTTCTTGTTATCTGAATACTCGATGAAAAACATTTCGAGTCGAAAATTTTTTATTGTTGTTTGACAGCGTTTTTTTATTTGAAGTTTTTTCGGTACCAAAAATTTTCATCGATCTCAGTATTAAGCTTAACTCTAATATTATTTAACAATGTTATTTTTTCTTGCTTGTTTTTGTGAATTCTGATACTTTTTCTTCAAATTTATTTGACATTTGTTCATAAAAGACTTTGTTAAATTTTAGGTAAAGGTTTTTGCAATGGAATGAGTATTTTGTAGATACATATACGTATTATGGAGACGCAAAGATACTCGTACTAATTTTATGAGTCACATTTCATAAACACAACAATCAAAGCATGTTGGCGTATGATCAATATAAGACAAATTAAGTCTGGATCTGCGATCAAGTCATTCATTTCGCTCAAAAAAGGGGAATTTTTTCTGTAATTTTTAGCACGTATCGCAGCGCTTGTATAATTTTATCTTTTTTTTTTGCAATATTTGATGAACTTGTTTAGAAATTATTGCGAATTTCTTTATTGAACTGTATTTCCGAAATCGAATTTAATATGAAATTGAATGTAATAAAAACATCGTTTGAGTCATATCTAATTTTGTGCGAAATTTCAAAAGAATTTGCTGTGTGTTGAATAAGTTTTAAGCCAACAGCAACAGTAGTTCGCATTAAAATGCAAACAGCAACCGAACAAGGACAAACGACAGCGGAACGACTTTTAAAAAGCTCATCTTCTTAGTTTACACCGTCAGTCAAGTCAGTCAGTCAAACAAATGTAAACAAAATATTTGCATAAGAATTAGAAATACATGAAAATATTTAGAAAACGTCGAATCTATGTATTTAAAATAATACAAACAAAGCCCCTCAAGTAAAGTATTGTCGCGTTAAATTTCGAAATCGTGCTAAAAGTGAACAGCATGAATACCATCTATGAACACCTTTTGTGCCAAACCGGCCCATCATCATCAGCATCCGCAGCATCAAACAACAACTTGGTCTCGAAAAAAAGAAAAAAAAACAACATATTGAACTCAAAAACACGTTTTATATTTATACATTTTTGGATTTTTGTAAATTTGTTTCCCAGTATATAACAAAAAGATACAAAAAAAAAAAAAAAAAAAACCATCAGAAATTCAACCAAGCCAACTAGTCAGCATTAGTTGACGTCTCGTGGCCATTGACTTGCCAAAACATGCGCTGATTAACATAAAAGATTTGCTTAGATTCGCATGCTGTTCATGCGGATTGGAAATGGTGTTATTTTGAAATCTTTATTGCCGTCTTTGCAAAGTGTCAAAAGTCGAACGTGTTGGAAGTGAATTTGCACGGTCGAATATTGTATGTTTAATTAATGGTTTTCCATTTGCTGGTGGTTTTCTTTTTCTTTTTCTTTTCGTTTTTCTTTTTGCTTGCTTGAATTTTTCATTGTTTGACTAACCTTTTTTGCACAATTTAAATGCAAATCGCAGTTTTTTTTGGCTGCACAGTGTCTGCTGTGTATTGTATCTGTAAATAATAAAAGATAAACAAAGCGAATTAGAAAATTATAGTAGTTTACTTTCTATATACAATATAAAGATATATAATTTTGTTTACGCAAAAGTAGCATACAAATACTATAAAATGCAAATATTTGATATCGCCAACGTTTTGCATGAAAAATTTTCAAAACAAATAAATTTGAATATGAAAAAGCAAAAAAAAAAAAACGACGACGAAATAAATAATATCTACAAATTCAAACAGGTAGTTATTGGATATGATTTCACTCTGTCCGAGTTTTGTTGGTTTAGTTAAGCAAGGTATTAGTTTTTTTGTAGTTAATTATACAACAAAATACAATATACAAACAAATTAAATTCAAACAACAAAAATTTACAAAAGCAGAAAAATTAACAACAAAAAAAAAACTGCATAAATTATACTGACAGTTTAAGTTATTCCCAACCTGTGGTGTAATGTGTTAGAAAAAGTTGGCAGCACGCTTAGAAGCATTTTATTTATTGTAAAATACTTGTAATACATATCCACACATGATCTGTTGCTCATACTTCAAAGTAGTATTAGCTTATTGAAGTTTCGTGCAGTTAAAAACTAGATCCAATTTGCGAAATTTTTGTTTGATTAGAAAATGAATTTCTCCTGATATTATTGAATCGATCGATTACATCATCTGCTCATAGACATTATAATACATAAAAAAATTATTAGTTAAACGAATGTACTAAACAAGCTACCTAGTCTAATGAAGTTTTTCTACCGTCCAACATACTTCACATTATTCTTAATGAATATTGAGAACGTAAAGAATGTTGACTTATGCTGAATTATTTCCATTCGCTCCAAATGAATTACGTGTTTTTCGATGAAATGACCGATTTATTATCGATATCAAATTATATTTATTACCAACGCCACAAACAGTTGATATTTAAATAAAGCGAATGTCATTTTGCCACTCACATGTTAACGACAACAAACATTTGCCAGTGAAAAGAGGAAATATTGAGAATGTGCTGGTTGTGCCCAATGGAATAGCCCTATACTCGTAAGAGGCACTCTTGAGTGCATATCAAACATGTTTTAATAATCGTGTAATTACCAAAAATGAAATTTCGAACGAATGAAAATCCATAATCATAAAAAATTACACATGTCTACAAATACCGGGGTCATGTCAGTTGTTTGGAAAGCAAAGGGTAATTTCCGAAGTATTTTGCTGCGTAGAATCCGAATCCGGAATGATGTAACTGGAGAGACAGACCACAAAAATTGTTTTCACCCTGTACATAAACTCAAAAGTAGGAAAAAAATGACGTTTTTTCCAAAATACTGACGTGATGGCCCAATTCTGACCCCTGATTCGGATTCTACGCAGCAAATTACTTTGGTAATGACACTTAGCTTTCCAACAACTAAACCATGTTGACCTGTGTTATCCATGAATATATGGTTTTCTTAATACGTTTTCTAAAAGTTTCATCAGCTTAACTACTTCGGCTAACAGGCACCCAAAATATAGATTTGTCAAATAACAAACAATTGCTTTTTTCATTGACTTTCACCGCAAAGGAATTAGAGCAGCTGAGCGAGTAAATTTGGTTTTGCTCTAAGAGTTTAAGTAGGGTTTATTTTTTTTTTAAATAAATAATTTTTATCCGGCTATGCAACCTTGAAAAGTGTACATTTACGGAAAAAAACTTAATTAACTCGATTTGCTTATGATCAAGGAGTTCAACAAGACGATCTAGCTATGCTCGTCTGTCTTTCTGTGTTTTAGTGTGCATTGTTTCAAAAATATTTTTTTAGACATGACTGAATGCGGGAACAGAGGCTCATTTTTGACCAAAACACATAGATTATCCATGATAATAAGCTACGCTCACTTTTAGGCGTAGTTCCCGCACAAACCTGTGTTTCTTTTTTAGGAATAACTTTTTTATAATGGGTCAAATGTAACATTTTATATGGTGGTTTGTTACGGACAAACCCACCAGCTTTTAGTTTTTTGTATGTAAAACTTTTTTTAATTTATTAATTTTGACAAATATATATAAATTAATGGACGTGTTCCGCACAATTTTTACGGTAACTTCCAATCAAACACATCACCTATTATTCCACACACAAACTTTTTTTTATGGTTGTACCAAAGAATAAGATAGCTGCTGTTGGCACATGGAAAATGCAGATAAAGCTGCAGTATCTCCAAAACAAGTGCATAATACCATCTTTTAAACCCAAGCTCTACTTCAAATTTCCCCAGAAAGGACTGTGGAACTACTCATAAACTCAGAAAACAACTGTGTAGCTACTATTCAGGCAAAAAAGCTGATCATAAAGTCAAGGGCAGATGTTGAATAAATTATGACTGTAGACTGTATTCTGGTTAAGTGCTTCAGATAGATATTAAGACCCTTTGGAACAGGACTATCACGTTTAACTTAAGCGTATATTATTTGGCTGCAACCTCTAAAGTTTCAAATGAAGTTTAACAGTTGTGATATTGTGATAGTTGTGATACTGCAGGTGACATATTACCTAATTTGAATGATTTCTACTTTCTAACGAACAATCAGTTTGCGATAAACTCACAGCGGAACTTATATAATTTACACCCCCTCCAACTGCTCGAAAACATCTTAAATAGCTCCTGGCATTTGTTTATGCGTTTCTATAGCACAATTTTGCAATTCAAAAAGATTCTTTGCAATTCTATTCAAAAGTTTTTTTATATTTTTTTTTTTTTGCACATGTTTAACAAGCGTAACGGCAGCGAAGAACATCATTTGAAAAACAAATGATTGACGTCGACAAGCCACATCGAGACGAGTTTACTTGTCTCATGATTGAGTTATTTCATGGTCAGCAAGTAGAATTTGCGCTGTTTCAACTGGAACTTGTTCTATGCGCATGTCAGTGAAAAATAATATACAAAGTATCTTCTATAGAAAATATCTACAACTCTTACTTTCAAGATACAAGCAGCATAGATAGAGATGCACAGCATGAAACATCAGCACAAAGGCTTTTCCGCTACATACCTATAACGTGTGCTAAGTATAGTTAATTAAACCTAAATACTACGCTGGTTAAATAACCGCAATTGTATCTGTTAGGGTCTGCTAATAGGAAATAATGAACGGACATTTGAAGTTTTGTATCTACATGAGTAAAGCAGACACCAGCTTAAAGTCACTTAGAACGCATGCATGTATGAAGTACGACAGAATGATGAAATTGTCGGCCCTAACGCTTTGATTAATTATAGACAGCCTGTCATAATTTACATTTCAATGGAAAACTGTGCTGTTAATTTGCCATAATTGAATAAGAAATCATTTTGGCTGTGCTGTGACAGGAGGGTAGTCAGTCAAGATTGCTGTAGCAGTTACAATAACTACTCACATGAGTAATATTGCGTGCATGAGTTCTACAAAATGAAAATGGTGCATTTTATGACATTTAATATATTTAGTTAGAATGTTCTGCTTTTATAAATACTTCATTCAGTTTAGCTTATTTTGTTCACCTACTTTCTTGTTTAACTGAAAATGAAAGCGTCGTCGTCTTCAGTTCACATAATTTTCAGCATGGATTATTATTTTTATTGTTTTAACCCAAAAAAGGAAAAGCAGCGAATACTTCAAAGTGCGCCACTTGAAAGTGGTTGACAAAATACGCACTCGAAACATGCGAAGCATAAAAAAATTTTATTTATATTGTACAAATATACAAAAATAGAGATCAGAATTAATCTGCAACAGCATCCAAAGCTGCCGCTGATGATGCTTCTGCTGAAGCGTTACAATTCAAGTGGCCACAGCGAATAAAATACGCCAAATCATCTAATCAAAAGTAAGAGTAAAAATTGTTTATAAAATTGAACAAAAAAATATACAAGAGCGCGATCAGAAAAAATGAGCAACATGCGGTTCCATAAAAATATAACTTCATTATAATTCAGCTGCTTCGACTTCTTATATTTGTATCCACTTCATGTGTATAGATTGCAGAAGGTATTATTAGTTTGTCGTTAAGTTTGTTAATGAATGAAGTAAGAAAAGCAGAAAGTATCTATCGAATATGTATCATTAATTTTCTATTTTCAAGATATAACAAGTCTATGAAGTCCATCTGTCCGTTTGATATAAATAGATTAGTAAGAATTGGTTCCTTATGTGAATTACACAGTTATTGGAAACAACAGCTTTTGGGAAACTTCATCCAACTATTATACAATAGCTCAACTAAATTTAGACTTCTTAACGGTTTTCCATGGAAAATCAATATATCTTAAGTTTTCGTAAGAAAAGTATTGGTTTCGAAATTAAAATAAGTAGGATTTTGAAAGAAATAGTCTGGTATTGTCAAATTATTGTCTGGTCAAAAGACCTTTACTTCATAAAAATCGTTTAAAAATCCTTCCTTTTTTCTTACGTTTTTGGCCGAAATAAAATTTGAAGACGAAACAATGCACAAGATAATGGGAATTCTCGTTACAGAATTCTATTTACGCATGAACAAATTCTCCGCTATTTGAGATATCGAGCTGAAACAGACTTCCAATCTCTGTTACAAACCTTTTTCCCTAAGATTTCACCGGAATTACAGCAGCGAAGTTTTTCATGTAAAAAGTTTCCGGAAATTTTAGGTATGCTCGGGAAAAATATTCGAAACAATAATTGAATGTTAAACAAATGCTTTAATATATTAAACACTTGCAACAAAAAGGAGTGTGTTTCATCGAGATATCGGTAAGTACGAAGAAATCTTCGTAAGCAGAAACGACGTTTTTAGGGAAAAAATGTTAAGGAATTTTCAAGAGTCAAACTCAATTTATAACCACATATTTCCACTATATATATATATACGCCAAATCCTAACACTATATAATGCACATGGATCCAACAAGTAACCTGCATGAATGCAGTCAAAACGGCATATGAATGTAAGTGAATGTGCGCATTCAACTAATGAATGTGAATTGAATGAATGATTTTGAGAAATACACATTCATTATAATTCATTCGAAGTGAATATTCAAACTGTTATGAAGATGAATGCCATGAATGAGTGAATGCAGTAGATAGATTCGAATGCTCTGAATGTGCTTCAATAGTGTGTCGGTTTCTTTCTCAGTTTCTACTTCCTTGCTTCTTGCAGTGCAAATGCGGAATTCCGAAAGAGGTAATCATGTTAAAATTGTGTTTTGCATAATATAGGAAATTAGTTTTTAAATTTAGGTAAATTGAAATTATAGACAACATATTTGAAAAATATTTATTACTTTATCTACATATGTTTATATGTACATGTTCAAATGGTTGTAATTTACATCTTCGATTTCTATTTCCACACTATTACTCACACTCACGGCTTCACTCAACAAACAAAACATCACTTCGACTGTAGAATGTCTTAATGTTCAAGCGACTGATAACTGAATTTATTCGAACTTTCGAGACATTCGAATGAATGTCATGCTGAAATTAGTTAAGATTTCATTCATTCATACAAAGTGAATGCTAGTGAAGTGGAATTCATTCTGTATTCAAGGAAACGATTGTTGATTTGAATGTGTATGACTGCATATTCATAAAACAACTTCAATGAATTAATTCATGCAAGATTGGAACTAATCCAAGTAGAAAATTTTCATATTTCCACGTTTTAAACTTCAAGCAATTATTTCGAAGCACTTGTGAAGCGTATAAAATATTCGATTTTAGCCATATTCAAGTTTTTTCATTATTTATATTTTGGTTACTTGCTGCTCAAGTATTGGTCGCGCATTAACCCATTTCCCAGACGGCTGCAATTGAGTCAAGTGTTGCGTGCTTTTGGCTTATTGATCAGCACGCCACGTGATGCCGAAACTAAAACCGCTGCTGCTGCTGCTGTGGCTGCTGAACTGATGCCACCGATTCGTGCACAAGTGATTGGCTGTTGGTTGGACGGATGATCGGACAAACGAACAGAAGTACGGTGAGTAAATAGACAATGCCATTCGAGTAGTTTTGGCGGCGGCGTGTGGGTTGCTCCGACTGCTGCTGCACCACAATTGCATTTTATGTCAGCCACTACTGACACACCTTGCCTGCCTGTTTGCTTTTCTGTCGAATTGTGAGATACGAGCGCACGAAATATGACAGTCGAAACAAAAAAAAAAAAAAAAAAAACGAAAATTGAAGCCAAAAATTGCAAAATAAAAGCGAAATATTATTGAATTTTGCAGCGAAAACTCGAAACATATCAATAAACTAAAGTTAAACTCGTTAACAAAAAAAGAAAAATAATGTTTATTTAGATTGGCTTGAGTCTATATAAAATGGTTGTCCACCAAAACGGCGACACCTGCAGGTGTAGCGTGCCGTAGACAGTGTCCAGTTGAGGGTGTTGCAGATTTTAAGGTTTGAACAAAAAATCTCTGTGTGTCAATCATACTTCCAAAATGTCTGCTTGATACTGAAATACTGATTATAGTTCTTTTCTTTTTTTTACTATATAGCTGACAAATTCGATTTGCCAATTAACCATTGAACAATATCTGTCTGGCTCTCTGTCAATCTGTGCAGCTGTCAAATCGTTTTAAGGTGCATTCTATATGCAAATTACTTTTCGAAAGGCATCTCAGCAAGCAATAAGCATTTGTAGCCAATTGGTATGTTGCGAAATCCAATAAGAAATCGATAGACATCCAATCAGCGCTACATTATGTATCTAGACAAAGTACGCAATGCCAGAACCGCTTTTTTGTGTGTTTTTGTCACTGAAAAAACAACTCGTCGCGTTCATAAATTCACACAAAATTTATAGCTTTGAACTTGACAGCAGCGACACAATAAGTATAGCTTCGCATCTGTAAAATACAATATTATAGTACACAATTTTTTGTTGCCTTTCTATTTGTAGTAGTACTTCTCTTTAATATACAATTTCATACGACATTCTTTGAGCATTAATTGAATTTCGATTCGATGCGGTTTCTTTACCATTTAAATCCAAATTTTGTACCGTCAGAATGTCTACGGTTTAATCTGTGGAATGAATTTCTATCAGCACTTGTGTACTTCAACGATTGCAGACGAGAGTTTGAGTATTTCATATACTAGTGGAGATGTGTACGATGTAAGATTTTTAATAATAATAATATTTTAACATTTTTAGTACACTGGCTAATAAACACTCGCTTATAGTATTAACTTTGAAGAATATTTTATTTGTAGCCGCATTTTTGGTATTTTATACGATTTGACGTCAACGTGACTCTTCTTGACTAGTTTCTAACATGCATACTCAAAATATTCACCCTTTACACGGGTTGTGGCTACGTCATCATAGAACTAATGACGCATAGTTGCTCATAAAAGTATGCAGCATTTGTATTTCTACGCGGCTTAATGATTGAATACAATTTAATGCTGACGTCAAGACGATGCATTTTTTTTTGCAGTAAATAGATCATATCAAAAGCATGAAACACTTTTTGAAGCCATGTAATGACTGGACAAAATTCAACAACGACGATGATCGTAATGACGGCAATAACTAAAAATTTATTTTACGTTTAGGCTATTCACATCCGAAGTGATACAGAATTCTCTTTCGCCACAAATTTGGAGATTTTGAGGTGAAAGAGATTTCTGTGTCATACCCGATTTGGTCGATTAAAGATTAAGTGTAGGAAATAAAACCGTAATCGTAACCGTTAACCGAAATCGCGATTCAAATTGAAAACAGAAACCGGAACCTTGAAAATCAAAGAACCGTACCAGAGCTAAAACATTTATACCGGTACAGTTTCGGTTCTCAATTTCATTTTTTATATGAAAAAAATATTTATTTAAGCATAATGATGAAAGTAAAACAAAAAACAGCTTTTCGCACGCCGTCCATAAGCTACCAAATGTTATTCGTTGGAGCATGACCAATATGATGCTGGAGTATCTGCTGGAGAAAAACGTGTATGACTTCTGCGCAAACTTTGCGGTATCAAATATGGATTTTATTATAGAAAGATAAGTTTGGGATAAGAATTGCGAAGATACAAGAATAATCTATTGATATTAGCTATTCAATTAATGTATTTCTCAGACAAGAACTGGTACAGAACCTTATACCGAAACCCATGTTTCGGTACGTACCAAAATCGAAATACATTTCGTTTTATTCCCTGATTAAAAGATGAAAGTAGTTACAGAGTAGTTACAGTCTCTTATATAACGGTTGTTTTTGAGTACGGTTGTTAGTATTGAGGTAGGCTGTAGTTCAGATTACATTGTTCGACCCTACTAAATACCAAACTAAAAAACGATTCTTGCTTACTTTTTAATAAGAAGGAAATAAATGTTCCATGAAACAGCGAATATTTTGGTAAAAAGGTATCAACTTTTAAAATATTTTGTTTGGCTTTGTGAATGTTTTGCTAAAAGATACATCATTGAATGGACAACATACAGCAGACAAAAATTTTGTTCAGAAATGTATAAGTGATGAAATTTTTCATAGAATACGGTGGTAATGCTTAATAAAAAACTTCTTAATTCATACGACTTCCGACTCCAGCGAAAACTTACTGGAGATATCGGTGGTGCCATACTCACTTGCTATGATTGATGAAGGCTAACATTGCGTTCGATTTGAGAAACTTCGATATGCTTAACAGAAACACGCCAAGTTAATGAAAAGCCGGGTAGTTGTAAGTTACATACTTAGAAGTGTTCTCTCTCTATATAAGAATGTAAGATTTTGCTATAACGAGGTTAAATTTCAAAGCATACTTGCCGGTGAACCAGTGATTGGTACAGGTAGAGGAGAATAAACATGCTCCGAAGCTCCGAAATCTTGGCATTAATATGGTTACCAGGTTTAAAATACTGAAACTACTACATAGAAGTAGGACTAAAACTCTTTTTGTTGTATGCAGATTATATCTTGAAACAATCTGAATAGTTACAGGATCCCTTTCCGAAAGTGAGTTCTTCATTATGTATAACATTTTTGGTAAGTGTTCGGCGTTTTGAATTCAACTGTATTGAGTAATTTAAATTTTACGTGATCAATGCGAAGTAAATTCAAATAGTAAAATCATCAGAAACATGAGAGTTAATTAATTTAAATTAAAGTCACTTGACGAATTCACTTTCTTCATGAGAGTGAAAACCAAAGCATGTATCCAGAAATGTTGCACGTGCGACAAACATATTTCTCAAGAATTCTCAGAAATTCGACAACACTTCAATAGATTTCCGACAAAAGCTAAATTCTATGTAGATGGAATTCGACGCTATGAAAAATGGGATTTGTATTGGTGGAGTCTATAGCACCGATTTTATCATGCTAGTTTATGTACTTTTAATGTTCACAGCAAAATCACATGAGATGAATATTATTGTTTCCAATCGCTTGCTTCTAGTTCTCGACTAGTTTTGAGTACAGACCAGTTGTACTAATGCTAACTTAACCCGCATATCAGAAGAAATTAGATATCTGGTATACCAACGTTCTATGAGGAGCCATCGATTTTCTTCTATTGCAATAAACTCTAAATAGCTCAAATAAATGGATTGGCGATTTGATGCATAATAATTCATTCATAATAAATCGATCGAAATAAGCAGCTCAATATGTGTACAATCAATTTTATAATAAGTCACACTGTTTAAATGTCACTCTTTTTAGAAACTTTAAATGCTAGTAAAACAAATCTTGAGATTTAGACTATCTATATACGGTAATATATCAAGTTTAATGTCAATTTCCCAAGTATTGTGGGAAGCAGGCTATCAAATAACTAGGGAACACCGTTTTTTCGCGATTACCCAAAAGGAGGGTGTCTTGTTTCGGGAGTATGTATTTATAGGTATATACATGTTTATTTCTCTGACACGTTTTGTAGCCGAAACGGCTTGATGGATTTAAACATATGAGATGTAATATAGAACACAATAGTTTCATATCTCCTCTGCGAATATCGAAAAAAAAAATGATTTCAACCGAAATGCTTTGAAGAACATACAAATAAGTATGCTACAAAATTTACGCAGCAACAATGAAATCGTAACATAATTTTAGGCTGTGAATTTGTAAATAGTTTGGTAAATTTTCTTTTCAGTTAAGTGTTTTTCTTGCTACACTTATTTAGTACACTTATTTATTTTCAAACACATAATTTAACAATGCTATCGGTAGAAATTATTTTTTCTTTTTGTAAAGTACACATAAGAAATTATAAACTACTTATCAGTGTTCGACTTTCATCGTCTTCTAATTTCAATACTGCTAACAACAATTTCTAAGACTTCTGCGTTTTTCGACGCACGACTGCGCAGCATATAAATCTTCTCCAACAAGCCGCTTCTTGTGTATTCTTACCATATACTCTAATCGGGTTAAATGCTTCATTACGCATGCACACAAGCGTTACAAATTAACCTAGATATTTATGATTATTTAGTTTAAGTTTGGAAAATTAAAAATGATTTAAATATATTATTACGCAGACGACGCTTGACTTGAACACCACTCAACTTGCAGCGATTTCTTATTAAATCAGGCGTTAGATATAGCACAAAGAACCAAACGAGTTAAATTTGCAAATAGCGTTGCACATATCGTATGTAAATTGCATAATTATTAACAATTACGTTTTATAGAGCGCGGTAATAGATACCGATGCCCAATCGAGTAACTATTACTAATCTCTGCCAGTAAGTCAGGCAGCTTGGTCAGTGCAACAATTTCCAGTCATATATTTTGGTTATTTTTTTCTGAGGTATAGAACTTTGAATTGAATTAAAATACTGAGATTGCATAGTTTCAAACTGAAAATTTACTTTATTAGAAAGTTAATTGTATGCCATTAGTGTTTAAACATGATTTCAGGCATGTGGCTCATTCTGGAAGACCAGTTTTCGAACAGTTTTTCATTAGAATATGGGTGGAGTGAAAACAATTAATGGAATTAATCGAATTATCCTCATGGTTGGACGTTTATGTTGACCGCAATTTGCAAGCGTTCTTCTGGCGTTAGTCTATTAATGCTAAAATGGCAAACCCAACTAATCGCACAAAAAATATATCATTACTAGCTCTGAACAACTTATAACAGTTTAATCCCTGTGGAACATCTAAAAAAACACCTTGTAGTAGTGTAGAGTATAGTAGAGCGCGTAATTGCTATAAAATTGCAATTGTTCAATCAATGATGTTGCATCGTGTTTGTGTTGATGATAGTTTATACAGTTGGTAATTTTAACGGTTGCTCTAAGACTGCAGCACAGTGTGCAGCTAATGTGTTGCTGAAGGTGTGTGCAACAACAGCAACAACAACATTCTTGTTTCTGATTTGTGCTCTAATTGCAACTAGAGTATACATACTACATTAGCTATGAGAAAAGTTGTCATTCATAAAACAGATACATTTTCTACTTGCCTGCTTACCGTGAAATGTACTTCAACTTCAACTTTAACATTGACTTTGACTTGTACAGCTACTACTGTTGTATATAGATAGATTTTTATCGCTGTTGCTGCTGAGTTATTGCAATGTGAAGTAGCTGCAGCAAACGAGCCATGCAAAAAAAACCATGAATGAATTAAGTCTTAAATAAGCGCGCATGTTATGACATTTTTTGTTGTTTTTTTTTTTGTGTGTTTTCTGGAACATTTTTCAGTTTTAACCGCTTCTGAGTTCAACGCTGTGAGTGCAGAAGATTGTTCAGCATAAGGTAAAAGGGCAACAAACTCACAGTGTACGATGATATTTGGAACAGTCGTCGTCGTCGTTGTTTTTGAGATATTGTGCAACATACCCACACATATTTGAGTTGAGAGAGGTAAATGCATCGTTTTAGCGCTGCTTTTCTTAACATTTATTGTTTCGAGTTGCTGCAGTAATCGCTTATTCGGTTTCTTGGTCGCGCGCTCGAATCTGAGTCGGTCACGTGCAATTTGTTTTAACGATGAACTCAAAATGGGTTTATTGTTTTTGATACCCTTCACAAAAAGTGTGCTGAATTTGTAGTACAAATTGGTTGGAAACTTTGTAAAGTCAAAGAAAAAAAAAAAATCAAAAATTCTTGATTAGGTCATGTGCAAGTATAAAGCTACTTTACAAATTTCAATTTTAAAACTTTCTCTTACTTTTCATTAGAGTAATTAGAGTGAGCTGAATACGAAAAACATACTGATTTTTCGGGCTATTCACCTAAATAACGGCACGCACATTTGTGTTTTTCAATGAATGATTATACTTAAACTAGCGTCCTGTGTGAATGGCAAGCCCGATCGAAATGAGTAAGTTCAAATTTTATGCAATTTTATACGAATATAACCTATTTGAACAGCAAATAATTTCAATTTCGCGAGTTTCGAATTTTTA